>CP136067.1:108799346-109440399 GCA_032622095.1 Siphonodentalium dalli | reverse complement strand
GAACAGAAACAACATGCAACATTCGTTCAACATTCGCGTGAAGTTGGCACAACATTCAACATTCAACATTCGTTCAACATTCGAATTTTCTTGTACATTTGTTTTTGAACGTGAATGGATTGAGTGGGTCGTATATATAGCACCCCTATCAAAATTAGAGTATTCGATACTTCGATGCTCATTTTTGAGCAATTTTAACATTCGATTTTTCTTGTACATAAATTGTTTTAATATGAATGGATTTAGTGGGTCGTATACATAGCACTCCTATCAAAATGAGTATTTGATATACCTCGACGCTCATTTTTGAGCAATTTCAAATCACGCTCATTTTTTAGCAATTTCAATTCCGGGGTGAGAGGGGGCACATCATATACACATGATCGGATCGGGCCCATATATGCAGACATTATACCCCGATGGTACTTTAATTCTCCATAGGGCCCACGCCTAGCATGTGTGGTTTTCGCTGACGAATGTTGAACAGAAAGAACATGCAACATTCGTTCAACATTCGCGTGAAGTTGGCACAACATTCAACATTCAACATTCGTTCAACATTCGAATTTTCTTGTACATTTGTTTTTGAACGTGAATGGATTGAGTGGGTCGTATATATAGCACCCCTATCAAAATTAGAGTATTCGATACTTCGATGCTCATTTTTGAGCAATTTTAACATTCGATTTTTCTTGTACATAAATTGTTTTAATGTGAAAGGATTTAGTGGGTCTTATACATAGCACTCCTATCAAAATGAGTATTGGATACCTCGACGCTCATTTTTGAGCAATTTCAAATCACGCTCATTTTTGAGCAATTTCAATTCCGGGGAGAGAGGGGGCACATCATATACGCGTGATCGGATCGGGCCCATATAAGCAGGCATTATACCCTGATGGTACTTTAATTCTCCATAGGGCTCAGCCTAGCATGTGTGGTTTTCGCTGGCGAATGTTGAACAGAAAGAACATGCAACATTCGTTCAACATTCGCGTGAAGTTGGCACAACATTCAACATTCGTTCAACATTCGAATTTTCTTGTACATTTGTTTTTGAACGTGAATGGATTGAGTGGGTCGTATATATAGCACCCCTATCAAAATTAGAGTATTCGATACTTCGATGCTCATTTTTGAGCAATTTTAACATTAGATTTTTCTTGTACATAAATTGTTTTAATGTGAATGGATTTAGTGGGTCGTTTACATAGCACTCCTATCAAAATGAGTATTGGATATACCTCGACGCTCATTTTTGAGCAATTTCAAATCACGCTCATTTTTGAGCAATTTCAATTCCGGGGAGAGAGGGGGCACATCATATACGCATGATCGGATCGGGCCCATATAAGCAGGCATTATACCCTGATGGTAGTTTAATTCTCCATAGGGCCCACGCCTAGCATGTGTGGTTTTCGCTGGCGAATGTTGAACAGAAAGAACATGCAACATTCGTTCAACATTCGCGTGAAGTTGGCACAACATTCAACATTCGTTCAACATTCGAATTTTCTTGTACATTTGTTTTTGAACGTGAATGGATTGAGTGGGTCGTATACATAGCACCCCTATCAAAATTAGAGTATTCGATACTTCGATGCTCATTTTTGAGCAATTTTAACATTCGATTTTTCTTTACATAAATTGTTTGAATGTGAATGGATTTAGTGGGTCGTATACATAGCACTCCTATCAAAATGAGTATTGGATACCTCGACGCTCATTTTTGAGCAATTTCAAATCACGCTCATTTTTGAGCAATTTCAATTCCGGGGGAAGGAGGGTGCACATCATATACGCATGATCGGATCGGGCGCATATATGCAGGAATTATACCCTGATGGTACTTTAATTCTCCATAGGGCCCACGCCTAGCATGTGTGGTTTTCGCTGGCGAATGTTGAACAGAAAGAACATGCAACATTCGTTCAACATTCGCGTGAATTCGAAGTTGGCACAACATTCAACATTCGAATTTTCTTGTACATTTGTTTTTGAACGTGAATGGATTGAGTGGGTCGTATATATAGCACCCTTATCAAAATTAGAGTATTCGATACTTCGATGCTCATTTTTGAGCAATTTTAACATTCGAGTTTTCTTGTCCATAAATTGTTTTAATGTGAATGGATTTAGTGGGTCGTATACATAGCACTCCTATCAAAATGACTATTGGATACCTCGACGCTCATTTTTGAGCAATTTCATATCACGCTCATTTTTTAGCAATTTCAATTCCGGGGGAAGGAGGGGGCACATCATATACGCATGATCGGATCGGGCCCATATATGCAGGCATTATACCCTGATGGTACTTTAATTCTCCATAGGGCCCACGCCTAGCATGTGTGGTTTTCGCTGGCGAATGTTGAACAGAAAGAACATGCAACATTCGTTCAACATTCGCGTGAAGTTGGCACAACATTCAACATTCGTTCAACATTCGAATTTTCTTGTACATTTGTTTTTGAACGTGAATGGATTGAGTGGGTCGTATATATAGCACCCCTATCAAAGTTAGAGTATTCGATACTTCGATGCTCATTTTTGAGCAATTTTAACATTCGATTTTTCTTGTACATAAATTGTTTTAATGTGAATGGATTTAGTGGGTCGTATACATAGCACTGCTATCAAAATGAGTATTGGATTTACCTCGACGCTCATTTTTGAGCAATTTCAAATCACGCTCATTTTTGAGCAATTTCAATTCCGGGGAGAGAGGGGGCACATCATATACGCATGATCGGATCGGGCCCATATAAGCAGGCATTATACCCTGATGGTACTTTAATTCTCCATAGGGCCCACGCCTAGCATGTGTGGTTTTCGCTGGCGAATGTTGAACAGAAAGAACATGCAACATTCGTTCAACATTCGTGTGAAGTTGGCACAACATTCAGCATTCAACATTCGTTCAACATTCGAATTTTCTTGTACATTTGTTTTTGAACGTGAATGGATTGAGTGGGTCGTATATATAGCACCCCTATCAAAATTAGAGTATTCGATACTTCGATGCTCATTTTTTAGCAATTTTAACATTCGATTTTTCTTGTACATAAATTGTTTTAATGTGAATGGATTTAGTGGGTCGTATACATAGCACTCCTATCAAAATGAGTATTGGATACCTCGACGCTCAATTTTGAGCAATTTCAAATCACGCTCATTTTTGAGCAATTTCAATTCCGGGGGAAGGAGGGGGCACATCATATACGCATGATCGGATCGGGCCCATATATGCAGGCATTATACCCTGATGGTACTTTAATTCTCCATAGGGCCCACGCCTAGCATGTGTGGTTTTCGCTGGCGAATGTTGAACAGAAACAACATGCAACATTCGTTCAACATTCGCGTGAAGTTGGCACAACATTCAACATTCGTTCAACATTCGAATTTTCTTGTACATTTGTTTTTGAACGTGAATGGATTGAGTGGGTCGTATATATAGCACCCCTATCAAAATTAGAGTATTCGATACTTCGATGCTCATTTTTTAGCAATTTTAACATTCGATTTTTCGTGTACATAAATTGTTTTAATGTGAATGGATTTAGTGGGTCGTATACATAGCACTCCTATCAAAATGAGTATTGGATACCTCGACGCTCATTTTTGAGCAATTTCAAATCACGCTCATTTTTGAGAAATTTCAATTCCGGGGGAAGGAGGGGGCACATCATATACGCATGATCGGATCGGGTCCATATATGCAGGCATTATACCCTGATGGTACTTTAATTCTCCACAGGGCCCACGCCTAGCATGTGTGGTTTTCGCTGGCGAATGTTGAACAGAAAGAACATGCAACATTCGTTCAACATTCGTGTGAAGTTGGCACAACATTCAGCATTCAACATTCGTTCAACATTCGAATTTTCTTGTACATTTGTTTTTGAACGTGAATGGATTGAGTGGGTCGTATATATAGCACCCCTATCAAAATTAGAGTATTCGATACTTCGATGCTCATTTTTTAGCAATTTTAACATTCGATTTTTCTTGTACATAAATTGTTTTAATGTGAATGGATTTAGTGGGTCGTATACATAGCACTCCTATCAAAATGAGTATTGGATACCTCGACGCTCAATTTTGAGCAATTTCAAATCACGCTCATTTTTGAGCAATTTCAATTCCGGGGGAAGATGGGGGCACATCATATACGCATGATCGGATCGGGCCCATATATGCAGGCATTATACCCTGATGGTACTTTAATTCTCCATAGGGCCCACGCCTAGCATGTGTGGTTTTCGCTGGCGAATGTTGAACAGAAACAACATGCAACATTCGTTCAACATTCGCGTGAAGTTGGCACAACATTCAACATTCGTTCAACATTCGAATTTTCTTGTACATTTGTTTTTGAACGTGAATGGATTGAGTGGGTCGTATATATAGCACCCCTATCAAAATTAGAGTATTCGATACTTCGATGCTCATTTTTTAGCAATTTTAACATTCGATTTTTCGTGTACATAAATTGTTTTAATGTGAATGGATTTAGTGGGTCGTATACATAGCACTCCTATCAAAATGAGTATTGGATACCTCGACGCTCATTTTTGAGCAATTTCAAATCACGCTCATTTTTGAGAAATTTCAATTCCGGGGGAAGGAGGGGGCACATCATATACGCATGATCGGATCGGGTCCATATATGCAGGCATTATACCCTGATGGTACTTTAATTCTCCACAGGGCCCACGCCTAGCATGTGTGGTTTTCGCTGGCGAATGTTGAACAGAAACAACATGCAACATTCGTTCAACATTCGCGTGAAGTTGGCACAACATTCAACATTCAACATTCGTTCAACATTCGAATTTTCTTGTACATTTGTTTTTGAACGTGAATGGATTGAGTGGGTCGTATATATAGCACCCCTATCAAAATTAGAGTATTCGATACTTCGATGCTCATTTTTGAGCAATTTTAACATTCGATTTTTCTTGTACATAAATTGTTTTAATGTGAATGGATTTAGTGGGTCGTTTACATAGCACTCCTATCAAAATGAGTATTGGATATACCTCGACGCTCATTTTTGAGCAATTTCAAATGACGCTCATTTTTGAGCAATTTCAATTCCGGGGAGAGAGGGGGCACATCATATACGCATGATCGGATCGGGCCCATATAAGCAGGCATTATACCCTGATGGTAGTTTAATTCTCCATAGGGCCCACGCCTAGCATGTGTGGTTTTCGCTGGCGAATGTTGAACAGAAAGAACATGCAACATTCGTTCAACATTCGCGTGAAGTTGGCACAACATTCAACATTCGTTCAACATTCGAATTTTCTTGTACATTTGTTTTTGAACGTGAATGGATTGAGTGGGTCGTATACATAGCACCCCTATCAAAATTAGAGTATTCGATACTTCGATGCTCATTTTTGAGCAATTTTAACATTCGATTTTTCTTTACATAAATTGTTTGAATGTGAATGGATTTAGTGGGTCGTATACATAGCACTCCTATCAAAATGAGTATTGGATACCTCGACGCTCATTTTTGAGCAATTTCAAATCACGCTCATTTTTGAGCAATTTCAATTCCCGGGGAAGGAGGGTGCACATCATATACGCATGATCGGATCGGGCGCATATATGCAGGAATTATACCCTGATGGTACTTTAATTCTCCATAGGGCCCACGCCTAGCATGTGTGGTTTTCGCTGGCGAATGTTGAACAGAAAGAACATGCAACATTCGTTCAACATTCGCGTGAATTCGAAGTTGGCACAACATTCAACATTCGAATTTTCTTGTACATTTGTTTTTGAACGTGAATGGATTGAGTGGGTCGTATATATAGCACCCTTATCAAAATTAGAGTATTCGATACTTCGATGCTCATTTTTGAGCAATTTTAACATTCGAGTTTTCTTGTCCATAAATTGTTTTAATGTGAATGGATTTAGTGGGTCGTATACATAGCACTCCTATCAAAATGACTATTGGATACCTCGACGCTCATTTTTGAGCAATTTCATATCACGCTCATTTTTTAGCAATTTCAATTCCGGGGGAAGGAGGGGGCACATCATATACGCATGATCGGATCGGGCCCATATATGCAGGCATTATACCCTGATGGTACTTTAATTCTCCATAGGGCCCACGCCTAGCATGTGTGGTTTTCGCTGGCGAATGTTGAACAGAAAGAACATGCAACATTCGTTCAACATTCGCGTGAAGTTGGCACAACATTCAACATTCGTTCAACATTCGAATTTTCTTGTACATTTGTTTTTGAACGTGAATGGATTGAGTGGGTCGTATATATAGCACCCCTATCAAAGTTAGAGTATTCGATACTTCGATGCTCATTTTTGAGCAATTTTAACATTCGATTTTTCTTGTACATAAATTGTTTTAATGTGAATGGATTTAGTGGGTCGTATACATAGCACTGCTATCAAAATGAGTATTGGATTTACCTCGACGCTCATTTTTGAGCAATTTCAAATCACGCTCATTTTTGAGCAATTTCAATTCCGGGGAGAGAGGGGGCACATCATATACGCATGATCGGATCGGGCCCATATAAGCAGGCATTATACCCTGATGGTACTTTAATTCTCCATAGGGCCCACGCCTAGCATGTGTGGTTTTCGCTGGCGAATGTTGAACAGAAAGAACATGCAACATTCGTTCAACATTCGTGTGAAGTTGGCACAACATTCAGCATTCAACATTCGTTCAACATTCGAATTTTCTTGTACATTTGTTTTTGAACGTGAATGGATTGAGTGGGTCGTATATATAGCACCCCTATCAAAATTAGAGTATTCGATACTTCGATGCTCATTTTGGAGCAATTTTAACATTCGATTTTTCTTGTACATAAATTGTTTTAATATGAATGGATTTAGTGGGTCGTATACATAGCACTCCTATCAAAATGAGTATTGGATATACCTCGACGCTCATTTTTGAGCAATTTCAAATCACGCTCATTTTTGAGCAATTTCAATTCCGGGGAGAGAGGGGGCACATCATATACGCATGATCGGATCGGGCCCATATAAGCAGGCATTATACCCTGGTGGTACTTTAATTCTCCATAGGGCCCAGCCTAGCATGTGTGGTTTTCGCTGGCGAATGTTGACAGAAAGAACATGCAACATTCGTTCAACATTCGCGTGAAGTTGGCACAACATTCGTTCAACATTCGAATTTTCTTGTACATTTGTTTTTGAACGTGAATGGATTGAGTGGGTCGTATATATAGCACCCCTATCAAAATTAGAGTATTCGATACTTCGATGCTCATTTTTGAGCAATTTTAACATTCGATTTTTCTTGTACATAAATTGTTTTAATGTGAATGGATTTAGTGGGTCGTTTACATAGCACTCCTATCAAAATGAGTATTATATATACCTCGACGCTCATTTTTGAGCAATTTCAAATCACGCTCATTTTTGAGCAATTTCAATTCCGGGGATAGAGGGGCACATCATATACGCATGATCGGATCGGGCCCATATAAGCAGGCATTATACCCTGATGGTACTTTAATTCTCCATAGGGCCCACGCCTAGCATGTTTGGTTTTCGCTGGCGAATGTTGAACAGAAAGAACATGCAACATTCGTTCAACATTCGCGTGAAGTTGGCACAACATTCAACATTCGTTCAGCACTCGAATTTTCTTGTACATTTGTTTTTGAACGTGAATGGATTGAGTGGGTCGTATATATAGCACCCCTATCAAAATTAGAGTATTCGATACTTCGATGCTCATTTTTGAGCAATTTTAACATTCGATTTTTCTTGTACATAAATTGTTTGAATGTGAATGGATTTAGTGGGTCGTATACATAGCACTCCTATCAAAATGAGTATTGGATACCTCGACGCTCATTTTTGAGCAATTTCAAATCACGCTCATTTTTGAGCAATTTCAATTCCGGGGGAAGGAGGGGGCACATCATATACGCATGATCGGATCGGGCGCATATATGCAGGAATTATACCCTGATGGTACTTTAATTCTCCATAGGGCCCACGCCTAGCATGTGTGGTTTTCGCTGGCGAATGTTGAACAGAAAGAACATGCAACATTCGTTCAACATTCGCGTGAAGTTGGCACAACATTCAACATTCGAATTTTCTTGTACATTTGTTTTTGAACGTGAATGGATTGAGTGGGTCGTATATATAGCACCCCTATCAAAATTAGAGTATTCGATACTTCGATGCTCATTTTTGAGCAATTTTAACATTCGAGTTTTCTTGTCCATAAATTGTTTTAATGTGAATGGATTTAGTGGGTCGTATACATAGCACTCCTATCAAAATGACTATTGGATACCTCGACGCTCATTTTTGAGCAATTTCATATCACGCTCATTTTTGAGCAATTTCAATTCCGGGGGAAGGAGGGGGCACATCATATACGCATGATCGGATCGGGCCCATATATGCAGGCATTATACCCTGATGGTACTTTAATTCTCCATAGGGCCCACGCCTAGCATGTGTGGTTTTCGCTTGCGAATGTTGAACAGAAAGAACATGCAACATTCGTTCAACATTCGCGTGAAGTTGGCACAACATTCAACATTCAACATTCGTTCAACATTCGAATTTTCTTGTACATTTGTTTTTGAACGTGAATGGATTGAGTGGGTCGTATATATAGCACCCCTATCAAAATTAGAGTATTCGATACATCGTTGCTCATTTTTGAGCAATTTTAACATTCGATTTTTCTTGTACATAAATTGTTTTAATGTGAATGGATTTAGTGGGTCGTATACATAGCACTCCTATCAAAATTAGTATTGGATACCTCGACGCTCATTTTTGAGCAATTTCAAATCACGCTCATTTTTGAGCAATTTCAATTCCGGGGGAAGGAGGTGGCACATCATATACGCATGATCGGGTCGGGCCCATATATGCAGGCATTATACCCTGATGGTACTTTAATTCTCCATAGGGCCCACGTCTAGCATGTGTGGATTTCGCTGGCGAATGTTGAACAGAAAGAACATGCAACATTCGTTCAACATTCGCGTGAAGTTGGCACAACATTCAACATTCAACATTCGAATTTTCTTGTACATTTGTTTTTGAACGTGAATGGATTGAGTGGGTCGTATATATAGCACCCCTATCAAAATCAGAGTATTCGATACTTCGATGCTCATTTTTGAGCAATTTTAACATTCGATTTTTCTTGTACATAAATTGTTTTAATGTGAATGGATTTAGTGGGTCGTATACATAGCACTCCTATCCAGGGATGTGGCTAGAGGGGGTGTGTGGGGGGGGGGTGTCTCACCCCCAGCAGAGAGCTATATTTTCAATAGTTGGAAATTTCATACTTGCCACAACGAAATTTCACACCAACAATAGGTTGAAAATGTTCTTGTAGTTTGATATTAAAACAATTTATTGGGGGGAATTTATTGTTTTTCGACCAATATTTGCATATGTTCCTATTTTTGGTCAAAAGTTTTGACAGAAATGGACATCAGTTGGAAATTTTCCAACTTTAGGGGGGGTGACAGGTTGGAAATTTCCAACACTTGGAAAGCTTGTGTCCTGGTCCCTCCCCCGTGGCCAGTCAAAAACTTCTAGTTAATTTAAGAAAACAATATTGTCATACAATTGGTCAACATTGTCATTGGAATTGTCATCAGTTGGAAATTTTCCAACCTAAGTGGGGGTGTAGGGTTTGAAATTTCCAACAGTAGGAAGGCTTGAGGCTAGTCTAGATGTTAGGATTTTGCGATTTTCTTGTTCAGATTTCAAAATTTTCGCACACCAGGCCGAACCATGGTCGGCCCGGTGTGTCATTGCCCCATCCACATGGCCAATACAAAACTGCTAATTAGTTTAGCAAAACAATATTTTACTACATTTGGTCAAACTTGTAGACATAAATGGTCATCAGTTGAAGAATTTTCCAACCTGAGGGGGAGCATGAGGTTTGAAATTTCCAACACTAGGAAAGCTTCAGTTGAGGCCAGTCTAGATGCTAGGATTTGCGATTTTATTGTATATAGTTTTCAAAATTTTCTCACACCGGGCCAAACAACCATGGTCGGCCTGGTGTTCCCTAGTCTGTTGTCGGTAGCTGTGTGCATTTGTCTGGAATTAGATCACTAGTTGTTTTTTTGGGGGGGCAATTTTCAGGTTAAAATATCTTAATGTTCTCATACTGGGAAAATACTAGTAGAAGCATGGCTTATGAATATATAGGAAATTAGGCCTGAGCATGAGGTACAAGGGGGGGGGGGTGCAAATGGAATTATGCAAAAAGTTGTGTTGGTGCGATTCCGACAAGGAGGGGGGGGGGTGCAGTTGGAAATTCCCAAGGTGGACACCCCACCCCCCAGCGGAGACCCTCTAGCCACACCCCTGCTCCTATCAAAATGAGTATTGGATACCTCGACGCTCATTTTTGAGCAATTTCAAAGCACGCTCATTTTTGAGCAATTTCAACTCCGGGGGAGAGAGGGGGCACATCATATACGCATGATCGGATCGGGCCCATATAAGCAGGCATTATACCCTGATGGTACTTTAATTCTCCATAGGGCCCACGCCTAGCATATGTGGTTTTCGCTGGCGAATGTTGAACAGAAAGAACATGTAACATTCGTTCAACATTCGCGTGAAGTTGGCACAACATTCAGCATTCAACATTCGTTCAACATTCGAATTTTCTTGTACATTTGTTTTTGAACGTGAATGGATTGAGTGGGTCGTATATATAGCACCCCTATCAAAATTAGAGTATTCGATACTTCGATGCTCATTTTTGAGCAATTTTAACATTCGATTTTTCTTGTACATAGATTGTTTTAATGTGAATGGATTTAGTGGGTCGTATACATAGCACTCCTATCAAAATGTGTATTGGATACATCGACGCTAATTTTTGAGCAATTTCAAATCACGCTCATTTTTGTGCAATTTCAATTCCGGGGGAGAGAGGGGCACATCATATACGCATGATCGGATCGGGCCCATATAAGCAGGCATTATACCCTGATGGTACTTTAATTCTCCATAGGGCCCACGCCTAGCATGTGTGGTTTTCGCTGGCGAATGTTGAACAGAAAGAACATGCAACATTCGTTCAACATTCGCGTGAAGTTGGCACAACATTCAACATTCGTTCAACGTTGAACGTTGAACGTTCAACGTTCAACGTTCGTTTTCTGTTCATAAGTTTTTTTTACCCCTTCCGCTTACAACCCATTTGTGAAATTTTGAATGTGGTCATGCATGTTACAGTACAAGACACGATGAAAATGATGATGGATATGATCTAGACATTGATTATTTTTTCTCTCTCCGTCTGTCTGCGAGAAATTCACGTTCTTGTTGTTCTCTTTGCTGTAATACTTTTTGGAGCTCTGCACGTTCAGCTTAATTGCACTTCTGCATGCTATCAGATTCTGACTATTTCTTATGAGCTCCGCAACAAATCAGTCAACAACAAATCAGTTGACTGTTTACCAGTTGTATATTTACACAAACATGTTTTCACAACAATTCAAACTCAGTGGATTCATGTTGATACCAATCACTGACCATTCATCACCGCGTGTCTGTTTATACAACGATATGGAGGGATCACACGCGCGTGTTTATACAAACAGTTGATTACCGATAAGGCACGCACACGATAACTGTTTTCTAAAGCCAGAACATCACCCAAATGCTTAGAGTTATACCGTGTGATAAGAAATCATAATTATATATATGTCCAATTTGAATTCGTAAATATAATTTAGAACTGGAAAGTCAAAATTCAAGCATGAGTTTACGAGGTCCGTTAGGCCCGTTCCAAACGACGGATTTTTGTCGACTCGAATCTAATTGTATTAAATCCGTCGGTGATGGGACTGCGGTCAATTTTGTTTCAGACGGACGCATCTTCGTCGCGTCGAATATAATGCATCGGTCGATTTATTTAAAGGTGCACTACCGGTTACCGTCACAAAATGGTCATCCGTAGATATAGAGGCCTATATACCGGTATGTTATACATATCTATATCTATATTTGCGAATGTCTGTCTGTCTGTCTGTCTGTCTGTCTGTCTGTGTTCTATAGAAATGCACAGGGGACCATCTAGATGATGCCAAAGGGGTCTACTAGGAGTAGCTTTTTACGAGAAAGATAATGGTCGGGGTTAGAATTTTCTAAAGTGACGCCGTTGTTGTCAGGGGCAGAAAAGGGGGAGGGGCAGAAAAAAAAATTGTCGCTGATTGCCACCAAACTTATATATAATCACCCCCATAATATGAGGAATCAAATGGCGTGGTTTAAATATGGCAAAAGTCGCGCCGTTCGCGTCAGGGGTGCCCGGAAGGGGGGGGGGGCATATTTTTTTTCTGTCGCCGATTGGCACGAAACTTACATATAATCATCCCTATGATATGAAGAATCCAACGGTGTGGTTTAAATATGTCAAAAGTGGCGTCGTTTGAGTCAGGTATGAACGGCAGGGGAGAGGGGCACCAAAATTTATAAAACTAATTTTAGCGCCGATTTCCACCAAATTGATATATATTCTTATTGGTGATACAATGAATCTAATTGTGCGATTTAACAACGCCAAATTGTTGTTTTTTGGATGAGAGATTGGGAGGGGGTGGGCACTAAATTTGATAATAAGTCGCCGATTGCCACCACACTTATACAAAATCATCCCCATGGTATGAGGAGTCTAATGGTGTGGCTTTTATCTGTCAAATGTGACCTCATTCGAGTCAGGGTGGCATTGAAAGGGACAGGGGCACCAAAATTGATGCACAATTTTTAGCGCCAATTTCCACCAAATTGATACACGTTCTTATCCATGATACGAGGAATCTAATCGTGATTTAAAGACGCCATAGTGGTGCTGTTTGGGTGAGAGATGGAGAGGGGAGGGATTGGCACCAAATTTGATAAAAAAATTGTTTAGTCGCCGATTATCACCAAACTTATAAACAATCATCTCCATGATATCAGGAGTGTAATCGTGTGGTTTAAGGATGCCACAAGTGTGGCCATTCGAGTCAGTGGTGTATAGAAATGAGAGGGACACAAAAAGTTATATCTATATGTTTAGTGCCGATTTCCACCAGATTGATACATATTCTTCTCCATGATACGAGGAATCTTATCGTGTGGTTTAGATACACCAAATTGGTGCCCTATGGGTGAGAGACATGGGGACCTTAAATTTGATACGAATTTGTATACTCGACAATTTTCACCAATTTCATATATATGCATCTCTAATCTCTAATGAGTCTTAGTGTGTGCAGCTTGAGTCCGAAATAGGGACGGGAGGGTCACCAAAACTGATACAAAATATTTTTAGTATGATCAAATTCAGACACGTTCTTCTCAAATGATACAAGAAATAAAATCGTGCTGTCTGTCTGTCTTTTTGTCTGTCTGTGTGCGTTCTATATAAAACTTCACGCGGTACAATCGAGATGGCACCAAGGCGTTCTAAGAGGGGTAACTTTTTACAAGGAAGATAATGGTGCGGGTTAAAATTTTCTAAAATGACGCTGTTGGTGGGAGGGGAAATAGTTTTGTCGCTGATTTCCACCAAACGAATACATAATCACCTTCGCAATATGGCGTTGTTCGTGTCAGCGTTGCATCAACAATTGATTTAATAAACCAAATTCCACCAAATTCATACACGTTTTTCTCTAATGATATACCATGAATTAAGTCACATTTGGTGTCGTTTGCGTCACGGATGGCGAGCGGATATGCATTATCATTGATAAGATTGCTATTCGCCGATATCCACATATAAGTTATATACAGTCACCAGGCCATCTCCATATCATTTTAAGTAGTTGGGCGTTCACATTTCACAATCCCGACATATGGTGACCCACATAAGTCACTTGAACAATTATATCTTCCTAACAGTCATATTTATATGGGAATAGCAATCAAGGCATTCACACACTGAGCTAGCAAAAAGAGATAACTAGAAGAAGCATTAAACGTATATTTATCATTCTATTGAAGAGATACATATATTCGTGCAAACTGAGAGACATCGAACCGTCAGAGGATTGCATATATATAATAATTATTTTTAGCCTGTTCCATTCAATACAGTTTCCACAAAAAGTTACAATTTGTCAAGAGATATGGAAGGCCTGTTCAAAAATAGTGGTCACAGTGTGCAGTCAAATATAGTTTCTTCTGATATACAAGAAAATGCAGTTAGTAGCACAATACTTTTCAGGATCCTACCAATACTGACATCTGACAAGGGTTTTAGAACAGACTCATCGACTGACATAAACAACTCAAAATATCGCTTTGTGCCTGGCACATGTAGCTGATATATGTGCGCAGCAACATTTCGATTAAGCTAAGAATATTTAGCCAATATATACCATCATGAACAGAGGAGCACCTGGAAATTTCTTTGAAACATCTGTATCTTCATGGAGATATGATAGTCAGGTGTCATCGAGATCTTAGTCCAACCCACTAGATTGATCTCAATATGTAAAACCCAATTATCATCTTTTATCGAACTAATGTGATTATGATGTTCATGTATCATATTATAACGTCTAATATATACGCATTTGTAAATAAATAAATACTTTATTATTGGTGGAACGGATTAATCTCGATAAACAGAATGACAATTGGCAAGGTGAGCCACTACTTATATTCCATGACTGTAATAATCATGTTTTGTGATGCTATTTGAATATACAATTTATGAGAAAACGTATAACACTTTAAGCAAGAGCATTCTCTATTCCCAACAAATATCCACAGCATACATTAACCTGGGCAACGCCGGGTAACCCTGCTAGTATGATAATATATACCAAGATGCAGTACAAATTATGTATATGTATATGCGCGATGGTAGCGCGAATATATGTGCACGTGAATATCTACTATATATTTTGAGAACTACGTATAGTTGTGTGTGTGTGTGTATATTTGTCCTCTTTAGACTCGAAAACGGCTGGCTGGATTGAGCTCAAACTTCCTATCTAAGGGTAAAATTCCACGGGAATGGTCGTCGCGGCGTTTTGTAGAATCTCCACCCACCCGTTCTTCACTCCCAGTCACAAAAAACGGCTCTGCGGGTTTAATCGGGTTGTTAGTTAAAGAGCGTTCCTATCCGCAGTGTCGTTGATGAAGAGCGTATGTGCGTAATGTGATTCTTATGTCTGTACACGGGCGTCAGCGTCGGTATATACATACATGAGCGTGTTGTGTGATTCTTACGTACTTAGGGCTTCATAGGAAAGGGGATCGTGTCAGTTTTTCCGCCCTAGGTACCCAAAATGATATATATGTGATCTTCACATTGAAACGGGTACCCACAAATGATATATATGTGTGTGTCCTTTATAGACTCGAACCGATTGAGATCAAAAGTGTCATGGGCGGGTTAAATTGTCACCCCGACCTGACCTTGACCTTGAAACTGATCAATTCAAGGTCAAATCGCAATGGTAATTCATGGGTTAATCGCATGATAGTTAAAGAGCGTTCGTATCCGCAGTGTCGTTGATAAAGAGCGTGTCTGTGTCCAGACATGAGCGTGTTGTGTCTGTGTCCAGACATGAGCGTGTTGTGTGATTCTTATGTCTGTGTTCGTACTTGGGGGTTCCTAGGAATGGGGGAGATTTTTATCGGGTCAGTTTTCCGCCCGAAGCGACCTTCACCTTGAAACGGGTACCCACAAATGATATATATGTATGTGTGTGTCCGTTATAAACTCGAAAACGGCCCTACCGATTGAGTCCAAACTTGCTACCTAGGGATACTTTTGTACGGGAAGTATCATGGACCAGTCAAATTGTGAACCCGACCTGACCTTGACCTTCAAAATTATCAATTCAAGGTCAAATCCGGTAAAACTGGCGGATTTCGACGAAATTTGATACCTATGTGTACTTTTGTCCGGGTAAAATATTGGACGGGTCAAATCGTTACCAGGACCTGACCTTGACCTTCAAAATGGTCAATTCAAGGTCAAATCGGGTAAAACTGGCGGAGCACTCGTGTCTCGGAAGCTGTTGCAATTGCTTTTTCGAACAAAGCCATGGGACGAATGCCGCCAGTGGCGGGTTAATATGCTAGTCTCATATATATTTTGAAGACCTCTGTTTGTATGTTTGTATGTATGTTTGTCTGTCATTTATACAAATCTACGATTCTCGACAGATCGGAACGAAACTTGGTACGTGTGTGTAGTTTGACCAGGCGGTCGTCCTTGTCGTATTGGCGAGCCCGTGCGACGCCCGTACAGCGCATGCGCAGACGTCAAATATGTTTTTACGCCGTTTTGCGCTAATATATTTCAGTTCGGTGCTAACAAATCGATTCGATATAGCGCGAATAATAAATTGCCAGTCATATAATTTGCATGGTTAGAATCTGTGGCGTTTCCTCTTTCCAACGATGTATCACACGCCTGTGTCCGTTTAAAGTTTCTACCTTAATTATCGGGAAGAACGCAGGACCATGCTTCGGTCATCGAAAAACATTCGGTAAATCTATTCCGCTGTCAACAGATCGTGACGTGTTCGCGTTTAACTCTTAGCCGGCCGATGTCTTGTTAACTCATCGCCGGCCGAGGTATCCGCAAAAGACATTGGGCAATATATATATATCTCGGAAACGGGTGGAGCTATCGACTTGAAATTTGGTATGTGAATGAATCTTGCCCCGGACAAGAATTTTATCGGGTAGCCGAGCCCGTGCGACGCCAGCTTCGCGCATGCGCAGACCAGATCTCGGAAACGGGTGGAGCTATGGACTTGAAATTTGGTTATTGAATAGCCCGGACAACGTCCGGATCATCGGCTAGTCTCATATATATTTTGAAGACCTCTGTTTGTATGTTTGTCTGTCATTTATACAAATATACGATTCTCGACCGATCGAGACGAAACTTGGTACGTGTGTGTAGTTTGAACAGGCGGAGGACGTTGTCGTATTGGCGAGCCCGTGCGACGCCCGTGCAGCGCATGCGCAGACGAGATCTCGGAAACGGGAGGAGCTATCGACTTGAAATTTGGTATGTGAATGTATCTTGCCCCGAATACGAATTTTATCGTGTCGCCGAGCCCGTGCGACGCCAGCTTCGCGCAAGCGCAGACGAGATATCGGAAACGGGTGGAGCTATCGACTTGAAATTTGGTATTTGAATGTATCTTGCCCCGGATACGAATTTTATCTGGTCGCCGAGCCCGTGCGACACCAGCTTCGCGCATGCGCAGACCAGATCTCGGAAACGGGTGGAGCTATCGACTTGAAATGTGCTATGTGAATGTATCTTGCCCCGGATACGAATTTGATCTGGTCGCCGAGCCCGTGCGACACCAGCTTCGCGCATGCGCAGACCAGATCTCGGAAACGGGTGGATCTATCGACTTGAAATTTGGTATTTGAATGTATCTTGCCCCGGATACGAATTTTATCGGGTCGCCGAGCCCGTGCGACACCATTTTCGCGCATGCTCAGACCAGATCTCGGAAACGGGTGGAGCTATCGACTTGAAATGTGCTATGTGAATGTATCTTGCCCCGGATACGAATTTTATCTGGTCGCCGATCCCGTGCGACACCAGCTTCGCGCATGCGCAGACCAGATCTCGGAAACGGGTGGAGCTATCGACTTGAAATTTGGTATTTGAATGTATCTTGCCCCGGATACAAATTTTATCGGGTCGCCGAGCCCGTGCGACACCAGCTTCGTTTAGACCAGATCTCGGAAACGGGTGGAGCTATCGACTTGAAATTTGGTATGTGAATGTATCTTGCCCCGGATACGAATTTTATCTGGTCGCCGATCCCGTGTGAAACCAGCTTCGCGCATGCGCAGACCAGATCTCGGAAACGGGTGGAGCTATCGACTTGAAATTTTGTTTTTGAATAGCCCGGACAACTTCGGGCTCATCGGATAGTCTCATATATATTTTGAAGACCTCTGTATGTCTGTGTGTCTGTAAGTATGTATGTCATTTATACAAGTCTACGATTCTCGACCGATCGGGACGAAACTTGGTACGTGTGTGTAGTTTGACCAGGCGGTCGTCGTTGTCGTATTGGCGAGCCCGTGCGACGCCCGTGCACGCATGTGCAGACGAGATCTCGGAAACGGGTGGAGCTATCGACTTGAAATTTGCTATGTGAATGTATCGTGCCCCGGATACGAATTTTATCGGGTCGCCGAGCCCGTGCGACACCAGCTTCGCGCATGCGCAGACCAGATCTCGGAAACGGGTGGAGCTATCGACTTGAAATTTGGTTTTTGAATAGCTCGGACAACGTCGGGCTCATCGGCTAGTCTCATATATATTTTGAAGACCTCTGTTTGTATGTTTGTCTGTCATTTATACAAATATACGATTCTCGACCGATCGAGACGAAACTTGGTACGTGTGTGTAGTTTGAACAGGCGGAGGACGTTGTCGTATTGGCGAGCCCGTGCGACGCCCGTGCAGCGCATGCGCAGACGAGATCTCGGAAACGGGTGGAGCTATCGACTTGAAATTTGGTTTGTGAATGTATCTTGCCCCGGTTACGAATTTTATCGTGTCGCTGAGCCCGTGCGACGCCAGCTTCGCGCATGCGCAGACGTGATATCGGAAACGGGTGGAGCTATCGACTTGAAATTTGGTATTTGAATGTATCTTGCCCCTGATACGAATTTTATCTGGTCGCCGAGCCCGTGCGACACCAGCTTCGCGCATGCGCAGACCAGATCTCGGAAACGGGTGGAGCTATCGACTTGAAATGTGCTATGTGAATGTATCTTGCCCCGGATACGAATTTTATCTGGTCGCCGATCCCGTGCGACACCAGCTTCGCGCATGCGCAGACGAGATCTCGGAAACGGGTGGAGCTATCGACTTGAAATTTGGTATTTGAATGTATCTTGCCCCGGATACGAATTTTATCGTGTCGCCGAGCCCGTGCGACACCAGCTTCGCGCATGCGCAGACCAGATCTCGGAAACGGGTGGAGCTATCGACTTTAAATTTGGTTTTTGAATAGCCCTGACAACGTCGGGCTCATCGGCTAGTCTCATATATATTTTGAAGACCTCTGTTTGTATTCTTGTCTGTCATTTATACAAATATACGATTCTCGACCGATCGAGACGAAACTTGGTACGTGTGTGTAGTTTGAACAGGCGGAGGACGTTGTCGTATTGGCGAGCCCGTGCGACGCCCGTGCAGCGCATGCGCAGACGAGATCTCGGAAACGGGTGGAGCTATCGACTTGAAATTTGGTATGTGAATGTATCTTGCCCCGGATACTAATTTTATCGTGTCGCCGAGCCCGTGCGACGCCAGCTTCGCGCATGCGCAGACGAGATATCGGAAACGGGTGGAGCTATCGACTTGAAATTTGGAATTTGAATGTATCTTGTCCCGGATACGAATTGTATCTGGTCGCCGAGCCCGTGCGACACCAGCTTCGCGCATGCGCAGACCAGATCTCGGAAACGGGTGGAGCTATCGACTTGAAATGTGCTATGTGAATGTATCTTGCCCCGGATACGAATTTTATCTGGTCGCCGAGCATGTGCGACACCAGCTTCGCGCATGCGCAGACCAGATCTCGGAAACGGGTGGAGCTATCGACTTGAAATTTGGTATGTGAATGTATCTTGCCCCGGATACGAATTTTATCTGGTCGCCGATCCCGTGCGACACCAGCTTCGCGCATGCGCAGACCAGATCTCGGAAACGGGTGGAGCTATCGAAATTTTGTTTTTGAATAGCCCGGACAACTTCGGGCTCATCGGATAGTCTCATATATATTTTGAAGACCTCTGTATGTCTGTGTGTCTGTAAGTATGTATGTCATTTATACAAGTCTACGATTCTCGACCGATCGGGACGAAACTTGGTACGTGTGTGTAGTTTGACCAGGCGGTCGTCGTTGTCGTATTGGCGAGCCCGTGCGACGCCCGTGCACGCATGTGCAGACGAGATCGCGGAAACGGGTGGAGCTATCGACTTGAAATTTGCTACCGGATACGAATTTTATCGGGTCGCCGAGCCCGTGCGACACCAGCTTCGCGCATGCGCAGACCAGATCTCGGAAACGGGTGGAGCTATCGACTTGAAATTTGGTTTTTGAATAGCCCGGACAACGTCGGGCTCATCGGCTAGTCTCATATATATTTTGAAGACCTCTGTTTGTATGTTTGTCTGTCATTTATACTAATATACGATTCTCGACCGATCGAGACGAAACTTGGTACGTGTGTGTAGTTTGAACAGGCGGAGGACGTTGTCGTATTGGCGAGCCCGTGCGACGCCCGTGCAGCGCAAGCGCAGACGAGATCTCGGAAACGGGTGGAGCTATCGACTTGAAATTTGGTATGTGAATGTATCTTGCCCCGGATACGAATTTTATCGTGTCGCCGAACCCGTGCGACCCAGCTTCGCGCATGCGCAGACGAGATATCGGAAACGGGTGGAGCTATCGACTTGAAATTTGGTATTTGAATGTATCTTGCCCCGCATGCGAATTTTATCTGGTCGCCGAGCCCGTGCGACACCAGCTTCGCGCATTCGCAGACCAGATCTCGGAAACGGGTGGAGCTATCGACTTGAAATGTGCTATGTGAATGTATCTTGCCCCGGATACGAATTTTATCTGGTCGCCGATCCCGTGCGACACCAGCTTCGCGCATGCGCAGACCAGATCTCGGAAACGGGTGGAGCTATCGACTTGAAATTTGGTATTTGAATGTATCTTGCCCCGGATACGAATTTTATCGGGTCGCCGAGCCCGTGCGACACCAGCTTCGCGCATGCGCAGACCAGATCTCGGAAACGGGTGGAGCTATCGACTTGAAATTTGGTATGTGAATGTATCTTGCCCCGGATACGAATTTTATCTGGTCGCCGATCCCGTGCGACACCAGCTTCGCGCATGCGCAGACCAGATCTCGGAAACGGGTGGAGCTATCGACTTGAAATTTTGTTTTTGGATAGCCCGGACAACTTCGGGCTCATCGGATATTCTCATATATATTTTGAAGACCTCTGTATGTCTGTGTGTCTGTAAGTATGTATGTCATTTCTACAAGTCTACGATTCTCGACCGATCGGGACGAAACTTGGTACGTGTGTGTAGTTTGACCAGGCGGTCGTCGTTGTCGTATTGGCGAGCCCGTGCGACGCCCGTGCACGCATGTGCAGACGAGATCTCGGAAACGGGTGGAGCTATCGACTTGAAATTTGCTATGTGAATGTGTCGTGCCCCGGATACGAATTTTATCGGGTCGCCGAGCCCGTGCGACGCAAGCTTCGCGCATGCGCAGACGAGATCTCGGAAACGGGTGGAGCTATCGACTTGAAATTTGCTATGTGAATGTATCTTGCCCAGGATGCGAATTTTATCTGGTCGCCGAGCCAGTGCGACGCAAGCCTCGCGCATGCGCAGACGAGATCTCGGAAACGGGTGGAGCTATCGACTTGAAATTTGGTATGTGAATGTATCTTGCACCGGATACGAATTTTATCGGGTCGCCGAGCCCGTGCGACGCCAGCTTCGCGCATGCGCAGTCCAGATCTTGGAAATTTTGTATGTGAATGTACCCGTGCGACGCCAGCTTCGCGCAGCCCTCGATACATGCACAAAAAGACACAAGATTTGAGAAATAGCCCGGACTACGTCGGGCACATCAGCTAGTCTCATATATATTTTGAAGACCTCTGTTTGTCTGTCTGTATGTATGTCATTAATACAAATCTACGATTCTCGACCGATCGGGACGAAACTTGGTACGTGTGTGTAGTTTGAGCAGGCGGTGGTCGTTGTCGTATTGGCGAGCCCGTGCGACGCCCGTGCAGCGCATGCGCAGACGAGATATCGGAAACGGGTGTAGCTATCGACTTGAAATTTGGTATGTGAATATATCTTGCCCCGAATACGAATTTTATCGGGTCGCCGAGCCCGTGCGACGCCAGCTTCGCGCATGCGCTGACGAGATCTCGGAAACGGGTGGAGCTATCGACTTGAAATTTGGTTGTGAATGTATCTTGCCCCGGATACGAATTTTATCGTGTCGCCGAGCCCGTACGACACCAGCTTCGCGCATGCGCAGACGAGATCTCGGAAACGGGTGGAGCTATCGACTTGAAATTTGCTATGTGAATGTATCTTGCCCCGAATACGAATTTTATCGGCTCGCCGAGTTCGTGCGACGCCAGCTTCGCGCATGCGCAGACGAGATCTCGGAAACGGGTGGAGCTATCGACTTGAAATTTGGTTGTGAATGTATCTTGCCCCGGATACGAATTTTATCGGGTCGCCGAGCCCGTACGACACCAGGTTCGCGCATGCGCAGACGAGATCTCGGAAACGGGTGGAGCTATCGACTTGAAATTTGGTATGTGAATGTATCTTGCCCCGGATACGAATTTTATCGGGTCGCCGAGCCCGTGAGACGCCAGCTTCGCGCATGCGCAGACCAGATCTCGGAAACGGGTGGAGCTATCGACTTGAAATTTGGTTTTAGAATAGCCCGGACAACGTCGGCTCATCGGCTAGTCTCATATATATTTTGAAGACCTCTGTTTGTCTTTATGTTTGTTTGTCATTGATACAAATCTACGATTCTCGGCCGATCGGGACGAAACTTGGTACGTGTGTGTAGTTTGACCAGTCGGTGGACGTTGTCGTATTGGCGAGCCCGTGCGGCGCCCGCTTCGCGCATGCGCAGACCAGATCTCGGAAACGGGTAGAGCTATCGACTTGAAATTTGGTTCGCGCATGCGCAGACCAGATCTCGGAAACGGGTAGAGCTATCGACATGAAATTTGTTTTTTGAATACCCCGGACAACATCGGGCTGGGTAGAGCTATCGACTTGAAATTTGGTTTTTGAATAGCCCGGACAACGTCGGGCTCATCGGCTAGTCTCCTATATATTTTGAGACTTCCCTATATGTGTATATATATATATTTGCACTTTATAGAATCGAAAACGGCTGCACCGATTGGGCTCAAACTTCCAATCTAAGGGTAAAATCCAACGGGAATGGTCGTCGCGGCGTTTTGGAGAAGCTCAGAGCACCCGGTCTCCACTCTCAGTCACAAAAACGGCACTGTGGGGTTAATCGCGTTGATAGTTAAAGAGCGTTCGTATCCACAGTATCGTTGATAAAGATCTTCCATATTTGGGTTCGTTAACCGGTTAACGCTCTTTATTCCCTTCGGCTTTCGCATACGGTTTTGTTTACGTTATCTGGAACTCACTTCCCTTCGGCTTTCGCATAAGGTTTTGTTTACGTTATCTGGAACTCGCTTCTGTGTGATTCTTACGTACTTAGGGCTTCATAGGAACGCTGGAGATTTTCATCGGCTCAGTTTTTCCACCCGAGGTGATCTTCACCTTGAAAAGGGTACCCACAAATGATATATATGTGTGTGTCCTTTATAGACTCGAACCGATTGAGCTCAAACTTGCTACCTACGGGAAGTGTCATGGACGAGTTAAATTGTGACCCCGACCTGACCTTGACCTTGAAAATGATCAATTCAAGGTCAAATCGGGTCAAATTTAAAAAAAAAAATTAAATTACAAAATTAAAAAGGCACAATTAACTCGTTGAAAAACAAAAAATTAAATTAAAAAATTTATTAAAACAAATTTATTAAATTAAAAAATTAAAAAGGCACAATTAACTCATTGAAAAACATTTATTAAAACAAAATAAGATTGTCATGTTTCTGACGATTGCCACCAGTGGCGGGCTAACATGCTAGTCTTCAACACTATATATTTTGAGACTTCCGTATATATATATATATATATATATATATATATATATATATATATATATGTGTGTGTACTTCATAGAATCGAAAACGGTTCGCTCGATTGAGTTCAAACTTTCCATCTAAATGTAAAAACCCACGGGAATCGTCGTCGCGGCGTTTTGGAGAAGCTCAGAGCACCGTTTCTCCCTTCCCAAATCACCGCAATCAACACCGTGGTGGTTAATCAAGTCATAATTTAATGAGCGTTTGTTTTTGACGCATCGCTATAAAGAGCGTTTATTTACCATTCAACGTTATTAGCATCTGCAGAGAGATTGTAGCCTGTCGCTCGAAATATTATGCAGAGAGATTTTCACGACGGGAAGCGTTTGTTCTCAATTCAATGCAATTTTTTCCCTCGAAATATTTTGCAGAGAGATGATTTCACGACGGGAAGCGTTTGTTTTCAATTTCGTACTTAATTTCGTACTTAGGAGTTCCAAGGAACGGGGGAGATTTTTATCGGGTAAGTTTTTCCGCCCGAGGTGATCTTCACCTTGAAACGGGTACCCACAAATGATATATATGTGTGTGTCCTTTATAGACTCGGACCGATTGAGCTCAAACTTGGTGTCTACGGGAAGTGTCATGGACGGGTTAAATTGTCATCCGACCTGACCTTGACCTTGAAAATGATCAATTCAAGGTCAAATCGGGTAAAATTGAAAAAAAGGCACAATTAACTCATTGAAAAACAAAAAATTAAATAAAAAAATTAATTAAATTTTTTTTAAATTAAAATTAATTAAAAGATGTCATGTTTCTGACGATTGCCGCCAGTGGCGGGCTAACCTGCTAGTCTACTATATATTTTGAGAACTACGTATATGTGTATATAAATATATGTGTCCTTTATAGAATCGAAAACGGCTGCACCGATCGAGACCAAACTTCCCATCTGTGCAAAAACGCACGGGAATGGTCGTCGCGCCGTTTTGGAGAAGCTCCGAGCACCCGTTCTCCACTCTCAGTCACAAAAACGGCACTGTGGGGTTAATCGCGTTGATAGTTAAAGAGCGTTCGTATCCGCAGTGTCGTTGATAAAGAGCGTATGGGCGTGAGCGTGAGCGTGACTGTATCCAGACATGAGCGTGTTGTGTGATTCTTACGTACTTAGGGCTTCCTAGGAACGGGTGAGATTTTCATCGGCTCAGTTTTTCCGCCCGAGATGATATTCACCTTGAAACGGGTACTCAGAAATGATATATATGTTTGTGTCCTTTATAGACTCGAACCGATTGAGCTCAAACTTGCTACCTACAGGAAGTGTCATGGACGGGTTAAATTGTGACCCCGACCTGACCTTGACCTTGAAAATGATCAATTCAAGGTCAAATCGGGTAAAATTGAAAAACAAAAATTAAATTAAAAAATTAAAAAGGCACAATTAACTCATTGAAAAACAAAAAATTCAATTAAAAATAAATTAAAAAAAATAATTAAAAAAGCCAGTAAATTAAAAAGGCACAATTAACTCATTCAAAAACAAAAAATTCAATTAAAAAATAAATTACAAAATTAAATTACAAAATTAATTACAAAAATTGATTAAAAAAGCCAATAATTAAAAAAACCCCAAAATTTCATGTTTCTGACGATTGCCGCCAGTGGCGGCCTAATCCGCTAGTCTCCTATATATTTTGACCATGCAGCCCCTTCCAAATTTTCGAAAATTGGGCTGAAGTCGTGCATGTGGTGTCAAAATAGCACTTTTCGTTACTAAATCGGCTGCGTAGCCAGAGTCATGGCGGCCACCAGGGAATCCTTGTATTTTCGTGCGGTGCCACCCAGCGGGCATCTATACGATAGTCACGCGACCATGCACACCTCCCAAATTTTAGAAAATTGGGCTGAAGTCGTGCATGGGGTGTCAAAATAGCACTTTTCGTTACTAAATCGGCTGCGTAGCCAGAGTCATGGTGGCCACCCGGGAATCCTTGTATTTTCGTGCGGTGCCACCCAGCGGGCATCTATAGGAAAGTCACGCGATCATGCAGCCCCTTCCAAATTTTCGAAAATTGGGCTTAAGTCGTGCATGGGGTGTCAAAATAGCACTTTTCGTTACTAAATCGGCTGCGTAGCCAGAACCATGGTGGCCACCCGGGAATCCTAGTATTTTCGTGCGGTGCCACCCAGCGGGCATCTATAGGAAAGTCACGCGACCATGCAGCCCCTTCCAATTTTTCGAAAATTGGGCTGAAGTCGTGCACGGGTTGTCAAAATAGCACTTTTCGTTACTAAATCGGCTGCGTAGCCAGAGTCATTGTGGCCTCCCGGGAATCCTTGTATTTTCGTGCGGTGCCACCCAGCGGGTATCTACAAGAAAGTCACGCGACCACGCAGCCCCTCCCAAATTTTCGAAATTTGGGCTGAAGTCGTGCATGGATCTAAAAAATGCCCTTTTTGTTCCTAAATCGGTTGCGTAGCCAGAACCATGGTGGCCACCCGGGAATCCTTGTATTTTCGTGTGGTACCACCTAGCGGGCATCTATAGGAAAGTCACGCAACCACGCAGCCCCTCCCAAATTTTCGAAAATTGGGCTGTGAAGTCGTGCATGGAGCTCAAAATTGCACTTTTTAATCCAAGTTCCCAGTTCCCTAGTCACATTTTTGTGACCAGAACCATGGCGGGAATCCTTGCATTTTCGTGCGGTGCCACCCAGCGGGCATCTATTGGGCAGGGACGCGACTATATAACCCCTTCCATATTTTCGAAAATTGGGCTGAAGTCGTGCATGGGGTGTCAAAATTGCACTTTTTGTTACTAAATCGGCTGCGTAGCCAGAAGCATGGCGGCCACACGGGAATTGCTGCATTTTCGTGCGGTGCCACCAGCAGGCATCTATTGGACAGGGAGGCGCTTATGTAGCCCCTTCCCATTTTTCGCAAATTGGGCTTGTGTCGTGCATGGAGCTCAAAATCGCACTTTTTGTTACTAAATCGGCTGCGTAGCCAGAACCATGGCGGCCACCCGGGAATCCTTGCATTTTCGTGCGGTGCCACCCAGCGCGCATCTATAGGACAGGGACGCGGCCATACAGCCCCTTCCAATTTTTCGAAAATTGGGCTGAAGTCGTGCATGGAGCTCAAAATTACACTTTTTTTCCCAGTTCCCAGTTCCCTATTCTCAGATAATATTTCATTTATCATTTTTGTGACCAGAACCATGGCGGGAATCATTGCATTTTCGTGCGGTGCCACCCAGCGGGCAATTATTGGACAGGGACGCGACTATATAGCCCCTCCCATATTTTCGAAAATTGGGCTGAAGTCGTGCATGGGGTGTCAAAATTGCACTTTTTGTTACTAAATCGGCTGCGTATAACCAGAACCACGGCGGCCACCCTGGAATCCTGGCATTTTCGTGCGGTGCCACCCAGCAGGCATCTATATGACAGGGACGCGGCCATATAGCCCCTTCCAATTTTTCGAAAATTGGGCTTAAGTCGTGCATGGAGCTCAAAATAGCACTTTTTGTTACTAAATCGGCTGCGTAGCCAGAACCATGGCGGCCACCCGGGAATCCTTGCATTATTGTGCGGTACAACCCAGCAGGCATCTACTGGACAGGGAGGCGCCCATATAGTCCCTTCCAATTTTTCGAAAATTTGGCTGAAGTCGTGCATGGAGCTCAAAATAGCACTTTTTGTTACTAAATCGGCTGCGTGGCCAGAACCATGGCGGCCACCCGGGAATCCTTGCATTTTCGTGCGGTACCACCCAGCGGGCATCTATAGGAAAGTCACGCGACCACGCAGCCCCTCCCAAATTTTCGAAAATTGGGCTGAAGTCGTGCATGGAGCTCAAAATTGCACTTTTTAATCCCAGTTCCCTAGTCACATTGTTGTGACCAGAACCATGGCGGGAATCCTTGCATTTTCGTGCGGTGCCACCCAGCGGGCATCTATTGGACAGGGACGCGACTATATAGCCCCTTCCACATTTTCGAAAATTGGGCTGAAGTCGTGCATGGGGTGTCAAAATTGCACTTTTTGTTACTAAATCGGCTGCGTAGCCAGAAGCATGGCGGCCACCCGGGAATTGCTGCATTTTCGTGCGGTGCCACCAGCAGGCATCTATTGGACAGGGAGGCGCTCATATAGCCCCTTCCCATTTTTCGCAAATTGGGCTGGTGTCGTGCATGGAGCTCAAAATAGCACTTTTTGTTACTAAATCGGCTGCGTAGCCAGAACCATGGCGGCCACCCGGGAATCCTTGCATTTTCGTGCGGTGCCACCCAGCGCGCATCTATAGGACACGGACGCGGCCATACGGCCCCTTCAAATTTTTCGAAAATTGGGCTGAAGTCGTGCATGGAGCTCAAAATTACACTTTTTGTTCCCGGTTCCCAGTTCCCTATTCTCAGATAATATTTCATTTATCATTTTTGTGACCAGAACCATGGCGAAAATCATTGCATTTTCGTGCGGTGCCACCCAGCGGGCATCTATAGGACAGGGACGCGGACATATAGCCCCTTCCAAATTTTCGAAAATTGGGCTGCAGTCGTGCATGGAGCTCAAAATTGCACTTTTTGTTACTAAATTCTCAAAATATAATAATAATCGTTACTAAATCGCCTATGTATGCATAACCACAGCATCTAGGGGACCATCCTTTTGGATTCTTCTTGTGCCACCACTAATCCATCTAAAAATCACAAACTAGGTCACATAAACTTGTCCAGCTGTTCAAAAATTGGGCGTAAATCGTGCGTGCGTTAAAATTAGGACATTTTTCGTTGCTAAATTCCTTGCGTCAGTACTGACTCAAAACCATTATAAATATTTTTATGAACCCCAACCCTCCAATAATTATAGGTTATGAAAACAACATCAACAATAGTTTCCCGTTTGGACTCTCTGTTTATTCTGATAAAATATATAGAAATTTATTTATGTTTGTCATATTAAAAAGCATCAAACAGGAGTCAAAATTTGACTGGTGGACGATCAAACCGCCACCAGTGATAGACATAAAATCACACAATGATGAAAGGAATGAAAGCAAGAGAATGAGTATAGCACTGGTAGTGCAACCGGAAAGGAAAGCGATACAGGCGCGTTGCCCCCCAGATGCATGCCAGGGATGCCAAGTAATTGATGTAATTTAAAATGTCGAGCCATAAGGGACAGATGTGAGCGATACAGGCGCGTCACAGCTATCCACCACAGCCGACTGTGTAGAACCAAATTTTGTATGGTGAATGATGTAGATCTCTGATGTAAAAACCAATTAGGGTGGAATGATATAGATACCAGAAGTATGGAAAGGTGAGCAATACAAGCGCGTCACCAACGTTTGATATCGACATTAACCCACAAAATAGACATGGTCTAATATCACAGATACTGGTGAGGTAGATGGGGTGGTGGTGGGAAAACTTTGAATGATATCTGCTCTTTTATGGCGACAGTACGATGTTTACTTTTCTGCTGTAGTCGCAGCCAGAAAAGAGAAGGAATCCCGGGGCATCCGCTCCTCTTGATAAACAAAGTAGTCTTCCGCGCATGAAAATAGTTCCATCTTATTTCTGATACATTATTTCGTAAAACAAGAGATTTACCTAACAGTATCTTTTAAATGTCAAATATTATATATTATACTTATTTTCATTACGTTTGTTATGATATTCTTAGTGGGAAGTAATCTAAGCATTTCTCTTGGTAAGATGATATTCTGCGAGTATCCTCTTGCAGGTGTTTACGATTTTGCAACAGCTGATCGCTGCATAGCAGATTGAATTACTAATGGGCTGGGTTCCATAAATAGCTAAGACAAGCTGTGCCTCTCTTACCATTATTTATTACTTTGTAATAATATATATATGTTGCTGCGCAATTCAGACTATTGAATCGAGGCTGGCTTACCTTCAATTATATATGTTATATTATTGTGACAGAGTCATACATATAACAGAACAATGGCATACTTTGATAACCTCACATTTGATCCTGATATCAGAGCCGATGAGGATCCTCTTGATCCTCAAGATGAAACATTGCCACTCATTGAACCGATCGACCCGACGGGCATCGGTACCCATGATCCGACTGTCATGGATACGACGGCAACAACCAGGCTGATACATCAAGAACTCCTGCAGTCGGCGGTTGATGACTATTATGGCGACCTGGCCAGAAGGGGACGAACACCAGCCCTTGGCCGCGCCCCTCAAAATTTGAGCTCGACACACGCGGACAGATCCGATTAAAGGCATATCCCGATATCATTCTCACAAACACTCGTACCAGTGAGCCCCTAGCGATATCGACGATAGGCGGCCGGCGGGGCGGAAGTGCTGCAATCCGAGAAGACTTGGGATTTGCTGACTGGCGCCCAGAAGGAAGGGGTGGGGCGCGATCAAAGACGATCACAGCCCACCAGACAGCAAGGAATGAACTCGGCTGTGTAGCGTATGCTGCAGATTGTGTAGAGCTGCAGGACCTGGGGCAAACTGTAAAAGAGCCTCGGATGTGGTAGGGCGAATGGAGACCAACTTCACAGATGCCGACATTGAAGAGATCATCGGAACTATGCATGACCCCCAACTAAACCTCCGCGAGATCAGGGGCTGGACAAGGCAATGCAGACCATTCGAGGCGAGTTGACCAACAACCTGGCCAAACTATCCGCACTGGATTAGCACATCGCAGTGGAGAAGCGGAAACTGGATGAGGCAGACAGTGGGGCTGTCGATGGGAATACCAGGCGCCGCATCGCAGAGCGATTGCGCAACTTTGAAGATGAACTGGCCTCCAGCCTGGAGGCCGCCGCAACGACCAGGGATGCTCTCCGACTTTCGCCCAATTTTTGAACAGCTGAACGGGCGTATGTGACTTGATTTTTGATTTCTAGATGGACTAGTGGTGGCACAAGAAGAATCCACAAGGATAGGCCCATGGCTGCTATGGTTATGCCTACGCAGGCGATTTAGCAACGAAAAATGACATGTTTTCATTATGTTGACACCACGCACGACTTACGCCCAATTTTTGAACAGCTGGACAGGCGTATGTGAACTAGCTTCTGATTTCTAGATGCACTAATGGTGGCACAAGAAGAATCCACAAGGATAGCCCCTGGCTATTGTGGTTATGAATGCATAAGGAATTTAGCAACGAAAAATGTCCTATTTTTACCCAACGCACAACTTACGCCCAATTTTTCAACAGCTGGAAAAGTTTATGTGACCTAGTTTGTGATGTTTCGATGCACTATTGGTGGCACAAGAGGATTCCACAAGGATAGCATCGAGGCTGCTACGGTTATGCCTACGCAGGCGATTTAGCAACTGAAAGTGCGATTTTTAGCTCCATGCACGACTTCAGCCCAATTTTCGAAAATTGGAAGGAGCTATATGGCCGCGTACCTGTCCTATAGATGCGCCATGTGTGGCACCACATGCAAATGGAAGGATTCACGGGTGGCCGCCATGGTTCTGGCTACGCAGCCGATTTAGTAACCAAAAGTGCAATTTTGAGCTCCATGCACGAATTCAGCCCAATTTTCGAAAAATTGGAAGGGGCTGTATGGCCGCGTCCCTGTCCTATAGATGCCCGCTGGATGGCACCGCATGAAAGTGCCAGGATTCCGGGTGGCCACCATGGTTCTGGCTACGCAGCCGATTTAGTAAGAAAAGGTGCAATATTGAGCTCCATGCACGACTTCAGCCCAATTTTCGAAAAATTGGAAGGGGCTACATGGCCGCGTCCCTGCCCTATAGATGCCCGATGTGTGGCACCGTACGAAAATGCAAGGATTCCCGGGTGGCCACCATGGTTCTGGATACGCAACCGATTTAGTAACGAAAAGTGCTATTTTGACACCCCATGCACGACTTAAGCCCAATTTTCGAAAATTTGGAAGGGGTTGCATGGTCTCGTGACTTTCCTATAGATGCCCGCTGGGTGGCACCGCACGAAAATACAATGATTCCCGGGTGGCCACCATGACTCTGGCTACGCAGCCGATTTAGTAACGAAAAGTGCTATTTTGATACCCCATGCACGACTTCAGCCCAATTTTCGAAAATTTGGAAGGGGCTGCATGGTCGCGTGACTTTCTTATAGATGCCCGCTGGGTGGCACCGCACGAAAATACAAGGATTCCCGGGTGGCCACCACGACTCTGGCTACGCAGCCGATTTAGTAACGAACAGTGCTATTTTGACACCCCACGCACGACTTCAGCCCAATTTTCGAAAATTTGGAAGGGGCTGCATGGTCGCGCGACTTTCCTATAGATGCCCGCTGGGTGGCATACAAGGATTCCCGGGTGGCCACCATGACTCTGGCTACGCAGCCGATTTAGTAACGAAAGGTGCTATTTTGACACCCCATGCAATGCTTCAGTACACTTTTTCGAAAATTTGGCAGGGGCTGCATGGTCGCGTGACCATCCTATAGATGCCCGCTGTGTGGCACCGCACGAAAATACAAGGATTCCCGGGTGGCCACCATGACTCTGGCTACGCAGCCGATTTAGTAACAAAAGTGCAATTTTAGGAGAATAGGGAACTGGGAACTGGGAACGGAATTCATGGAGCTAAAAATGAGCATCGAAGTATCGAATACTCTAATTTTGATAGGGGTGCTATATATACGACACATTTAATCCATTCACGTTGAAAAAACTTATGTACAAGAAAATTCGAATGTTGAACGAATGTTGAATGTTGAATGTTGTGCCAACTTCACACGAATGTTGAACGAATTTTGAATGTTCTTTATGTTCAACATTCGCCAGCGAAAACCACACATGATAGGCGTGGGCCCTATGGGGAATTAAAGTACCATCAGGGTACAATGCCTGCATATATGGGCCCGATCCGATCATGCGTATATGATGTGCCCCCTCTCTCCCCCGGAATTGAAATTGCTCAAAAATGAGCGTCGAGGTATCCAATACTCATTTTGATAGGAGTGCTATGTATACGACCCACTAAATCCATTCACATTAAAACAATTTAAGTACAAGAATAATCGAATGTTAAAATTGCTCAAAAATGAGCATCGAAGTATCGAATACTCTAATTTTGATAGGGGTACTATATATACGACCCACTTAATACATTCACGTTCAAAAACAAATGTACAAGAAAATTCGAATGTTGAACGAATGTTGAATGTTGTGCCAACTTCACGCGAATGTTGAACGAATGTTGATTGTTCTTTCTGTTCAACATTCGCCAGCGAAAACCACACATGGTAGACGTGGGCTCTATGAAGAATTAAAGTACCATCAGGGTACAATGCCTGCTTATATGGGCCCGATCCGATCATGCGAATATGATGTGTCCCCTCTCTCCCCCGGAATTGAAATTGATCAAAAATGAGCGTCGATGTATCCAATACTCATTCTGATAGGAGTGCTATATATACGACCCACTAAATCCATTCACGTTAAAACAATTTACGTACAAGAAAATCGAATGTTAAAATTGCTCAAAAATGAGCATCGAAGTATCGAATACTCTAATTTTGATAGGGGTGCTATATATATGACCCACTCAATCCATTCACGTTCAAAAACAAATGTACAAGAAAATTCAAATGTTGAACGAATGTTGAATGTTGTGCCAACTTCACGCGAATGTTGAACGAATGTTGCATGTTCTTTCTGTTCAACATTCGCCAGCGAAAACCACACATGCTAGGCGTGGGCCCTATGGAGAATTAAAGTACCATCAGGGTATAATGCCTGCATATATGGGTCCGACCCTATCATGCGTATATGATGTACCCCCTCTCTCCCCGGAATTGAAATTGCTCAAAAATGAGCGTGATTTGAAATTGCTCAAAAATGAGCGTCGAGGTATCCAATACTCATTTTGATAGGAGTGCTATGTATACGACCCACTAAATCCTTTCACATTAAAACAATTTATGTACAAGAAAAATCGAATGTTAAAATTGCTCAAAAATGAGCATCGAAGTATCGAATACTCTAATTTTGATAGGGGTGCTATATATACGACCCACTCAATCCATTCACGTTCAAAAACAAATGTACAAGAAAATTCGAATGTTGAACGAATGTTGAATGTTGAATGTTGTGCCAACTTCACGCGAATGTTGAACGAATGTTGCATGTTCTTTCTGTTCAACATTCGCCAGCGAAAACCACACATGCTAGGCGTGGGCCCTATGGAGAATTAAAGTACCATCAGGGTATAATGCCTGCTTATATGGGCCCGATCCGATCATGCGTATATGATGTGCCCCCTTCTCCCGGAATTGAAATTGCTCAAAAATGAGCGTGATTTGAAATTGCTCAAAAATGAGCGTCGAGGTATCCAATACTCATTTTGATAGGAGTGCTATGTATACGACCCACTAAATCCATTCACATTAAAACAATTTATGTACAAGAAAAATCGAATGTTAAAATTGCTCAAAAATGAGCATCGAAGTATCGAATACTCTAATTTTGATAGGGGTGCTATATATACGACCAACTTAATCCATTCACGTTCAAAAACAAATGTACAAGAAAATTCGAATGTTGAACGAATGTTGAATGTTGAATGTTGTGCCAACTTCACGCGAATGTTGAACGAATGTTGTGCTAACTTCACGGACCCGAATCGACATGCCCTTTTAAGCCATAAAAAGAACAAAGCTACATGTTTCACAATGACAATACAGTACCAGTCAGAAGAAGTGGTATTTTTAGGCACAGCTTTTTTTGCGATATTGAGCGTGCTTAATTTAGAAAAAGGCGTGAGTATAGCACAATACAACAAATCTGCCGCGTTTATTATTGCAATATTGAACGCAAAATATTGCGATACTAAGCGCGCTAAATTTAATATAGACCCGGTAGTGTTATATTTATATAGATAAATACTGTGCATATAGTGTACATATAGTGTACATATAGCATTTACAACTATAATTATATACATATCTAAAACATTGTCTCTATTTATACAATAAACAATATTGAAGACGCAATAATTTGATTTAAATGTCACAATTTTGAGGGCAAGATGTTGAAATATTAAGCGCAAAATATTGAGATACTAAGCGCAAAATAGTGCAATAATATCACAAGCGACATGCTTATAAGCGTTTCCACTTGAAATATTATTGCGATATTGGGCGCGAAAATAGCGCGCTTAACATACCACTTCTTTTGACTGGTACTGTATATCAATAACAGCTAGTTGGGATTGGAACCTTCAAGACAACAGCAGATCTCATAATAACTGCGCAATGACTTGGCGACAATATTCTCCTGTAGTCGTACATTTTCCATGAAATTTTAAAGCATGATGCATCAAACTGTATACTGGTATCACGACACTTAGTATCAATATTAGTGAGTCAGCCAAAGATAGTTTGATAAGAACATCCAACCAATAGTGTAATCTCGGTAAATTGTCGTAATAACTTTACGACAACATGGCGAATGATGACAATGTCTCATCCACACGTTTCAATGAAAATTGATGAACACGGGATGAATTGGTCCGTGTAATTGTAAAGTTGGAATTGTAGATATGTGAACATCCGTCACTGCGCGGCGTCAGTTGTTGTTTATGGTGTTGTTGTGGACATTGAAGCTCTTGTGAATTACACTGGTGCGTACAGTACATGTACATGTATATCCTCTCTTGTAAATGTACATGGATGTGCTTTGAAACAATCAGATTCAGAACACTGTCAACTGGATTGTCATCATTCTAATAGTAATTTCTGCTCGTTGTTGTTACTATTGACACTATTGGTTGACATCGAAGCTCGTGTTAATTGTACCTGTATCCTCTCGTGTCAGTAAATGTGCCAGTGTTTTGATACTAAGTCACAACACTGTCAATTTCAACATCAGCACTGAGTCGAATGAAGTCAATACCCCGGACCATGCTATGACTGATTGGCATGAATCTCTACTCTCGAATTTAGTGGAAATTGTCAATGACTAAGCCGGTTTTCGCAGAATTGAAACTTGTCCGGTTATCAAATGAACCGAAATCAGACCGTCTTAACAACTGTCCACAATTGAAAAGGTAACAGTTTCCCAAAAAACAATAGTTTACGATCAAATACGCAACGCCAACGATAAATGGCGAATAAATGAGGTGAGTGCTAAAGCGGGAACCTAAACCCGGAATGAGAATAACGTACTCATGAATATACGTACGGACCCGCATAACACAGAATGAATGCCGGATTAATAATACATATTAAATATCAGCAGTGTAATATTCAGTCATACTGTATGGAGTCATTGCCGTATATAATATGGTCGCCGATAAATATACTATTGAATTTTGACGGCATGACTTTGAATCACGAAAATATTTAATTTAGACAATTTTTATGGGCACATAAAATAACGGTAAAAAACCGTCAAACTGTTGAAACGGTATCGGACCGTCGATTATGACGGCCTGAAACCGTCGAACTGACAGTATTTTATAACAGTGTACGTCATGGACCGGAATCGATATCAAGCTTGCTAATGTATGATACGATAATAACAAGGTCTACGCTCGTCAAAAGCAAAGATCTACATTCTGGAGCATCGAGTATTGACAGTATACCACATTCACGTCACCGAATGGAGCTTCTTCGACGCCACATAACGGCGGCCATGTGTACTAGTGCATTAAAGGGATCTTAGAACAGCGGCCAAATCTAAAAACAGCTCCAGTTTTCGAGATACACCCACCCTACGAAATCGCACGAAGGCCACCCGAAACACCACTGCACCCCAAATATACAAATACACAATTCGCTGCAACGCATTATAACGAGTTGTTGGAAGTCGTTATAATGATTTATAGAAATAAAAACAAGTCGTTATAACGACTTGTAGAAAAATTTACAAGTCATTATTTAAACGACTTGTTTTTTATTTATAAAAGTCGTAATAACAACTTCCGAAAACTCGTTATAACAACTTCCGACAAATTGTTATAACGACTTCCGACAACTCGTTATAACAACTTCCGACAAATCGTTATAACAACTTCCGACAACTCGTTATAACCACTTCCGACAACTCGTTAAAACAACTTCCGACAAATCGTTATAACAACTTCCGACAACTCGTTATAACGACTTCCGACAACTCGTTACAACAACTTCTGACAACTCGTTATAACAACTTCCGACAAATCGTTATAACAACTTCCGACAACTCGTTATAACGACTTCCGACAACTCGTTATAACAACTTCTGACAACTCGTTATAACGACTTCCGACAACTCGTTATAACAACTTCTGACAACTCGTTATAACCACTTCCGACAACTCGTTATAACGACTTCCGACAACTCGTTATAACAACTTCCGACAACTCGTTATAACGACTTCCGACAACCCGTTATAACGACTTCCGACAAATCGTTATAACAACTTCCGACAACTCGGTCTAACAACTTCCGACAACTCGTTATAACACTTCCGACAACTCGTTATAACGACTTCCGACAAATCCTTATAACAACTTCCGACAACTCGTTATAACGACTTCCGACAAATCCTTATAACAACTTCCGACAACTCGTTATAACGACTTCCGACAAATCGTGCTCGTCAAAAGCAAAGAACTACATTCTGGAGCATCGAGTATTGAAACTTCCGACAACTCGTTATAACAACTTTCCGCAACTCGTTATAACGACTTCCGACAACTCGTTATAACAACTTCCGACAACTCGTTATAACAACTTCATACAACTCGTTATAACGACTTCCGACAACTCGTTATAACAACTTCCGACAACTCGTTATAACGACTTCCGACAAATCGTTATAACGACTTCCGACAAATCGTTATAACAACTTCCGACAACCCGTTATAACAACTTCCGACAACTCGTTATAACGACTTCCGACAAATCGTTATAACAACTTCCGACAACTCGTTCTAACAACTTCCGACAACTCGTTATAACGACTCTCGACAACTCGTTATAACGACATATAGCATTTACAACTATAATTATATACATATCTAAAACATTGTCTCTATTTATACAATAAACAATATTGAAGAAGCAATAATTTGATTTAAATGTCACAATTTTGAGTGCAAGATGTTGAAATATTAAGCGCAAAATATTGAGATACTAAGCGCAAAATAGTGCAATAATATCACAAGCGACATGCTTATAAGCGTTTCCACTTGCAATATTATTGCGATATTGGGCGCGAAAATAGCGCGCTTAACATACCACTTCTTTTGACTGGTACTGTATATCAATAACAGCTAGTTGGGATTGGAACCTTCAAGACAACAGCAGATCTCATAATAACTGCGCAATGACTTGGCGACAATATTCTCCTGTAGTCGTACATTTTCCATGAAATTTTAAAGCATGATGCATCAAACTGTATACTGGTATCACGACACTTAGTATCAATATTAGTGAGTCAGCCAAAGATAGTTTGATAAGAACATCCAACCAATAGTGTAATCTCGGTAAATTGTCGTAATAACTTTACGACAACATGGCGAATGATGACAATGTCTCATCCACACGTTTCAATGAAAATTGATGAACACGGGATGAATTGGTCCGTGTAATTGTAAAGTTGGAATTGTAGATATGTGAACATCCGTCACTGCGCGGCGTCAGTTGTTGTTTATGGTGTTGTTGTGGACATTGAAGCTCTTGTGAATTACACTGGTGCGTACAGTACATGTACATGTATATCATCTCTTGTAAATGTACATGGATGTGCTTTGAAACAATCAGATTCAGAACACTGTCAACTGGATTGTCAACATTCTAATAGTAATTGCTGCTCGTTGTTGTTACTATTGACACTATTGGTTGACATCGAAGCTCGTGTTAATTGTACCTGTATCCTCTCGTGTCAGTAAATGTGCCAGTGTTTTGATACTAAGTCACAACACTGTCAATTTCAACATCAGCACTGAGTCGAATGAAGTCAAGACCCCGGATCATGCTATGACTGATTGGCATGAATCTCTACTCTCGAATTTAGTGGAAATTGTCAATGACTAAGCCGGTTTTCGCAGAATTGAAACTTGTCCGGTTATCAAATGAACCGAAATCAGACCGTCTTAACAACTGTCCACAATTGAAAAGGTAACAGTTTCCCAAAAAACAATAGTTTACGATCAAATACGCAACGCCAACGATAAATGGCGAATAAATGAGGTGAGTGCTAAAGCGGGAACCTAAACCCGGAATGAGAATAACGTACTCATGAATATACGTACGGACCCGCATAACACAGAATGAATGCCGGATTAATAATACATATTAAATATCAGCAGTGTAATATTCAGTCATACTGTATGGAGTCATTGCCGTATATAATATGGTCGCCGATAAATATACTATTGAATTTTGACGGCATGACTTTGAATCACGAAAATATTTAATTTAGACAATTTTCATGGGCACATAAAATAACGGTAAAAAACCGTCAAACTGTTGAAACGGTATGGGACCGTCGATTATGACGGCCCGAAACCGTCGAACTGACAGTATTTTATAACAGTGTACGTCATGGACCGGAATCGATATCAAGATTGCTAATGTATGATACGATAATAACAAGGTCTACGCTCGTCAAAAGCAAAGATCTACAATTCTGGAGCATCGAGTATTGACAGTATACCACATTCACGTCACCGAATGGAGCTTCTTCGACGCCACATAACGGCGGCCATGTGTACTAGTGCATTAAAGGGATTTTAGAACAGCGGCCAAATCTAAAAACAGCTCCAGTTTTCGAGATACACCCACCCTACGAAATCGCACGAAGGCCACCCGAAACACCACTGCACCCCAAATATACAAATACACAATTCGCTGCAACGCATTATAACGAGTTGTTGGAAGTCGTTATAATGATTTATAGAAATAAAAACAAGTCGTTATAACGACTTGTAGAAAAATTTACAAGTCATTATTTAAACGACTTGTTTTTTATTTATAAAAGTCGTTATAACAACTTCCGAAAACTCGTTATAACAACTTCCGACAAATTGTTATAACGACTTCCGACAACTCGTTATAACAACTTCCGACAAATCGTTATAACAACTTCCGACAACTCGTTATAACGACTTCCGACAACTCGTTATAACAACTTCCGACAACTCGTTATAACCACTTCCGACAACTCGTTAAAACAACTTCCGACAAATCGTTATAACAACTTCCGACAACTCGTTATAACGACTTCCGACAACTCGTTACAACAACTTCTGACAACTCGTTAAAACTACTTCCGACAACTCGTTATAACGACTTCCGACAACTCGTTATAACAACTTCCGACAACTCGTTATAACGACTTCCGACAACCCGTTATAACGACATCCGACAAATCGTTATAACAACTTCCGACAACTCGTTATAACGACTAACGACAACTCGTTATAACGACTTCCGACAACTCGTTATAACCACTTCCAACAACTCGTTATAACAACTTCCGACAAATCGTTATAACAACTTCCGACAACTCGTAATAACGACTTCCGACAACTCGTTATAACAACTTCCGACAACTCGTTATAACCACTTCCGACAACTCGTTATAACCACTTCCGACAACTCGTTATAACAACTTCCGACAAATCGTTATAACAACTTCCGACAACTCGTTATAACGACTTCCGACAACTCGTTATAACAACTTCTGACAACTCGTTATAACGACTTCCGACAACTCGTTATAACAACTTCTGACAACTCGTTATAACCACTTCCGACAACTCATTATAACGACTTCCGACAACTCGTTATAACAACTTCCGACAACTCGTTATAACGACTTCCGACAACCCGTTATAACGACTTCCGACAAATCGTTATAACAACTTCCGACAACTCGGTCTAACAACTTCCGACAACTCGTTATAACGACTTCCGACAACTCGTTATAACGACTTCCGACAAATCCTTATAACAACTTCCGACAACTCGTTATAACGACTTCCGACAAATCCTTATAACAACTTCCGACAACTCGTTATAACGACTTCCGACAAATCGTGCTCGTCAAAAGCAAAGAACTACATTCTGGAGCATCGAGTATTGAAACTTCCGACAACTCGTTATAACAACTTTCCGCAACTCGTTATAACGACTTCCGACAACTCGTTATAACAACTTCCGACAACTCGTTATAACAACTTCATACAACTCGTTATAACGACTTCCGACAACTCGTTATAACAACTTCCGACAACTCGTTATAACGACTTCCGACAAATCGTTATAACGACTTCCGACAAATCGTTATAACAACTTCCGACAACCCGTTATAACAACTTCCGACAACTCGTTATAACGACTTCCGACAAATCGTTATAACAACTTCCGACAACTCGTTCTAACAACTTCCGACAACTCGTTATAACGACTCTCGACAACTCGTTATAACGACATATAGCATTTACAACTATAATTATATACATATCTAAAACATTGTCTCTATTTATACAATAAACAATATTGAAGAAGCAATAATTTGATTTAAATGTCACAATTTTGAGTGCAAGATGTTGAAATATTAAGCGCAAAATATTGAGATACTAAGCGCAAAATAGTGCAATAATATCACAAGCGACATGCTTATAAGCGTTTCCACTTGCAATATTATTGCGATATTGGGCGCGAAAATAGCGCGCTTAACATACCACTTCTTTTGACTGGTACTGTATATCAATAACAGCTAGTTGGGATTGGAACCTTCAAGACAACAGCAGATCTCATAATAACTGCGCAATGACTTGGCGACAATATTCTCCTGTAGTCGTACATTTTCCATGAAATTTTAAAGCATGATGCATCAAACTGTATACTGGTATCACGACACTTAGTATCAATATTAGTGAGTCAGCCAAAGATAGTTTGATAAGAACATCCAACCAATAGTGTAATCTCGGTAAATTGTCGTAATAACTTTACGACAACATGGCGAATGATGACAATGTCTCATCCACACGTTTCAATGAAAATTGATGAACACGGGATGAATTGGTCCGTGTAATTGTAAAGTTGGAATTGTAGATATGTGAACATCCGTCACTGCGCGGCGTCAGTTGTTGTTTATGGTGTTGTTGTGGACATTGAAGCTCTTGTGAATTACACTGGTGCGTACAGTACATGTACATGTATATCATCTCTTGTAAATGTACATGGATGTGCTTTGAAACAATCAGATTCAGAACACTGTCAACTGGATTGTCAACATTCTAATAGTAATTGCTGCTCGTTGTTGTTACTATTGACACTATTGGTTGACATCGAAGCTCGTGTTAATTGTACCTGTATCCTCTCGTGTCAGTAAATGTGCCAGTGTTTTGATACTAAGTCACAACACTGTCAATTTCAACATCAGCACTGAGTCGAATGAAGTCAAGACCCCGGATCATGCTATGACTGATTGGCATGAATCTCTACTCTCGAATTTAGTGGAAATTGTCAATGACTAAGCCGGTTTTCGCAGAATTGAAACTTGTCCGGTTATCAAATGAACCGAAATCAGACCGTCTTAACAACTGTCCACAATTGAAAAGGTAACAGTTTCCCAAAAAACAATAGTTTACGATCAAATACGCAACGCCAACGATAAATGGCGAATAAATGAGGTGAGTGCTAAAGCGGGAACCTAAACCCGGAATGAGAATAACGTACTCATGAATATACGTACGGACCCGCATAACACAGAATGAATGCCGGATTAATAATACATATTAAATATCAGCAGTGTAATATTCAGTCATACTGTATGGAGTCATTGCCGTATATAATATGGTCGCCGATAAATATACTATTGAATTTTGACGGCATGACTTTGAATCACGAAAATATTTAATTTAGACAATTTTCATGGGCACATAAAATAACGGTAAAAAACCGTCAAACTGTTGAAACGGTATGGGACCGTCGATTATGACGGCCCGAAACCGTCGAACTGACAGTATTTTATAACAGTGTACGTCATGGACCGGAATCGATATCAAGATTGCTAATGTATGATACGATAATAACAAGGTCTACGCTCGTCAAAAGCAAAGATCTACAATTCTGGAGCATCGAGTATTGACAGTATACCACATTCACGTCACCGAATGGAGCTTCTTCGACGCCACATAACGGCGGCCATGTGTACTAGTGCATTAAAGGGATTTTAGAACAGCGGCCAAATCTAAAAACAGCTCCAGTTTTCGAGATACACCCACCCTACGAAATCGCACGAAGGCCACCCGAAACACCACTGCACCCCAAATATACAAATACACAATTCGCTGCAACGCATTATAACGAGTTGTTGGAAGTCGTTATAATGATTTATAGAAATAAAAACAAGTCGTTATAACGACTTGTAGAAAAATTTACAAGTCATTATTTAAACGACTTGTTTTTTATTTATAAAAGTCGTTATAACAACTTCCGAAAACTCGTTATAACAACTTCCGACAAATTGTTATAACGACTTCCGACAACTCGTTATAACAACTTCCGACAAATCGTTATAACAACTTCCGACAACTCGTTATAACGACTTCCGACAACTCGTTATAACAACTTCCGACAACTCGTTATAACCACTTCCGACAACTCGTTAAAACAACTTCCGACAAATCGTTATAACAACTTCCGACAACTCGTTATAACGACTTCCGACAACTCGTTACAACAACTTCTGACAACTCGTTAAAACTACTTCCGACAACTCGTTATAACGACTTCCGACAACTCGTTATAACAACTTCCGACAACTCGTTATAACGACTTCCGACAACCCGTTATAACGACATCCGACAAATCGTTATAACAACTTCCGACAACTCGTTATAACGACTAACGACAACTCGTTATAACGACTTCCGACAACTCGTTATAACCACTTCCAACAACTCGTTATAACAACTTCCGACAAATCGTTATAACAACTTCCGACAACTCGTAATAACGACTTCCGACAACTCGTTATAACAACTTCCGACAACTCGTTATAACCACTTCCGACAACTCGTTATAACCACTTCCGACAACTCGTTATAACAACTTCCGACAAATCGTTATAACAACTTCCGACAACTCGTTATAACGACTTCCGACAACTCGTTATAACAACTTCTGACAACTCGTTATAACGACTTCCGATAACTCGTTATAACAACTTCTGACAACTCGTTATAACCACTTCCGACAACTCGTTATAACGACTTCCGACAACTCGTTATAACAACTTCCGACAACTCGTTATAACGACTTCCGACAACCCGTTATAACGACTTCCGACAAATCGTTATAACAACTTCCGACAACTCGGTCTAACAACTTCCGACAACTCGTTATAACGACTTCCGACAACTCGTTATAACGACTTCCGACAAATCCTTATAACAACTTCCGACAACTCGTTATAACGACTTCCGACAAATCCTTATAACAACTTCCGACAACTCGTTATAACGACTTCCGACAAATCGTGCTCGTCAAAAGCAAAGAACTACATTCTGGAGCATCGAGTATTGAAACTTCCGACAACTCGTTATAACAACTTTCCGCAACTCGTTATAACGACTTCCGACAACTCGTTATAACAACTTCCGACAACTCGTTATAACAACTTCATACAACTCGTTATAACGACTTCCGACAACTCGTTATAACAACTTCCGACAACTCGTTATAACGACTTCCGACAAATCGTTATAACGACTTCCGACAAATCGTTATAACAACTTCCGACAACCCGTTATAACAACTTCCGACAACTCGTTATAACGACTTCCGACAAATCGTTATAACAACTTCCGACAACTCGTTCTAACAACTTCCGACAACTCGTTATAACGACTCTCGACAACTCGTTATAACGACATATAGCATTTACAACTATAATTATATACATATCTAAAACATTGTCTCTATTTATACAATAAACAATATTGAAGAAGCAATAATTTGATTTAAATGTCACAATTTTGAGTGCAAGATGTTGAAATATTAAGCGCAAAATATTGAGATACTAAGCGCAAAATAGTGCAATAATATCACAAGCGACATGCTTATAAGCGTTTCCACTTGCAATATTATTGCGATATTGGGCGCGAAAATAGCGCGCTTAACATACCACTTCTTTTGACTGGTACTGTATATCAATAACAGCTAGTTGGGATTGGAACCTTCAAGACAACAGCAGATCTCATAATAACTGCGCAATGACTTGGCGACAATATTCTCCTGTAGTCGTACATTTTCCATGAAATTTTAAAGCATGATGCATCAAACTGTATACTGGTATCACGACACTTAGTATCAATATTAGTGAGTCAGCCAAAGATAGTTTGATAAGAACATCCAACCAATAGTGTAATCTCGGTAAATTGTCGTAATAACTTTACGACAACATGGCGAATGATGACAATGTCTCATCCACACGTTTCAATGAAAATTGATGAACACGGGATGAATTGGTCCGTGTAATTGTAAAGTTGGAATTGTAGATATGTGAACATCCGTCACTGCGCGGCGTCAGTTGTTGTTTATGGTGTTGTTGTGGACATTGAAGCTCTTGTGAATTACACTGGTGCGTACAGTACATGTACATGTATATCATCTCTTGTAAATGTACATGGATGTGCTTTGAAACAATCAGATTCAGAACACTGTCAACTGGATTGTCAACATTCTAATAGTAATTGCTGCTCGTTGTTGTTACTATTGACACTATTGGTTGACATCGAAGCTCGTGTTAATTGTACCTGTATCCTCTCGTGTCAGTAAATTTGCCAGTGTTTTGATACTAAGTCACAACACTGTCAATTTCAACATCAGCACTGAGTCGAATGAAGTCAAGACCCCGGATCATGCTATGACTGATTGGCATGAATCTCTACTCTCGAATTTAGTGGAAATTGTCAATGACTAAGCCGGTTTTCGCAGAATTGAAACTTGTCCGGTTATCAAATGAACCGAAATCAGACCGTCTTAACAACTGTCCACAATTGAAAAGGTAACAGTTTCCCAAAAAACAATAGTTTACGATCAAATACGCAACGCCAACGATAAATGGCGAATAAATGAGGTGAGTGCTAAAGCGGGAACCTAAACCCGGAATGAGAATAACGTACTCATGAATATACGTACGGACCCGCATAACACAGAATGAATGCCGGATTAATAATACATATTAAATATCAGCAGTGTAATATTCAGTCATACTCTATGGAGTCATTGCCGTATATAATATGGTCGCCGATAAATATACTATTGAATTTTGACGGCATGACTTTGAATCACGAAAATATTTAATTTAGACAATTTTCATGGGCACATAAAATAACGGTAAAAAACCGTCAAACTGTTGAAACGGTATGGGACCGTCGATTATGACGGCCCGAAACCGTCGAACTGACAGTATTTTATAACAGTGTACGTCATGGACCGGAATCGATATCAAGCTTGCTAATGTATGATACGATAATAACAAGGTCTACGCTCGTCAAAAGCAAAGATATATTATTTCTAGCGTTACGCAGCATAGCGTGAAATTATTGTCTGCGCGGTGCGATATGGGTTAATGTTAATGCAAGCAGGCTGAGTCGTGCTAGGCTGATTGGCTCGTGAAGTGGTACTCACTCGCTCGTTTTATGTGATGACGTATTGTGGACAGTATTGTCACTCTAGTCGACGTACAACTGCGAATCGGCTGCGATTTCAGAATGGCTTTGGATCCGAGAATCGGCGAGCAAATAAGACTACAAGTACATGAGTCTGTTAAGGAAAGTCATAATTTCCTACTGGACAGCATGAAGAATCTGTTTTCTTCGCAGATGAAGGATTTGCAGAATTCTGTTCAAGAGAACCAGAAGGACTTATCAAACGTTCAGTTGGCAAAAATCGAAAGCCTACGTTCAGATACTCACCAGTTCAAAAGCGAAGGAAATAAGGATCAGTATCAGCATGGGTTAAAAGTGTTGGAGAAGCTGCACGAAGCAGAGGTCGAGTTGGATGAAGCTGGTCAGGGTCAGGCAGTAAACAGAGCGACCGCAATTGAAAACTCAGATTTTGTAGAATCTGAAATCGAAAACTTGTTAGCTAAAGGTTGTATTTCTGAAGTGAACAAAGTACCTACTGTTGTTAACCCATTAACAGTCGCCAGAAATCGAAACGGCAAGTCACGATTGGTATTAGATTGTCGACATGTTAATCCATTTGTTTTTAAACAATCTGTTCGATATGAAGATGCTAATGTAGCACAAGAAATTTTCAAAAAAGGAGACTATCTTATCTCTTTTGATATCAGAAGTGCCTATCATCATATATTTATATCTGAAGCACAAAAACAGTATCTTGGATTCAGTTGGAATTATGAAAATTGTGATTCAAACAAAAATGGCATCAAATACTTCATTTTTGATGTTCTTCCGTTCGGTTTGTGCTCGGCCGGTTTTGTATTTTCAAAACTAATGAGAGAAATTGTAAAATATTGGCGCCAAAGAGGAATAAAAATTATAGTATATCTGGATGACGGTCTGGCCGGTGCAGCCACCATGGCAGATGCCAAACAGCTTAGTGATATTTTGAAACACGATTTAGAAATGTTCGGTTTCTTGTTAGCTGAAGAGAAATGTAAATGGGATCCCACCCAAAAATTGTCATGGTTGGGAATTTGTTGGGATATGGAAGTGGGTTCTATGATGATCACAGAAGAGAGGGTAATCAGGCTCGAAACTATACTTGATACAATGATAAAATGTATTTGCAATGGAAAATGTACATTAAAGGTACGCTTTCTGAGTAGCGTTGTTGGCCAGATCATATCATTACAAATAGTAATGGGGTCAACAGTGAGTCTTTATACTAGATATCTATTTGCTACAATTAATGAGCGCAAACACTGGGAAGACAGCGTTACCATTAGAAGTGATGCTTTCACCGAATTGTTGTTCTGGAAATCGAATTTACGAAAATTAAATACGTCCATATTCGGATGTACAGTATCATTTGATTTCACAGTCTTTAGCGATGCTTCCTCTTCCGGATATGGCGCATATTTTATCTCATTCGATGAAAATGACAAGAAGGGGTTTTTCGCCCAAGATAAACAGGCGTTAAAGCCTGAGACAAAGTTTGGTTGTAACGTAAGGCTTTCGCCAGAGAGTGCCAGTTCATTGGCGCAGACAAACGGCAGTGTCAGTTCGTTGACAGCAGGTGCCGAAGGCATCAGTTCATTGATACCAAAAATCGGCGGTGCCATATTTTCCAGGGCACCGGATACCGAGATTATCAGTTCATTGATACCAGGACCCAGTAGTGTCTGTTCATTGGTACCAGTTACTGGGGGTGTCACTTCATTGACACCGGGGAATGTGGATTTTGCTTCCAGTCTGGGATTTTTTCCCCACGATCGGGGTTTATATCCCAACGATCAAACGAAGCGTAATGTTTATATTGCGGCGAAGAGCGAGTTTATTCGTAATACTTCGGTAAGTTATGAACCTGAAAACGCAATTTTTGCGGTTTACCCAGAAAACATGGGCGAATATCTTGATGATTCAGACTTTTGTGCCAATATCGGACAGCAATTCGATAGCCATAACTGTTTATTTGAAAATCAGTTTGAATTTGTTTCGCACGATCGTTTAGATTTGAAGAAACATCAAATAACTTCTGATGAGCGCGAAAAATTTTCAGAAGCATATAAAAATGCAGAATTTAATGACATGAGTTGTTCCACTGATAACCAAGTTATTGGGTTTTGGAATCAATTTGAATCCGAACAAAGCTCCACATGGAGAGAAGCCGAAGCTTTAAAGCGGGCATTGATCGATTTCGGTACTCGATTTAACGGGTGTAATATTCTTTGCAAAACAGACAACAGAAATTTGACATATGTTATTCCGAGAGGTAGCCACGTTTTAGGCTTGCATAAAATTGCATTAGACATTGACGAAATTCGTACAAAATATAACATGAATTTGCGAGTGATGTGGATACCCCGCAGTCTTAATGTCAGAGCAGATGAGCTCAGTAAGTCGCGAGACACTGATAACTGGGCCATAAAACCAGAAGTGTTTAATCTTGTCAGTTTTGAATGGGGCAAACACGAAGTTGATAGATTCGCGACCAGCAATAACGCGAAATGCGAATTATTTAATTCAAAATTTCCATGTTCAGGAACAAGCGGAATAAACGCTTTTACTCAATTGTGGTCTGGTGTGAGAAATTGGTTAGTCCCTCCTCCAAAGATGGTCCCTCATGTTTTGAGAAAAATGGAGAAAGAGACGGCTTTCGGCACGCTTTTGATTCCGCATTGGATCTCTGCGGCATACTGGCCAATGATTTATAAAGGCCAAGGTCAATTTCACGATTTTGTGAAAGGAGTAATGTTTATGGGTGATGTCGTATGTCAGGAGGAGAGTCTGTGTGGTTTGTTCAAATTTAGACCGGAAACAGAATTCGCTATACTAAATATAGACTTCCGAGAATTTATTTGAAATCGGTTTAACGATTATTGTTTTTTTTGCAGATGTCAATATAAAACGGCTAGTGTTGGAGGAGCTGGAGAATGTTGGCATTGACTCGGTAGAGCTGCAGCGGTTGGCTGGGAAAATGGTTGATTTTCTGATAAAATCCAGGAGTGACAATACGGTGACAAAATATCATTATGCATATATGAAATGGAAAGACTTCATCCTCAATAAAGGGGGATGTCCGTTGCCTGCTGCGCCTATTCATGTCGCTTTGTATCTCACAGAACTGTTGGACAAAGGCAAGACATATAGTGTTGTGACTTCAGCATCGTGTGCCATAAAATGGTATCATGACATTTGTGGAAAAAACGATCCTACAGCTAATTCTTTTGTCAAAAACATTGTTGAATCTGCTAAAAGGCATAACAAACCTCCAGTTTCAAAGAAAGACCCAATCAGTTCAGATATGTTGATTCAAATTTGTGATATTCATGTGGAAAGCCAGGATTTGGCAATTATTAGAGACCTAGCTATGTCGGTTCTGGCTTTTGCCGGGTTTTTGAGGTTCTCTGAACTTGTAAATTTGAAATTATGTAATATCGCATTCGAAAACGATTTTATGAGAATAATAATAGAAAAAAGTAAAACAGATCAATATCGCCAAGGAAATGAAATTTTGATAGCAAAAGGTGAAACAAATGCATGTCCATATGTTCTATTGCAAAGATATTTGAAATTAGCTCGCATAACCGAGGCAGATAGTTATGTGTTCAGAGGAATGTATAGATCTAAAACTTCCACTGGTTTACTTTCCACTAACAAACCTCTGAGTTACACCAGAGCAAGAGAGTGTATATTGGGTAGATTACGTGGCTTTTTTGGTCCACTGAACATCGGGCTCCACTCTTTCCGAGCTGGAGGTGCCACTGACAGTGCTAATTCAGGCGTGTCAGATAGATGTTTTAAAAAGCACGGACGTTGGAAGTCCGAAACCGCCAAGGACGGTTATGTCCTAGATTCAACGGAGAGCAGATTGAATGTGACAAGAAAACTAGGTTTATGATGTGTATTTGCATGACATGTATTTTTCGAGTGCTACCACGTCATTTGGCAACAGTTGTTTATGAAACAGATGATTAATTTGGATTTACAATGATTTTTTGAAACGAAGTAAATTTTAAGTTACAGCAGTCACAGGTTTACCAATTTTATCGGAAGAAACAAAATATAAATTACCTTTTCCATGTCTTTTTGGCTCTAGCGTCGCACTAATGCCAAATATGTGTTTGAGTTATTTTGGTTATTTCCAAGGGAACATGACAGTAGCATAGGGAAGACATATTATTTCTAGCGTTACGCAGCATAGCGTGAAATTATTGTCTGCGCGGTGCGATATGGGTTAATGTTAATGCAAGCACGCTGAGTCGTGCTAGGCTGATTGGCTCGTGAAGTGGTACTCACTCGCTCGTTTTATGTGATGACGTATTGTGGACAGTATTGTCACTCTAGTCGACGTACAACTGCGAATCGGCTGCGATTTACAAAGCACAGAAAACACATTGCAAATTGCAATGCATACACTATTATGTTTTCCAATAATTTATCAAAATACAAGTTGATAATAATTTTTATATGAATCATAATATTTTCAAAAGAAAAATAAAGATTAGTAATAATAATCATTGGAATAAGCGTTGAACGACTCCGACGTTCTTGATCTTGAGGCCGGCTGAAAGCAAGCATCGGATGCAGGTTTCCGGGAGCCAACAAAAGAAGCCATATTGAAATGTATGGTCACTAAAAGATGCATCCGGTTTTTCCTGAGCGGTTTTCACGGCCGATGAAAGGTAGTTTATTCTTATATTTTATATATATGCACAGTATAATTCGCGTGCATGAAGTATATTTCGCCTCACATAGGCGTGTTCTGTAGTCTGTACATGACCGATTGCTCTTCGCTTTCACGTAATAAGAATTATAGTTAACAATATGATCAAAATAATGAAATATTTGATATTGTTGTTCACATTTATGTGCGATTAATTAATTTAATTAATAAATGTGCAGCCCGATCTAGCGTCGCACTAATGCCAAATATGTGTTTGAGTTATTTTGGTTATTTCCAAGGGAACATGACAGTAGCATAGGGAAGACCTACAATTCTGGAGCATCGAGTATTGACAGTATACCACATTCACGTCACCGAATGGAGCTTCTTCGACGCCACATAACGGCGGCCATGTGTACTAGTGCATTAAAGGGATCTTAGAACAGCGGCCAAATCTAAAAACAGCTCCAGTTTTCGAGATACACCCACCCTACGAAATCGCACGAAGGCCACCCGAAACACCACTGCACCCCAAATATACAAATACACAATTCGCTGCAACGCATTATAACGAGTTGTTGGAAGTCGTTATAATGATTTATAGAAATAAAAACAAGTCGTTATAACGACTTGTAGAAAAATTTACAAGTCATTATTTAAACGACTTGATTTTATTTATAAAAGTCGTTATAACAACTTCCGAAAACTCGTTATAACAACTTCCGACAAATTGTTATAACGACTTCCGACAACTCGTTATAACAACTTCCGACAAATCGTTATAACAACTTCCGACAACTCGTTATAACGACTTCCGACAACTCGTTATAACATTATCCGACAACTCGTTATAACCACTTCCGACAACTCGTTAAAACAACTTCCGACAAATCGTTATAACAACTTCCGACAACTCGTTATAACGACTTCCGACAACTCGTTACAACAACTTCTGACAACTCGTTAAAACTACTTCCGACAACTCGTTATAACGACTTCCGACAACTCGTTATAACCACTTCCGACAACTCGTTATAACAACTTCCGACAACCCGTTATAACGACTTCCGACAAATCGTTATAACAACTTCCGACAACTCGTTATAACGACTAACGACAACTCGTTATAACGACTTCCGACAACTCTTTATAACCACTTCCGACAACTCGTTATAACAATTTCCGACAAATCGTTATAACAACTTCCGACAACTCGTAATAACGACTTCCGACAACTCGTTATAACAACTTCTGACAACTCGTTATAACGACTTCCGACAACTCGTTATAACAACTTCTGACAACTCGTTATAACCACTTCCGACAACTCGTTATAGTGGGGGCTGTAAGCTGATGGGGTGTGCAAATTTGGATAAAAGCATGAAAATTGGTACACATATAGAGTAGACCATGGGGGTTCAGTTCGAAGCGAGACCCAAATTGGCAGACCCCCTCATATGACCTTGAGATCAAGGTCAAGGTCGTCAACATGAATTTTCACTATAGGTTGTCTGGAATGTGCATAAGGGAGCTAAAAATTATGCATTGTGCATATTATTCATTACTTCACACTGGGGAGACATAATATGACTAACATCGTAATATTTGGGGGCTTTATATGAGAGCTGGAATGTTTTTGGTGACCTTGAACTTAAAATTGTGCCATGTTGTCAATTATCACTTGGGAGAGGGGATGGTTTAGGTGTATCAGGTTAGATGTTTTATTCAAACATATTGCAACAATCATAATTATATCCAATATAGGTGGGGCACAAAGTGGCTCAGTTGGTAAGGTATGTGTTGCATTAGACAAACATAAGCCATTCCAATTAGTGATGGTGAAACTGATTTGAATCAGCTGGCACACACAGAGATTCATGTACATGTAATTGGGAAAGTTTGTCAATTGCTTTCCTGTGTTCAGTGATTTATTCTCAGTGAGATGTATCCTCTGCACAGCCTCTCCTCCACCTGTAAACCTGACCTGATATGCCATGATGTGACATAGCAGCTAAAACGACCATTAACCCCAATAAAACAAACAAACAAATATCAGTTTCTTAAATTGGAATGATGCGCTTACATACCACTAAGTGAATGGTGTTCGCTGGTGTTGATTATTTTATCACTATCAAATACCTTATTAGGATGAATACAAGATCCAATGAGCAGAATTGGAACCATGTCTCACCAGCACACGGCACTTATCAACGAAGATACACCATTTTTAAAAATTATTATTTTCATCCCATTAATATTGTATTGTCATAAGCTAATACAGTTCAGACCATACGCTTGTCGCATGTAGTACTTAGTCAAAATGTATACCTGTTTTGAAAATTAAACTGAATAAAGTCAAGTCGGCGATTTATTGAAATCATATTCAACTCCTAACAGCATGTTTCAAGATCTGTTTTGAGAAAAAAAAAATGTTTTGAGTCATGAGTGCCAATAACACAGCCAGTAAGCTTTGTGGCAAAATACCAATTTGAAGATAGAAGGCATTATAATGGTACCCCTCTCTGTGGTAAAGAAATTACCATTTCTACTGATTTCATTGAAGGAGGTGATAATGGCCAGATTCAGCCAAACATTCGTTTAACTTGTAACATGTGCTACTGTGGTATACTTGCTATGGATACACACTTGGCAGGAGAAGTCGTGTGATTTACGGCGCCAAAGCTACACGTTTTGGGATATCGGCCCAATTTGTAGCAGAATGTGTAACATAATCTGGTGGTAAGCGACATGTCCACAATGCAACCGCCGATATCCGTAATTGACTTCAATCAAGACACACAGAAACATTTGAATCTCCTATATTCTCCTACTGCATGAATAGCGTTGGTTTCTCACTATAGAAAATCTTATCAGAAGATTGGATTATTCCACTTAATGCTGCTACACATTTGACACAAAACTTCCAAATGGCTTGACCATGTAAGTGTAGGCGGAATTTTGGCATGAATCAGGTTACTTTCTTTGGCAATGGCAATACAAGTTACATTGGCAATACCTTGCTAATATACTGAAGAGAATATTTTCAAAATTAAAAAAGTTTCATACTTAAGAGTTGGTACTACCAGACAAAGTCCTGAAATTACAGAATTGAAGAATTGTTCAGTCTCCGTGAGTGAGATATCGGACCACCTTCATAGATGGGTACACTGGTCAAGCGGTGTATGGGGAATTTGATCATAAGTGAAGATGTGCACAATGATCACATGAATCCAGAATACAGGCAATCTGTTCATCACTGGAAACTGGCACATTGGTTGCCTAGTTTCAGGATGTGCATGGGTGCAGATATTGGTGCACTCGATCTGCACCATAATTCCAGGATATCGGATATAGGTAATCTGGTCACCACTGCAGAAGTACTCTATGGTCAGCCAATGGCAGCCATGAATGTTCTGGTCACTTCTGGATATGGCTAATTTGGCCGACCACTGCTGGAATTTGTATTTGGTTAGCCCAGTCCCAGGATAAGAATATATTGTCATTGCTAGATATACGTGTAGGTCACGCTTTTCACAGCTGTTAGAGTACAGTGACTTCTCTTGAAATTGACCACCACAATACGGATACATAATATGGATATTCTAGACATCAATAGAGACAAGAGCACTGGTGTCACCATTTCGGGATAGATACGTAGAATACACTGCCCCAGATGACTCGCAAATTCCTCCCAAATCCAACGACACAGGTAAACTAGAGGATTAGTCATATACCGGTGTATCTTATCTGGTCACCACTAAACTGTGGCACTTTGACTAATCAGTCCTATGTATCGCTATGCCACTACATGGGCTATCCTAGATGCTGACGATCCGAGGCCAAACAAATGTATGGTTTGCATGGGTATGTGTTAATATGTGTGGTGGGTACTTTAGCTGACCAATTAATGGTGGAATCAGTGATTTGACCCCTGCATTCATCCACCACGATGGACATGCACCCAGTTCCTCGACACCACTACTTTGGGAACTATTGAGGTACCGGATAACATAATATGGGGGAGACTATAGACATCCAGTTCCCCGACATCGCTGTTCTGTTCTGGCAATCTGACCAACAACTTTCTGAATACCGACACTATAATGAGATACGGGTAACCTGCCACTGATGTGAATATCCAGTCATTGTACATGTTATGCGGCCCATTGATACATAGATATACTAGTATATTGGCCACCCCTAGCTGATGACCTTTTCACACATTGTCTACCAAATCGGAGATGTAAACACCAGAGAGCCAGCCTTTAGGATTCAGTGGCATAGCATTTTGACACTCTAAACAAGAAATGACTTATTGTCTGCGAAAAAGATATTATTATAGCATTGTTTGCACATTTCTTTCAAAACTAAACTTCCTTTGTTCAAGAGAAAACCAATACATTTTACCAGCAGGGTATATCTGAGGAGTTAGTGAATCAAAGGGTATGCTATATCACGATGCTAGTCTCTAGTTCGGCGACCAGAGTGATGGCCAGTAGACGATATACCACACAACAACCACAAGTCTCTAACCACACTGCTACAATTTATATGACATAGTATATGTCTGCTCGTGTCCAACATGGGGTGATTTTAGCACAATAACTGTCTGACCTTTCAAATGACCAATTTCTTTAGTGTGGTGAGATCTCAACATTCACTGGGAGCGAACTTCTTGTTTATCAATGAGCTCATTCTCAATTGATGTACGAGTACTCAGAATTAGCACAAAACATGTAGGTATGATATATATATATCTATATTTACGGTCTCTTGTTTTTAGTAGGGAATATGTCTATATCCAATGCTCTTGTATCCACACTCTAGTTCTGTCTTTATCATGACTTAATCTTTCGTAACAAGTTTTGATGTCAATAACATGATTGGTGATATTATATTCTGGACAACAAATCTCATTTATTGGGTGTGCATGCAAAACCCTCTGAACCCCTTGTTATCCTTGTTATCCATATACTGAACACATATGTGTCTAAATGTATAACTTGGTGGCATCATGTTGGCATTTTATTTCGTGACTTTACAGGTATATTGAATTTTTGATCTTCTTACCAACATTTACTGAAATACAGTAATGCTAGAATTATGGGTAACTTTTCAGGATTTAGTCGGAAATCCATATTTCCGACTAAATCCTGAAAAATTACCCATAATTCTGCTGTGGTTAAGAAGTCGCTTACTTAGAGCATTACTGTATATGTTCATAAATTGATAGAATTCCTGAGATTTCAGTATTATAATATATTTATGTAATTTCTGACCAATATCGAGGAATAATTCAGGCTCAGCTCACACAATTAACAATTTTATAAAAATGAGTTTTGACCTTTGACCTTGACCTCAAGGTCATCTGGGTAAATTTAATGTTTGGGTCTCACTCTTGTAATGTACGCTGATATATATGGAATACAATGATGTGGAATGTGGTGGCATTTAGTGAGCATGTTAAATAGTTGGGACTTTATATTCATTTGTTCATGGAATTTTTGCAATTATTAGGATGAACAACTGACTTTTTGAGCTTCAATATGAAAAGTTCTCAAGATCTTTGTAGATTTTGTTATAAAGGTGACTAATATGGCCTATTTGAAGTCATATTTATGTAATTTTGATATGTATAAGTAATTTGTTGTCTTAAAAATGTTATAACTCATACCGCCAGTTAAAAATTGAAATTTTGACCTTTGACCTTGACCTCAAGGTCATCAAGGTCACTTTCACGCTTGGGTCTCGCTATTATATTGACCCCCATATCATGAACTATGTGTATACCAAGTTTCATGCTTTTATCCAATTTTGCACACTTTGGCCATTTTTGGGACCTTAGAGCCTCTACTATTATAACGACTTCCGACAACTCGTTATAACAATTTCCGACAACTCGTTATAACGACTTCCAACAACCCGTTATAACGACTTCCGACAAATCGTTATAACAACTTCCGACAACTCGGTCTAACAACTTCCGACAACTCGTTATAACGACTTCCGACAACTCGTTATAACGACTTCCGACAAATCCTTATAACAACTTCCGACAACTCGTTATAACGACTTCCGACAAATCCTTATAACAACTTCCGACAACTCGTTATAACCACTTCCGACAAATCGTGCTCGTCAAAAGCAAAGAACTACATTCTGGAGCATCGAGTATTGAAACTTCCGACAACTCGTTATAACAACTTTCCGCAACTCGTTATAACGACGTCCGACAACTCGTTATAACAACTTCCGACAACTCGTTATAACAACTTCATACAACTCGTTATAACGACTTCCGACAACTCGTTATAACAACTTCCGACAACTCGTTATAACGACTTCCGACAAATCGTTATAACGACTTCCGACAAATCGTTATAACAACTTCCGACAACCCGTTATAACAACTTCCGACAACTCGTTATAACGACTTCCGACAAATCGTTATAACAACTTCCGACAACTCGTTCTAACAACTTCCGACAACTCGTTATAACGACTCTCGACAACTCGTTATAACGACTTCCGACAAATCGTTATAACAACTTCCGACAACTCGTTATCACGACTTCCGACAAATCGTTATAACAAATTCCGACAACTCGTTATAACGACTTCCGACAACTCGTTATAACAACTTCCTACAACTCGTTATAACGACTTACGACAACTCGTTATAACGACTTCCGACAACTCGTTATAACAACTTCCGACAACTCGTTATAACGACTTCCGACAACTCGTTATAACAACTTCCGACAAATCGTTATAACAACTTCCGACAACTCGTTATAACGCCTCCGATAAATCGTTATAACAACTTCCGACAACTCGTTCTAACAACTTCCGACAACTCGTTATAACGACTTCCGACAACTCGTTATAACGACTTCCGACAAATCGTTATAACAACTTCCGACAACTCGTTATCACGACTTCCGACAAATCGTTATAACAACTCCCGACAACTCGTTATAACGACTTCCGACAAATCGTGCTCGTCAAAAAGCAAAGAATTACATTCTGGAGCATCGAGTATTGACAGTATACCACATTCACGTTACCGAATGGAGCTTCTTCGAAACCACATAACGGCGGCCATGTGTACTAGTGCAGCATATCATTAAAGGGATCTTAGAACAGCGGCCAAATCTAAAAACAGCTCCAGTTTTCGAGATAAACCTACCCAACGAAAGCGCATGAAGTCCACCAGAAACACCACTGCACCCCAAATATATACATACACAACTCGCCTCAACGCATTATAACGAGTTGTTGGAAGTCGTTATAATGATTTGTAGAAAAAAAACAAGTCGTTATAACGACATGTAGAACAATTTACAAGTCATTTTTTAATGACTTGTTTTTTATTTATACAAGTCGTTATAACAACTTCCGACAACTCGTTAAAACAACTTCCGACAACTCGTTAAAACGACTTCCGACAAATCGTTATAACGACTTCCGACAAATCGTTATAACAACTTCCGACAACTCGTTATAACAACTTCCAACAACTCATTATAACGACATCCGACAAATCGTTATAACAACTTCCGACAACTCGTTATAACGACATCCGACAACTCGTTATAACAACTTCCGACAACTTATTATAACGACATCCGACAACTCGTTATAACAACTTCCTACAACTCGTTATAACGACTTCAGACAACTAGTTATAACAATTTCAGACAACTCATTATAACGTCATCCGACAACTCGTTATAACAACTTCCGACAACTCATTATAACGACATCCGACAACTCGTTCTAACAACTTCCGACAACTCATTATAGCGACATCAGTCAATTCGTTATAACGACATCCGACAACTCGTTATAACAACTTCCGACAACTCGTTATAACGACTTCAGACAACTCATTATAACGACATCCGACAACTCGTTATAACAACTTCCGACAACTCATTATAACGACATCCGACAACTCGTTCTAACAACTTCCGACAACTCGTTATAACGACTTCCGACAAATAGTTATAACAACTTCCGACAACTCGTTAAAACGATTTCCGACAACTCGTTATAACAACTTCCGACAACTCATTATAACGACATCCGACAGCTCATTATAACGACATCCGACAACTCGTTATAACAACTTCCGATAACCCATTATAACGACATCCGACAACTAGTTATAACAACTTCCGACAACTCATTATAACGACTTCCGACAACTCGTTATAACAACTTCCGACAACTCATTATAACGACTTCCGACAACTCGTTATAACGACATCCGACAACTCGTTATAACGACTTCCGACAACTCGTTATAACAACTTCCGACAACTCATTATAACGACATCCGACAACTCGTTATAACAACTTCCGACAGCTCGTTATAACAATTTCCGACAACTCATTATAACGACATCCGACAACTCGTTATAACAACTTCCGACAACTCGTTATAACGATTTCCGACAACTGATTATAACGACATCCGACAACTCGTTATAACGGCTTCCGACAACTGATTATAACGACATCCGACATCTCGTTATAACGACTTCCGACAACTCGTTATAACAACTTGCAACAACTCATTATAACAACTTCCAACAACTCGTTATAACGACTTCCGACAAATCGTTATAACGACTTCCGACAACTCGTTAAAACGAATTCCGACAACTCGTTATAACAACTTCCGACAACTCATTATAACAACTTCCGACAACTCGTTATAACGACACCCGACAACTCGTTATAACAACTTCCGACAACTCGTTATAACGACATCCGACAACTCGTTATAACGACTTCCGACAACTCATTATAACAACTTCCGACAACTCATTATAATAATTTCCGACAACTCGTTATAACCACATACGACAACTTGTTATAACAACTTCCGACAACTCGTTATAACAACTTCTGACAACTCATTATAACGACATCCGACAACTCGTTATAGCAACTTCCAACAATTCGTTATAACAACTTCCGACAACTCGTTATAACAACTTCCGACAACTCGTTATAGCGACTTCCGACAAATCGTTATAACAACTTTCCGCAACTCGTTATAACGACTTCCGACAACTCGTTATAACAACTTCCGACAACTCGTTATAACAACTTCATACAACTCGTTATAACGACTTCCGACAACTCGTTATAACAACTTCCGACAACTCGTTATAACGACTTCCGACAAATCGTTATAACGACTTCCGACAACTCGTTATAACAACTTCCGACAACCCGTTATAACAACTTCCGACAACTCGTTATAACAACTTCCGACAAATCGTTATAACAACTTCCGACAACTCGTTCTAACAACTTCCGACAACTCGTTATAACGACTCTCGACAACTCGTTATAACGACTTCCGACAAATGGTTATAACAACTTCCGACAACTCGTTATCACGACTTCCGACAAATCGTTATAACAACTTCCGACAACTCGTTATAACGACTTCCGACAACTCGTTGTAACAACTTCCTACAACTCGTTATAACGACTTACGACAACTCGTTATAACGACTTCCGACAACTCGTTATAACAACTTCCGACAACTCGTTATAACGACTTCCGACAAATCGTTATAACGACTTCCGACAACTCGTTATAACAACTTCCGACAAATCGTTATAACAACTTCCGACAACTCGTTATAACGACTTCCGATAAATCGTTATAACAACTTCCGACAACTCATTATAACGACATCCGACAACTCGTTCTAACAACTTCCGACAACTCATTATAGCGACATCCGACAATTCGTTATAACGACATCCGACAACTCGTTATAACAACTTCCGACAACTCGTTATAACGACTTCAGACAACTCATTATAACGACATCCGACAACTCGTTATAACAACTTCCGAAAAACTCATTATAACGACATCCGACAACTCGTTCTAACAACTTCCGACAACTCGTTATAACGACTTCCGACAAATAGTTATAACAACTTCCGACAGCTCGTTAAAACGATTTCCGACAACTCGTTATAACAACGTCCGACAACTCATTATAACGACATCCGACAGCTCATTATAACGACATCCGACATCGTTATAACGACATCCGACAATTCGTTATAACAACTTCCGACAACTCATTATAACGACATCCGACAACTCGTTATAACAACTTCCTACAACTCGTTATAACGACTTCAGACAACTAGTTATAACAATTTCAGACAACTCATTATAACGTCATCCGACAACTCGTTACAACAACTTCCGACAACTCGTTATAACAACTTCCGACAACTCATTATAACGACATCCGACAACTCGTTCTAACAACTTCCGACAACTCGTTATAACGACTTCCGACAAATAGTTATAACAACTTCCGACAACTCGTTAAAACGATTTCCGACAACTCGTTATAACAACTTCCGACAACTCATTATAACGACATCCGACAGCTCATTATAACGACATCCGACAACTCGTTATAACAACTTCCGATAACCCATTATAACGACATCCGACAACTAGTTATAACAACTTCCGACAACTCATTATAACGACATCCGACAGCTCATTATAACGACATCCGACATCGTTATAACGACATCCGACAACTCGTTATAACAACTTCCGACAACTCGTTCTAAAAACTTCCGACAACTCATTATAGCGACATCCGACAATTCGTTATAACGACATCCGACAACTCGTTATAACAACTTCCGACAACTCGTTATAACGACTTCAGACAACTCATTATAACGACATCCGACAACTCGTTATAACAACTTCCGACAACTCATTATAACGACATCCGACAACTCGTTCTAACAACTTCCGACAACTCGTTATAACGACTTCCGACAAATAGTTATAACAACTTCCGACTACTCGTTAAAACGATTTCCGACAACTCGTTATAACAACTTCCGACAACTCATTATAACGACATCCGACAGCTCATTATAACGACATCCGACAACTCGTTATAACAACTTCCGATAACCCATTATAACGACATCCGACAACTAGTTATAACAACTTCCGACAACTCATTATAACGACATCCGACAACTCGTTATAACAACGTCCGACAACTCGTTATAACGATTTCCGACAACTCGTTAAAACGACTTCCGGAAACTTGTTAAAACGACTTCCGACAACTCGTTATAACAACTTCCGACAACTCATTATAACGACTTCCGACAACTCGTTATAACAACTTCCGACAACTCATTATAACGACTTCCGACAACTCGTTATAACAACTTCCGACAACTCATTATAACGACATCCGACAACTCGTTATAACAACTTCCGACAGCTCGTTATAACAATTTCCGACAACTCATTATAACGACATCCGACAACTCGTTATAACAACTTCCGACAACTCGTTATAACGATTTCCGACAACTGATTATAACGACATCCGACAACTCGTTATAACGGCTTCCGACAACTGATTATAACGACATTCGACAACTCGTTAGATCGACTTCCGACAACTCGTTATAACAACTTGCAACAACTCATTATAACAACTTCCAACAACTCGTTATAACGACTTCCGACAAATCGTTATAACGACTTCCGACAACTCGTTAAAACGAATTCCGACAACTCGTTATAACAACTTCCGACAACTCATTATAACAACTTCCGACAACTCGTTATAACGACACCCGACACCTCGTTATAACAACTTCCGACAACTCGTTATAACGACATCCGACAACTCGTTATAACGACTTCCGACAACTCATTATAACAACTTCCGACAACTCATTATAATAATTTCCGACAACTCGTTATAACCACATACGACAACTCGTTATAACAACTTCCGACAACTCGTTATAACAACTTCTGACAACTCATTATAACGACATCCGACAACTCGTTATAGCAACTTCCGACAATTCATTATAACAACTTCCGACAACTCGTTTAACAACTTCCGACAACTCGTTATAACGACTTCCGACAAATCGTTATAACAACTTCCGACAACTCGTTATAACAACTTCCGACAACTCGTTGTAACGACTTCCGACAAATCGTTATAACAACTTCCGACAACTCATTATAACGACTTCCGACAAATCGTTATAACAACTTCCGACAACTCGGTCTAACAACTTCCGACAACTCGTTATAACGACTTCCGACAACTCGTTATAGCAACTTCCGACAATTCATTATAACAACTTCCGACAACTCGTTATAACAACTTCCGACAACTCGTTATAACGACTTCCGACAAATCGTTATAACAACTTCCGACAACTCATTATAACGACTTCCGACAAATCGTTATAACAACTTCCGACAACTCGGTCTAACAACTTCCGACAACTCGTTATAACGACTTCCGACAACTCGTTATAACGACTTCCGACAAATCCTTATAACACCTTCCGACAACTCGTTATAACGACTTCCGACAAATCCTTATAACAACTTCCCACAACTCGTTATAACGACTTCCGACAAATCGTGCTCGTCAAAAGCAAAGATCTACATTCTGGAGCATCGAGTATTGAAACTTCCGACAACACGTTATAAAAACTTCCGACAATTCGTTATAACAATTTCCGACAACTCGTTATAACAACTTCCGACACCTCGTTATAACGACTTCCCGCAACTCGTTATAACGACTTCCGACAACTCGTAATAACGACTTCCGACAGATCGTTATAACAACTTCCGACAACTCGTTATAACAACTTCCTACAACTCGTTATAACGACTTACGACAACTCGTTATAACGACTTCCGACAACTCGTTATAACAACTTCCGACAACTCGTTATAACGACTTCCGACAAATCGTTATAACGACTTCCGACAAATCGTTATAACAACTTCCGACAACCCGTTATAACAACTTCCGACAATTCGTTATAACGACTTCCGACAAATCGTTATAACAACTTCCGACAACTCGTTCTAACAACTTCCGACAACTCGTTATAACGACTTCCGACAACTCGTTATAACGACTTCCGACAAATCGTTATAACAACTTCCGACAACTCGTTATCACGACTTCCGACAAATCGTTATAACAACTTCCGACAACTCGTTATAACGACTTCCGACAACTCGTTATAACAACTTCCTACAACTCGTTATAACGACTTACGACAACTCGTTATAACGACTTCCGACAACTCGTTATAACAACTTCCGACAACTCGTTATAACAACTTCCGACAAATCGTTATAACGACTTCCGACAAATCGTTATAACAACTTCCGACAACCCGTTATAACAACTTCCGACAACTCGTTATAACGACTTCCGATAAATCGTTATAACAACTTCCGACAACTCGTTCTAACAACTTCCGACAACTCGTTATAACGACTTCCGACAACTCGTTATAACGACTTCCGACAAATCGTTATAACAACTTCCGACAACTCGTTATAACGACTTCCGACAAATCGTGCTCGTCAAAAGCAAAGAATTACATTCTGGAGCATCGAGTATTGACAGTATACCACATTCACGTCACCGAATGGAGCTTCTTCGACACCACATAACGGCGGCCATGTATACTTGTGCAGCATATCATTAAAGGGATCTTAGAACAGCGGCCAAATCTAAAAACAGCTCCAGTTTTCGAGATACACCTACCCTACGAAAGCGCATGAAGTCCACCAGAAACACCACTGCACCCCAAATATATACATACACAACTCGCCTCAACGCATTATAACGAGTTGTTGGAAGTCGTTATAATGATTTGTAGAAAAAAAACAAGTCGTTATAACGACATGTAGAACAATTTACAAGTCATTATTTAACGACTTGTTTTTTATTTATACAAGTCGTTATAACAACTTCCGACAACTCGTTAAAACAACTTCCGACAACTCGTTAAAACGACTTCCGACAAATCGTTATTACGACTTCCGACAAATCGTTATAACAACTTCCGACAACTCGTTATAACAACTTCCGACAACCCATTATAACGACATCCGACAAATCGTTATAACAACTTCCGACAACTCGTTATAACGACATCCGACAACTCGTTATAACAACTCCCGAAAACCCATTATAACGACATCCGACAACTCGTTATAACAACTTCCTACAACTCGTTTTAACAACTTCCGACAACTCATTATAGCGACATCCGACAACTCGTTATAACGACATCCGACAACTCGTTATAACTTCCGACAACTCGTTATAACGACTTCAGACAACTAGTTATAACAATTTCAGACAACTCATCATAACGACATCCGACAACTCGGTATAACAACTTCCGGCAACTCATTATAACGACATCCGACAACTCGTTCTAACAACTTCGGACAACTCGTTATAACGACTTCCGACAAATAGTTATAACAACTTCCGTCAACTCGTTAAAACGACTTCCGACAACTCGCTATAACAACTTCCGACAACTCGTTATAACGACATCCGACAGCTCATTATAACGACATCCGACAACTCGTTATAACAACTTCCGATAACTCATTATAACGACATCCGACAACTCGTTATATCAACTTCCGACAAGTCATTATAACGAAATCCGACAACTCGTTATAACAACTTCCGACAACTCGTTATAACGATTTCCGACAACTCGTTAAAACGACTTCCGAAAACTTGTCAAAACGACTTCCGACAACTCGTTATAACAACTTCCGACAACTCATTATAACGACTTCCGACAACTCGTTATAACGACATACGACAACTCGTTATAACGACTTCCGACAACTCGTTATAGCTTCCGACAACTCATTATAACGACATCCGACAACTCGTTGTAGCAACTTCCGACAACTCGTTATAACAACTTCCGACAACTCATTATAACGACATCCGACAACTCGTTATAACAACTTGCGACAACTCGTTATAACGATTTCCGACAAATCGTTATAACATCCTCCGACAACTCGTTAAAACGACTTCCGACAATTCGTTATAACAACTTCCGACAACTCATTATAACAAGTTCCGACAACTCGTTATAACGACATCCGACAACTCGTTATAACGACTTCCGACAACTGATTATAACGACATCCGACAACTCGTTATAACGACTTCCGACAACTCGTTATAACAACTTCCAACAACTCATTATAACAACTTGCGACAACTCGTTTTAACGACTTCCGACAAATCGTTATAACGACTTCCGACAACTCGTTAAAACGAATTCCGACAACTCGTTATAACAACTTCCGACAACTCATTATAACAACTTCCGACAACTCGTTATAACGACATCCGACAACTCGTTATTATTTATAACAACTTTCGACAACTCGTTATAACGACTTCCGACAACTCTTTATAACAACTTCCGACAACTCATTATAATAACTTCCGACAACTCGTTATAACCACATACGACAACTCGTTATAACAACTTCCGACAACTCGTTATAACAACTTCTGACAACTCATTATAACGACATCCGACAACTCGTTATAACAACTTCCGACAATTCATTATAACAACTTCCGACAACTCGTTATAACAACTTCCGACAACTCGTTATAGCGACTTCCGACAAATCGTTATAACAACTTTCGACAACTCGTTATAACGACTACCGACAAATCGTTATAACAACTTCCGATAACTCGTTATAACGACTTCCGACAACTCGTTATAACGACTTCCGACAAATCGTTATAACAACTTCCGACAACTCGTTTTAACGACTTCCGACAAATCGTTATAACGAGTTGTTGGAAGTCGTTATAGCGACTTGCAAGTCGTTATAACGAGTTGTTGGAAGTCGTTATAGCGACTTGCAAGTCGTTATAACGAGTTGTGTCTTTGTATTGTTGGGGTGTGGTAATCATTCGGATGGCCCTTCTGCGCTTCCGTGCCTATATAACCACCAGCGACTTTTTCAGAAATTAACAATTTTGGTAAACCGAGCCCTGTGGCTGAGTCCTAACTTATTTGCCAACATTGTTGGGATCAAAGTTACTATATCATACAACATATCTACTTGATATGAAAAAAAGTGTTGGTTAATTTGGATTTTCCTGCCATATGGATCCAAAACATTTATTTTTTGCTAAAAAAAATCGCTCTTTGTCACAAAAATATGTTTTTCAAACATTATCATTCAAATAGATCTTACAATAATGCAGAAATATTTAATCCATATGACGTACTAGTTGTATGACAGGCATATGTAGAAAGCAGTTAACAGAAAGTTTGACATTTTTTTGGAGATACTGGAGTTTAGCTACCCCTACCCAAACATGTTTTGGTCGAAAAGTTACATGTTTTTTTATGAAAACTTTAACAAATTTCCCAAATGATCAAAATGGGAGTAGTTTGCTGAAAATTGGTCCCTGTGACATTGTTTAATGGACTACAGACGTGTTCAGCCTTCCAGACCCCCAATTACAACAACACATTTTATTTATAACAGCTATAAATGAACATGCATCGACGTCGACTTTGTTGGACTGAACTATTTGACTGAACACATGACATACATTGTATACATATAATCTCACAAATATCAAACACAATCACAAAGTGATTTATAGTGGCCCTCTAAATAATAAGAAATATAGAAAATAAATATTATGTTCAAATGAATCTCCACTATTGTCTCACCAAGGTTTCAGTTATCTCAGTTTCATATACCAGTATATCTAAATCAAAAGCAAAATAGTGTGTTGTATATAGCTGAGGGAACGTTGTCATAAATTCAGTTCGTTTTGGTGTTCAAGACTTAAAATAGGGTTGGGGTACATAAAACAGTGAAAATTCTCATTTATTACTTGCCAGCTGCTTGTTGTGAAGTGCCGCATGGTGAAGGCTTTCGGGAACCAACACATCCGTTGTGTGTATATTCTGGTAAAAAAAACTAGCCTTTTGTCACACCCTCAGTTAATACTGAGAGCATATCATTTCAGCATGTGGTGTCTTCAATACTTCAAATATGTTAGGGGGTCTCCAAAGCAGAAATTTTGCCTTTCTTATTTTCCAGCCACTTTTTCGCAAAGTGTTCGTGCTTTCTTGGTCCAATCTATCTATATAAAGTGTGTACTTCCTTAAGCTAGCCACACATGCTTGCGTATATATGCGTTAGCGAAAATAATCGGATCCGTTCGTCGGATCCGTTCGTCGTGCGAAAGTACCCACACTTGTTTGCGTTATCGTTCCGTTTGGGGTCATACGAAAGTTGTCTGATAGGATCGTTTTAGTCACTTCACCGTGGATTTACAGGAGGAGGAATTGTTATATATGAATAAAATGTCAACAATGAATTGATAGCACAATATACTCACCATCTACGGAGGAATTGCACATCTTCTCAGGGGGGGGGGGGGTCGAAAAAAAAAATCCAGACACGTATGATCATTTCAATTTTTTCCGGCCTCGGGGGACCCACCCACCCAATTTCTTCCGTTTCCGGCATTTTTTTCCAGGCAATTTTCCTAAATTTGAGAAAATTATCAATTGACCAACCAAATAGCTGATTATCCCTGATAATTCTTCATTATCATAGTTTATTGCGCGATATTTTAATAGAACAGTGCATAATGAAGATAACGATACTATTTGAATTTATCATATAAGTGTCATTAATAAAGAAATGTGTCAACATAATCACATTTCTAGGGATATATAGGCAGAGTGCCAAAGTTTTATTAACATTCATTTTCATAATATATAGTCACATGATCTAGTCACGTAATCACATTTGAGTATTATACAGACTACATGGTACAACACATTGCAGATTATTTGATATTTTGATATTTGCTATGTGATATATTGCTTGAACCAAATTGTTTATCAAAACATGTGGAAATACAACTGTTCATCCCAATTCATCCAAGTTTGAAGAATAATGCTAATACCAAGCATAATCATGATATACCCGCATGACTCTTCTTGGGGCATCTCAGAAACCAGAACTGAGGAAACATGTTATAGCGTGTAATGGCAGGCTGGTAGCAACTGCCTGAAGTAATAGGCTTCGTAATAATTGGGAATAACATATGGATGGATAGCCCAATCTCACTTCTTTTTTGCTCACGATATCAGTGACGATAATATCTGTGTTACTGTAATTAACATTACAAGCAGATCCACACTAACTTGGAAAACAATTTGAATTGTTCAAGCTGGCCCGGCTGGCCTTCAATTTACATGTTAAGATTTTATGTTTTACGTTGTCAAAAGTCTATTTTATTCCATTATTTATTATATCTTTATTTCCATGTCCCATATGCATGGTCAAGTGCAGTGTTCACACTGACCCAACATTTTCTGGAGCCACCACCTCAGCCACTTGTGATTTTTTTGAAGCCACTTTTCGTTTTCTTGAGCCACATTTTTTCATCCTATAATTTATCTTTGATTAAATGTTGGTACGAGAAGGCCCTCTCACATTCCAGTCGACACGGGTACACAATATAGTGTTTATGCAATGTCTGATATCATAGGATATGTGTCACTTCGTTGTTTCACTGATGTCTGGCGATGTGAAAGCAATACAATGAATGTGTGTTTTTATCGAGTAAAAATATGAAACCCATTCACTGTACGTGATACAATTACAACCAGTCCCTGTGGTATAAGCTGAGAATCAGCGAATGCTTTCATTCATACTCTCGTGGCGGGATAGTGTTGCCTGATTGTTGAACTTAATCTGTCGGACGGCATTTAATTTAGGAGCCATTCACCCAAATTCTTTGAACCACTCTCTTTAGCCACTAGCCCATTTTGTTGAGCCACTTTTGTTTTTCTTTCGCAATTTGCGAAATTTGCTCACGGCAGCGTGAACACTGGTCAGGTGCTTTCATTTTATTGCTTATTTTCAGCTGAGTTCTGCATAGTTATTCTTATTTTTTTGTATCAGTAGATGGAATCCTGATTAAATTTTATGTTTCCATTATCGCAGTTTCTTGTTCTATCAAGTTGGGTTTGGGTTAGTGTTGGCCATTGTGCAACTGATCCAACTTCTGATAACCTCTATATATAGTACTAGAAGGTGACCCGACTTCGTCCGGGCTATTCAAAAACCAAATTTCAAGTCGATAGCTCCACCCGTTTCCTAGATCTGGTCTGCGCATGCGCGAAGCTGGTGTCGCACGTGCTCGGCGACCCGATAAAATTCGTTTCCGGGGCAAGATACATTCACATACCAAATTTCAAGTCGATAGCTACACCCGTTTCCGAGATATATAGCCCAATGTCATTTGCGGATACCTCGGCCGGTGATGAGTTAACGCGACACAGTCAAATGCATCGGCAGGGTGAGAGTTAACGTAATCTAACTTTATGACCTCTGACGACGTCATAGAAATTACGCATTGATTTTATCCCGATAAAAGCATCGGACCACTTGTACCTAATAATTGAGGCAGATAACTAAAACGGATACATACATATTATATATCGTTGGAAAGAGGACACGCCACAGATTCTAACCGTGCAAATTATATGACTGGCAATTTATTATTCGCGCTATATCGAATCGATTTGTGAGCACCGAACTGAAATATATTAGCGCAAAAACGGCGTAAAAACAGATTTGACCTCCGCACGTGAAAAGTTGACCTCGCACGGACAAATAAATATGCCTATGTTCGTCTCCGGCCGAAAACACATCCAAATACCAAATTTCATCGAAATTGGCTTAGTCGTTTTCGAGTCCATCGATTTCAAACACACACACACACACACACACAAACAAACACATACATACACACACAGATCTTTCAAAATATATAATAGACTAGAAGGTGACCCGACTTCGTCCGGGCTATTCAAAAACCAAATTTCAAGTCGATAGCTCCACCCGTTTCCTAGATCTGGTCTGCGCATGCGCGAAGCTGGTGTCGCACGTGCTCGGCGACCCGATAAAATTCGTATCCGGGGCAAGATACATTCACATACCAAATTTCAAGTCGATAGCTACACCCGTTTCCGAGATATATAGCCCAATGTCATTTGCGGATACCTCGGCCGGTGATGAGTTAACGCGACACAGTCAAATGCATCGGCAGGGTGAGAGTTAACGTAATCTAACTTTATGACCTCTGACGACGTCATAGAAATTACGCATTGATTTTATCCCGATAAAAGCATCGGACCACTTGTACCTAATAATTGAGGCAGATAACTAAAACGGATACATACATATTATATATCGTTGGAAAGAGGACACGCCACAGATTCTAACCGTTCAAATTATATGACTGGCAATTTATTATTCGAGCTATATCGAATCGATTTGTGAGCACCGAACTGAAATATATTAGCGCAAAAACGGCGTAAAAACAGATTTGACCTCCGCACGTGAAAAGTTGACCTCGCACGGACAAATAAATATGCCTATGTTCGTCTCCGGCCGAAAACACATCCAAATACCAAATTTCATCGAAATTGGCTTAGTCGTTTTTGAGTCCATCGATTTCAACACACACACACACACACACACACACACACACACACAAACAAACACACAGATCTTTCAAAATATATAATAGATAGCATTGCTATTAACTATATATGACCTGTTTCTGTTCAAAACACATCAAAATAAGACTCAATAGCAGAAATGGGGGGAAAAGATTTGGCACATGGAAAAATTAGCTTTTCGGACCCGAGAGACACCAACCCACCCCATCATACGTGCCTGGAATATTTTTCCGACACCCCTCCCCCCCCCCCCCCCCCCCTCTGATCTTCTCCGAAATATCCTGCCACGCATTAAATGATTTCTGGTTGTCGTCATAGTCCACATGCTGGCACACATGCAGATAGACCCGGGGTTTAATTAGAAGGCACAAATCTTCCACTTCTTGTGGTGTTATGGGAGTAGATCTAATTCGCGGCATGTTTTATTACTTTGAAAAATCGCGGCTTTTCCAGGATGACGTCATAAATAATTGGGAATTACGCTGCGAACGCAAACGGAGCGACGAATTCTATCGCATGGAAAATACGAGTATTTTCGGTCCGATAAAAAGTCGGAGGCATTCGGAGCATCAGAATAGTTTCGCATCGGAACCGCATGCATGTGTGGGTGCCCGTGCATTTCTATTTGATTTTCCGTCCGACAATGATCGCATGCGATAAAAATAACGCAACGCACCATACGCATACGCAAGCATGTGTGGCTAGCTTTATACAACTATCCAATATCCATACGCTCAGCTAATATTGACAGGATATCTTTCCAGTTTGTGTGTTTTAGTAATCAATTGGGTAGGGGAACCTGTGAACATCACATTTTTTATTTTCTAGCAGTTTTTTGTAAAGTGTCCCTGATGGCTGCCGGGTACCAACCCATCTATAACAATTGTGTATTTCCTGATAGAATAGCCATTTGTTCATACCGCCGTTTGACATTGCGAGCACCCCCATTCAGCTCGTGATGAGTTCAATGCATGGGGTAGGGGGTCACTCAAAAAAGTGGTGCCACATGCTTTCCCGAATCAACCTATCATTAAACATTGCATCTTTGCTGATAGAACAGTAATTCGATATATTTGCTCGTTCTTCTTGATATAGAGTTGTTAGTGGCCTAGTGCTCGTCTTAGCAAGCTTTTTCGATTCTGCGACGAAGGCATCTTGGTTGAAGTCAGGTTCGTGGTTATGGTTGTCACTGTTGGATATCACCATGTAGTTCACGGTATTTTGATACGGACTATAATCCTCACCGGTCGAGTCATTAATCCCTGCCTGTCGAATGAACAGAATATACCCATTAATTGACGATGACCGTGCACTCTTAGAATTGTGGTCAAAGAACCAGTTGATGAACAAATAGTTTGGTTCTTGTATACATCGTGTAGAACCGATATATACAACTATAGTATGGTTCTTCAGAGTTAAAGAACCAAAGGTAGTGTATGCAGAACCAACAATAACTATACGAAGGTGACTTCCACACAACCGTGACTTTTGGAATGTATTCCTTATTCGCACAAAAATTAATGTCTCTTTCGGTGAAATTGACGGCATGGGTTGGTGGCCCGCCCCAGATAGCCACTAGAAGTACCCTCTTCCCGCACCCCGGTGGTAGTATACCACCCGAGAGGTAAACAATGGTATGGTCCATTTTCGAGAATGGTAAGGATTTCGGCCAATTTGGCGGCATTGATGAGTGACCCGCCACAAATACTTCCTATCAACACCACCACTCACCCTGCACTTCCGGGGGACCGACCCGAGGGGATGAACGTGGGGTATGGATCATTATCGAGAACGGTAAGGGTAAAAGTTGGGTAAAATTTTACCCAGATTTAGTAAAAGTTTTACCCAACACAATGATGCAAAAAGCACCACGCGAATATTTGGTACCTTTTTATATGTTTGCTGGGTTAAACATATGTTGCCCAATATATGGGCCAATTTTACCCAATGTTGGCCAATGTTTTTAATCAACGCAAGGTAATAATTTACCCAATATTAATTTCCCTTCTGCGTTGGTGGATTTTTTATACCAACTTTGGTGAATAATTACTTATTTATCAAATCAACTAATGTTGGGATTTATTACCACTAACGTCGTGTTAAAAATAACTATTTTCACGACAGTTTAGATATATCTGGAGAAATAATATTTAATTTATTTTGATAGACAAAAATAATTCTTCCAAAGAGAGAATACATTGAAGTAAATAGCTGGGGTCCCTGTGTTGCTCGGGTAAGGAATGAGTAAATTATTAGTTCCCCATCCAGTTATTTAAATTAATTATTAGTTACATTGTATAAACATCACATATATTGCATAACACTCTCCGGATAAAATTACCTCTGTATATTACCTTGACAACAAACTCTCTTACTAATTATTAGTGCCTCTGTATGTCATATGTGGTCAATGGCATCTATCCCACGACATGTCCCGTGTCAAAATAACGTCTGTGTGCCAATTTTCCCACATATCTGCTGACCTGATAATAAACGCTCTTCGCTGATCATCGATGTTAAAACAATGTATTAGTACCCCTTTTATTCATCTTAGATCAAATGAACATGTCCAATTATATTCCCCTGGTCAGGTGAACCATGTGTACCAATTTCCCTACCTATTGTCTAAGTTGATAAAGAATGCTCTTTATTGATAATTATGATAATAGAATCTATAAGTTCCCCTTCGGAGTCAACGGCACCTATCCAATGGCATACCCCGTGCCAATTCACCACTGCAAACCAGGGTCTGACCGTATTTGATATATGGTTAATTATTTAATTAAAACTGTTTATCAATTATGATCAATTACCCTTTAAGTAGTCTAGTATCAACGGTACCTATCGCGTGACACTCATCTGGTGACTTTACCACTTGGAGTAAATTTTCAACGACCAGATTCCAACCATTTTGGGTATATAATAAATTATTTATTTATATTAATTATTAGTGCCATTTAAAGACACCTGACGTCAATATCCCATGACACTCCCGTTTGTTCGCACATAGCCGGACAGACAACGAACAAACAATCAAACAAACAAATTTGAGCTTATTTGTAAACCAAACCATTATTGGTACGAAACGTCATTCAACTCAGCGACTAATTTGACAACATTAAATTAAATTTGGGTGAAAATTAAATATTCCATCTACAAAGAATTTCGCCAGATAGATCCAGAGAAATTCCTTTTTGAAAATCTCTGTCCATGCAAAACGCGCGTCTCCCCTTGTCATTATGACGGATGGAAGGCCTAGGTGGGCGAACGGAATATCTGTCAATTCAAACAGCAGCCTTTAACCCTTTCATGACAGAAGCTTCCTGATTGTTTGCGAAAACCCTGTGCCAATGTATTCTCTTATATATGCGAGTGAATGTATTAATTTTTATAATTGTTAAAAAACGTAGGGAAAAAATGATAAAAAAAAATTGTTAAAGGATGTGAGAAATAATGATTAAAAAACGATTAAAATTGTTAAATAATGTAAGAAAAATTATAAAAAAATTGATAAATAATGTCAGAACAAATAACGATAAATAATTGTCAAAAATGATAAAATTGTTAAACAATATAAGAAAATTGTTAAAAATGTAAGAACAAATTTATAATTTTTTTTAATGAATTTAAGAAAAAGTTATACAAAATTTGTTATGCCAATGCATTCTCTTATATATGCGAGGCGACATATGGTCGACTCGCATATATATAATATAATGCAATGGCACAGGGTCTTCATTGTTGCGCCATCGAAGCTCCCGTCATGAAAGGGTTATAACGGCAAATGGGGTGTATATATATGGCCATTCTGAAGCTGGCTGGTCATATTCTATACATATGCGTTTTCTTCCTAATTGTAATTCCTATGCTATTCAAACACCTCGCGCGCAAAGAGTAAGCCACCATATCATGTTATCAACACCATGCAGCAATAGGTTTATTGGAATAGCGCAGATGGTGCACATGCACTTCCGTATCTAATAGAACGTTTTCTACATAATACGGAAAAGTATTTTATCCGGGATGAGATACGTGTCCAGATCTATAGCAATGTGTTGTGCGTTGTTATTCACAAACGATGGAGATATTTATCAAATGCTGGTTATTATTTCTCCTATAGATCACACCCTCGTATTGTCAACAACGTTATCCAATCGAATGAATGAATAATTTGTTGGATAAAGCATGCACACACACCATGTATGATTCACAAAATAACGGTGAAAATAAAAAAAAGTGTAAACACAGAATCCGGCGGTGATGTCACATATATATATGGCTACAGAGTCCCAGCACGAAGGGGTCGGATGAGAGTCTCCGTTGGGGGGAAGTGTTTCCGAGACATTTCAACATAAATGATGGTGGTGGTGGTTTATGGGACCATCATTTGAGCCATGAATTAGTACAAAATATACTCATGTGCTCTGTTAAGTATAAAAGGAGATTGTCCCATAAGTGGCCGGATTTAGTGTATGGTACTCCTTTATTAATCTATGCAGATGAAATTTTTCAAAATTCTTTGCCATATTGGTAATTCAAGTTCTCTTTGGTGGAGGACTGGAGGTCACATGTGCTTATCGATAACACATGATTTGGAGATTATGAAAACCTGGGTAATCTAAGTAATTGTCCATAATAATCTGGATATCATAATGTAGTTACACTGATTTATTAGTTTGTGATGCAGGCTAGCATGATTCTTTTGAACTGTGTGATTACATTAGAATACCAATAGTATTCTTTAATTAATTACAAAATAATGACTCTATCTTTAGCTGGTAAACAAACAGGTGTCCCTGAAAAATCTTTGGATTCTTCCCAGGAGTTATATGCATCTTACCAAGAGAAGAATACATATGTGATCCGCCATATCAAATCCAGTCGTAATTCGGGATTTTTTTACCCTGTGCCAATGCATTCTCTTATATATGCGAGTCGACCACAGGTCGCCTCGAATATATAAGAGTATGCATTGGCCTAACAACTTTTTACAATTTTAATAAATTTTTCTTGTATCCTTTAACAATTTTATAATTTCACCCATACAGAGCCCCAGACAAACATGAGCAGACGACACTCTTCTATATGCTTCTATAATGTGTGGGGCTCCCTGCAGGGTAATGGATGTTTTTTTTAGTTTATGTCCTAAAAATTGTAAGAAACATTTATTTAAAAAAAATGATAAAAAATTGTTAGGCCAATGCATTCTCTTATATATGCGAGGCGACCTCTGGTCGACTCGCATATATAAGAGAATGCATTGGCACAGGGTAAAAAAATCTCGATTTACGACTGGATTTGATATGGCGGGTCACATATAGACTCTACTCACATCCCAATGAAGATTACTCACAATCCTTTAAGAAATGGATGTTGATTTTGATATATTCCACACATAGAATTGTAAGAACAATTAGCATCTATACTCCATTGAATGCGACAAAATATATATCCTTTCCTTATATTTACACTCATTATTATATAATATAATTAATGAAGTTTTAAACATTTCATTGTGGCAGTTGTGCTGGTGCGGCATTAAATATCATGTGTCAGTGCATTCTCTTGTATATGTTAATATTGCATGGGGCGCTTCGCATATATAAGAGGATGCATGGCTTGCAATGTCAATATAAATATTGTTAGGCCATTGTATTATCTTATATATGCGAGGCTTTGGGGGACTCACATATATAAGAGAATGCAGTGGTACAGAGTAGAATTCATAGAATATAGTTCTAAGTTTGGGCCTATGCTGACGACTTACTTGTACATTCATATTTTTGTAAGCAGTGTCTCATATTCCACAATTCACAAAATGAGTCAGTCTTAAAATATAATATATCTTTAACAGAATGTGAGTAGTATATATATTCGCTTGATTGAACCCTTTACCCAACAGAAGGGCCCTGTGCCAATGCATTCTCTTATATATGCGAGTCGACAATAGGTCGCCTCGCATATATAAGAGAATGCATTGGCTTAACACATTAAAAATTATAAAATTGTTAAAGAATGTAAGAAAAAATGGTAAAAAAAGATTGTTTTTAGGCCAATGCATTCTCTTATATATGCGAGGCGACCTATGGTCGACTCGCATATATAAGAGAATGCATTGGCACAGGGCATAACTGTAACTATCACAATGTGGTCAAGGAGCCGGTTCCAATGATATCCATATTTGTATGGTTCTATTGAGACAGACCGAAGATATTTTAGGCTGTTGAAGCTTTATTTGGCCGGTTTGTTGGGTAAAGGGTTAACAAGTTGGTAACAACAAGCTGAAAAACACTGATAAATTATAGCAGATACCACCCTATTCTTTTGCGAATTGTTCCCTGACAAGGATTAGATGCGATGGATCTGATACAAGGGTATCACACATGCAAAGGACATAATAGTTGTTAAACTTATTCTGTATTGCACAGGAAAGGCCAATTGCAGGAGGAAGTATTGCGGTTATGGAGCATGCCTTCCAGGTAAAATAAAACTGATTTTTTGATATCCAGTGAAATATATAATCTATTAACAGATATATTAAAAACAAAATTTTAACATAAAATCACATACCTGCGATGGCTGAAATAGGATATTGGCATTAGTTTTAGATAATTTCTCAAAGTTTCGAGATAACTTCTCATCATCTCATAACTGAATACTGATCTGGAATGAACTGATAATGGACTAATGAGAATCTGGGACCAAACTATCAGGTGCCTAATAATAGTGTCAGCACGATTATAATTTTTTGAGAAAATTCACAAATTCCCAACAATCACTATCATTTGTCATTGAGACATACAGTGAAAATGCCATCACTATTAATAATTTCAGCCAAAATCCAAACTGATCACTAGTCTATTATTGAGTCATTATGATTATTAGGCACCTGAGATTATTTGGCCTCATATAACCTATACTGATATACTATCAACTTGATATGCTATCAGTTAATAGCATATCAGTAACAGTTTTATAGGGCCAAATATGGTAACACGTGACCCCAATTAGTGCCTTATCAATCCACATGAGATCAGTTTTAGTTATATTGGGCCTATACATATAAAATATCTCCAATTATTGGTATTTCAAGATAAATCAAATGATATCAATGTTCTCTTTCAGTCACCGAACATGCTGATTTGGGATCACATATATATATCAGAAATAACTTAACACACAATAAATATTTATGGTTCAGAATAAGGAATTTTAAGTAAATATGACTCAAATAACTGCACATTTCCCAATAACGTATTATGAAAATGACAAGCCTCAAATTAAACCTTGTGGTTCCTTGTCTTTATATCCTATTATTGAGATTACAATACAGTGTAGTTTGAAAAACGTACAACATACTTATTTATAAACTAGTTATGCCCCGGCAAGACTCTTGGAAGTGATTTAAATTGTATGAATATGTTTTTTTTTCTGAAACAAAAAAGAGCATTCCCAGTCTGCACATGGAGACACAAAATAATCATAATCTGAGATTATGTGTCAATGCAACACATATTTCAAATTTCAGAACAGGACAAATACACAATTAGTATGTTTTATTTGAGGTCTGCAAATTATCAGAGAGATGATTAACCATTCAAATACACACATCAGACATGGTACCATTGATGTCATATGATATTGAATATAATAATAAATATTCTCGCACCACATCAAATAGCAACATCCAAGGTTCAGATAGATGACTCGACTAGTACTGCTTTTTTGCAGATTGCAGCACACATATCCACTCACATTCGCAATGGATACACAACTGTAGTCTGATGGTAGTGTGCATGATATTTGTCTCAAACGTGCATACATGGAATATCGAAGTAATCGACCAGCATGTTCCACCAACAGTTGAATTTGTTCCCTCATCCAAGGCCCTAGCCATTGCTGAAATTACAAAAAAAAGTCAATAATATCTATACGAAGCAGTGATTCCAAACCTTATAAAGTCCATAGGCGTCAGTTGGCAAGAGTAGATAGTAATGTCATGGACAAGGCTTTGAAAGATACAAGAACAAATCCATCAGAGAGCAGAGTAAAGAATTTGCTGACAAATACAGAGAGGAGAAGGTCATTCTCCGGTGGCCAGTGGACTGCAGTAGATAAAGTTGTAAATGGGGTTTTGAAAGATAAAGGTAAGCAGTTTTAATTAGAAATTGTGATGTTGATGATGATGATAATGATGATGACAACATTATGGTGGCGATGAAGACGATGGTGATGATGACAATGATGGAAATGATGATGGCAGTGATGATGATGATGATGATGGTGGTGATGATGTTAATATTACGATGATGGTGTAGATGATGATAATAGTGACAATGATGATAGTGACAATGATGATGGTGACGATGGTAATGATGAAAGTGATGATGATGAAGGTGATGATGATGATGATGATGATGATAATGATGACGATAACATGACGATGGTGATGATGGCGACAATAATGATATTAATAGTGGTTATGACACTGATGGCGATGATAATGATAGTGGTGATGGTGATGGTAATATGATGATGTCGATGTTGATGGTGACGATGGCGATGATGATGACAAAGATGGTGATGATGATGTCGATGTTGATGGTGACGATGGCGATGATGATGACAAAGATGGTGATGATGATGATGATGATAGTGATCATGATGACGATGATGACGACGATGGTGATGATGATGAAGGCAATGATGCTGATTATGGTGATGATGATGATGATGTTGATGATAATATGATGATGGTGATGAAGGTGATGGTGGTGATAATAACGATGATGGCGATGATGATGATGATAACATGGTGATGTTGATGATGATGATGGTGACGATGATGATGATGCTGACAAAGATCAGGATGATATCATGATGGTGATGACGACGATGATGATGATGATGATGATGATGAAGGCAATGATGCTGGTTGTGGTGTTGATGATGATGATGGTACTATTATGATGATGATGATGATGATGATGATGATGACGATGATTATGGTGGTAATGACGATGATGGCGATTCTGGTTATGACGATGATGGATGGTGATGTTGGTTATGATGATGATAATGATGTGATGATGATGATGACGATGATGCTGGTGATGATGATGGTGGACGATGATGCTGATGATGATGATGATGATGATGATGATGGTGATGATGATGATGATGATGATGTTGATGATAATATGATGATGGTGATGATGGTGGTGATGATGGTAACACGATGATGATGATAATATGATGATACTGATAATGATGGCGATGGTGGTGATGATAACATGATGATGTCGATGATGATGATGATGGTGATGATGATGATGACAAAGATGGTGATGATCATGATGATAACATGATGGTGATGATGATGATGATCATCATCATCATGACATGGTAATGACGACAATGCTTATGGTGACCTAACTCTTTAATTTCATGTGGGCAACCCATACACCAAATGTAAAGCAGATATCTCAATATCTCAATTCAAACGGACGAGGGAGGAGGGGTGATTACTATAGCTCCCCTGGAGGCTTTGTTTCATGTCAGCTAATTACAGTTTATCAGTACACGATGCACATCAGAATGAAGATCCTAAGTAGGCATACAGTTCGGTTGATAAAAGCTTGCTATTTTCTTGATGTGTTACCAATCAATGTCTCACTTACAGGAATGGTTCTGTTATAATGTCCAGGCAACCATGATGCACCTCCCGGAAGTCAGGAAATCTCGTATGTTCTCAGTGTTTCTGATGAAACTTCACTCAGAAGTGTGAGACAAAACTCACCAATAATAGGAATTGGTGGGAAACACGGGCTTCAGGTAATATAGAAACAAACTCAAAGGTTGCTTCACCATTTCACCAATTCATGCCATGAAAGGAAGTCACGCAAGCTGAGGGTTATTTTTTTTTTGTCTACAACAAGCAGAGAGAACTTGATGAAATAGGAATACTTTGTTCTTATAGTTATTTTAGATATATTTCCCAAATATGAAATTCTGGCAATTCTAGAATAATGTTAGTAAACAACGTCTTGATCCATATTTCTGTTACAGTATTTAACATTTGTTTACATACAGGTTATTAAATCATCAATATCTCGCAATTGGGATAATATATAGTATCAGTTTAAGAATATTCTATTTTCATTTGACAACACTACTTTTGCCCAAAGAAATCTTTGTGACAGTAAAAAGATGCAAACCCTATATAATTATAATTATGTTTATCCCCCACCCCCCAGGATGATGGCGCCCACGAGTAAATTAATTGCAATATTTTTAGAGTTAACTCTCAGTGACCCCTAACTGGTGGACTGGCACCTAATTGACAAACACATGCACGATGTATCAATACAAGGCAACCAGGTTTTTACTAATGTAAGTCTGCGCTTTATTTTGCATGTCACGAAATATTCTAAAACGGACATAGCTCATTCGAACCTCCAAATTTAGTCTACGTAATTTGGAGGGACGGATACGATAGATCGATAAATACACGAAATATTAATATGCCGGCTTCATATACTCTGAAAAACACTTACCAAAGTCACAGCTATTTTCAGCCGTTTTCAATTTTTCGCCCGAAGTTCTGTTCCATGTCGTGCAAATGACTGCTTTTGTTTAGGACCCAAAGACCTTGCTCATAGTTGCATTTTTCATTACTTCTGGTGTCGTGTCATAAGTTTGATTTATTGTGTCCAATATACTCTGGAATCCAGGTTCTGAATACTGAATGGCATAATAGCCACTAACTTCTTACAACAGAATGGGAAGTAATAGTTAGAGTTAATAACAGCTCGTGACATTCCATGTTATCGTGGACCAAAGGAATGCGGAAATGAAAGAAGTTGAATTAGGACGCGTAACTATGGAGGTGACCATGGTTCACTATAATAATGATGGCATCTTTCAGATAATATTATATAGGCCGATCAATCTATATCTAATGCCTCAAACTGTTCTAGTTATGTTCGACTAGGAGTTATCCGATCAGTCTGGCTATGTCCCATAAATTGTATAGGTCATGCTGCATTCACGCATCATGATAATCTACCCCAACCAAGTGGCGTATATAGATCAACTTCAGCAGAAATGTAAACAGTCATGGGGCGACTAATGTACGAAGAGCTCAACACATGTTCACTTGATAAGCAATCGAGTTTGATAAGATACACCTAAGTTTAAATATTACGTATTCCATGAATAATACAAAAACAATATGTTGACGTTTCAGGACTGGATTCGACATCAACTGTGCAGGCTTATGTGAGTCATCTCCTGGAATCATTTTATATTCACCCCACCTAAAGAGAGTGAGATGGTCTGGATACACATTAGCGCTGCTTGCATGCATATGAGACAAACTAATTCTGTACATATATGTAGTAATACAAAAATATGCTAATACTGCTGCAATAGAAGTAAATAATTTGCTTGAGTTCTAGTTCAAATTTGTCACGATCACATCTTGGTCGTCATATTAGTGCACATGTGGACGATGGAAATGTACTGTTACTTAGTATGAACTGGTGACAAGAAGCTGTTTAAGCATGAGACAATCATTAACATTTCTTCCTACACATATATGTTTGCGAGAATGGTAGAACCGGTGTCTGCTCATTTGTGTCGATTTTCCATTCCAATCACCAAGAGGATTCACAAGGATTCATTTTACGAATAATTTTATGGATATTATATCAGAAATACTTGGGTGTAACTTCGACCTACTATCCAACCTCGTTTATCACACAAGCCAATACCGGCTGTATACATGTATCATGATGAAATGGACAAGATTAAAGTATAGCTATAATGTCCGAACAAGCATTAAGGCTCCGGGAAATACCCTGGTTTATATTTTCAATTTCAGGCTTCAAAATCCAGTCACTGTTAGCTATATACAGTAATCTGATTGAGTCCGTCGATTGAACTTTTAGTATACGAGTATAATACTCATTCGTAATCGACATGCAAGAAGGTATGGCGATCACATGCACAAATTGAGCGCCGGTACATGACAGCGCCTGAATTTTGCAACTTCACTATTCTCTCCACATACCATGTTGGTCTCTATTAAAATATTTCTATAATACAAGAATCGAGTTTGTCACAAGTCCACATACTTAACGTGCTTTAACACATATTTCGGCTTTATATAGTGAATTGTATGTTCATTGGCAGCCATCTCGATTACAATAAGATATTAATAACTTCGGATTATCTAAATCTGAGTAAATTCATTCATATATCTAACACCGAGATTTAACAAAAATATGTTTTTGTAATATTTGGCGAATTTTCACGATGCATATTTGGAAAATAATTGTCATATGAACTCGCATTTTGAGTCATTGCGGTAAGACAACTAATAGGAGTGTGTCATGACATTGCGATTATCTATTTGGAAGAAGCAAATTAGTCTACTACATTCACCTCTATATGACAGAAACGTAATTGAGTGAAAGAGGGTAAATTTGCGAATTACCGTATTGTGGCCGCCATCTTGGAAGCGATCTTGGATTAAGTTGACAGTTTCTGGATCCAGTTAGATGTATATACCTTATGTAATGATCCTATTCATTTCTATCATCGAAATCTAATTTTCTTTAAGGCAACAGTTAGAAAATAAAAAAGTTTATTTTGGCGAAAATTCATACCACTTCCTTTAAAACATCACATTTGGAGAAGAAATCAAGGTTATGATAAAAGAAATCAACTAATGTAATGCCTAAGTGATTTGTTATCAGGATTGAAGAAAAATGTATTCCCTAATCGCCACCAGTTCGATACAATCGGAAATGATGTAGGCGACATGTATGGAAAATCATAAAAGTTCCGACTTCGGTCGCCATTTTGGCCGCCATCTTTGATCGAGATGACAATTTTTTATATAAAAATATAACATGGCGTCACACCACACACTGTACAAAAGGATTGTCATATATTTGATATCACAATTATATCAACAATAGCAAACTGAAGAAAATGAGCATGGTCGCCATCTTTGTGACGTCATCAGATCAACCAGTCGCGATCCCAAAGGGTTTAAAAAAAATTCTGAAGTAGAGACCATATACTGGCTCATGAGCATGGACTCTATATTTGTTCATGATTTTCCCGCGGGAACCCAAAATCGGACATAAGCGACTCTACTTCTTCGAAGACGAATTTCTGAATACTTTGGACTCCGATAAAATACACTACGATTCCCTTTCATCCTTTACAAAGTCACTGACCCTAATACAAAAAGGTACCCCGACATTACTATGAAGTCCTCATATTACTGTAGTAATTTAAACTACTCAAACTCTATCGCCGACCATCGTACTGCTCATGTTGAGAATTGGGGGGGGGGGGGCAACGACCACTATTTGTTGACTTGTGAGAGGTACTTTTCTGAGAGATTTCCCTTTTCGAGTCCCTAAATGATACTTGTGACATGGCAATTTGATACATTGTATATCCCGTTACACCCTGGTTAGGTGACGGGTCCCACCCTGGTTAAAGTTATAGTCCCGTTCTGGTCCGTCTAGCGTTTTATTACACGCTTGTTCCTAGAAGTATAGCGTTATTGCTGTTCCATATTTACAAATCCGTATGGAACGTACGTTCCATACGCATCTCGTTGACGTAAAATGACGTACACGACGTTCGCCTCCACCATGAAACTGGAACTATTTAAATAAAAGAATCATTACACATGACAAACACGCCCTGTATGAGACAAAATAAACCTTTAATCCTGTATTTTTAATGCACGGATTCTAGGACGAGAAGCGTGTAATAAACACAGAACGACACGATGTGTAAATGAGTTTGTCGTTACGGCACTCGTTCTATCCTTCTGCGACAGCACTCGTGCCGTTTCGGCAAACTCATTTACACATCGTGTCGTTCTGTGTATATACTACCGACTCGTATCGTCCCGGTTGGGGTTAGAGTTACGGTTTCGTCCCCACCCGCCACATCTAGGTTAGGCTACCGTCCCAGATAGGTTTTGGTTTAAGGTTAGAGTTAGGGTTAAGGTCCAGTCCCGGTTATTGTTAGGGTCCAGAATCTTCCGTTCCGGTTATATAGGGTTATTGTTATTTCTTATCCCGAGCCGTGCAGTCTAGGTTAAGGTTAGTGTCATGGCTATGGTTTGTGTTAATGTCCAGTTCCGCGACTTACGCTCAAGTTAGGGTTATGGTTAGGGTTAAGGTCTCGGTTAAAGTTGGGTTGATGTAAACAGTATTTATTCCATATAATTAAAAAAACAATGCGTTGTACAACATATGAAGCATGAATATTGGTTGTATGGAGGGGATTATCAGACATCAAGAACAAATCTTATGGGGGTCGTTTCCGATTACCTGTTGGTTTCACGTCCGGTTAGACTTATTGTCCAGCACGGTTAGGGTAATGGTCCCGTCCCGGGTAGGTTTCGACTCATCCCGTCTTGATTAGGGTTATGGCTGTAATTAGGGTTAAGGTTTAGTCCCGTCCCAGCTAGGGTTAGGATTAAGATCACGGCCCAGCCTGTCCCATCCTAGACTAGATTGGATAGGTTTAGTGTCCTGTCCTGGTTAAAGTTATAGTCCCGCCCTATTCTGTATTCTCCGCTCGTCTTGGTTATATAGGGACGTTGCGACAAGGGGTGGGGATGTACGTACCTTTAATGCATGGGGACAATGTCCGGTCTGTAACATTTCATGTACATGTATAGGTACTCACGGCTTGTCACATGCAGGGACGCAGCGACATGGGGGTGGGGTGTACGTACTTGATATATGTTTGGAGCAATGTCATGTGCATGTCCTCAAAACTGGCCAATTTAGGGACGCGGTTATATGGGGTTGCGGTGTACGTACGTATGTTGCATGGGACATTGTCTAGTCTATTTGAACATGTCGGGTGTATGATCTCAATGCTTGTCACGTGGATATGGAGGAAGGGGGTTGGGTGTACGTACTTATACTGTATGGGACACTGTCGGGTCTATTTCATGTGTATGTTCTCAGAGTTTGTCGAGGACGTGGCGACAGGAGTTTGGGGCGTACGCGCATTGCTTCAGGCGTCTCACCCATCCCGCCAACGTTGGTAAAATACTGTCAACGCTTGCCAATGGCACGCCTTATGCAACATCAATTGGAAAGTCCACACCAAAAACGTTGTTGAAATATTTCTGATAGTTTGAAATCCCAACCTGTTTTAGTTCTGGAATTTTTTGTTTTTAGAACAAAAATCAACCATTGTCGTGATTTCGGTCGAAATTTTGGAGTGAAATTTACATTAGTTTGAAGATTTCCAAACCGGGGGGGGGGGGGGCACTATGGAAAATTGGGAATTTATGTATGGCGGAAGGGACGATAGAGTGGGATGTGGCTAGGCGGTCTACAATGGGGCGGTGTCCAACTTGGAATCTCTAACTGCGCGCTCTTTGAGCCAGACCGAAATTTCCATGTTCCAGACTTATTACAGACTGCAACATTTATCCGATCTTTCCCAAACTGCATATGCATGGGATGAGATGAAATGGGAGGTATCGAATGTTGCCGGATGTGGTTTAAAAACCCATCTTGTGGCAGCCATCTTGGATTTCACATCTCAATCCATCTGCAACCCATACATCCATCAGTCACGCAGCACTTACCGCTACCAGCACCCATACATCCATCAGTCACGCAGCTCTTACCGCTACCAGCACCCATACATTCATCAGTCACACAGCACTTACCGCTACCAGCACCCATACATCCATCAGTCACGCAGCAATTACCGCTGTCAGCACCCATACATCCATCAGTCACGCAGCACTTACCGCTGTCAGCACCCATACATCCATCAGTCACGCAGCACTTACCGATACCAGCACCCATACATACACCAGTCACGCAGCACTTACCGCCGCCAGCACCTATACACCCATCAGTCACGCAGCACTTACCGCTACCAGCACCCATACATCCATCAGTCACGCAGCACTTACCGCTACCAGCACCCATACATACATCAGTCACGCAGCACTTACCGCTACCAGCACCCATACATCCACCAGTCACGCAGCACTTACCGCTACCAGCACCCATACATCCATCAGTCACGCAGCACTTACCGCTGCCAGCACCCATACATTCATCAGCCACGCAGCACTTACCGCTGTCAGCACCCATACATCCATCAGTCACGCAGCACTTACCGCTACCAGCACCCATACGAATAACTACTTTGAGAAAGATTATTCTTAATTTCTATTTGGTCACTCTGCCCGGTGTCTGCCGGAGTGTTTCACATCACTTTAATCAAGGAAGACTGTTCAGAAAAACTGTATTTCAAGAAATCGTTTAATGCTTTAGAATTTTGGTTTTCGGAGATTTATATATATGCTTAAAGACATATTATGGACTTGTTATGGACTTTTTCGGGTGCGAGAAATTGATAAGTTAGTGCTCAGGCACTTTGCCAACCTGGGGAATGTTATCATTCTACTAACATCACTGAAAATTTCCAAAATAATCTACCACACCACTTCATAGAGAACATCGTCTGAACTACTCCAAATTGTAAATATTTACATCTCGATTCGGGGCGCAACTATCGGCTATAATTAAACAAAAATGATTTCGCCATCGAGAGTCATTGCATTTAACTAATATATAAGAATGACGTTGTGTATCATCCATTTGGATTAATATTCGTAACGAATAACTACTTTGAGAAAGATTATTCTTAATTTCTATTTGATCACTCTGCCCGGTGTCTGCCGGAGTGTTTCACATCACTTTAATCAAGGAAGACTGTTCAGAAAAACTGTATTTCAAGAAATCGTTTAATGCTTTAGAATTTTGGTTTTCGGAGATTTATATATATGCTTAAAGACATATTATGGACTTGTTATGGACTTTTTCGGGTGCGAGAAATTGATAAGTTAGTGCTCAGGTACTTTGCCAACCTGGGGAATGTTATCATTCTACTAACATCACTGAAAATTTCCAAAATAATCTACCACACCACTTCATAGAGAACATCGTCTGAACTACTCCAAATTGTAAATATTTACATCTCGATTCGGGGCGCAACTATCGGCTATAATTAAACAAAAATGATTTCGCCATCGAGAGTCATTGCATTTAACTAATATATAAGAATGACGTTGTGTATCATCCATTTGGATTAATATTCGTAACGAATAACTACTTTGAGAAAGATTATTCTTAATTTCTATTTGATCACTCTGCCCGGTGTCTGCCGGAGTGTTTCACATCACTTTAATCAAGGAAGACTGTTCAGAAAAACTGTATTTCAAGAAATCGTTTAATGCTTTAGAATTTTGGTTTTCGGAGATTTATATATATGCTTAAAGACATATTATGGACTTGTTATGGACTTTTTCGGGTGCGAGAAATTGATAAGTTAGTGCTCAGGCACTTTGCCAACCTGGGGAATGTTATCATTCTACTAACATCACTGAAAATTTCCAAAATAATCTACCACCCCACTTCATAGAGAACATCGTCTGAACTACTCCAAATTGTAAATATTTACATCTCGATTCGGGGCGCAACTATCGGCTATAATTAAACAAAAATGATTTCGCCATCGAGAGTCATTGCATTTAACTAATATGTAAGAATGACGTTGTGTATCATCCATTTGGATTAATATTCGTAACGAATAACTACTTTGAGAAAGATTATTCTTAATTTCTATTTGATCACTCTGCCCGGTGTCTGCCGGAGTGTTTCACATCACTTTAATCAAGGAAGACTGTTCAGAAAAACTGTATTTCAAGAAATCGTTTAATGCTTTAGAATTTTGGTTTTCGGAGATTTATATATATATGCTTAAAGACATATTATGGACTTGTTATGGACTTTTTCGGGTGCGAGAAATTGATAAGTTAGTGCTCAGGCACTTTGCCAACCTGGGGAATGTTATCATTCTACTAACATCACTGAAAATTTCCAAAATAATCTACCACACCACTTCATAGAGAACATCGTCTGAACTACTCCAAATTGTAAATATTTACATCTCGATTCGGGGCGCAACTATCGGCTATAATTAAACAAAAATGATTTCGCCATCGAGAGTCATTGCATTTAACTAATATATAAGAATGACGTTGTGTATCATCCATTTGGATTAATATTCGTAACGAATAACTACTTTGAGAAAGATTATTCTTAATTTCTATTTGATCACTCTGCCCGGTGTCTGCCGGAGTGTTTCACATCACTTTAATCAAGGAAGACTGTTCAGAAAAACTGTATTTCAAGAAATCGTTTAATGCTTTAGAATTTTGGTTTTCGGAGATTTATATATATGCTTAAAGACATATTATGGACTTGTTATGGACTTTTTCGGGTGCGAGAAATTGATAAGTTAGTGCTCAGGCACTTTGCCAACCTGGGGAATGTTATCATTCTACTAACATCACTGAAAATTTCCAAAATAATCTACCACCCCACTTCATAGAGAAAATCGTCTGAACTACTCCAAATTGTAAATATTTACATCTCGATTCGGGGCGCAACTATCGGCTATAATTAAACAAAAATGATTTCGCCATCGAGAGTCATTGCATTTAACTAATATGTAAGAATGACGTTGTGTATCATCCATTTGGATTAATATTCGTAACGAATAACTACTTTGAGAAAGATTATTCTTAATTTCTATTTGATCACTCTGCCCGGTGTCTGCCGGAGTGTTTCACATCACTTTAATCAAGGAAGACTGTTCAGAAAAACTGTATTTCAAGAAATCGTTTAATGCTTTAGAATTTTGGTTTTCGGAGATTTATATATATATGCTTAAAGACATATTATGGACTTGTTATGGACTTTTTCGGGTGCGAGAAATTGATAAGTTAGTGCTCAGGCACTTTGCCAACCTGGGGAATGTTATCATTCTACTAACATCACTGAAAATTTCCAAAATAATCTACCACACCACTTCATAGAGAACATCGTCTGAACTACTCCAAATTGTAAATATTTACATCTCGATTCGGGGCGCAACTATCGGCTATAATTAAACAAAAATGATTTCGCCATCGAGAGTCATTGCATTTAACTAATATATAAGAATGACGTTGTGTATCATCCATTTGGATTAATATTCGTAACGAATAACTACTTTGAGAAAGATTATTCTTAATTTCTATTTGATCACTCTGCCCGGTGTCTGCCGGAGTGTTTCACATCACTTTAATCAAGGAAGACTGTTCAGAAAAACTGTATTTCAAGAAATCGTTTAATGCTTTAGAATTTTGGTTTTCGGAGATTTATATATATGCTTAAACATATATTATGGACTTGTTATGGACTTTTTCGGGTGCGAGAAATTGATAAGTTAGTGCTCAGGCACTTTGCCAACCTGGGGAATGTTATCATTCTACTAACATCACTGAAAATTTCCAAAATAATCTACCACACCACTTCATAGAGAACATCGTCTGAACTACTCCAAATTGTAAATATTTACATCTCGATTCGGGGCGCAACTATCGGCTATAATTAAACAAAAATGATTTCGCCATCGACTCGATGGCATCGAGAGTCATTGCATTTAACTAATATATAAGAATGACGTTGTGTATCATCCATTTGGATTACTATTCGTAACAAATAACTACTTTGAGAAAGATTATTCTTAATTTCTATTTGATCACTCTGCCCGTTGTCTGCCGGAGTGTTTCACATCACTTTAATCAAGGAAGACTGTTCAGAAAAACTGCATTTCAAGATCACCAAACAACTTTCCTTTTTAGGGCCACCACATCTTTCCAAAGATGTACTTCTTCCATTTTGCTATCAAAGACCGAAAAATGTCGTTAAACTAGAGATCCAAATACCCACTAAGGGCCCCTATATCTTGAAATATTAAAGACCGAGAATGTCGTTAAACTATAAAGACCGAAAAATGTCGTTAAACTATAGAGATCCAAATACCCCCTATATCTTGAGATATTATAAAGACCGAAAAATGTCATTAAACTATTAAAGACCGAAAAATGTCGTTAAACTAGAGATCCAAACATCCCGATCCCCTATTTTTTTTAGACAATTAAGAACGAAATATGTCGATACACCATTAATACATAATTTGTGTTTATGAAAGTCTGGCACCCATTAGCAGTTTGTTTTCAGTACATTTTAATATTCATTGGAACGTAAACAATTATTCGCTGACAGAAATCATGTTAATATCGCCTTTCGTTACTGGTTTCCTCTACTCAAATATTTCTCACTGCTCAATACTTATAATTAAAAAAAATGTTCTGTGTTTTGTGTCACTTCTTAATAGCATTATGTATTCTGCTATTGGCAAGAAACAAAGTTGCAGTATACCTTAAAGGTACGGAAGGCCTTGGTGGGTATCCTGTGAACATATTTCCACCTGTCAAAAACCGCTGCAAACGAAAATAATATTCAAATATAGACATACTTTGTTAATATACAAATGAGAAATATCTCATAAACAGTATGTTATTGTCGTAAATTTGACGATTGTTTGACAAAGCATAAAAAGTTACTTTCTTGGTGTTTCTTTATATTATGATGGTAAACATAAAGAGCGTTCTTTGTTGCTCAATTCCTTATTTGGAAATAATAAAGAGCGTTTATACCATTTGTGTGTGATTAGCCAGTAGCATTGTGCTGCCTTCTATAACACAATCAGACTCTTGTTTAGGTAAAATTTAGTAGGTCTTTATGTGAGCATGATGTTTACGCGATAGTGATCGTATATTTGAACCAATATGTATGCCTTTTAATATTTTTCTGTTTACGGTGTTTGGAACAAATATGAATATTTTCGACAACTAAGCCCCCTCGTCCCTTTAATATAATTAATATAACATCCCTCATCCAATAATCTCCAAATTGCATATCTAAGTTCAATCCTAGTTACACGTCACGCCGCCCCTCATCATTTGCCAATTGTACACCCTTTTTTTGCTGCTGCTGCTGCAACTGTTCAATTTCTTTTAAAATTATTGAAAAAATGGCCCTCCCGCCCGCTGACATTTACTTCTGATTTTGTTTTATCATCGGTCCGCACCAAAATTGAGCACACGTCCCTATATAATATACCTATTTAAACCGAGTATACACGGTGGTGTAATAGATCAACCGTTAATTTAACCGTTTAGGTAGCATATTTCTACGTATACGTTATCACGACAAATCCCTGCTGATCTGTTATTAATGAACCAAACACTTAACATGTCAACACACTCTGGCCCGCCAATGCTACAGTGTATAAACGTAACGGGGCAAATATGCACATTATATTGGCAGCTAACGAGAGCATTCATCATCGGCAATCTGCTCACCTCTTTTATCCGATACGATAGAAACTAAACGATTTGTTACTTCTAATTACCCGTACTTAATTACACTACTTGCGTGTTAATAAAGTACGACCCCATTACCACTAAATGTGAAACATGGGATTTAGAACATTAATATTCACTCTTACATATTTCCACATTCAAGGTGTAATCGTATGTCAGTTGTAACGTTGTGAAACTGCAACCGAACTGAATTATTCTATGCTAAATAGTTCATGGCTGACCTGATGCATGCATCTTAGTTTTCTTGTAATAACTAATAGACACGTTTTGACGTTAGGAAGTTCGTTTTAGGCACAATTATCGCCGCTGATGGCAGAGAATGAGTGTATTAATAAAAAAAATATATATGTATGCCAGTATACACGAAGCAACATTCCAGATGAGTTTGCACACAAGTGGAAATGACCGTTAGAAATAATTATTTAATTACCAACACTTCACACACGACACAATTTTGGGAGTAAACAGTTTACTGTAAACTACGAGACGAAGATATGCTGGTCTCCCATACCAGAGGCAATTGTGGAACGATGACTAATTACACAGTCAAACATGACACTACTGTGGCACAACCACTAGTCTTGGTGCCACAGCGCCAGTACACAGAAACAACACACCAGATGGGTTTCCACACAAGTGGCAACGCCCGATAGAACTAATGATTTAATCACCAACACTTCACACACGACCCAAACTTTGGGAGTAAACTGGGAGACGAAATTATTTAGGTCTCTTATACCAGAGACAATTGTGGAACGATAACTTATTACACAGTCAGATATGACACAAATGTGGCGCAATACCTCTTCTCGCTGTCATCACCCCAGGGGATAAATGCTACTATATACTACAATGTACATTGTATTTATTTCTTAAACTATTCAAGCACCACCCAAATTTTGGGAGTAAACTACGAGACGAAATAATTCTGACCTCTAAATTACAGAGACCACTGTAGAACAATAACTAAATACACGGATACATGTGACACCTTTGTGGCGCAGTACGATCGATGCTTGATTGAAAAGGCGTAAATGTTGTGATTCCCCGGAGAACCATGCACGTAGCTTCCGTGTGTTATAATCGTTCCCAAAATTACATGACAACTCAATCTATAATCCAGTGATCAGATAAATGACTGGATTCATTCAGTTTTCTAATGGCGGGTTACCAAGAACGAACACCGATATCAATATTTTGAAGATTCGCGGACACTGACGACTCGTCCTGGAATGTTGCAAATGACAGAAACACTATTTTAAGATATTCCTATTTCCAAATCAGAATGAACCATGTATATGACTGGACATGAACACCGTGACACGATGTTCGCGAGTTTAAAGGCACACTTAATGTTCGAACCCCAAGATCACATTATATGGTTGCTCGAGATACGTACTTCAGGTAGGACGTTGAAAAAATCCAGAGCTCGATTTTGGTGGAAAAACTTAATTAAAACATGTATTTGGCGCCTGAACGAAAATATTAATGATGACGACTGAATTATAAACAACTAACAGAACAATTGACGACAAAATGGTGAACTTTATCTCTAAAACTACATGAACAATATGTTAACTTTCCCATTGTCGTGCTACACGTGATAAATAGTACCTATCCAGCGATGGCTTTGCAGACACCTGTGCCGGAAAAAATAAGCTTTGAAATTCCTACCAACAACAATATAAGCATGTCTGACTCTGAACTCCCCGAATATACTCTGGAAAACTCACAATCAAATAAGATAGTAATTCGAAAACGAAAAAACAAAGTTGACGAATCACCTTTGGAACGTTCACACAGACTAAGAACATTTTCAACCAATGACGTTGAATCTAACGATGACGATAGTGACTCAAACTTTGCTTATTCTGATAGACCAAAATCACAAGTTTCCAACCTAGATTCTCAACAGTCAAACTTGGATGAATATTTGGCGAGCTCCTCGTGCAAAAAGAAATTATCGGATATATGTGAAACAACTTTATTGCCAAAACTTGAAGATCATATAAAACAACTCATAGAATCAAAACTCTACAACATTGTAAACTCTGCTATTGAATCACCATTACAAAATGCGTTACAAAATCTCCCCAAAACACTGGACGCAGCAATCAGTAAATCTCTCGAGACATCTCACCAAGATGTAATCACTCTAAAACAAGATATGATGGGAGTGCAGAAAGAAGTGAAAAATCTACGTGACATGAATCAAGTCCTTCTGAATAAGATTTGTGACCTGGAACTCAATAACAATGAAAAAACGAAAGAATCGAACAGCACGGACGTGGAAACACTCTACGATTCTTGAACTTTCCAGTGCCAGATAATATTAAATTTCCATGGTAAATTAACACAAGATCTCTTGTGATAAAGTTCTGTAAGGAAAAACTTGTCATTGATATTAAGCCTCACGACATAGACAAATCACATCCCTTGGGAAGGATTAGACTCATCACCCGCAAGTCGCACTCCTCGGATACTAGTTCTACCGGGACTGAAAACACTGTGCCTAACAAATCTGCACAAACAAGAGTGATAAATTTAATAGTTAGATTCACCACTTATTACACCAGAGAAACTATCTTCAAAGTAAAACAAAATCTAAGATGAAAGTCAAGTGTGGTAATAGTTGAAGACTTAACCTTATCTCGGCAGGCTGTGATGGAATCATTATTCAACTTGAAGAAGTCATCAGACATTCATTCTTGTTGGTCCAATGAAGGAAAAATCTTCTTCAAACTGAAAGAGGACTCTAAAAAGACCATCGTCGACATCAACAAACCTGTTGATGACCAAGTTAAGGCCGTCAAGTTGTCAGCAGAACAAACTAAATGAACCACTTGTTATATTGATTCGAAACTTAAATTCAATATATTTTGCATTTGTAAATGAAGACAATGGAGCATTATTCAACATGTAGAAGTCATCAGACATTTATTCTTGTTGGTCCTTAGATAGAGAAATCTTTTTCAAACTGAATGAGGACTCTAAAAAGACCATCGTCGACATCAACAAACCTGTTGATGACCAAGTTAAGGTTGTCAAGTTGTCAGCAGAACAGATTAATATGAACCACTTGTTATGATGCAAAACTTAAATTTAATATCTTTTTCATTTGTAAATGAAGACCACGGTTTATACTATTAATGTAAATGAAGTTTGGGTTATGCTTGATGTGATGATGATAAACAACAAACCAATAGTATCAGATTTAAATTATAAACACAGATTCTAAAATTAAATTGGCCATCTGTAATTCTAAGGTTAGCAATAACTCTTTGTTATTCCTATCTCCTCCTTATGTTAAGGATTTATCCAGCACCTTTTTTCTTTTCTTTTTTGCCTATAGTTGAGAATTTATTTCAGCATCTTTGTTGCATATGGTCATCACATCTCAATATATCCTGAACTGACTCTTCGACTTTTATGCCTACGTTTATATACTCTACACTTGTTTTATCGAGTTTAACAGCAGACACTCAGTCTCGTAGCCTTGTTTTACATATGAATTTTGTGTTACTTAATCGTCCGATCTATCTAATTCATTTGGTATATTATTGCTCCACCAAATTGAAATTGTTCGTTAACGTGTTAATCATATTTCCTTAGTATTAAACGTAAATACTAAGTATTAAGTGGTAGAAGAAATTATTATTTTTGTTTTTTTTAATATTTTCTAAAAAAAAAAAAAATAAACATTTATTTTTATTTTTTTTTGCTCTGAAAATCCACTTATTCTCACTAATGGAAGTCCATTTAAATCGATGCCAACATCTATCTTAGTATATCCTAGCTTCCACCTTCAAATCTTGAGCTCCGTCCATTAAATGGCCATGCACCGTTGGCCTGTTGTTGTATATATGTTATTTTTTGTATGTTCTTCGTTTAATGTTTTAAAAGACAGAGATTGTCTTGAAACTTCCACCGCCACCACCCAATATTATCTTAAAGAGATGTGGTTCTCTGCTTTGGTGTTCTTCACTCGAAATATATTGATGCCCTTGTTAAATCTTGATCTAAATACCATTACTCATGGGAGTTAGTATTGAACAATACCGGGCATCGATTGGCTGTTTTAATCTGGCTTGTTTCAATGGTATACATTCCCTGATAATTAAAGCTGCTAATTTGTCAATAAGTTTACCCATCAGGATCAAGACTATAAGATTTATACCTGTTATAGCATGTCTTCTGATTTTATGTGGAGACATTCACCAGAACCCCGGACCGACTTGTACATCCTTACAAGATGAAAAATATCTGTCAATCTTTCATTATAACATTAGGAGCATACGTAACAAACGAAATTCAGTTATAGATTATATTAATGAATATGATGTCCTATGCTTTACTGAAACACACCTAGCCAGCTCTTATTCTTCCACTAATATTTCCCTTCCAAATTATACCGGTCTCATTAGAAATGATTTTTCTAGCCATGGTGGAGGAATTGCAGTCTATTTTGCTAACCACCTTGCTTTTCTACGCATCAACTTTTATGAATTTGACTCCACTGTCATGTGGTTTAAATTGTTCTCAAAAGGCTCAAGTTATTTATTATGCATCTCCTACCACTCCCAACAATTTTGTGACCCGCAGTATTGGGACCTCCTTGATTTGTCTATTGCCACTGCTCTTGATGAGAATCTTCCATTGATAATCTTAGGTGACTTAAATTGTGATGCTTTAGATCCCTCATCAAAAGTTAAAGAAATTACCGGTGCTTACCATCTTCGAAATCTAATAAATCTCCAAACACGCGTATCTAACACAACACAAACACTTCTGGACCCCATCTTTGTGAGCGACGAAATTGTTTCCTATTATTCAGATGCAATGGACCTTAATGTCTCTGATCACTTAGCTGTTGTTGCATACATTGCCTATGACTATAGAAAGCAGGGATCATTTTATCGAACAATCTGGAATTATAAGTTAGCCAATTTTAATGGTGCAAAAGAAATGATAAGAAATTTTGAGTGGGCTGTCCTGTTCAATTCAATTTCTGACCTAAATGAAGTATTACTTACATTTACGGATAAATTTCTGAAAATAATGAAAGAAAATATACCAACGAAAGAAGTACTCATTCGTACCAATGATAAACCATGCTTTAATTCAGAGATTAGAAGAGCTATTAGAAGTAGGGACCGTTTTCGGAAAAAAGCATTAAGTACATGCAGAGATCATGATTGGCAGAAATATCGAAAAGCCCGTAACTCAGTAAATAATGCAAAGAAATATGTCAAGTCAAAATTTAATGAAAAACTTCAAGATTCAATGAAATTGAACAACTCTTCAAAATTCTTTTGGCATATTATCAAAGACCTGTTAGGAAAATCATCCAGAAATGAAATTCCACCATTGAAGGGTAAAGATGGGAGGTTAATTTTCAGTGAGGTAGACAAGGCTATTCTCCTCAATGACTATTTTATCTCAAATTCGATCTTAGATGATCGAGACTGTATACTTCCTGAATTCACTAATAAGTGCGAAACAAAAATTTCTAACATATATATTACCACTGAAGATATTATCAGTGCAATTAAAGGTATGAAACCGAATAAGGCACATGGCCACGATAACATCTCGGTTAAAATGATACAAGGCACAGCTGAAGATATAGCTTTGCCTCTTTCAATTATATTTAAAAAGTCACTTGAAATAAATAAGTTCCCCAAGTTCTGGAAACGAGCTAATGTGATTCCAATTCATAAGAAGAATGATCGTGCAGAAATAACCAACTATCGACCAATATCACTTCTCCCTTCTCTAAGTAAGGTATTTGAACGCGTGATTCTCATCCATTTGGCTAAGCACTTTTCTAAGAATAATATTTTATACAAATTTCAATCTGGATTTATCCCCGGCCATTCTACCACATACCAGCTTCTGGAGGTATACCATTCTCTGAGCCAGGCTCTTGATATCCAACTGACTACTTGTGCAATATTTTGTGATATATCTAAAGCTTTTGAGAGAGTCTGGCACAGAGGATTAGTTTTTAAACTGGAACAATATGGAGTAACTGATCCCTTGCTTGCATGGTTAGAAGACTATCTCCAAAATAGAGAACAGCGTGTGTTAGTGTCAAATAATTACTCTAGTTTTCAAACTGTCGCCTCGGGAGTGCCACAGGGCTATTTTTTAGGCCCTTTCTTGTTTTTAATATATATTAATGACTTGTCTGACACAATTGATTCCTTTACTCGAATGTATGCATATGACACTTGCTTCATCAGCACCGGAATCTCTATCGATGAATGTACACATAAACTTGATCTTGATCTTATGCGTATCTCTCAATGGTCTAAGTAATGGCTAGTAACTTTTAATGGCAGCAAGACAAAGAGTATGAATTTTTCTTTAGTCTCAAGTGACAACACATTGGACTTAACCCTCGATGGGGACCAGATAGATATGATTAATTGCCATAAACATCTAGGATTTAATATACAATCAAATTTAAAATGGAATAGTCATATAAATGATATATGCAATAGAGTTTCTAGTCGTATTTCCCAATTAAGAAAACTCAAATATACACTAAATAGGAAAACCCTTGAAATTATGTACAAAACCTATGTCCTTCCATTAATGGACTATGGTGATGTTGTTTGGAACAATGCTAGTGATACACTCAAAAAAAAACTTGATCGCTTACATATGGATGGGGCAGAGTTGTGTCAGGCTTAACTAGGTCTGTATCTGATACTAGACTCCTTACTGAAGTTGGGTGGCCATCATTAGAAAACAGACGAAAATATCACAAAATACGTATATGGCATAAAATTATGTCCGACTCACACGAGGTCCCTATTTTTCTCGCAGATATAGTTCCACCTTTTATTAAAGAGAGTACAAACTATGCATTCCGCAACAAGATGCTAATTCGCACATTCAAACATAACACAGCTCATTTTGAAGGTACCTTCTTTCCTGAAATGGCTATCTCCTGGAATTCTCTTTCGTCTAAAATAAAAACCGACTAAAAACAAGGTCCTTGAAAGTATGTACAAGTCCGCACCCATGAAAGCAATTCCACCTCCACTGTATTACTATGCCGGCCGCCGAAAATCTAATATTAATCATTGCAGGCTTCGAAATAACTGCAGCGATCTTAATTTTGACAAATTTAAAAATCATATTTCAGTATCTATGAATTGTCAATGTGGTCACCCCTGTGAAGATGCTGTACATTACTTCTTCCAATGCCCCCTATATCTAACAGATAGACATGTTTTATTTCAGAAGTTAAATAGAGCCAATATCAGAATTGCAAATATTAAAGATCTGCTTTTCGGCCTAACTGATCTTGATTATGACAAAAATGAATATTTATTTAAAATGATACAATCCTATTTAGATTCAACAGGCAGATTTGGATAAGCAGAGATAAATGCCAAAATAATAAAACAAATAATATTATCCACTGGCACGATTAATTTTGCAGCACGATTAACTGATTATTGATTGATGATGACCGAATGATTAATTTGTTTTGTTTTTTCTATGTTTTTCTTCCATTCTTATCCTTTTTATCCTTTGTTTAGATAGCCAGTCAACTTGTCCTATTACCAACTTGATAACTCAACTAAAGCCAATTCTTGTTTTATTTCTAGTGAAGAATATAGGCAGTGAACCACACCAAACTAAATTAAATTTAACCGACTAAGAGCTCCAATTAAGAATTACATTTAAGAATTACATCCCCCTACCTTTGGAATTATTTTATTGATACTACATACATATAAAACAAAAAAAACATAGTAATGATAATGAAATTTCTTCAGCTTTTTGACCATTATGTCTACACAACTCATCTTGATACCAAAATGTAATGAATCAGTATTCTCCGTTCATATACGGGATAGGAGCTTCTTTAAGTTATGTAACTTGTATTCCGATCCCTTTATCGCCTCTCATCCTTATTCACCAACTGTATTTTCTTTATTTGTATTTTGTTTATTGATTGAGGGATAATAAAATATGTTTAAATCAAATCATCACATTATATAAAACATATGCCATAGTACATAATTAATCAGTGCACACCACACCAAAACAATTGAGTAGCCACTGTCAAACGTAAATGTTTGCTGAATTGAGCCCCAATATAGTTTTAATTAAACACTGAAGCCCAACAGTGTATGACACCTTCTTTAATTGGTACGCTCACAAATGACTCCAATCAACATGACAGTTCAACAAAGGTTATTGTTTTGATAGCACGTGCTCCTAGCATTTCTTTAGTTACCTCATTGACATTGCTATGATTTCATTTTGTGCTACGGCTGCAGTTAATGGAATTAGGTCAAATTCACACCTCAATGCATGCATATTTGCAGCGACTTGATTAATCTTTTGTTATCGTCACAGAAGCTGTTTTGTTTCCCAGAAGCCGGCGATTTCTCAGAAGTTGGAGCATGAATAAATATTGAAGACCTGTTAAATACGGGTTATTTAAATTTAGACAAAATAAATCACTTTGGTGTAAACAATATTTAATTTCGAACAAAACATGTAATACATTCAAACAAATTGACATAAGTAATAATAATATTCAAAACGGGGATTGGACAAGAAGCCTAAAAGGCTTTTATAAAGTCTTTTCCTCGGAGCAGGAAGTTTACCCTTGGTATCAGAGTAGATACCATACAGGGTAAATTTAGCAGACGGGGATAACATGTTAGATCCGAAAAATATTGTTCAAGGAGTGGGTAGAGGGATAGAGTGCAGGAAGGAAGAACGTTTGTCAAGTTAATTGGTATTGCATACCGTACATCGGCCAAAACGAAAGAGGGGAGTGAAGCGAAGTACCGTAAAATTATATTTTAGTTACACAACTTTTGTATTTATAACATATACTATTTAAGAACCATGAAACAATCAAAATCAAATCGAAACGCATCGCGGCCCACGTGGAGGAAATGCGAGAAAAAAACAATCAAACTACTTGAACTGTTAATTAATATTAAAATTAAAATAATTAAAATTAAAATAATTGGTTAGAAGCGTACTTAAGCATTATAAGATGTAATATGACGAAACAATGACTTAATTTCATGGGGAGTGGCCCAATGACACGGAGAATGGTAGGCACTCGATTGGAAATTAATTAAATTCCATTTCATTAAAATTTCATTGAGAAGTGACGAATCGACCCCACCAGAGCACACAATACAGATAATGTGATAAAACAAATACATAATTACATATAGTGGTGTATTGCATGGCCCGGCGATCGTACGACTCATCATGGTTATGAGAAACGCCGAGTTTGTAAAATAAACTTTTGTACGGCGACAAAGATCTGAGTATTGAGACGATCAGAAGTTCACTTGAGCCATATAATAGGATATCAATTGATATTCTGCTTGTTGGTAGCGCGGACATGAGCTCTATTCTCTCTTGAGTATACAGAGGACAATGAAAAAAGAAGTTGTATGCCGATTCAATTTCATAATCACCACAGGAACAGAACGGAGAATCTTCCAAGTGGTTTACGACGAGGTCTTTATTCAGGTTACTACAGCCTAATCTAATTCTAGTATGATAAACTTGTGCTTTCCTGGAGTAACTTTGATAGTAAAATTTGGCTATTTTTGAACGATCAACATTTAGGGTCCGTTTAAATTCTTTCAACGAAGGGGCCATCTTTACTGGGTCGGGTAAACTATTCCAAGCACGTGTGGCTGACGGTAGAAATGTGTCCATATACGCATTCCTATTACTGTCAGGTGGATGAATACTAGCATGCCTAAAATTATAACCAGACGACATAGAATCTGGTGGAATCATATTGGATAAATAGGATGGAGTTATTTTTCTTGTCATTTTGTAAAATTGAATTAATTTCTGTTTACTTCTTCTTGATGCAAGTGTTTCCCAACCAGTTTCAAGTAACAAGTTGAGGTCGCTAGTACTTCTAGTTGCCCCAGTTACAACTCGTGCCATTTCGTACTGAATATCATCAATGCAATCGCTCATGTATTTCGGAATGTTATCCCAAACAGGGGATGCATATTCCAGTATTGGGCGAATGAATGAGACATATACGGTTTCTAAAGATTTTCTGCTTAATCGGAACTTGTGTTTCTTTACAAGATTAACTCTCTTCCATGCCTTGTCGAGTATGCTACAAATGTGACTTTCCCATGAGCCAGTAGTGTCAAATATAACTCCGAGATGTTTATGATTGCTTACTTCTGTTATTTGTGATCCAGCCATGAGTAGGCGTGGGTGAGCTATATTTAGGTTCTTCCTTGATACTATCAATGCTTCGGTCTTCAGGGGGTTGAACTTTACCAACCACTTACATGACCATTTGCCAATAGTGTCAATATCTTTATTAATTATTTCAGCGGCGAGGGTAGGGTTCTCAACACACAGATAAATTGAGGTGTCATCAGCAAAAAGACGTATGTTGCACACTATATTTTTTGTTATATCGTTGATATAAATAAGAAATAAAAGGGGTCCTAATATTGAGCCTTGTGGGACGCCTGCAGATACATATTTCCAGTCAGAGCTAGCGTTATCAATCAAAATTCTCTGTTGGCGAGATTTAAGATAGGAAGCTATTAGATTGTACAACTTGCCATTGATGCTCATGCTCGAGATTTTGTGGAGGAGACCTTTGTGCCAAACCTTATCAAATGCCTTACTGATGTCACAAAATATACAACGAACTTCCTTGCCATCGTCTAGAGACCTACTAATATAATCATACACGTCAGTAATTTGATACACAGCAGTATCTCCTAATTTAAACCCAGACTGGTGGACAGAGATTAAATTGTGATCATTAACGTGGGACCAAATGTATTTATAAAGGCACTTTTCATATGTTTTGGATAAGCAACTTAATAGAGATATAGGACGATAGTTTGATACAAGACTAGGGTCACCGCTTTTGAAAACTGGAGTGATATTCGCTATTTTCCATTCACTTGGATAATAACTATTTTTTGAGAAAATATTGAAAAAATGAGCAAGGGGTTCACAGAGAGATAAAGCACAATTTTTCAAAACGCGGGGGCTAATTTTGTCTGGGCCGCAAGCTTTAGATGCTTTGAGATTTTTAAGAGCATTGAAAACATCGGTTGTCGAAATCTCTATCTCACTTATTGCTATATCAGAATTAGAATTTAGAGGAATATAGTTCACATTTATGTCGTGTGAGGAATCATCGACTTTCGATATTTCACAAAAGTAATCATTCAAGGCATTCGCTTTATCAGAGGGTGAAACCAAGTGACAGTTGTCAGACAGAAGTGGGGGTATGGCTTTACGATTATTTTGGAAAAGAATTTTTTGTAAATTTTTCCACCAGGTTGATTTATCAGAGTTTATATCATTTAAACTATGATCAATTTTCGTGTCGTAGTCAGACTTTGCTTTTCTCACCGCGTGTACACATTGATTTCGCACAGAGCGAAAATTTGCCCAAGAAGTCGATGAATTAGTGTGTTTCGCTTTTTTATGTAGCCTGTTGCGTTTGCGCATTAGTTTCTTTATACTACATGTAAGCCAAGGGGGGCAATCCTTTCTTATAGAAACAGTTTTACTTGGAATATATCTAGTGCAGGCATTTTGTATGAATTCTGTTAAATGGTCGGTAATCGTAGTCATATTCTGATCGGAATAAATTCTTCTAAAATCCCAATTGAGGAAAGTATTTTTCATAGCTTCGTAGTCCGCTTTGTCATAATACCAGATTTGTCTTTTTGTCGACGAAAGATTCGATAATGGTAGCTCGATGTCGAGCGTAACTGGCGAATGGTACCTAACGCGGTCCTCAAAGAAAGTGCCAATCACCTCCGTGCCACTTATATACTCACAACAATTGGTAAGAAACAGGTCCAGGATGGTAGATGACGTTTCGGTAAAATTTGTAGACGATGTCACCAATTGGGATACACCACAACGTGAGCATATACCGTTAATCTTTCCATTGCTACCATCTTTATAATCTTCATTAAAATCACCGCATATCAGGACATTGTTCACATCGTCAATAGCATTTTTTATATTTAACTCAATATTATCCCAGAATGAGACTGTTGATTGAGGGGGTCTATAGAAACACCCGATAATGATCTTTTTCCCATGAATCTTTATTTCAACCCATAATGATTCTAAGCCTGTTACGATAAGGTCAGTGCGATGTTTATAAGGGATGCAATCGCGTATGTAGATACTAACACCACCGCCGACTGTTTCACTGTTTCTATCGTTTCTGATTGGTTCATGAAAACCTTGGATAAGGACTTCGGAATTTTCAATTGATTTATCAAGCCATGTTTCTGTGAACATACAAATATCGAAATGAATCGCTTCGGCATTTAGTATTGTCATTTTATTTCTAATACTCTGGATATTCAGCTGCAGAACAGAGCAGGATCTCCGTGACCCACCTTCGCGAATTGGACCCGGGTTTTGTTCGATATCACCACTTAATAGCAACAACAAGCATGAGATAAACATAATAATAATAACGTACGCTAGAAGTTTTACTTTAGATGCGATTGGGCCGAATACGTGTTGGTCCTCATCATTCAGCTTAACTACACCTGGGTTCCCCAGTTCAATGATGTGTTTTACAAATACTCCAATTAAATTTGGAAAGACGCACATCAGTAATAGTATTATTCCCATGATTTTGTCATCAGTTAATTTGTTCGAACGAAGCAAGAGGAAGATGACAAATGCTTCAGACATAACTTTATCAAAACGCTTTCTTCGGTGGGGTCGCGACGCTTTCGATAAGAACATGCCAATGCGAGCACGATGTTGGGTGATGTCAACCATTATCCCAAGTCATATATTTTGATACATAAGTGTACAAGGTGCTCGATAATTGGCATTCATGGTTCACAAAATAATAGATAATTGGTAATACTAGTATATGAGGGTGGTGTCGAATGACAGGGTGGGCAGTAGGTGCTTCGTTTTTGTGAGGGTAGAATGCATAAGAAAAGAGAGATACGAGAATTAGGAATTGGAACAACATCTTGTCTTACCTCGTGATATTATCCGAGGGACGATAAATCAACCTGCACTCATTGGTTCGATGGATATTGGGGATACATTGATCAACGCTAATCGATTTCGTTGGGATAAGAGAAAAGAACTAAGAAAATAAGATAGTGGACATGAATGGAAACGGTAACTTTCCAGTGAAATAAACGTGATATAAAAATTGGACAGATGGACTGACGTACTGACATGCACTAAGAAAGTGGACATGATAGTGGACATAAATGAACGCAGTAATTTTCCAGTGAAATAAACCGGACAGATGGACTGACGTACTGACGGACTGACATGCACGTACATATACATACACATAGATCAGGGCGGCCATACCGGTTATAAGGCAATCCTTAATACCGTATGTGTTGCCACCCCAAGCTGCTAAAGTGTACAGTTTGTGGAAACATACATATGTACACACATACACATGTACACATATTAATATACAATACATACACACATATACATACAGTGAAAATAAGCGTGATATAAAAATAAGACAGGTGGACGGACGGACTGACTTGTAGCGCAATTTGGCCTACACATTATTGACATAGACTGGTCAAATGACTAGCCTGTATATGGTTATAGTGCCTAAAAGGTTATGGGTGTAATAGGAAAACATAGTCATATAATTATACAGTTCAATGCGATTTACGATATACTTACAAAGACGAGCAGATGATCACCTCTTACACTTTGCAACTACAGGGTCTTTTCCGACTATATCAATGTGGAAAATTACTATAAAGGAACGCCTCACTGCTCACTATTGTCGTGAAACTAGTTATTATGCACAAGGGGATATGCTATTCTTCTTTAAGGTCAAGCCTGATCCAATTTCCATTTGGAAACTCTGGGTTACATGTCGAGACGAACCAGCCTTTTTCGCCAACTGTGTTATCATGGCACGCACTCTGAACAGAACGACATATGATAATGCTTCTGTATGTTATCATTGCAAACTAAATTATTCGAATCAATTGTTTCATATGTATAGTAAATGCTCGTCTGAATTCGCTTTGATAACGCGGAACACATTCTGGTACTCCATAATTGATCGATTTGGAATACATGCGTTCAACTTCTTGGAAGCAATGTCAGAAGAAACCCTCTTAGCCTACTTCTTCGGTGGATGCATCAGCGCAGAAATTCACCTCATCTGCGACGAGAAGCAGCTATTCGGACAATGCGTCCGCTTCATTTGCGAATTATGCGCGGTCTGAGCAATACATGGATGTCTTAACATCTTGTCTTGCAGTAATTATTTCAGCAATAAATTTATAATTATTATTATGTGAACTATTCTTCGGTCTTTGATATGGTGACTCTAAAGTCATCCGACCTCCTGGTGTCTCATTTGGTATTTGAGGAATTAAGTCATGTTAAATTATATTGTGTATATATGTCAACAGTTTATTTGTGTATGTATATATTGTATCATATTGTCTCCATGTTTGGAGGAATAAACATCTCTCTCTCTCTCTCTCAACAAAGGTTATTGTTTTGATAGCACGTGCTCCTAGCATTTCTTTAGTGACCTCATTGACATTGCTATGATTTCATTTTGTGCTGCGGCTGCAGTTAATGGAATTAGGTCAAATTCACACCTCAATGCATGCATATTTGCAGCGACTTGATTAATCTTTTGTTATCGTCACAGAAGCTGTTTTGTTTCCCAGAAGCCGGCGATTTCTCAGAAGTTGGAGCATGAATAAATATTGAAGACCTGTTAAATACGGGTTATTTAAATTTAGACAAAATAAATCACTTTGTGTTGCGAAGACAATAATTTGATGATTTATTTTCCGTAACCTCGGGTAATTAGAGCTACCCATGTCATTCGCGGAAAATCTTAGTTTCACTTTCGGTTTCAACACAAACTAACCGGGAAAATGGAATAATTGCGCAGGTGTTGCATTTTCTGAAGCTGACACAATTCAACAGATTCTGTTAATCTGATAGAATTCCTGGAAATATTATTTGATCTTTCAATAGGATTATCTGAATCTGACATAAATTCCAGGAATCAATTGCGCCGGTGATTACAAACGCCATGTGTTTAGTCGGCGTCTTGATACTTCATTGATGGAATTCCCGGAAACTTCCTTCCTTGAACTTATCGGAATTGCAACTGGAACTGCATATATGTATTTTTTTTTATTTTGAGAGACAGTTTGTGTGAAATCGCGGAAGGTTGACGAGCTGACAGTTTATTACAAAAATGAAATTTCTGGAAGTTTCTATAAAAATTAAAATTGCCTTTGTATTGGCATGCTTAGCTTGGCTGTTTATAGTGATCGGATTTGGTACCAACTCATGGATAAGCCAAAGTTTATCAGGGAGAACTTATTCATTTGGACTGTGGAAATTGTGTGCGAATGAGGTTTGCATGCCATATCGTAAGTATCGTTACTGTTTCCCACACCACTCCCGTGTACCTGGTATCACCAACCCGGAAGGTATCACCAAACCGGACCATGCGTTTTTTGATCAATGAACATATCCTCCCTCAGGTGAATGTATTTATCGCCAAGTTGAATAATGATATCCACTAATCAAAACATATTTTCGTAAAGCAGAATTTTCCCTTAATGGGACAGCGAACATAGCTTGCTCTCATCACGCTACATTTAATGTAAATTCCGGCTCATATTAATTTCATAATAAATAATAGACACTTTTTGACGTTAGGAAGTTCGTTTTAGGCACAATTATCGCCGCTGATGGCAGAGAATGAGTGTATTAATAAAAAATATATATGTTCGAGTGACCTTAAAATGATCCACCCTACAGTGCGGTTCGCCAAAAAAAATAACCGCGATCAAGTGTGCGTACCCACCAGAATATCTGGTGTCAAAGTCGCGGATAGATGGTGCAATAAAATGTCACCAAACCGGTTGGGATGTCAAAAATACGGGTTAAATATTACACATTTTGACTGTTATTTTTGTCGGTGAATTAGCACTGACAAGAACTTAATATCAGTCACACATTCCAATTAATTTATTTTCAACGTATTATACTAATTAATCTCGGGCTCGAAATAAAAGTGCAGGCCCAAATAATAGTGCAGGGGGGATTCCATTGAAAGTTAATAGAAGTGCAGACCCAAATAATAGTGCAAGGGAACTCGGAGCAAAACATCTGTCACAGGTTAAACAAATTATTTTTATAGTAGGTAAAGACAGGAATCAACATACTCATAGTGTACATGTGTCATGTGGTGTTTTCTTCAATATTTTATGTTCACATGTATGCCATATACTTGAATATGTACATGCATAAAGTTATAAGCTCGTCATTTTGATATCAGAATCATATGGAAATCTTGAGTTTGCTGATTTCAATTTTCATAGCCCCAAAATTAATAAACGTGCAGACCCAAATAAGCATACATGTTTATTTGGAGCCCAAGAGTATGCAATATATAGAAAGTCATACTTCATTAAAATCTAACAATTGTGTCAGTTATGTACTTTTTTATTACGCTGGCGTGGTCCATATAGGATGCAGATCGCCTAATATTTCCATAAATCATTGATGAAGATGGTTCCGCCGGTCAGTTTGGACTGATTTACATGGTAGAACAGTTGTGTAATGGCATACTTCAAAAATATCCCCTTTATCGTTCGGACAGATCTGCACATATAAGATATTTCGTTGTTGTTGTTGTTGTGTGTGTTGGGCAGGGGGGTGCGTGCGGGCATGCATGAGGTCGTATTTGTGTGTTTATTTTAGTTTCCTGTTAATACATTTTTAGTAGGCTATTTTTCAATAGTATAGGCATGACACTGTATACATTGAAGTGGAACATTAAACAGTGTAAATCATCGGTGGGCAGGGACGTTGCTATTGGATCTCAGTTGGGGTGTGCACCTAAGAAATTTTTGGGGCGCCCCTATATGTCTGCTAATAATGGAATGATCAGTGTTTTAACTTCCCGAGTGACTGGTGCGATCATTATCATGGCGCATTGTTAGAATCTCACACCAACCGCTCCGATCTCCTTTCAGCTTACTATCCAATTAATGTCAATTTCTGTGTGATATTTAGCTCAAGTCTATATTTTTGCCGCGTCAAAATACAGATTAATACAAGAAATATTGTTCATGAATTGGAGCAATTTGATTGGCCGAGGGGTGTGAACCGGTTTATAAATTCCTATGTTGCATTGAAATATTCAGCTTTTCCCGACACATTATCGGCAATGTGGAAGACCAGGGGTTATACTATAGTGATTAGATTTTCTCGACAATTTGAAAGCGCAAAAGCTGAAAAGCTATTGAAATAAAATTAGCTAAAATTGGTAAATGGTTATATCTGAGACAACTGATTGACCTCGGTTGTGTAAATATTCCTGATTCGTATGGACGTATATACACATTCATATTGCGTCCGTTGTCTGTTAAACGATGATAATTTACACCCGTTTTTGCATATTATATATGTGGAAATTTCTTCCCCATGCATTCAGTCCGGTTTGGTGATACGTTTCGGGTTGGTGATACCAGGTACACGGGAGTGCACACCACAAAGTGTAAATTATTTTACCAAATACATGGTATTCAGACAATATATGCATTAAAAATACGTACAGTAAAACGGATCAATTAGAATGGAAACGCGAAGTGTTCGTCGCCACCAGGGGGAGTGGCCGGAAAAAATTTGCAGGCACGTATGCTGATGTTTTCCTTTCGACCCTTGTTGAGACCCACCCACCCCCGCGTCCAAAATGTTTTCCTTTTCGGTAGTTTTTTCCCGACCATTTTTGTACACCCACCCTCCTGTTAACACTAAAACAGAAATTTGCGGGGGAAAATTCACCGTAAACAGCTGTATATGAATTTTGTGTGAATACTATTTGTCATGGATGTTAACATTGACATGTAAATAGGAACGATTCATTTTTGGGGTAATTCGTCCAAAAAAACATGGCTGCCACCGGACATCTTGGATTTCAAAATTCAATCCATTAGGATGGGCTACAGGCTATACTGTTTGTCTGATCATCATGGAATTTTTCATTTATGTTAATATTGACATTCTAAGGTGTTTCAGCCAAACTCAATGCAAAAACAGTCAAAAAGACTTGCAGGTCCAATCGACCACCCACCCACGTTGGCATACGTGCCCGGAACCCCCCCACCCTGTCGCCACAGTGAATAAGCTTCTACTCGAGGATTTGCCTTTCTTCGGATTATATGGTACTACTTTCTTCGGCTTCGCATCACTTTTGACCAAAAATACTCATCTCATGTGTACGAAATATGTTAATAAAAGGGGTTAAATTCTAAAAACGAATAGGTCAACTTAACCACGCGACTATATAACCAATGATCTAAATTTGTTATTCTGACCAAAACAACTATTTCAAATGCATATCCAAATAAACGACATATTTATCAGATTTTGTGTTAAGTTTTGTTCCGTATAGGCAATACAACGTATACTTATACTTATACTCGGAGTGTCGTAACTATATATTCAGGCACAAGTGACTTCTCAGTTCAACACTATATATCCCCTCTATTATATATAAAGCTTGGTTGGGGTTGATGCCAGAAACGTAAACTTGTAGATTGGCATGTGCAGTTCTCATATGGGAATTACCAAATTTCAGCTCAATCGGCTCGCTAATACAGACTGTGCCCTTTACAGCTATATGTCGTTTAACTGAAAAATGTCTTAGTCCAGCTATGGTCTGGAAAACAGGAAAAGCGCGGAATTTCTGACGAAGTTTCAGTGGGAGAGCACGAATTTGACTCGTGGCGCACCCCTCATGCATAAAACGAAAACAGATTTTTTTTTTAAATATCGAATATCAAATTGAAATTGTTCGTTAACGTGTTAATCATATTTCCTTAGTATTAAACGTAAATACTAAGTATTAAGTGGTAGAAGAATTTTTTTTTTTTTTTTTTTTAATATTTTCTTTAAAAAAAAAAAAAAAAAAACATTTTTTTTTTTTTTTTTTTGCTCTGAAAATCCACTTATTCTCACTAATGGAAGTCCATTTAAATCGATGCCAACATCTGTCTTAGTATATCCTAGCTTCCACCTTCAAATCTTGAGCTCCGTCCATTAAATGGCCATGCACCGTTGGCCTATTGTTGTATATATGTTATTTTTTGTATGTTCATTGTTTAATGTTTTAAAAGACAGAGATTGTCTTGAAACTTCCACCGCCACCACCCAATATTATCTTAAAGAGATGTGGTTCTCTGCTTTGGTGTTCTTCACTCGAAATATATTGATGCCCTTGTTAAATCTTGATCTAAATACCATTACTCATGGGAGTTAGTATTGAACAATACCGGGCATCGATTGGCTGTTTTAATCTGGCTTGTTTCAATGGTATACATTCCCTGATAATTAAAGCTGCTAATTTGTCAATAAGTTTACCCATCAGGATCAAGACTATAAGATTTATACCTGTTATATCATGTCTTCTGATTTTATGTGGAGTGTACATCCTTACAAGACGAAAAATATCTGTCAATCTTTCATTATAACATTAGGAGCATACGTAACAAACTAAATTCAGTTATAGATTATATTAATGAATATGATGTCCTATGCTTTACTGAAACACACCTAGACAGCTCTTATTCTTCCACTAATATTTCCCTTCCAAATTATACCGGTCCCATTAGAAATGATTTTTCTAGCCATGGTGGAGGAATTGCAGTCTATTTTGCTAACCACCTTGCTTTTCTACGCATCAACTTTTATGAATTTGACTCCACTGTCATGTGGTTTAAATTGTTCTCAAAAGGCTCAAGTTATTTATTATGCATCTCCTACCGCTCCCAACAATTTTGTGACCCGCAGTATTGGGACCTCCTTGATTTGTCTATTGCCACTGCTCTTGATGAGAATCTTCCATTGGTAATCTTAGGTGACTTAAATTGTGATGCTTTAGATCCCTCATCAAAAGTTAAAGAAATTACCGGTGCTTACCATCTTCGAAATCTAATAAATCTCCCAACACGCGTATCTAACACAACACAAACACTTCTGGACCCCATCTTTGTGAGCGACGAAATTGTTTCCTATTATTCAGATGTAATGGACCTTAATGTCTCTGATCACTTAGCTGTTGTTGCCTACATTGCCTATGACTATAGAAAGCAGGGATCATTTTATCGAACAATCTGGAATTATAAGTTAGCCAATTTTGATGGTGCAAAAGAAATGATAAGAAATTTTGAGTGGGCTGTCCTATTCAATTCAATTTCTGACCTAAATGAAGTATTACTTACATTTACGGATAAATTTCTGAAAATAATGAAAGAAAATATACCAACGAAAGAAGTACTCATTCGTACCAATGATAAACCATGCTTTAATTCAGAGATTAGAAGAGCTATTAGAAGTAGGGACCGTTTTCGGAAAAAAGCATTAAGTACATGCAGAGATCATGATTGGCAGAAATATCGAAAAGCCCGTAACTCAGTAAATAATGCAAAGAAATATGCCAAGTCAAAATTTAATGAAAAACTTCAAGATTCAATGAAATTGAACAACTCTTCAAAATTCTTTTGGCATATTATCAAAGACCTGTTAGGAAAATCATCCAGAAATGAAATTCCACCATTGAAGGGTAAAGATGGGAGGTTAATTTTCAGTGAGGTAGACAAGGCTATTCTCCTCAATGACTATTTTATCTCAAATTCGATCTTAGATGATCGAGACTGTATACTTCCTGAATTCACTAATAAGTGCGAAACAAAAATTTCTAACATAAATATTACCACTGAAGATATTATCAGTGCAATTAAAGATATGAAACCGAATAAGGCACATGGCCACGATAACATCTCGGTTAAAATGATACAAGGCACAGCTGAAGATATAGCTTTGCCTCTTTCAATTATATTTAAAAAGTCACTTGAAATAAATAAGTTCCCCAAGTTCTGGAAACGAGCTAATGTGATTCCAATTCATAAGAAGAATGATCGTGCAGAAGTCACCAACTATCGACCAATATCACTTCTCCCTTCTCTAAGTAAGGTATTTGAACGCGTGATTCTCATCCATTTGGCTAAGCACTTTTCTAAGAATAATATTTTATACAAATTTCAATCTGGATTTATCCCCGGCCATTCTACCACATACCAGCTTCTGGAGGTATACCATTCTCTGAGCCAGGCTCTTGATAGCCAACTGACTACTTGTGCAATATTTTGTGATATATCTAAAGCGTTTGAGAGAGTCTGGCACAGAGGATTAGTTTTTAAACTGGAACAATATGGAGTAACTGATCCCTTGCTTGCATGGTTAGAAGACTATCTCCAAAATAGAGAACAGCGTGTGTTAGTGTCAAATAATTACTCTAGTTTTCAAACTGTCGCCTCGGGAGTGCCACAGGGCTAACTTTTAGGCCCTTTCTTGTTTTTAATATATATTAATGACTTGTCTGACACAATTGATTCCTTTACTCGAATGTATGCAGATGACACTTGCTTCATCAGCACCGGAATCTCTATCGATGAATGTACACTCGTGTGAGTCGGACATAATTTTATGCCATATACGTATTTTGTGATATTTTCGTCTGTTTTCTAATGATGGCCACCCAACTTCAGTAAGGAGTCTAGTATCAGATACAGACCTAGTTAAGCCTGACACAACTCTGCCCCCATCCATATGTAAGCGATCAAGTTTCCTTTTGAGTGTATCACTAGCATTGTTCCAAACAACATCACCATAGTCCATTAATGGAAGGACATAGGTTTTGTACATAATTTCAAGGGTTTTCCTATTTAGTGTAAATTTGAGTTTTCTTAATTGGGAAATACGACTAGAAACTCTATTGCATATATCATTTATATGACTATTCCATTTTAAATTTGATTGTATATTAAATCCTAGATGTTTTTGGCAATTAATCATATCTATCTGGTCCCCATCGAGGGTTAAGTCCAATGTGTTGTCACTTGAGACTAAAGAAAAATTCATACAGATTTCTGGGAACCACACATAAATTGTTCCGTATAGTGTAGCTGCTTTCCGCATTGTGACATTTACAAGCGACAATGTGATTTTCCCGGAATCGAGGCAACTGCACGATACGGAAAAATTGCCGTATGCATGGTTCCCAGAAATATCATGGGGTTTCAGTGAAGTTGACCCCACAATTCGGCTTATCTTACGTAGCTGCCGACCAATCAAATTGAAGATAGCACATTAGTCAATTGATAATAGAGTATAAAGTTCACATCAATTTCGTTCTGTAAGTAGTGATTTTAACATATATTTTTAACAAACATAAAATTTATGACAATGACTGCTTTGCATTAACATTTTCTATACTAAATATACATTGATGAGTAGTTGCCTTACCATTGGTCGTTTGTTGAACTTATTGTCTGAACATTTTCCACCAATAAATAAGAATCATGCTACTCTGGTATGCTATGTTTTTCTGTATGTCTGCTATTATTATATATACCTGAACACCCGTCCGCATTTATAATATACCGTGCCACACTATACGCTGTAATAACTGAAAACATGAGTTACCAAATTTTTAGGAACTTGTCCTCCAATCCCCAAGTCTCTGTATCTTGTTATGCTAATAAAATATGTTTAAATTTAATTAATTAATGGGAGAATTCATTTAGTGTAGACAGTGTTAAAGTATATAAAAGCTTGCTTATTTGTTTAAAAAGAGAATTATGCTCATATTACCAAGCCGAACGGGTTTGTTACTATAACCAAGGTCGATATAACCAATTCAAACACTGCTGGTCATATTTAGAATATTTGATTAAATAGTTTCATGTTTATATGGATATTTTACTATACCAATAATGATTAATGTTGCAGTTAGTATACATAATGACCCTTTCCGTCTGCGTTTGCTGTTCGTTTCTAAATCATTGACTTTTTATATACAAACATATGCATAATAACAACATATTATTTTTAAATCCACATATATTTATCACAACTCTGCATGCAACAAACCAATAATAAATCAAGCCCTTAATATCACAAATTAATGCTAATTCCTAGGTGTTCCATATGGCCCATCCCACCCCACCCATCCCGTACAAAGAAAAACAGACAGTTATTTGTGTATTACGTTTCATTGTTTTTCAGCTGCTGCTTTCCTTGACCTTTTGGGAGCTCAATTCAAGGCATGCCAGGCACTTGCGACGATAGGATTCGTTCTGTCCCTCGCTGATGTCATTCTACTCTGTCTGTATCTGTTCGTTCCTCCAATGGCAGATAGGTCCATTCTACAGACGGTTTCAATGTTTTTTGCGTTCGGAAGCGGTGAGTTTTGTTATGTGATATGTGATCTGTAGAACGTGGACACGATTGGGGACGTATATAGCTACAGGCGTCTCGTCCAAACTTTGGTAAAACAATTCAAAAGTTGGAAAGTTCATATCTGACAAAACATTAGTTGGAAGTTTTACAGCAAAAATAAGCTGAATTTTTACTGATGGTTTGATTTTCCAACCAGTAATGGCGTGTTCACATGTGCGAGCCAAAATAATATCAGGTTTGCCCCATGTGATTAGTTTGACCAATGAAAAATATGATACGAGAAAATACCCGACCGAGGTATTACACTCAGATTGTATTGATGCAGAATCAGAATTTAATTAATCTCAGTTCGTCATATATGCAGACATAATATAGACGTATATAACATAAATATTGACATAATCATAGTGCACATGCATGCGTATTATACATATTAAAGGTACTCAATCCGATTAGACGCTCCTAAATTACTATTTCTTTGACTCTGGGGGTAAAAAATATTGGATTCTAGTCGAGGAACCCACCATCAAAGCTCAGAGTGATCAGATATCGATTTTTGATGTTTGTTAATTTTTGGAGATGTGGGCCAGAACCTCGTTTTCAAACAGACAAATTTCGGGTATAAGATGGATAACTCGAAAATCATGTGGTTACTATTAACAATAATAAGAAAGTACGAGTTATTGTTGAATAACCTTTGCGGAAGCCTGCCTGTGCCTCTGTTTGGATGACGTTGGTGGTCAGCAAGTTGTTCACTTGGGTAGTAAGTATACCCGTCAATAATTTTGATAGCGTACATAATACGGTGAGTTTTCTGTAGTAGTTATCAGGGTTCAGTTGGTAATTTTTATTTTTGTAAAAGGGGCGTATAATCCCAATCTCCCAGTCTGCTGGTATCTCCACCGAATCGAATATTTCATTAAAAAGGTTCATGTGTACAAATCCCATATTTTCCCATGCAGCTACTCATAATCATTTCATTTCTAGCGAGTCGTAACCTGGTGCTTTATTGTTCTTCAATTTTGTTATTCCATTTTCTACTTTCGCTAAAGTTATTTCGTTATTTAGAGGGGACGAATCTAATTTCAGAGCTGGCAGAATCTCACAATTATGAATAAGATTTAGCGTATTTTTTGTTCGCAACTTTTCTCCATGGGTTCAAAGTATTCTTGAGATCCACTCGATTGGGATTGTTCCATTTTTACGCCCATTTGTCTGATAACTGGCCAAAATTCTCTACTGGGCTTACCCTTTAAATTGTGTACTTTCTTCCTAAATATCATTCGAAATTGTTGTGTACAACCACGTTGTGTCAGCTTATACAATTTTCTACATGTTTGTTCTATATTTGACGCAGGGTTTGAGTCTGTAGGTCTTTCGCGCCAATCTGTACCGTGTTCTTGTTTGTATACAGTTACGAGCGAACCACGTCATATACCAGTAAAGTTAATTCGCCGCGGTTGGATCAATTCGTTCAGTGAATGAGTCGCAATTGTGACCCGCCATATCAAATCCAGTCGTAAGTCGGGATTTTTTTACCCTGTGCCAATGCATTCTCTTATATATGCGAGTCGACCATAGGTCGCCTCGCATATATAAGAGAATGCATTGGCCTAACAATTTTTTACAATTTTAATAATTTTTTCTTGTATTCTTTAATAATTTTATAATTTCACCCATACAGAGCCCCAGACAAACATGAGCAGACGACACTCTTCTATATGCTTCTATATATGTGTATAGAAGAGTGTCGTCTGCTCATGTTTGTCTGGGGCTCTGTATGGGTGAAATTCTAAAATTGTTAAAGAATACAAGAAAAAATTATTAAAATTGTAAAAAATTGTTAGGCCAATGCATTCTTTTATATGTGGGGCTCCCTGCAGGGTAATGGATATTTTTTATTTTATGTCCTAAAAATTGTAAGAAAATTTTATTTTAAAAAAATGATAAAAAATTGTTAGGCCAATGCATTCTCTTATATATGCGAGGCGACCTATGGTCGACTCGCATATATAAGAGAATGCATTGGCACAGGGTAAAACAAATCCCGACTTACGACTGGGTTTAATATGGCGGGTCACAATTATCATTGTCCCAATTCCGGACTAACTTTCATCTTGTCTGTTTGTGTGTTACATTGTGTCTTCTTTGTGTGGCTATTCGTGGTAGTAGAGTCGCTTATGTCAGATGTTGGGCTCCCGTGGGAAATTCATGAACACATATAGAGACCATGTTCATGAGGCAGTTTATGGTCTCTACTTCAGAAACAAATGTGTTAGACCCCCTGGGGTCGCTACTGTGTGGTCTGATGACCCCACAAAGGTGGGCGCCATGCTCATTTTTTTTAAGTTCGCCATTGTTAGATTTCATGATAAAAATATAATTTTGATATAAAATAAATGACAATCCTTTTGTACCGTGTATGGTGTGACGCCATGTTATATTTTTATATAAAAATTTGTCCTCTCGATCAAAGATGCCGCCAAAATGGCGACCGGAAGTGGGAAATTGATGATTTTCCATGCATCTCGCCTACATCATTTCCGATTGTATCGAACTGGTGACGATTAGGGAATATACTTCTCTTCAATCTTGATAACAACTCACTTAGGCATCACATTAGTTGATTTCTTGAATCATAACCTTGATTGTCTTCTCCAAATGCGATGATTTAAAGGAATTGGTATGAATTTCGCCAAAATATACTTTTTTATTTTCTAACTATATCCTTATAGAAATTTAGACATAATCGATCATGGAAATGAGTATGATCATTACATAAGGTATTTACATCTAAATGGATCCAGAAACTGTCAACTTAATCCAAGATGGCTTCCAAGATGGCGGCCAAAATACGATAATACGCAAATTTTACCCTTTTTCATCCAATTACGTTTCTGTCATGTAGAAGGTGAATGTAGTAGACTAATTTGCTTCTTCCAAATAGATATTCGCCATGTTACGGCACATTCTTAGTAGTTGTCTTTCCGCAATGACTCAATATGCGAGTTCATATGACAATTACTGTCCAAATAGGCATCGTGAAAATTCGCCAAACATTATATTTGCGCACGTCAAATAACATGTCCACAACACGAGAACGATATATCGGTGTTAGATATATGAATGAATGTACTCCGATTTAGATTATCCGGAGTTATTAATATTTCTTTGTAATCGAGATGGCCGCCAATGTGCGGAAATGGCGAAATTTGACATTAAAATAGATATATTTCCGAAATATATCACAGCGTGCAAGAAAGGTTCATTAGCATATCATTATCATACATGGGCTTTCGGTGATAAATATAGAAAACTGAAATATATTTTCAAGCACGTTAAGTATATGGACTTGTGCCAAACTCGATTATGATATTATATAAATAATTTAATAGAGACCTACGTGGTGTGTGGAGATAATAGTGAAGTTTCCAACTTCAGGCGATGTCAGCTACCAATGCTCAAATCATGCATGTGATCGCCCTACGTTCTTGTATATCGATAACGATTGCGTTTATTTACTTGTATACTAAAAGGTTTAGCGACGGACTCAATCAGATTACTGTATATAGCTAACAGTAGCTGGCCTTTGAGGCCTGAAATTGAAAATATAAACCAGGAGATCGCCCGGGGCCTTGTTCGGATATTCTAGCTATACTTTATTATTTCCACTTCACCATGATACATGTATACCGCCGGTATAGGCTTGGTAGATGGACGAGGTTGGATAGTCTGTCGAAGTTACACGGACGTTTTCTGACATAATATCCATAAAAGTCTTCGTAAAATCAATCCTTGTAAGGGTACTCTTGGTGATTGGAATGGAAATCGACACAAAATGATCAGAAACCCCATTCTACCATTCTGGCAAACATATGTGCAGGAAGAAATGTTGATGATTGCCTCATGCTTAGACTACTTCTTGTCACCAGTTCATACTAAGTACCGCTACATTTCCACACGTGCATTACTATGACGACCAAGATGGGATCTTGACAAATTTGAACTAGAACTCAAGCAATATATTTACTTGTATTATAGCGATATTAGCATATTTATGTATCACTACATGTATGTACAAATCTATATAATTAGTTTGTCTCATATACAAGTAGCGCTAATGTGTATCTGGACCATAACACTATCGTTAGGTGGGGTGAATATAAAATGATTCCCGGAAATTACTCACATAAGCCTGCACAGTTGATGTCGAATCCGGTCCACGATTAAATGTATACTAATAGTTTTTGTATTATTCATGGAATAAATACTGTTTAAACTAAAGTATATCTGATCAAACTGGATTGATTTTCACGTGAACATGTATGGAGCTCTGCGTACAATAGCCTCACCATGACCGTATTCTGCTGAAGTTAATCTATATATGCCACTTGGTTGGGGGGGGGGGTATCAAGATGCATGCATGCAGCATGATATATACAATTTATGGGATATAGCCAGACTGATCTGATAACTCCTAGTCGAATATAATTAGAACAGTTTGAGTCATTAGGATATATATGGATCGGCCTATATAATATGATCTGAAAGATGCCATTATTATCATAGTGAATCATGGCCACCTCTGTAGTTACGCGTGCTAATTCAACTTCCTTCATTTTCACATTTCCTTTGGTTCATGATAACGTTATAACCAGAATCAACATGGCACGTCATGAGCTGTTATTAACTCCAAATATTATTTCACATTATGTTGTAAGAAGTTAGTGGACTGCGTTGCCCCATAATGCCATTCAGTATTAAAGGCACGTCAGGCCTTAATTGTCGAAAATATTCATATTTGTTCCAAACACCGTAAACAGAAAAACATTAAAACGCATACAGTTTCGTTCATATATACCATGACCATCGCGTAAACAGCATGTTATCATAAATACCTACTACATTTTACCTAAGCAAGAGCCTGATTGGGTTACCGAGGACAGCACAATGCTACTGGCTAATCACACACACGTGGCATAAACGCTCTTTATTAGTTCCATATCAGGAATTCACCAACAAAGAACGCTCTTTATGTTTACCATCATAATATAAACAAACACAAGAAAAGTAAACTGTTTATGCTTTTGTTTACATAACAATGGTTAAACATATGAGGATAACATACTGTTTATGCGATATTTCTTATTTATATACGGACAAAGTCTGTCTACATTTTGACGTTCTTTCTGTTTGTGGCGGTTTTTGACGGGTGGAAATATTTTCACAGGATACCCACCGCCAAAGCCAACCGTACCTTTAAGAACCTGGATTCCAAAGTATATTGGACATAATAAATCAAACTGATGGCATGACACCGGAAGACCCATCACTGCCAATGGACGTTTCACCCGTTTCCCACCGTGTGGTCGTACAGTTTGTAAAAACGCGGGAATTAGTTTCATAATAAGTATCGCCTGTCTATTTTTGGCTCGCATCTATTGCGCTTACCATTCACATTCTTTCGTCATCTAAGCTGCATGGTTGGATATGCAAAGCAGTTGCGCAGTCCTTGTTGGTTTCGATAAACTTCAAAATAATCGCTAATAAAATGCGACCGGCAGCACAGTCATAACCATTGCCCAGAACCACTTTCCTATTAAACTGATGTACAAACGTAATGTATTGTCTCACTAAACTTTTCACATGCATAAACCATTGAAATCAATATGGGATATTAGTTTGCTGTATACTATCAATGGTCCATACCAGCCTACCGTGTTCATGCCAAGCCACCTTTCGTATATTGTGCGAATCACTTTGTGTGGCTACCACCAATTAACTGAACACGAGGAAAGCCAATTAAGAACCAGACATACCAATTCGCTCGTTTGTGGGGATCTAGGATGGTGTATGGCAATGTTCATTTCAACTGAATATCATGTCCTGTGAGGTCACTAACTTATATTAACTTTTCAAAACTCCACATTTGCAATGAAAGTGGTTGGACTATTTTGGTGAAAACAATCATCCAGATTTCAGAACATGGTATTCACACTATATCACTTTAAGCTTGATACGGGCCACTACCGCATATACGGATATATTACCCACCTATGGGTGTCTATTCTATTTTGATCTGTCGTGGTTATCAATACGATTGAAACCTGCTAAGTTTAGCTAAACGAGGTTCAAATGGTGTTACCATGCAAATTTAATTAAAGGTTACAGCGCAACTAACAATGAGACAAGCAGGCCAAATGACAGCCATAGCATTAATTCTACTATTGTTTGTGTTTTATAAACAAGGATGTGTTGTTTCTTGCTTGCCAAGATTCATGGTATAGCTGAGCAGTACAATCCCACTTCATAGCCATCACAATACACACTTGCGTATTGCTACCTGCTATGATACACTATATGCATGTTCTGCCGATATGTCACGACAAGAACTAACACTAACGATTAACTGCATCATCAATTACCATTTGATACGGTAACAACCAATACTGCTCACTTAGTATTTTGGCTTAGAGTATAGCACAGAAGTCTAGACATTGGAATAGTAACACTTGCCCACCCCTAGCTAAGATGGCGGTCTAAGATACTTTCTAATTTTATATAGTGAGTTGGATTTTCTCTTCAACACCCTCATCACTTAATATCAGGAAATTTGAAGAAATACCGCGTATGCCGTATAGGACATCGCTAATGTGTATAATAAATTAAAGCTATGCGCATTTACTTAAAAGTAGCCGATTTAGGTGAGCGGCAGAGACCCCAAAAAAATCGATTTAATATACCCACCGTACTTAAGGACAAATTTGGTATCTTTGGAAAGGTGAGGATGTAGGCTAATTGATATGACTTACTGTCGGATATAAAAGTGGTGCGGTTGTCATGGAAACTGGCCCCCAAAATTATTATCACATATCGACGGTATTGTCAGTAAATGCCATCGATCGAATAATGGAAGGCTGCATTTTTCAACATTCATTTTCATTTTAAGTCAATTCTGGTTTACTGGTATAAGGACGATATGTGAACTCAGCTGAACGTTCCTATTGGAGATATGAGTCCGTGTGGTTGTTGGAACGCCGTTTTTTGGGTAATTTTAAGGTTTTTTAGTGAGAAAATTGTGATTTTTGGAATCGCAGTGCTGGTTGAGAACAACACACTATCAAATGGACTGTGATATGTCATTTTGAAGATCTAAATGTGTCCTACACGAATAGATGGTTTATATGGTTGGGCGTTGATTTGGTTGTCATGGAAATGATTATAATATTTAGGAATAAATGTGTGTATAATCTGGTATAATTCCTTTAAATTTCACGAAAAGTATATCGATACAAACCGACAATCTACTACAACAATAGTATTGACCTTTTTAACATTCCCTAGAATGTTCTAGACTACATCTACTTTCGGAATAAAGGATCATTCTGATTTTATAGACCAATGTTATGTTATTTTGAATAAAAGTTCCATTTTCTGTATAAAATTTGTGAAAATTTGTAAAATTTTAATTCTTCAGCAAAATTGAACGACGTGATCAAAATATGTTAATATTCTATTATTTTCAATTTAGTGATGCTAATTGGATTAGAACATTGGTGTTTATAATTGAAATGCCAATGGCGGTATCAGAATTATGTACCATAAGTTGATAACAATGATGGACAACGAATGTGTTCATGTACAACAAAAATGCGGCGGATTTAATGTGTTCATGGGATTTTGACTGCGAGAAACATTCAACAAATTGCAAGAACCCTGAATGAGTTTGCTGGATTTTTAGCGCGGTCAAAATCCCATGACCACGTTGAATCCAGCGTTTATTATTTATATTTATATACTTAAGTTCATTATGGACTAGGATTGTTTGGCTATCCACCTATTTATTCAACTTCAATTGAACACATATAGTTCAGTTGGGACAGTTCATTTTATGTTGGAATATTCGATGTTTAGAAAACTAAACAAATAAGTTTTAGAACGGTAAACACACTCCTGGTGGGGGGCTGTTAATGTCCCGTTATTTTGCTGGTTAAATTGTGGGACTCCGTTGACGGAGAGCGGAATGAAGCTTGTTTATTTAAAAAAAAGGACCAATAGAAATGTTACATATACGTAGAATGGTTTTTTATCACATAATTTGGCCATAAAAGCAGTTTCATAATTATCGGTAATAGACACGTTTAATAACAGCGCGTGCGATGACGTCACGGCGTTCTTCAAATAACTTGCGATCGCTGTAGTTTATGATTGTTGTTTTCGATGAATATTTCGCGTTGCTTCGGGTTTATTTGATCATGTGATAAAAGGTATCTCACACTCGTCCTATTTTATACGTAATTTATCAACCTCGTCCTCTAAATTCTATTTGAGCCTCGGTAAACCTCGGCTCAAATCGAATTTAGTGAACTCGGTTGATCAATTCCGTATAAAATAGAAACTCATGTGAGATCCTCTATATCTCAGTCATAACACCATTTATGCTCAACGGATTTTAATTGGAAATTAAAATCAATAATAATGCAAATTTGTGACACCACGGTTCGTGATTGTTACGCAATAAGGTTGGGGTTTAAAAAAAGGAGTTTCAAGAATTGACAGGGTATAGATGCACGGTCAGTACTTCATATTTGTCCCCCGACGTTTCCGTCGGAGGACTATAGAAATGACCCTCGTCCGTCCGTGCGTCCGTGCGTCCGTCCGTCCGTGCGTCCGTGCGTCCGAGATTGGGTACCTTCATGGTGTAATCAACTCCTCCTACAGTTTTAAACGTAGAGATTTGAAACTCTGGGATATTGTTCCTGACATGTTGGTGATTTGCAACATCTATATAGCTAATCAAAAATATAATTTTTTCCATATTTTTGGGGGGTTTTCGACTTAGAAAATTTGGAACATTTTTGCCTTTTGGATGAGATTGGGTACCTTCATGGTGTAATCAACTCCTCCTACAGTTTTAAATGTAGAGATTTTAAACTCTGGGATATTGTTCCTAACATGTTGGTGATTTGCAACATCTATATAGCTAATAAAAAATATAATTTCTTCCATATTTTTGGGGGGTTTTCGACTTAGAAAATTTGGAACATTTTTGCCTTTTGGATGAGATTGTGTACCTTCATGGTGTAATCAACTACTCCTACAGTTTTAAACGTAGAGATTTGAAACTCTGGGATATTGTTCCTGACATGTTGGTGATTTGCAACATCTATATAGCTAATCAAAAATATAATTTTTTCCATATTTTTGGGGGGTTTTCGACTTAGAAAATTTGGAACATTTTTGCCTTTTGGATGAGATTGGGTACCTTCATGGTGTAATCAACTCCTCCTACAGTTTTAAATGTAGAGATTTGAAACTCTGGGATATTGTTCCTAACATGTTGGTGATTTGCAACATCTATATAGCTAATAAAAAATATAATTTCTTCCATATTTTTGGGGGGTTTTCGACTTAGAAAATTTGGAACATTTTTGCCTTTTGGATGAGATTGTGTACCTTCATGGTGTAATCAACTACTCCTACAGTTTTAAATGTAGAGATTTGAAACTCTGGGATATTGTTCCTAACATGTTGGTGATTTGCAACATCTATATAGCTAATACAAAAATATCATTTTTTTGCGTTTGCATGCGTTTGTTCATCGGGTTGTTTTGTCCAAGAAATTTTGCCAAGAAATTTTGCCATGGTTATTACAAGATTGTTCCAGTACTGAAGATTTCTACTGCACTCAGGTAAACTCTGTTTTACATTTATTGTTTTACATTTTCACTACACTCGGGTAAGCTCTGTTTTACATTTATTTTTTTACATTTTTATTTCATTTTAATTTATATGGCACCATTCAAGTTATTTTTGAGCTAAAGTGCTTAGTTTAATTTTTTGAGCTAAAGTGCTTAGTTTAAATACTGCTTGTACTGGGAATTACTGGTACGGAAAAAAATCCAAAATAGTGACATTCAAGACTCATCTTTGTCTCTGCAATTCACTGTTTCTCAAATATGGCTTGAATCCATAACTCGCGTCCTTGTCGTGGTGCTGGAAACATAATCCACTCATACTGGTAACCATTTCATATTAATATATAACCATTTTGGTAATTAATCATGTCATGCATATAACCATCCTAAAAAAACACCCATTATTTCTGTATAGTAGTCCTTTAGTAATTATAACTGCTATGTGTGTATTATGGCAAAAGGGTTGTGGTAACACTACTAACTAGCATTCTTTTTTGGTGCAACTATTAACAATACTAAACCAGGAAGTTTTGCTTATGTTTGTCCTTTAGTAATTATAACTGCTATGTGTGTATTATGGCAAAAGGGTTGTGGTAACACTACTAACTAGCATTCTTTTTTGGTGCAACTATTAACAATACTAAACCAGGAAGTTTTGCTTATATTTATCAACCTATTCATTGCTGTTTCCTTTTTTGCTCGCAAACATGTTGATGACATTATTTAATATATGTGTTTTATCGTCATTCCCTACACAAGGGTTGTGGTAACACTACTAACTAGCATTCTTTTTTGGTGCAACTATTAACAATACTAAACCAGGAAGTTTTGCTTATGTTTATTAGCTTATCTTGACAAAGTCAAGCTAAGCTATTGTCGTCACGCGTGTGGAAGTCTGTCAGTCTGTGAGTCTGTTAGTCTGTCCACAATTTGTTTAGCACAGTCTACAGCCTGCAGTTGTTAACCAATCATCACCAAATTTCATATGCAAGTTCCTGCCCATGCAAGGACAGGAAGGTCCTATTTTGGTCATGGTCGGCCACCCAAGATTGCCGCCATGGCAACCACCTTGGATTTCTTCAGCACGGTCTGCAGGCTGCATTTATGCATCAATTTTCATGAAACTTTGGGGGATGACATATTATGATTAGTAGATGAGAACGTCGTATCATGGTCATGGTCAGCCACCCAATATGGCCGCCAAGGCAGCCATCTTGGATTTCTTCATGAAACTTTGTAGGATGACATATTATGATGAGTAGATGAAAACGTCTTATTTCGATGATCCAAACTTATTCACTCTTTTCAATACCGGTACACCATTACCTCAATCGTCCATATTATGTCCGTATCTGACAACAGAAGCATATCCTCGTTTGTTTACTTGACTCAATCTCAATAGTTTAGCCACCTCATTCTGAGTGCCAGAAATATGTGTCAAAACGATATGAGCATTTAAAATTTTATTTCTCCTTGGAATTTTACAACTTGACAAACAGTGCCTGGTATTTTGTGTTTTCAGAAACATGGATAACGTATTTTGTGTTTTCAGAAACATGGATAACGCTCAAGATTATACTGGCAACATTAAGTCTCAAGCACTAGCCATTATCGGTATTGTCTCTCACCTGAACTCAGGTAGATCCACCAATGATCAAGCCTTGGAAGAAGTTATAAAAGCTACTGAGAAAATCAAATTGAATGCTAAATGTTTCGATGACAAACTGGACTATAAATCAAAACAGTATGCAGAATTAAAAAAACAACATGCTGTGTCATTGAAATCAAATTATCAACAAAGATCACATATTAAGAACTTGGAAAGGCAACTGCAGCAATTGCAGTCATTCAGTGATGATTTCTTTTCCGATAATATGGATTCGTCATTTGACAATTCTCAGGACCAAATGGCAAGCAACAGCAAACCTTTCAATATCCAATGTCAGTCTACTCCTAAGGTGGAAGACAAATTTGCGGACTACCAAAACCCCTCGTTGGATCCTGATGATATCCAATGTCAGTCTACTCCTAAGGTGGAAGACAAATTTGCAGAGTCCCAAGACCCCTCATTGGATCCTCATGATACAGACTCATCACAGAAACCCCCTTTGGATTCTGTTCATAATGACTCACCCCGGAAAGCGGATTATATGTTAACATAAGAGATCGCCTCCTTGGATTCTGTTGATACCAAAAAGACCAAAAAACATCGTTCAATTCTGTTGATAATGACTTATTACAGTGATCTGATTAGATCTTAACATAGCATAAGGCTATCTTTATTTACATCTTTCAATTCTGTTGATAATGACCTATTACAGTGATCTGATTAGATCTTAACATAGCATAAGGCTATCTTTATTTACATTAAACTTGATTGTATTTACCAGATTTTAAGGAAATATTTTGGCATGGAAATATTTTTGCCAAATTTTTTTTTATCACTAATGATAAATTGGCTTATAGCCACTGCTGCCATTTTAAATGGTTTGAATGGTCCTGCTTTGTAAGCAAGATGTTTAAACTTTCGCACTTTCATTAACTGAGCTCTACACAAGATTTCACTAAGACAACTTTAAGTTTAGTTTAATTTGTCCACTTCAGATTTTGGCTAATGTTTCCTGGTCTTACCTGTAGAGTGCACATATTCAATTTCCTTGCCAAATTAATCCTTCATAAACTTATCCACCGCCAAACACTTCAAATTTTGGCTAATGTTTCCTGGTCTTGAGTTATGCCTCTTTTATCATTTTTGATCTTAGAATTTTTTGCAATTATTTTTTCTGAATATCATAACATTAATATATATTATTTGATTATGCTGAAACTTGTCATGTATATTCAATACATGGATACCTTAAGCTTGCGTAAAACCCAGGGATGTCCTAATATTTTTTGTAGAGTTGTGCCTCTTTTGTTATTTTTCACTTAGAATTTTTACAACTATTTTTTTATGAATCTTTAACAGGCGTAGCAATGTGAACTGATTGCATTAAGACATTAAAAGAAATAATAAAACTACTCATATAATAAAAATGCCACTCTTCTTAATAAAACATCTTGGCGGTGGATACCGGTGGCATGCCACTTGTTTTATTGATGTCAACAATATTACATATTTGTTTATATATTCTTGTAAATTTGTAATAAAAGGTGGAGCTTGGTGTGGCTAAAACAAGATTATTCACAACACTATTCCCATACAGTATTTTTGGTAATATCACTTTATATAATACTTATCAAAATGAATATTCAGTAATTTAATAACAGCCGTCCCATACAGTAGTTATTTACATACTAAGTCCAGTATTGGTTATATCATTTACCTAAGGGAATGAATATTCAGTGATTGAGTAACAGCCCTGATTTGCTATTGGAATCAGCCCTGTCTGTAGGTCTATACATATTTACCATTGTCCACACAATATTTTTTGATAATAGTTGAAGAGATCTAATGAGATTTATTATGTGGTTTAATAGTGGCTTCCTTAAATATATACCTCGCTGGGTAACACACATTGATAATATATGTATAGCACCTGAAACATTTGCATATTTTTCGAAAGATTTCTCCAATTTCCAGTTTGATAGGATATCAGGAAAATTTACTCAGTAACAGTATCATTCAAGATATTCTCTGTCGCTGCTCATTTTTCCATGCATGGTATAATTAGTTTAAATGAAATTGCTAATACATCTGATATCAGTATTTTAGGAAATAAATAGCATAAACGCCAGTTTGTATACATGTATCAATCCTATTTTAATCCTTGCTACTCACTGAATATAACGAATAAGTCCCATTACTATGGCTGTTGCAATTTTTAATGAAGTAGAAATATGAATGTAAAGGAACAAATTTTTCAAAAATTAAAATTTGGTCTGACTTTTTAGCTTATCTTCATGAAGAAGATGAGCACGTCCTATTTTGGTTCCGGTCGGTCGCCCAAAATGGCCGCCATCTTGAATTTCTTTGTCACACTCTCCAGGCTTCATTTATGCATGATTTTTCTTTAAACTTGGCATGATGACCTAGTATGACATGTAGATGAGAACGTCCTATTTTCGATCCCCTCGGTTGTCCTAAATGGCCACTATTGTGGCCATCTTGACTTTCTTTAGCACAGTCTACAGGCTACATCGATTATCTTCAAATTTTACATGAAACTTATGACGCACACTCTACAGACTGCATTTATATATCAATTTTCTTGAAACTTTGTATTAGGACTTTAATAATATGACCTATAGATGAGAACATCCTATTTTTTTTGCATTTAGTAGCCCAAAATGGCCACCGTGGAGGCCATCTTGAATTTCTTTAGCACACTCTACAGACTGCATTTATGAATCAATTGTCTTGAAACATTGCATAATGACTTATTATGATATGTAGATGAGTAATTTACCTTGTTTTTCCTCGGCTAACAGTGTCATTGACACTTTCATTTATTTAGAATATGGTCAAACTTTGTCTGCTTCTCATGTCAACTATTACACCACATACTAAATCTCATTACATTCTGTGTGAATAATCTTGTTTGAAAGGGGTAGTATGGAGGCCACATTTTCTTTTTATTTAACAATACTTCATTGAATAGCTTTTATAATGTCCATCTCTGTCTCGTCTACAAAAAACACACTCACATTCTTTTCCTTTCTATGTTTCTAATACTATTCTTGTTACTAACTTCATAGCTACATTTATATCCTTTCAAACAGTTGCTTTCACATAATGATATGTGCTGAAAAGTCAGTTTGAATGCTTTTGATAGTTTGGGCTTGGTAATCACATTCACATCCATATCTAGCCATGTACTCTTTGGTTTAATGCAAGTCTGTTTGGTCTGGTCACCAGCAAAATATAGGAGAACCAAAAAAAAACAAAAACAAATGTTTGGTTCTCATATATTTTGACTTTTGTAAATTTTATCACTTTTTGACAATATTTTTTTTAATTCCAGTTGCATCCATTAATATAAAGATAAACCATTCATACAAATATAACTCTCAAAGGAGGACATTAGAAAGCCTGCATTGATTTTCTGTCACACAAAGATGCCTAAAACAGGAAAGAAAAAATCGCATCGCTTCTGGTGTGAGAATAAACGAGAGTCAAAAAGGTAGTGTATTTTCGGAGGGCATGAATAAGTAATATATGCAAAATTAAAAATATATCTACCATTAATCAAAACATTTAACAAATCCTAGCATGCTACCATACTGTAGGACACATTGTGTAGACACCCAGACTGAGGACAAAATACAGATAAAGTTCAAATATGGTATTGGTCTGAACAATTTTGGCCCTTTTCGTTACATGTTTTTCCAAATTCCAGGTTTCCGAATGCTAACTTTTGTTCAGGTAATATGTATTTAACTGAAGTTCTAATATATATTCTGTCTATATGCAATTGGCTGAAGAAAACAGTGTGATGTTTGAACCTCAGTTTCATTTTCAAACATTGTTTTTACTAAGTTCTGAAAAATTATAAGTGATAAATGACGTTAAATAAATGCATCATTTGATTCATTTCAGACCACCAGTTGCCACAGCAACCAATGAGACAAACACATCATCAAATGATTCCGGCGGTCACACTGATAGTTACCAAAATGAAACTTCACAACATTCTTTAACAGAAAGGTAAACATTTTTAAAAGATCAAAGACTGTTAATTGATGAAACTCAGTGTTATACCAAACAATTAATTAACGAAACCCATGTTTAATATATGTACCTCATAAAATTAAAAGTTGACTATTACATATTACAGGTGGCTGACATAATTAATATGTAATTTATATAAGGTATATAGTTGTTAATAATATTGTTAAGGAAATGAACTCAAGTTACTCGACAGTTTTACATTAAATATTAACATTCTCAATTACATGTATTAATATAATTTTGAGGCCAGCAAAGCCAGGTCAAGTCAACCAGTCATGCTCAGCCACAATTGCATCCAGCAGTCAAACTAATGACAACAATGATTCCTGTGTAAAAAAAACTTGCAAGGGATCCATCAAAAGCAATGGCAAGCATTACACCATCAAGTGAAAGGTAAATTACTATGTTTCTCTAATCCAAATATATATATGTTTTGTTGAAAAATTGAATAACAGAAGTTGCTTTCTTTACCTCATGCCCATATCAAGTGAAATTAAATTTTCTACATTTCTACAATCCAAATATATATTTTGTTGTTTATCTTTCAAAGAATAATAAATAGTGTATCCATTCAGTTGAATATTTCTGGGTTTACATATGTCAATCTTGTAAACTATGTTAAGTTTACAATGCCCTTGCCAAATGTCACCTTTATAGATTCAGAAGTTTTCGAGTTTATTATTTTTTTAAAAGATCACCAGAAAGTGCAAAATGCTACCATTCATGTTTTCACATTCAGTTTGAGGTAACAATAGTAAAGAGAGACAACTGTCATCATACCATCTAATTTATGTGTATCCATTTCACAACCTTCCATAGACTAATCTGATACAAAATTAATTGTGTTTTCCAGAGCTCCTGACTGTAGACAAAAAGATTCCAATATGGTCATATACTTCAGAGATCAAGAACAAAAACAAGAAGAAAAAAATAAATTGCGCAGTTATGAAGCAATGAGAAAGTATTCTGAAAGAGCAGCTCGAACACCAGACAAGATTTCTCAGGATAGAGCTCGCAACAGAACTCGAATGAAAAATGTCAGGAGTAGCCAGCCACTGGACAAATTGGCAGAGGAGAGAAAGATTGAAAGGGCAATGAAAGCATCAAACAGAGCTTGTCGGTCAAGAAAAACGAAATCAGAAGACAGAGGCAGAAATAAAGAACGCATGAGTCGGAGCAGAGCCAGTCGACCAGCAGAGACACTAGTAGAAGAACAGAAGTTGGATAAGGCAAGGAAAGTGTCAAACAGAGCTTGTCGGTCAACGAAATCGGAAGACAGAGGCAGAAATAAAGAACGCAAGAGTCGGAGCAGAGCCAGTCGACCAGCAGAGACACTAGCAGAAGAACAGAAGTTGGATAAGGCAAGGAAAGTGTCAAACAGAGCTTGTCGGTCAACAAAAACGAAATCGGAAGACAGAGGCAGAAATAAAGAACGCATGAGTCGGAGCAGAGCCAGTCAACCAGCAGAGACACTAGTAGAAGAACAGAAGTTAGATAAGGCAAGGAAAGTGTCAAACAGAGCTTGTCGGTCAACAAAAACGAAATCGGAAGACAGAGGCAGAAATAAAGAACGCATGAGTCGGAGCAGAGCCAGTCAACCAGCAGAGACACTAGTAGAAGAACAGAAGTTAGATAAGGCAAGGAAAGTGTCAAACAGAGCTTGTCGGTCAACAAAAACGAAATCGGAAGACAGAGGCAGAAATAAAGAACGCATGAGTCGGAGCAGAGCCAGTCAACCAGCAGAGACACTAGTAGAAGAACAGAAGTTAGATAAGGCAAGGAAAGTGTCAAACAGAGCTTGTCGGTCAACAAAAACGAAATCGGAAGACAGAGGCAGAAATAAAGAACGCATGAGTCGGAGCAGAGCCAGTCGACCAGCAGAGACACTAGTAGAAGAACAAACGGTGGACAGGACAAGGAAAGTGTCAAACAGAGCCAGTCGATCAACAGAGCTAGTTTTAGAGGGCAGAATTATGGATAGAACAAGGAAAATTACTGCAAGAGATGTTAGAAATTCTATGCCACCATCTCAGGCAGAGGTTATGGCAGACTTCTTCACAGCGATAAGGGATGGTCCAACATATATTTGCATACTCGTACCACACACAGCACTGAAACTCACGTTGATGATAATGCATTTCCTGATACATCTGCTGAAAACAGTGATTTGCCCTCCACAAGTGATCATGCTGAAGTTTTAGACAGTGAAGATGAAGTTGATGAAAGCAACCCAACTGATGTAATCTTTGAGAGAAGACTGAAGCAATCTCTAAATGATAGTACATGCCTTCGGTCAACTAATGGACCAAGTGTACCTACTAACGAAACTATAAATGTAGCACCAGGTGAAGGTCAAACACCCACATCTATATCACATGAGCCTTATTGGGAGGCAATGGCGTTTCCAGGACTATTTCCTACTGGAGAGAATACATACAACTCCAAAAGATCTGTCAAACTCACTGCTAAGAAATATATAAATGCCAGATTGCTATGCAAAGACTCCAGGTTTGCAGAATCGCCAGAATACACCTTCCAAGCACTTGATTGGTTAGAGCGACTTAGCATAAACCAAAACATCTCGATCACTACAAGGAAATCATATAACGAAAATTTATCCGTAGGGCAGCTAAAGAATCCCGAAAGAGTACAAAGGTTGCTGACAAATAGTCAACTCTTCGCAACATTCAAAAGCATAAGAGGAACACCTCAATTCTGGCAGCAGCTACAATTGGACATGCTCGCAAAACTTAGACAGTTAGGCCCGTATACATTTTTTCTTACTGGAAGCGCGGCTGACTTCCATTGGCCAGAACTCATACAAATTGTCGCTCGTCAATACGGTGAAAATTTTACTGTGGAACAAGTGGACAATATGGACTGGAATACAAAGAAGAACTGGCTTCAACGTAACCCTGTCACTGTAGCGAGACAGATAGATTACATTTTCGACCAGGCATGGGGCAAGGTAATTCTAAGTGGATTTCATCCCATTGGGGAAATTCTGAACTATGATCGAAGAGCAGAAATGCAGGGACGTGGAACTGAGCATTTTCATTCGGCTCTCCATGTAAAAGACGCGCCCAAACTTGATGTGAATACGGATGAAGAGTGCATACAATTCATTGATAAACATATATTTTGTGAACTACCAAATCCAGAAGTCGACCAAGAACTATATGATCTTGTGAAGAGTAGACAATACCATTGGCACAGTGGGACATGCAAGAAAAAGAAGGGCGTCTCCTGCAGATTTGGTTATCCCAAACCACCTTCCCCACAAACCGTTATCTCGAGACCTCCTGATGATGATACCAATACCATGGACAAGATCACTGCAGCTAAAGTATTAGCTAACATGCATAAAGTATTGCCAAAAGATCCACGAAATCCTTGTACCAGTTCGATGGAGGAGTTACTGAAAGAAGCTGACATCTCTGAGGAAGAGTTCCTGGAAGCTCTTCGAACAGGTGACCAGAGACTAAGTGTCGTCATGAAAAGAGGTCCCGGAGACATGTATGTCAATAACTACAATCCTATCATCCTTAAAGTGCTGCGATCAAATATGGACATACAGTATATCAGTAACATATGGGCTTGCATCGCATATCTCACATCTTATATTTACAAACCAGAAAAGTCAATGTCTGAGGTTATGAAGAAGGCATGCAAAGAAGCAAACAACCAAGAAATCCGAGACAAGCTCAAACATATCTCAAATGCATTGATTAAAGGAAGAGAAGTTTCACAGCATGAGTCTATTATGAAGACATTATCGATACCTCTGAGAAGATCTAACACAACAGTTGTATTCATTCCTACAGATAAACCAGAAAATCGAACTAGAATTGTCAAATCCAAATCTCTGTTGAGTAAAATGGAAGAAGATGATACTGATATATATCTACCAGGAATTCATGAAAAATATGCAGCTAGGCCTGACAAACTTGAAGATATTTGTCTCGCTGACTTTGTTTCCAATTATACTACCACCCGATCATCTGGTGAGAATAAGTCTAGTCATGATAGTGATGACAATAGCGATAGTGAAGAAGTTGATGTCCAGAAACCAGAAAGCAAGGTAGAAAAATACACATTAAAAAATGGACTAGGATGCGTACGCAAAAGAGCCAAAACAATTGTTATCAGATATCACTACATCTCAAAAGACAGTAATGAGGAAATGTATTACTATAGATTACTTCTTCTCTATCTGAAATGGCGTGATGAAGCTCAATTAATGATAGACAATTCTCACAAAGTTAAGTTTCTTCAAGTTAAGGATAGCATCATGGATTCCTTGACTAAGTTTGAGCCGTACTACGAAGAAGTGGAGCAAGTGTTGGATAATTTTGACATTGAGGAGGCTTTTGCAAATAATTGGAATACTATTTCTGAAGATGATACTATTGATTCCGGTTTTGGTCACTTAGATCCAAGTATTCTACCTGATGATGCTCTGCAAGATAATACACCAGTAAGGCGACAAAAACAACCATTTACTTTGACCACTATGCACAGAACGTCAGACACGGAATACTACTCTATGATACGCTCCCTGAATGATAAGCAAAGGACTTTGTTTGACTTTATATATAAATGGGCTAGTGATGTCAGCCTCAGTACCCAAAGCAGCATACCGGAACCATTCTTCATCTACTTGGCCGGTGGTGGTGGGGTTGGGAAAACTCACCTTATTAATACGATTTACCAGTCCGTTATCCGTGTTCTGCGAACCCCTGGCAGTGATCCTGATAAACCCTATGTTATAATGACCGCGTCCACTGGCAAGGCAGCAAGCAATATCAATGGTTCAACTCTCCATTCTGCATTCAGTCTTCCGGTCAAAAGAAAGGGAGAACATGCATTCCAGTATAAGACACCATCATCTGAACGACTGAGTCATTTGAGATCTCGCTACATAAACTTGAAGCTGGTAATTACAGATGAAATAAGCATGCTCGGAGCCGCAACGTTACAGCATTTACACCAGACACTTCAGGATATATTCCAAAGGCGTAGCGACTCATTCGGAGGGATCGCGATTCTGGCAGTTGGTGACCTGCTACAATTGAATCCCTTTGGTGATGTTGCTGTTTTCAAGTCATCGAAACAAGGATATGCCCCACTGGCAGGATCACTTTGGACAAACAACTTCAAAGTACATGAGCTGACCGATATCCTTCGCCAAAGTGGTGATAAAGAATTTGCATCCACACTTTCTAGAGTAAGAGTTGGCAAAATGACAAGTGAAGACATTTGTATTCTAAAAGGTCTTGAAGAAACCTCAATGGAAAATTTCCCTGATGACACTGTTCACCTTTTTTTCACCAATGCTCAAGTTGATGTCTACAATGAAAATAAACTTACATCAATGACAACACCAAAGATAATTATCAAATCCAAAGACTCAACAAAAGAACTACACACAAACAGTGCTGATGTCTCCATACAACCAAACACTAGCATTTACAACACAGGTGGCTTGCCATCTTCTCTTCAATTGTGTGTTGGCGCAAAGGTGATGCTGACAAAGAACATCAACACAGCTGATCACCTAGTAAATGGCACGGTTGGAGTCGTCAAGCACATTGATATAAAATCTTCATGTCAACTTGACGGTACAATTTACATAAATTTTTCTGATTTAGTTGGAGTGGAAGCACGCAAACAGAGTCCACCGGCTCTGAGAGACTATGTTCCGGTTCAAGCTGTCACAGTTAAATTCAGTTTACAACAGAACTGTCCAGTTCCTGTCGAAAGAACGATGTTTCCATTGGTACTGGCTTTCAGTATCACAGTCCATAAATCCCAAGGCAGTACCTACACACACATGGTTGGAGACCTAACTATTCCACCTAAAATACATTCTGTACCACAAGGTCTTGCCTATACAATGCTAAGTCGCGCTACTGCACGGACAGGAATAAAATTAACCTCTTTCTCACCAGAGAAAATAAAAGTTAATAGTGAAGAAAGTCAATTAGCATGGAATCATCCATTAGCTTCTTGTGATGAGCGACATATCATTGTTGGACATGTTAATATTCGCAGTCTCGGACTTCATGCTTCTGATTTAAGAGCTGACAGAAACCTTCATCATTTGACATGCATTTGTGTAACTGAGACGCATGCCCTTCATGTTTCCCAAGCTGATCAAATTCCTAGATATAATTTGTTTCACAAACCGACAAAGCATGGCTTAGCTATTTACACAAAAGAATGTTGTGATTGTAATGTGGTTGACCTGGATGTTCCTGACCTTGAAATCATGGCTCTTCATATTCATGATTCATCACTTGTGGTTGCTGTTGTCTACAAATATCACCAGTTAAAACATTCTCAATTTAAAAGAGATCTTCTGAGTGCTATCAGTCAAATGCCAGGAAAGGACATTTTAATTACAGGAGATTTCAACAATGCACCTGTCAGTTTTCTTGAAACAGTTGGATTCAAACAACATATTGCAGAACCAACTCACAATTTAGGAGGCACCTTGGATCTTATACTGGCAAACTGTTCGCTTCGTTCATCTGGAGTATTTCCTTTACCATACACAGATCACTTCATCACATGGGCAGCATTAATGTAAAATTTTCTACCTCAAGGTATTATTTAAAATAACATTTTTATTTCATATAATATACAAGGAATATTCGTTCAGTATCTGCTGTGTTTGCCTTAATTTAAAAAAAAGAAAAAGATTATTGTTCCCATCGTTTTTCTCACAACCAAACAAATTCCAAAATATTTATTTTTAACTCAACTTGACTTAGTCAAACTGAGCTATTGCCATGGCGTGTCTTCCGTCCGGTCATCCAGTCTTACGCTGCCATACAGACCACATGCAGTTATGTCCCAATTTTCATGAAATATGTTGTGTTCTCACCTCAACTGGCAACCTCGACTGTTGTATGGTCAGTGACCATTCTACTGCCAGCAACCATTCTATTATCAGTGACCATTCTCAAATACAATTTCCCCAATTTGTACTTCAGTGTCATTGACACCCTCGTTTATGTCCCATAACATTACTACCATAGGAGTATGCAACATTTTTTAATTGTGTTTCTCAACAACTATAATCATTATTTTGCAGCATTTACATATCATGTCATCTTCAATTTAAGCTACAGTGTCATTGACACTTTCATTAATATAAGGAATTGAAACGATGTGATATTGTTGCTAACACATTGGTGGTTTGCAACATCTATATACTGTATAACATTGTTGCAAATAGTATCCTTCTAACAAATCCAATCATGAAGTTTACCACTCGAGTCGGGGGACATGTGGTCTGCGACCTTTTATTTTTATTTCGAATATTTTCTTATCTAATTCGATGATCAAGTGGGCCATATATACACCGTTCAGGCGATATCAGATTGTTAGAGTTCTTCCATTGCTACGTTCCAAACGTCAAATGTCTCAGTTTTAGTTTTTGTATTGTTTTATTCCATATCGATAATGAGTCTAATTAACGTTTAGTTATATGACAAACGTACACAATACAATTGATGGTATATGTTAAAAGTAACCACTACTGGTCATTAGATAAACGATCGCACATGTTTATGCAATATATTATTCGAAATACATGTATAATCCATATTAATGAATAGAAGCGTTTAGTGGCAGGGGTCTTCGATTCACATGTATTATTTTACACCCAGGAATCAATATATAACTTGTTACATGAAGAGATAGACCTTCTTTAACGGGTAAGGACCTCATATGGGCGTCAGCGGAGAGGATATTAAGCTATGACATGTTGCATATGGGACGGTGGGGTGAAAAAATTCCTACCCGACACCCTTCGGAAAGGAGCTTCGAAAAATGTAAAACTGAAATAAATAAACTTGTCCTGACACTGGTCCTGATCTAACTAAAGCCTGGATCATCGTGTGTATGGAAAAAGAGCGAGCAACTGTTTCAAATATTAATGTGACTATCAATGGCTAGAAAATAACTGTCATCAGTGCATCAAGCCAATCAGTGAATTATTTACATGTCTATCAACTCAGACGATCTCTCACAATACCTAAAGTGCTGCGACTGCTTAGGCGCGCAAACTGCTTGACAAATTTTGGGAATATTGCAGATTTGAATTCATATAGTACCCGTCTATCAGAATCAATGCGACTAATTTTTATATTTTAGTCATTTAAGGTCTTATTGACCCTTTCCACCGGACCGATATACTCCAATATTAGCGATGTATAGGCTACATTCTGTCAGCTTAGGCGCACAAACTACTTGATAAATTGAAGGGAAGATTAGATACTTGAATTCATATACTTGTTTGCAGTGATTTATGACACAATATTGAACGTTCAAATGGCAACATCCTGAACACAAATGCTTGTAGCAATTTCCATCACCGGTCATCAACACTGTGCATCAATGACATTTCTATGAATTGTTGATGCTTCATGTTGAATTTCAGACGCTTGATTGCATAGCGTTTCACTTTTAGTGCATATTAATGGATTTCGGACAATGGCGTCATGACAACAATCGAAACAAAGTAAAAAACACACCCTTATTTCTGAACAAACAGACATCAATATTTTATTAAGTTATTGCATCGATGACGAAAAATGCTATGCAATCAAGCGTGTGTATGGAAAAAGAGCGAGCAACTGTTTCAAATATTAATGTGACTATCAATGGCTAGAAAATAACTGTCATCAGTGCATCAAGCCAATCAGTGAATTATTTACATGTCTATCAACTCAGACGATCTCTCACAATACCTAAAGTGCTGCGACTGCTTAGGCGCGCAAACTGCTTGACAAATTTTGGGAATATTGCAGATTTGAATTCATATAGTACCCGTCTATCAGAATCAATGCGACTAATTTTTATATTTTAGTCATTTAAGGTCTTATTGACCCTTTCCACCGGACCGATATACTCCAATATTAGCGATGTATAGGCTACATTCTGTCAGCTTAGGCGCACAAACTACTTGATAAATTGAAGGGAAGATTAGATACTTGAATTCATATACTTGTTTGCAGTGATTTATGACACAATATTGAACGTTCAAATGGCAACATCCTGAACACAAATGCTTGTAGCAATTTCCATCACCGGTCATCAACACTGTGCATCAATGACATTTCTATGAATTGTTGATGCGTCATGTTGAATTTCAGACGCTTGATTGCATAGCGTTTCACTTTTAGTGCATATTAATGGATTTCGGACAATGGCGTCATGACAACAATCGAAACAAAGTAAAAAACACACCCTTATTTCTGAACAAACAGACATCAATATTTTATTAAGTTATTGCATCGATGACGAAAAATGCTTTAATCTAACGAGTAATCAGATATCGACGATCTGCTCTATGTGTCACTTTCAAAATAATGAATAATTTATATCTGATTGAAGTATTTGATAATATAATATTGATTTCGCCAGAACAGATCGTTGATTCTGCGTATTGCTAAACTAGGCGTAAACAAGATAAAATCAATTTATACTTGCATCATCCATAAAATATATGGATGATTCTGTTTTATTCTGCTCACATTCCTTGCCATATCTAATTTCTCCTTGAAAACGACCATCCGCAGGCAGAATTATGGTAGAAACCACCAAAAGTAGGAACTTACCCTCGGGCGTTATTGCTGATATTTTCGAAATATCCCATCGCTCTCCTGAGATACCACTGCCACAAGGACATTTGGTAAGGATTTATGACATGATCTTAGTTCTTATTCTCGAACATGCACAAATTAATTGACTACACGTCGCACGTATTTACGGTGTACATGTATTTAAATCCCGATATGTATTGGTACACATTTATATTGGATAGGGTTTATATTGGAGCCAGATTCGGCATAAACTTACGATAGCACTGACAGTAACTGTAGGCCACTGACTATAAGTGGTTGCCTCTGATGTGTTAGTAACGTAAATGCCTTACTCCAAATCACCGGGGTCACAATGATAACAATTTTCGTCGAAACATGAATGACCAGCAACTAAATGTCGGTGCTAAATTTTAAATGTTGATGCTATAATCTGTCAACATATCCTCATGCAAATAGGTTCATATAGGACCTAAATATTCACATAGGTTCATATGGAATTTATTTAATTCTGAAATAAGCTATTTTAGGGCTCGTACCCGTCCATACTCATATTCCGTTGAATGGCGCGGATGGCAGTTAAAACACATTATAAAGAGCGTTTAATTGGTACGCCGTGTCGATGAAAAAAGTAGATTAAATAGTATCCATATGAGCATATATGTGTACGACTGTTTTGGATGTGTCCCATTTAGGTTCACACAGAGCTTAATTCAGATTCAATTAATCCCTATATGGGCATATTTCGTGCGTTTGAAAATAAGTTATATATGCTGATATATGAGCTTATTTATGGGAGAATAGGCTGAATGTGTTTGCACAAATATGAACTTCCAAATTCCGCACTTAGCAAGATGTAATAATATATTCGTGTCTTTTTGAAGTTGAAGCAAAGTTGATATTGAGTAATTAGACAACCCACCGAAAATCCAATGACATACCATGTATACCTATATCTTAGCCTGCACATTGCTATACCGGGAAGATTCAATTACCATTGATTTGTGCTAATAAATAAGAAGCCGTTCGAGCTATAGACGTAAGAGGCCGAAGCTCTCTATACACATGTGTACGTACATCGAATTACCAATGAATAACAAGAAAACTAAGATGCATGCATCAGGTCGCCCGTGAACTATTTATCATAAAATTCTTGTAGCTATCGATTATACATTTTGGAATATCTGTCTATATGTATGTGTGTATTAATGCATGTATGTATTGTGTCATAGACTCGAACACTGCTCGACCGATCCGACTCGGATTTGGTATTTAACGTGTCAACCTGACCTCGCTCATAGTCATGTTTCGGCATGGACCTTGACCGATCCGACTAAAATTTGTGTGTGGGACTACTTCGATCCCGGGAGCAATATGGACGGGTCCAATTTCACGTGCGACCATGTCATCGAACGTGCTGATATAGGCATGTTTCTGGACCAATTGAAAAACAGTTTGTCCAGATGCTGTATATACCGGGTACTGCCCAGATGAAGGCGATCACAAAGAAATCCCTAAATAGCCCGAACGAAGTCGAGTACATCAGCTAGTATTATATATTTCTAGATTTAGTTATAAACTTTATACCTGTATATTGTACAAAGAAATGTTTGACAAGTGTATCTATATCAATATTACCATAGAGGTCATTAAAAATTAGATACGACGAAACAAAATTTTGAAGGGTGCATGAGATTGTGAGGAATAATAGGATCATAGGTAAATGTAATTTATGGACGCTTGTTAATTTTCATTGGATTACATGTATCAGGTAAATTTTTATATTTCAAATAATGACAGGAATGTGGAAAGTTGAACCACCCAAGTAATACTGGCTATCCGCACGAAGAGATATACATGTATATAAAAACCAAAATAGATAATGGCTGCTGGCGACGATGTTTTCCAAAGAAATTCAAATCATTCGATAGCTCCCATCTAGTGATCACCCCGAAGATCAATATGAAGTTTGGTGACTATCAGATGAGGGGTGTGGTCTGTAGAGGTGCTAAATAATTCAGTCATACAAAGAGTAAGATACAAAATTGCTGTCTGTGGTCATGTTTTTAACGAAATTCGGAAAAAAATAGATTACTCTCATCTTGGTTATCCAGAAGATCATTATGGAATCTGGTGACGATCGGACAAGGGATGTCGTCTGTAGGATCAACCAAGTTATTTAGCCATACAAATAGTAAAACTCAAGATCACCGCTGGCAGTGATGTTGTCACAAGGAAATTTTGAGAAAATAATATGGCTCCCATCTAGTGGTGACCCAAAATATCCACATGAGAAAAAGTTCTCCAATAAATGCTGGCTGCAGGGTGCGCCAATTGATTCAAATTTGAAATTTGGCAGGGTGTATTGCTGGTGACCATGTTTTCCCCGCAAATTTGATAGACTAATGAACAAAACCACTGAATCCGTTGAATCAATAGACATATACACATATATATGTATATGGGTTGTTATCCACCCTACTGGTATATAAAGGTACTGAAAATAACTATATTATACTACTATACACAAAATAAACCATATATTATGGCTATGGGTTCTAATATCCGAACATGACAGCTGAGAACTTGGTGTGAATTGAAGAGTAGTGGGGTCTCAAGAATATCCACCCTCCACGCTAGAAACATGCCATTAAATAGCATAAGTATAATCTAGCTCGAAGACAGAAGTGATCCATCAAACCGCTCTTAATTCAACCAGGTCATCACACCCCATGTATGGTCGATCACATGATGATCTAGGTGGAATCGGGCTTCTCAAAGTACCGCCGGTACCACACATGCCGGTACCGGTATCGATACTTTGCTAGTACCGCGGTTCCGGTACCGGTACTGGCAAGCCATTTTATAGTTCTAGGTATATCTGGAGGTAATACAGTGCTGAAAATCACAAGCCACGAACTCTATTATTAACTTGAACTAATGATAATTTGATATCAGAATAAAGAAACTATTTCGGGATATTAGATACCATTTTGGAATATACTAACAAACTTTCCCGTAGAGTTTAGTGATGCGCATATGACAACATAGACAATTCAATCAACCAAAATGGAACTATTCGTTGCACACGTTTTGTGGTTTGAACTTATTGTTCTTCTGTGTGTGATAAACTGATAGAAAGTAACGCGACACACGTCGGTGGTTTTCACTTCACAATATTCAATCATAATAAATGTATTTGCAAAGTCGCGCGGTCGGCCATTTTAAATCTAAACAATAATGAGTCAAGTTAGGCAACAATTGCTCTCCACGAGTTCCTCTACTATAATGTCTATTCAGCCATTACATGTACATTGTGCACGGTTCGTGGATATTCGTTCCCGATTTTATTATATAGCTGGATGTTCCATGAGTCCCATTTAAATTCAAAATGGTCTACCTTATATAAATTATACAAACTGATACATGTGAACGGGTACGTGTGTATGTGATTAATACAAACGTGTGGGCCATACTTGTGGGTGGGGTCGTTGGTGAATAAATGATAAGAAATTGTAACTGGGTTTAGTGTATAATTGCCACAACTGGGCAAAAATAAAGGCAAAAACATAAGTTGCAATCACAAGTTCCCAACACAAAATAATATTTGAAGATTAAAACAATTTATTACACACTTAGACGTGATTTATAAGGATTTCTTGGTGAGTTAAAAGTGATAATGTCACACCTGTGAATTACGTCACCGATGAGAGCACGCGATTTTAGACCGGAACTATTTTCACTTTCTGCGGCTCAAACATGGTTGAAGTTGAACAGAAACGAACTGCTAACGATGATGCAGAAGCAGTTAATAAAGTGGTAAAATGAAGAAGAATCTTACCTATTATCGACTCCGATGATTCGGACGATGTCATATATATTCCAGTAAAATGAACTACGAACAATTCCATGTGAACAATACATTTATCCAGTTCCGAGCTGAATTTCCACGTGTTGCACTTCGAGAGTTTGTTTACGTCGATGATTAAAATATCGTCACTTCGAAACTTATCTTTCTACTTTTAGCACGATTTCCAAACATTTCCTGTATGAACCAACATTATTTACACACACCATCAGCATCTTCACAATATTCCGTTCCAAGTGCCATGCTTGTTCGGTCAGAATAAACACAATTTTTACAGAGAATTTCCGAAACTTTAAAAAATGAATGGCATCAAATTTTGAGGTCAATCGGTATCGTTACGTCACAATTATTTAAATTATGTGTCCGTCCGCGTAACTGCACGCGCAACTGTACGTTGGGGTTCAAAATGGGAGAATCAGCTGATCTGGGCTTATTTTGTCACATCTTCTCGTTAGGAATTAGCAACTTTTAGTGGTTGAAAGTGTGTAATAAACAGAATAATCAATTGGTTTCGATGATAACGTGACATAATTCACTCGGGTAGCCGGTCCTATTGGTAAAACCCTCGTTCGCTCCGCTCACTCGGGTTTTACCAGGCCCGGCTCCCCTCGTGAATTATGTCACGTAATCATCGAAACCAATTGATTACTCTCTATATCACAAGGCCGTGCTTTCAAAGAATTTTAATTCAACCATTGAAGAGTTATAATAGACACATAAAAACCAGGAACCACCCTTCCGTGACCGACCTCTCGCGCCATGAATACAATCACGATCGATGTGCATCGCGTGTAGTTTAAAGAGCGAAACTTGATACTACTGAATTTTGCCAAACAGCCTGCTGATCTACGAACGTGCATATATGCAGTACCGAATACCGGCGGATCTGCACACCAGTACCGTTACCGCAAAAAATGCCCGAGTATGCGGTACCGGTACTGCGTACCGCTGAGAAGCCTGGGTGGAATTGTTGTATAAAAAAACAGCACTACATGTAAATATAAAATAAAACAGTGCTACATCTTATTACAGATTATTTCCACATATAATCAGTGACTACAGGCAGTCTAAAATAAAGTTTCAGTGACACTGTCCGAAGAGGGGGATAATTTCATCTGTTACAGTCTACTAGATATCGACACGACGCGTATAGTGTGTTTCAGAACGAAAAAGTTGAATAAAATCAACAAATTTGGAAATGTAAAAACAATTCAAACGTTATTGTATTCCATGTCCCAGCCCGGACATATACACCAAAGTTCAATAATATTCATTGAGAAACAACGGACCAAACGCCATATAACACCCCGTATATACCTTTTATTCCGAGCCGGCCTCGGTATACATTTTAGAGTGTGTCCCGAGCTGGTACACGTCGACTGGGGCGAGTTAGCCCTGGTGCGAGTAGGCCGATTCCGGCACCTTCTATAATTTGCAGCAGATATCCGTTTACGCTGGTTTACGCGTAATTTAATTTAGAAAATTCCCCAATTAGTATCGTAAATAGAGCGACTGTTTTTGACAGAGACTGCCTCTGTTATTGATTATCATGTTGTTATAATTAAAAGACGACAAATGCACATGCCGTTCAAACGTAATAGTCTATTTTCCCCATGTTAAACTACATCCGCAAATACCAAATAACGCTAACCTACTGCAAATGTTTTACACGACAACTGTTAACATATTTGGTCTGAATTCAACTGATGTGGTATGATTCCTCAAAATAAACAACCATCGTTACTTGGAAATGTAGTTTGGGCTAACATTTACACAAATCCTCCACCTCCTCTATCCTGACACACACGTCAGATGAGAAACATCCACCATAGAACCGCCCAAATTGGGCGAAATAACAATCGCAAACAGCGGCGAACAGAGCATTACAGTGCGACATCGCGTTTTTGGGATAACAACAATGAGAAAATCTAGCGTTTTTTAATTGATACCGGACAAATATATTTATTTATTTATTTTCGCGAGCGACTAGTACTTTTCTCCGGCGGAAATACATTACTTCTGGCAGTAGCGACAGAAACTCATTACCGCAAAAAACATTGTACATTCATAACACTAATCCTAATGAAAAGTTCGAAGATGCTTGCCCAGGGCTCTTGCTCTCATGCAGGTGTTGATTTTTATCAAATTACGCACACGTCCCGGCTCAATAGACAATGCAGTTGGAACTGTCACTCCAACAGATTATCCTCACTGCTTCAACACGGTTACATGTTTACCACCATTTATGGAACAACGGGGTACTATCTGACGACCCAAACAATCCTGGGGAAATTTGGTCTGGTACTTGATATATGGCCGGGAACACGCCGTCGGGGTTATGGTATAGCAGCAGAGAGATGACGGGGTGGCTTACACAGCTAGCGTGGGGACTAAAGAGGTAAATGCCTTCAAATGTATGCAGAGACTTGAGATAAATGCTGTTAATTCCATTGATACATGTGCATGCAGCAGAGAAAATCATACCCGTTTTCGACCCATTTCGATCTCACAAAAGTACCGCACGCTATTCGGATGTTGAGCTAAGTTATATCACTTACACATTTGGTGCAGAATTTATAAAAACTATAGTCGGCAACTCTGTGATGTTGAGGATTATGACACCTACCGCAACACCTATCAGAAACAATAGATGCCGGATGAACAGGACAGGACGACCACCCAGTTGTGTTATATGCGAAAATCACAATTTTCTATTACAACCCAAATTTCCACCCGAAATCCCAATAACTATAATATTTTATACAGACTAACGATGTTTGTTGTTTACCAACTTGCTACGCTGGGTGTACAAAATATTAACCTCGAGAAACTCCTCCTTGGAGTTACTACTCTGAATAGTACACAAAACCGAAACATATTTAGGGCTGTCCAATTATACAGCCCGTTGCGTTATTATGCAATAAAATATGTTTACACTAACCACAACACTTGACGAATTGTGTGGATTAATCACATTGAAAACATAAGTATATATAAATAAAGCTATAAAATTGCATCCATTGACGACGTATATTATGTTTTGGCGGATTCCAGAATTCTCTCATTTATCACAAAAAATGGTGTTTTTACCCAAAAATGAACCCTAGAACAGTACGATAACACAAGAAACACTTACAACATGTGAGCATGACCATAGTCTACAGTTTAGGTGAGTTTCAAACAACAAAAAAGTTATTCCTGCAGCTCAATTCCAGTTTTCACTGATTTTACTCAGTTTTCATATTCCCCTTATCCGTGCGAACAATTTGATATATAATACGTCTTGGTGGTTGGCGACATGATTCAACTAATACAAAATAAATCCCTTTTCTGGTCTCTGCTGCTCCACTATGTAAATAATACTCCATCCGGTTTCAACAAGGAGTTTGAACCCTCACGTGATGCCATTACGTTGCCAACGTCATTACACCGTTAGCCCAAAATCCCTAAAAAAAACTTCCCACACATCCCATGCTGTCATTTCTGTGAATTCAAATAACATTACATTCTGATAGATAAACTGCCATTCTCAAAAAGGAACGTCATTCCAATATTCACCAGTTTCCCCATAAACAAAACACTTAAATCACTTAAATCACACCAAAATGGCGATTTTTTTTTAGAAAAAAACATTAAAAAGAGAAGGGAATGAAGTCTGAATGCACAGGGTAGTTTGGAAAATGAGCCTGCCGTAATACAACACGCATTTCGTCCTCATTCTAGTGGAACAGTATAACATGAACTGTATTTTATTTTGATAGTGTCTACAATTATTGCTAATTTCACGAAAGTCGGGTCACCGTTTCCATGGTTACCGCACCACTTAATTGTTTTTTGACAGGGCATATCTTGTAGCATATAATCTAATCTTTCATATGACATATAACAATCGCTTAAGTACCATAGGTATATTAAACTCCTTAAATACGGCAATTTTTGGGTCCTGGCCGCTCACCTAATTAACCTAATTCCCCATGATGGAATGCCAGGGCGACATTTGGTGATGTACCGTAACGAACACTGACTTTTGTATTTTGACAGCCATTTTGGTAGCCATCTTGGATGAAATGGAACAGTTTTGTTGAAGTGTGATAATATTTCCGTATGTGGCACGAATACTTATGTCCCCATCACTGAATGCCGCTCATTTCTTTAAATCTATTGCTACAATATCGGAATTAATTTTTGACAAGATGCTATAATTCGATTGTCTAAAGTGGATTTTTGACAGATCGAACATGTTTTGTACAATACAATTGGTCACCACATTGCTGAAGCAATAATTAAACCCAGAATTTTCACAATTCGCAGTCGATACCAAACGGAAGGTCATTTACATGAGATTCTTGAAAATCGCAAAATTGTTGATTTTTTAGTGCCATTTTGACAGCCATCTTTGACTGGAATAACATTTTCCCGTGAAATTGGGTACTGTACTTCGAGAACTACTATCGATGAATTGCCCTAACTGAAACGAATGTGTACCAATTAAGAAATATGCGCTGAATTCGTCAGTTCTTATGAAAACCCTACATCTGAACTGAACTGACAATGGCGTCATCTTTGTGACGTCATAATTCTCTCCAGTCGCGGACCCATGAAGTCTAACAAACTTTTTCCGACAAAGTAAGTGATACCCTATCATAATATCATAGTCTCTACATTTGTTCAAAAAATTCCCACGAAAGTACATAAGCGACTCTACTATGGTAGCTTTTGGTCTCGCGGTTGGATTATTGGTGCGGATTATGTTGATAACAAACAATTATAGTGGTTGACCTGGGAAATTTTCTAACTATAGTTGAGTGTGGACCGCATACTAGATCATCCAATGACGCTATTGCTTGTTGTTGTTTATCACGCGTGTGTATGAATATAAATCTCTCATCGCATTTAAAGGTACTCAATCCGATCAGATGGTCCTGTATTACTATTTCTTTGGCTTCGGGGGTAAAAAATATTTGATTCGAGTCGAGGAACCCACACATCAAAGCTCAGAGTGATCAGATATCGATTTTTGAAATTCGTTCATTTCTCGAGATCTGGGACACTAATTTAGTCTGCCTCGTGCTCAAACAGACAAATTGCGGGTGTAAGATGAATAACTCTTAAAATCAAGTGGTTAGTATTGTTAATAACTAGCCACTTGATTTGGCCGTATTTTACCATTTGTTTTTAGAGTTATCCATCTGCATCCGCGATTTTGACCGAGACCATCCTTTTGACGGCGCGTTTCTGGGGACACAAACAATTGAAATAACAAACTTGCAAAATCGATATCTGATCACTTTGAGCGTTGATGGGTGGGTTCCTTGACCCCGAAGCCAAAGAAATAGTAATTTAGGGGTGTTTAATCGGATTGATTACCTTTAAAGACTGGTATCCATATCTATGTATCATCATTACATCACAAAAGCTGTACTTCTCATTGCAGGACTCATCGTCGTCATCGCCGTCACTTTGTTTGCCACTATGCACTATCCAGGTCCTGAAATGTGGGGACAATACCTGGCGTACTCCGCTATATTGCCCCTTGTTGGAGCCGTGATGAACTTCGTCGCTGGGGGTCTGCTGGCGGCCGGATGAAATGTTAGCTAAAAACACTTTGGGTTAGAGACTTCATTGATGCTGTAGATTCTTCGTCCTGATAATATTGATCAAGTCTGACACATTCTGCATTCCACTTTTGTAATTAGATTCAGCTATTATATGTGACCCGCCATATCAAATCCAGTCGGTGTCGGGATTTTTTTACCCTGTGCCAATGCATTGGCCTAACAATTTTTTATCATGTTTTTTAAATAAATGTTTCTTACAATTTTTAGGACATAAAATAGAAAAAAACATCCATTACCCTGCAGGGAGCCCCACACATATATAGAAGCACCTAGAATAGTGTCGTCTGCTCATGTTTGTCTGGGGCTCTGTATGGGTGAAATTATAAAATTGTTAAAGAATACAAGATCAAATTATTAAAATTGTAAAAAATTGTTAGGCCAATGCATTCTCTTATATATGCGAGGCGACCTATGGTCGAATCGCATATATAAGAGAATGCATTGGCACAGGTTAAAACAAATCCCGACTTCCGACTGGATTTGATATGGCGGGTCACATATTTGAACATTGTTATTGTTATGATGACGATTTGATTAAAATAGGCATACACCAGAATAAGACATCCAAATTATTGAAGGTATACTACTTCGCTGCAATAATTATATCTGCAATGTAATCAATTGCAAGTGAATGTACCAGGAAGCTTAACTCGTCCTGCTAAAATGCTGGTCCTACTGAATTGCTATGATGCTGGTAGGGCAAACTTATGATATTACGTTATTTTTTCTGAAGTTGTCATTTTTACGGTGTTCGGCTGATCCGACCAATTAGATAGAATGCATGTGCGTATATCAAACATTTAAGAACATATATATTGAAACAATATTAATAATGTTTACGCTGGTTGTTGGAAAAACGATGCAAATAGCCATATTGATTATGTGTAGCACTCCCAGGTTTCCTTTTCACTAAGTCAACATGCTTATTCAATATAAGTAATACAAGTAAACATGTACACGATCAGTCACTGAGCTATATGTATTACAAATTCTTTGGAAGTCAGAGTGGAAGAGCCTCTCTATATATATGTTATGAATATGGAAATACTGTAAGCTGATTTCCTTTGTCTCAACGTTCAGTCATACCGATTGGTCAAGCCAGGAGACCATGGACCTGCTCCCAGATGTGTGATGATTCAGTATGACCCAGGCTGAGATACAGGCGTCTAATAAGTTTAAAGGTCCCAACTTCCCCTTATAGGAATATCATTATCTTACAAGTGCCGTATAGACCACTGTGGAGGATCTATTCCTAGGAATGTGGTGCTCCACCAATTTGTTGAGCAATTTTTATCGTGACATTACGGTGCTTTACTGGGGATTTTTTATTTTCACCGCACAAAAGTGAAGAAAAATTACAGCTTATGTAAGTATATCGCAGGTTTCTTTTAACCAATAGATTATTTATATTGATGTTCACATTGATATGTGAGAAAATGTAAGAAATCCCATAGGAATTCCCGTAAATCGACATTTTATAATTATATTCCGATACTTTACAGAGCGCTCAGTGCTCTCCCAATAGTCAAATGCTCTCCCCAGGATCATGTATTGTGCTATAACAAACAGAAAAGCGAATAAATACTAAATGTTATGCGTTGGTTAGGGGGTAATAAACTTAATATGTTATTTTGCGTCGCATATACGTCCATAAAGGCATACTTTGTTCGTTTAATCACGTATTTCAGGGGTAGCAAACGCAATGGGGAGTATATGAATGAACAATGTAATCTATAATTATTTCCATGTGTTCTATTGGATATAACTGATAACAAACGCTCAATTCTTGTTCAGGAAATGATTGTCGAACGTATTTTTATTGTGTAACTGTAATTGTGGCCAATCTTAGAATGTGACATAGTTGGTTGGTTTATGGCAATTGATAGGTCATTATCCTTGTTATATCCCCAACAGCAACTGTTGCACCAGTGTTCACAAATATAATGTTTCATGTAAAATATCATGCTGAGATTTTGAAACAACCGAGCAGTCGAAACCGGAAAACCTCAAACATTCTTACGTAGTTTGGTGGAATAACCGCGAAAAACTAAACCCGATATCAGGTATGACTATAAACAGGTTCATGCAATTAGGTCCATTCGAGCAAAACTTACAACACAATCAGGTAGTAAGAGTGTTGTAATAGAGTATTACCACACTACTGTTCCTGCTGTGGCTAAAAAAGAGCTAAACTACACTTTACATGTGTATCACGGGGTGATAGAACGTTGATGGACTAGTGGGGGTGTTTTTATTATCATCGTTCAGTGATGTTCCCCGATAATCGTGACCAGATTTTCATTGCGAACTCGAACGCCAAATTACAAACCCGCCAAATTACAATCCCGCAAATGTGTAAGTGTATATATATATATATATGTGTATGTGTGTATTTGAGTGGCCGTTTGTATGTATAATTGTTTTATTTCGACATTTGCGTCGTTTTGGTGGTCAGTGCTCTGTTTTTGATTTGTGACGCCATCATGTGTGTATGCACCAATGTTGGATTTTCATTATTTGTATTTATATATTCATGTATTCATATATTTATTGTCATAGACCTTAGTGGTTTACACCACATGCTTGGGGTCAGTTGTGTGGATTACATGTCTATTCTTAAAGCCATTTTGCAATTATTTTATATTTATACTATTTGTCTTCGCTATGTGTGTTCTTGTGTGGCTCACATTCATATGGATAATCCACTTGGGTGTGAGTCATATGCATTGTATGGGAGGCCAAATTCACATTTAATAATGAATTGTGCTTAAGCGCAAATAGGGCATTTACGCTTAAGCGTAATTAATTACGCTTAAGCGCAATTAATTGCGATTAAGCGCAATCAATTGCACTTAAGCGCAATCAATTGCGCTTAAGCGTAATTGTGACTACTATCTAACCTACCCATAAACTATTAGCATGACCTGGTGTATCACCTAGCAACACAAGATGAGCATTGAGCTATTTTTAACCTGTACTCAACAGACAACTGTGAATTTGTGTTCAACAATGAGAATCCCTAATTACATATTATCAACATCCCTCTATCCAAAGAATTGATGTCTCCTTCCCGGAACTCTAGTATTTTTTTTGTATGATGTTTTTAATGTATTTTTGCAGATTTTAGCCTTTACTATGGTAATATCCTATACATGCATGCGGTGTCACTTCATGAGGGCTTTCTTACCTCATACAGGAATCAGGGAGCTAAATGTGTTCTAGAGTCGGGGAGCGAGTACACCGTGGAACCCTAAAGGTGAAGGTAACTGAAGAATGACCTTCACCTGATACATGCGACACGTTGTTAAAGGATGACATCGCGTTTATTTGATTTGTACATAATATCTAAATAATTTAAACTGGTGAATGAATGGGGGAATGGATTTTTGTGAGCGGGAAATTTATTTAACTAGCTGCTGTAGTTCTGGATTTTTCCAGATCAAATTTGGCTGTGGGATAGCCCCGTCGTACACTTGGAGATTTATTTTTAAAAGTAAACACATGACCTATGATTTTTCTTGCATTTTCGTGATCAACTGGTGTCAATCTAGCTGGGTAAACATCACTGGTATGACCTGCAGGCTTCAATTCAGTGAATTTGGCGGAAACGTTAACACTGTCGCCTATGGGAAACCATTTAGTTCAGCGATTCCTATAGTGATGCTCTAATTAATCGACTTCTTAACCACAGCATAATTATGGGTAACTTTTCAGGATTTAGTCGGAAATATGGCTTGTTGCCATTCATCGAAAAGCCCTCGAGCCATATTTCCGACTAAATCCTGAAAAGTTATCCATAATTCTGCTGTGGTTAAGGAGTTGATTAATTAGAGCATTACTGTATGGTTTACTTATTGACTTAAATCAGGGGAAAAAACCCTATTTTCATATTATCAACATCCCTGTCCAAAAAATGGTGTGTAATTACGGAAGCTTTGGTGTCTCAGTCCTGGAGCTCTAGTTTTTCTTATTAAATCAGCATCTCTTGCACAAATCTATAGTATTTCCATGATCATATAGTGTGAATGTGGTGTCACCGAGGGCTTTCTTCCCTCATATGGTGTGCCTGTATACTCGAAAATTGAAGAAAATCAATGTCGCCCCGACTAATACAGAAAGTAATGCTAATGCAAGTAGCCCCAACTAATATATACCGAAGATAATATAATGCTATCACGAGTCGCTCCAACTAAAACAGAAGGTGATGCTATTGCAAGTCAGCCATTTTGATAAAGAAGTTGTGCTAGCTCCCTACCCATCCAAACCAATGAAACCAAGAGGTGATATGTCAATAGGAGTTAATGCTAAGTTATGGAGAAACCTATTTATTCACCAGGGGTGTTTTGTTACATATAACCATGAATTGCACTTAAGCGCAATTAATTATTAAATGTGAATTTGGCCTCCCATAGCATTGTATATTGTATGTAGTTTTATGTTGTCTTTGGTTCACACTCGTGCTTGTGGTCAATGTACATTGACATTTCTGTGTATCCAATTGGTATTTGACATTTATTTCATCCCCATTTATAACTTGCATTATTCTTTGACAAACTGTCCCCGCAATGTCAGCAGGAAAATACATTATATGGTGTTCTTATAGCATCCATACCAGATCATAACACACGCGTATATTTATATGTAGGCATAACTAACTATTTTGTGAGCATAAGCGTATTGTCAAAATAATTGACGTTATATTAACTACAGAACGGGTGAGCTACTTCATTTGTATCCCGGCATGGCTTGTATTATAATTTCTTAACAAATAATCACCAATGTGGCTTTATACGAGGTTGTTTTAGTAGGATTTCAGCCAGATGAGTTTTCAGCACAGCACCGGAATAACGATTATTCAACTCACAAATCACCGGAATGATTCAGTAAACCACCGGAATACACATGTAGACCTATTTTATGGTCGTTTTCTTAGATTTGGTATGTTATTAATGATATTTTCATGTTGCATTGACTTCAGGAATGTATTGAGGAACAGGCATTCAAAGTTACAATATACAATATTCAGTATTAAGTCGGTAATACGCCGTTGAAGTGACGAATTTCCCCAAAAAAAGCAAAATATCGAGTAATTTATTTATATTACTGGGCTGTATGCCAATATAGTGGCATAATATTACAACATATATTACTCACCTTCTTTGGCACGTCCATCTCGTATTCATTCGTCCAATATTTGCGTTTAAAACATCACTAAAACGCGTGTTTATTACCCACGCATGTCATCTCTGTCGCACAATGAGCAAAATGTGACAGGACACCGGAATATTTGCTCGCTAAGCACGTAAATATTGCTAGGGAGAGCACCACATTCCTAGGAATAGATCCTCCACAGTGGTATAGACAGAGGTTCAAAGATGACCAATCAATTTACAACTGAAATACAATCTCCTTTTGGACAATTTAATAATGGGAGATAATAGTTCCTGGATTACAAAATAAACTATATTTAACATACTCACGGGTGACCAGCATTTTATTACGAACACCACCAAAATCAACACGTTTGAAAGAATGATACTTGTTCTTAACGACATCAGAGTGTCCTGTCAGCATCATAGCAATTCGATAGAAGCCACCAACATCATGGTAAATTGGCAGGACACTTATCCAGGGGCGGAATGTCATGCGAATGTTCTTGACACCATATAAGTAGCATCTTCACACCTTTTTCAAAATGTTGCAAAAATCGGAGAAATTTTGGTAAAATGTGGTAGTATATTGACTCTCAAGCATAACGAAATTGAGAAAAAATGAAAATCATGCAACATGATTTTTTTTCTGAATTTTCAAAAAATTGACGTCAAAATGTTTTTTCTGCGAAAATGTTTATGTCCATTCAGGGACATACTCAAGACAACACATCTTTGGATACTTGTCACCGAGCTATCCAGTGGGGAAAGAGATTCATTAAACTGACCACTAAACAATTGTTAACCAGGGTTCATTGCAAACTAACCAGATTATACAAAGTTGAACCAACCTGCACAAAACTTTATGTACCGGTAGGTAATCTGGAGCCTGATATATATACATTGATTTGTATGCAGTCTGAGTAAACTCATACCTAAATATTCATTACAACATTGAATATAAGGTCTGACGGATAACATCGATATTTCATTTCCAAGTCCTCGGGATTCCGTAATCTGATTGATTGCGTAAATTATTTTCCGTCCAATGAAACCGTATGGGTTAATAAACAAGTGTCAGTGGGCGGAGCTAGACTCCCATAATGTCACCTCTAAATATAGTAACAGAGCGGAATTTCTCCGATCGAAAGCGATGCTTGCAAATACAACAGACAGAAACAATGGCTTCGAAATTATATATTCGGTACGATTCGGATTAATTTGAAGGATGTGCTAGACCTGATAGATAGGCCTGCGCATGGTACCAACTTGGCCTCCCATAAATATAAATAGAACTCACTCACGTCCGTGTATTTGATTTACTTTATTGTACCATGGTTTGCAAATCAAATTATTTGTCGTAAAAAAGTCATCTGAAAGTTAACACCGAGGAAATGACTTAATTTTATGCTTTTAAATAGTTCTAAAGCATCATTTTTGATGACGACCTTATTTTTTGCTCTCGGATGCAGCTTTCCGGGTGATGCAGCGAGTTCATCTCCCGAAAAAGAATAGTCGCACACACGACAAATATTATCTGCTGTAATTTTATGTCGCGACACAGGCCATTACTATTATTGCGAAGCACAACAAATAACACGTGGGGACACCTGTCAATCATCGATGTATTTTTTTAAATCCGTGACGTCATTTTGGGGAAGCTCTTCGCTGAATAGAAATGGTTTTGGCTACATAAGCTCCAGACTCTATATTTCAAATATAGAGTCGACGTTCACCCAGACTGATTTGTATGGTGCCACACACTTACAAACATGTGGGGGAGGGACTCCGAGGGAGAAATAACATAAATCTGCAGAAAGCAGCAACTGTTCTGAAATTGATGTTGTTTTGATGAAAATACCATTTGCATAATATACATTGCATTTTTGGGACTTGTTGGTCTGTCTTATCTTCTGTATGCTGTGATATGTTATATAAATGTACTGTACACACATGCCATTATAATACAATGTATGTTTATTTGTTGAATTTGATTCGTTATTTCGTCAATTTGAAACAAAAATAAGCACACATTATTATGAACCTGTCTTTGTAGTAGTACTAGGGATGTGGTGACACGGGGGTGTCTTACCCCATCCAACTTTGGTAAACAAAATTCAACAGTTGGAAATTTCATTTAAGGACCATAGTTAACAACACTATACTGGTAGCAGATTAAAATATATATAGCACATACTTACCAACCACACTCTTGACTTTCTGCCAGTTCAACGCGGTGTACACAGCGGCAGTGCAATGGTATATGGGGTCCGTGCAATATGTTGTGACAGTCAGCAAGGAATCATTTGCGTGATCAAAAATTACATACAGACTGTACATGTGGACACTATATACTATACTATGATGTGGACACTATATACTATACTATGATGTGGACACTATATACTATACTATGATGTGGACACTATATACTATACTATGATGTGGACACTATATACTATAATATGATGTGGACACTATATACTATACTATGATGTGGACACTATACACTATACTATGATGTGGACACTATATACTATAATATGATGTGGACACTATATACTATACTATGATGTGGACACTATATACTATACTATGATGTGGACACTATATACTATACTATGTTGTGGACACAATATACTATACTATGATGTGGAAACTATATACTATACTATGATGTGGACACTATATACTATACTATGATGTGGACACTATATACTATACTATGATGTTGACACTATATAATATACTATGATGTGGACACTATATACTATACTATGATGTGGACACTATATACTATAATATGATGTGGACACTATATAATATACTATGATGTCGACACTATATACTATAATATGATGTGGACACTATAAACTATAATATGATGTGGACACTATATAATATACTATGATGTGGACACTATATACTATACTATGATGTGGACACTATATACTATACTATGATGTGGACACTATATACTATACTATGATGTGGACACTATATACTATAATATGATGTGGACACTATATACTATACTATGATGTGGACACTATATACTATACTATGATGTGGACACTATATACTATACTATGATGTGGACACTATATACTATACGATGATGTGGACACTATATACTATACTATGATGTGGACACTATATACTATAATATGATGTGGACACTATATACTATACTATGATGTGGACACTATATACTATACTATGATGTGGACACTATATACTATACTATGATGTGGACACTATATACTATGCTATGATGTGGACACTATATACTATACTATGATGTGGAAACTATATACTATACTATGATGTGGACACTATATACTATGCTATGATGTTGACACTATACTATACTATGATGTGGACACTGTATACTATACTATGATGTGGACACTATATACTATAATATGATGTGGACACTATATACTATACTATGATGTGGACACTATATACTATACTATGATGTGGACACTATATACTATACTATGATGTGGACACTATATACTATACTATGATGTGGACACTATATACTATACTATGATGTGGACACTATATACTATACTATGATGTGGACACTATATACTATTATATGATGTGGACACTATATACTATACTATGATGTGGACACTATATACTATACTATGATGTGGACACTATATACTGTACTATGATGTGGACACTATATACTGTACTATGATGTGGACACTATATACTATACTATGATGTGGACACTATATACTATACTATGAAGTGGACACTATATACTATAATATGATGTGGACACTATATACTATAATATGATGTGGACACTATATACTATACTATGATGTGGACACTATATACTATACTATGATGTGGACACTATATACTATACTATGATGTGGACACTATATACTATACTATGATGTGGACACTATATACTATAATATGATGTGGACACTATATACTATACTATGATGTGGACAATATATACTATACTATGATGTGGACACTATATACTATACTATGATGTGGACACTATATACTATACTATGATGTGGACACTATATACTATAATATGATGTGGACACTATATACTATACTATGATGTGGACACTATATACTATACTATGATGTGGACACTATATACTATAATATGATGTGGACACTATAAACTATAATATGATGTGGACACTATATACTATACTATGATGTGGACACTATATACTATAATATGATGTGGACACTATATACTATACTATGATGTGGACACTATATACTATAATATGATGCGGACACTATATACTATAATATGATGTGGACACTATATACTATAATATGATGTGGACACTATAAACTATAATTATAGCTAAATTCTGGAATATGTTACACACTTAGAAATAACAAGCCGTATAGGTACTAAGGTAGTGCCAATATGTCTGTTAGTACCATACCAACATGTACCGAGAAGAATGTGGTTCTATATATTGATATAATACCTAATCATGTTAGTTTAAACATATTTTATTAGCAAAAATAGCTAATTGGATTGGGGCACAAGTTATTGCTAACTTAATGACGCCCCGTTCCAACAAACAATTGGCAATTAACAAAAGGAGTTAGGCTTCCTGCCTGCAATACATATAACATATAGGTATACAAAGAACACTTGTATGATATATTAATTAAGATAAAATCGGGGATACACATTAGGATGTCAAAGGATATGTGTATTGTTTGTGTCAGTATGGGAGGGTATGAGATGTGAAACCGAAGATCGATGATGTGATATTTGTCTTATAAGTATATGTTCAATCTTTCGCTCGTTTTTATATATTACTAGCAGGGTTACCCGGCGTTGCCCAGGTTAATGTATGCTGTGGATATTTGTTGGGAATAGAGAATGCTCTTGCTTAAAGTGTTATACGTTTTCTCATAAATTGTATATTCAAATAGCATCACAAAACATGATTATTACAGTCATGGAATATAAGTATTGGCTCACCTTGTCAATTGTCATTCTGTTTATCACGATTAATCTGTTCCACCAATAATGAAGTATTTATTTATTTACAACTGCGTATACATTAGACGTTATAATATGATACATGAACATCATAAACACATTAGTTCGATAAAAGATGATAATTGGGTTTTACATATTGAGATGTATCAATCAATCTAGTGGGTTGGACTAAGATCTCGAGGACACCTGGCTATCATATCTCCATGAAGATACAGATGTTTCAAAGAAATTTCCAGGTGCTCCTCTGTTCATGGTGCTATATATTGGCTAAATATTCTTAGTTTAAACGAAATGTTGCTGCGCACATATATCAGCTACATGTGACAGGCACAGAGCGAGATTTTGAGTTGTTTATGTCAGTCGATGAGTCTGTTCTAAAACCCTTGTCAGATGTCAGTATTGGTAGGATCCTGAATAGTCTTGTACTACTAACTGCATTTTCTTTTATATCAGAAGAAACTATATTTGACTGCACACTCTGACCAGTATTTTTGAACAGGCCTTCCATATCTCTTGACAAATTGTAACTTTTTGTGGAAACTGTATTGAATGGAACAGACTAAATTTTGTTATTATATATATGCAATCCTCTGACGGTTCGAGGTCTCTCAGAATATATGTATCTCTTCAATAGAATGATAAATATACGTTTAATGATTCTTCTAGTTATCTCTTTTTGCTAGCTCATTATGTGAATGCCTTGATTGCCATTCCCATATAAATATGACTGTTAAGAAGATATAATTGTTCAAGTGACTTATGTGGGTCACCATATGTCGGGATTGTGAAATATGAACGCCCAACTACGTAAAATGATATGGAGATGGCCTGGTGACTGTATATAACTTATATGTGGATATCGGCGAATAGCAATCTTATCAATGATAGTGCATATCCGCTCGCCACCCGTGACGCAAACGACACCAAATGTGATTTAATTCATGGTATATCATTAGAGAAAAACGTGTATGAATTTGGTGGAATTTGGTTTATTAAATCAATTGTTGATGCAACGCTGACTCGAACAACGCCATATTGCGAAGGTGATTATGTATTCGTTTGGTGGAAATCAGCGACAAAACTATTTCACCATATTTGTTAAATTTCCCCTCCCACCAACAGCGTCATTTTAGAAACTTTTAACCCGCAACATTGTCTTCCTTGTAAAAAGTTACCCCTCTTAGAACGCCTTGGTGCCATCTCGATTGTACCGTGTGAAGTTATATATAGAATGCACACAGACAGACAAAAAGACAGATAGACAGACAGCACGATTTTATTTCTGGTATCATTTGAGAAGAACGTGTCTGAATTTGATGGTAATTGGTACTAAAAATATTTTGTATCAGTTTTGGTGACCCTCCCGTCCCTATTTCGGACTCAAGCTGCACACACTAAGACTCATTAGAGATTAGAGATGCATATATATGAAATTTGTGAAAATTGGCGAGTATACAAATTCGTATCAAATTTAAGGTCCCCATATCTCTCACCCATAGGGCACCAATTTGGTGTATCTAAACCACATGATAAGATTCCTCGTATCACGGAGAAGAATATGTATCAATCTGGTGGAAATCGGCACTAAACATATAGATATAATTTTATGTGCCCCTCTCATCTCTATACACGTCTGACTTGAATGGCCCCACTTGTGACACCCTTAAACCACACGATTACACTCCTGATATCATGGAGATGATTGTTTATAAGTTTGGTGATAATCGGCGACTAAACAATTTTTTTTTCAATTTTGGTGCCCATCCCTCCCATCTCCATCTCTCACCCAAACAGCACCACTATGGCGTCTTTAAATCACGATTAGATTCCTCGTATCATGGATAAGAACGTGTATCAATTTGGTGGAAATTGGCGCTAAAAAAATTGTGCATCAATTTTGGTGCCCCTGTCCCTTTCGATGCAACCCTGACTCGAATGAGGCCACATTTGACAGATAAAAGCCACATCATTAGACTCCTCATACCATGGGGACGATTTTGTATAAGTGTGGTGGCAATCGGCGACTTATTATCAAATTTAGTGCCCACCCTCTCACAATCTCTCATCCAAAAACAACAATTTGGCGTTGTTAAATTTAACAATTAGATTCCTTGTATCATGAAGAAGAATATATATATCAATTTGGTGGAAATCGGCGCTAAAATTAGTTTTATCAATGTTGTTGCCCCTCTCCCCTTCCGTTCATTCCTGACTCAAACGACGCCACTTTTGACATATTTAAACCACACCGTTGGATTCTTCATAGAGCTTGAGCTGCATGTAGACCCCCCTCCCCCCTATGCGGATTTTCGGTGGTTATGATATCTTTGTAGAACTATATCAGTCCTTCAATTTGCCGGTTGTTTGCCATCTGGATATGGGGGCTTTATAGAGTTATCGGTCTTTGAATCCAAGATGGCCGCCCACATTGAATATCTGACCAGGTAAATTTCAATTCGCAATTACTCAGGAAGTTTGTGAGGTATTACGTCGTGCGACGTGTCATTCTATTGACAATTGAGTACTCCTTATTTATAGGTATGTATATTTATGTTTAAATTTCATATTTAAAAATGGCTGCCAAAATGGCCACCGGAAGTGGAAAATATATCACTTTTTCACTAATATCTTCTATATCAGGTTATGCTGTTCGGAACTGTTCGAGAATTGTCACTTTATTTTGTATATTTTATATTAACAGATCATTGGGGCAATTAAATAAGAAATTCTTTGGGTCCTAGCCCCCTCCGTTCCTTGAAAAATAGATTTTACAGAAAGCGGTATAAATTTTCACAAAAAATCACAATTGGGATTCTGGTCACATTTAAAAAAGGAATGAGCAGAACAGTCTTATGTAAGTGAGGCATACCATTACCCGTGAATATTCCAAGTCATTGGAACCAAAATTGTCACTTAATTACTTAATTAGTTACTTAATTGCTCAAAATGGCCTCCAAAATATGGAAAATTGTAAATATTACCCCAGTGTGCCCTGCAATCGCTTACAAGTTGTGATTGATGAATAAATTTGGCTATTCTGCCTTTTATCCGTTGAAAACTAACATGTCTGATTCACCTTGGTTAATGTTCAGTATCGTAACCACTGACATTACCAGAAATATTGAATTTTACTTTCACAAACTTGACATAAATATCGGCAAAAATTCACTTTTTAGGTACGGACCATTTTTTTAAAAGTAAACTGTAACTAACTTTGGTATGAAAGGTGTTTATTGTTTTGATCTATTTTAAATGTGACACACTGATGTGTTCAAAGACCAAATTACTCAAGATGGCTTCCAAAATGGCAACCAACTTGGGTAAAAAGTTAATTTTTCACATATATCCGGAATACTATTCTCTGCTGTTCCGTAAATTTGGTATTTGTGACTCACTTGGTTATTATGCATGTTAGATAATCAAATGACAACTAAATATTATATCTGGCTGTCCCATTTAATTATGGGGCTGACACATTACTTTTAAAGTTGCAGTATGGAAATTTGCCGAAAAACTCTTCTGGCCACATTTTTTAAAGGTAAAGGGCAGAACTGTGGCACGGAACTGACTGAGATGAACCATACTATGTGGCTACTCTGGCTGATTTGGATAAAAAAAACATATGAACTTGATACAAGAGGGAGGTCAAGCATCATGAGTGTGGTGTCCATTGTGAGATGTACTTGTATTGGCATACAAGTAGTGGCTGTAGTGTCATGTGTGAGGTCAAGGGAGGTCAATCATCATGAGTGGGGTGTCCAGTGTGAGATGTATAGACATACAAGTAGTGGTTGTATGGTCATGTGTGAGATGAATATGTTTACAGGGAGTGACTGCATGGTTGTGTGGTATGTGTGGATGTACGGGTATGCACGATGTGGCTGTGTGGGCAATGTTATGGTGTGTGGATATAAGGAGAGTAGTTACATGGTCATCCCTGTGTTGTTTGTGTATATATGGAGTGACTGCATGGTCATGGTGGGAAGTGTACCTTGGGTGGCTGTATTGTCACAGGTGTTTGCACATGTATACATGTGTTGTCTGTGTGATCATGGATGGGGTATATGGATAAATAGGGAGTAGTTGAATGGTTATGTATAATGTGTATATGTGTACAATGGAATGACAGTACGGTCATGTGTTATCATGCCTGGGGTATAGCTGGGTGGTCGTCGGCGAGCGTGTGGGTATATATGGAGTGCCGCTGTGGTAATGGATGGGATGTATATTTATATATGTCGTGGATGTACATTGTTATTGGTGGGTGTATATGTATACAGGGAGTAGCTGTATGGTCATGGATGGCATGTATGGTTGTACGGCGAGTGGCTGAATTGTCATGTGTGGGGAGTGTATACAAGTTTGGAAGGTATGATTGGCCGTGTTTGCGAAGTATTGGTACATTTGGAAGGACCGTATGACCATTGGTGATGTGTATAGGTACACCTGGGGTGACTCTATTGGCATGTGTGGGGAGTATATGTATATATCGAGTGGCTATATGGCCACGAGTATGTCGAATAGATATACAGGGAGTAAGACGAATATGTGTACAAGGAGTGACTGTGTGATCACCAATGTGGTGAAAATGTATACATGGAGTGACTATATGGTGACGGTCAACTGTAGGAGTATACCTCGTGTGCATGTACGTGTATGGTGACTAATAGCTATATGGTCATGTGTTGTGTACGGGTATACACAAGTGTTGCTGTATAGTAATGGGTGAGGGGTATGTGTATAGCTCGTGTGGCTACATGACCATTTGTGATGTGCATATGTATATCTGGGGTGGTTCTATAGTCATAAGTTGGGTGTATATGTTTATCTTGAGAGTGGCTATTTCGCAATGGGCGTGGCGAGTAGCTTTACAGGGAGTGACCGTGTGGTCAATTGCGTGATGAATAGGTGTACCAGTAGGGACTGTATGATCATGAATGTGGTGAATAGTAATACATGGAGTTACCTGGTGTACCTGTATGTTGACTCACTGCTGTGTGGGGTGTATGTGTATACACAAGTGTGGTATTGTCACGAGTGAGGGTGCGTGTATATAGCGAGTGATTATATGACCATTGGTGAGGTGCATATATATACCTGGATGGGGGTATGTGTATAAGGCGAGTGATTATATGACCATTGGTGAGGTGCATCTGTATACCTGGAGTGACTCTATGGTCATGGGTGGAGTGTATATGCATATATTGAGTGGCTACTTGGCCATGGTGGGGGAAATAGGCACACATGTAGTGACTATGACTAATGGTGGGATCAATAGGTATGCAATGATTGACTGTATGGTCATGAATGTGGTGAATATGTATACATACAGTGACTATATGGTACCTGGGTGACTCTATAGTCATGGTGGGGTGTATGGGTATACACATGTGTGGTATTGTTTTGGGTGAGGGAGGGGTATGTGTATAAAGCGAGTAATTATATGACCGTTGGTGAGGTGCTTATGTATACCTGGCTGAGGGGTATGTGTATAAAGCGAGTGATTATATGACCATTGGTGGGATGTATAGGTATACCTGGAGTGACTCTGTGGTCATGGTGGAGTGTATATGCATATATTGAGTGGCTATTTGACCATGGGTGTGGGGAATAGGTACACATGGTGATGTCAATGGGTATACCATGATTGACTGTATAATCATGAATGTGGTGAATATGTATACATATTGTGACCATATGACCAAGGGTCCAGTGTAGGGCGTATACATGGTGTACCTGTATTGTTACTGATAGGTGTATGGTCATGTGTGATGTGCATGGGGTTTCACAAGTATTGCTGAACGGTGATGGGTGAGGTGTATGTGTAAACAGCGAGCGATTATGTTGTCAGCTGCGTGGTGTTTATTAATATATGGAGTGACTGTATGTTACTGGTGGGTTGTACATGTGTATCTTGGGTAGCCATCGCTTCCACAATAACTCAATGATATGTTAATCGATAGAGAGGTCACGTCAGAGAGTCTCCCTTCTTGGTAGCGTCTATACACACTGGAGGAAATGCTAAACGAATTTCCTGACAACAGTTGATAATTTTTTATGTTAATGGGCTAGAGTAACAACATATTATGGTCCCTCTCAGTTCCGTTTCAAAGTTCTGCCAATTACTTTTCAATAACATGGCCAGAATCCCAAAAGATGTTTTCTCACAATTCCACACTGCATACTTTAAAATTAAATGTTCATGACTCATAATGTACTGTGATAAGTCGATTAACTAACATGTCTAATAACCAAGTGAGTCACACTTTGCTACCTTTTCAGAGCATTATGTTCCGAAGATATATGTGAAAATCAATTTTTTACCCAATTTATTTGCCATTTTGGAAGCCATCTTGAGTAATTTGGTCATTAAATACCTTAGTGTGACACATTTAAGATAGATCAAACCAATAAACAACTTCGAACTAAGATAGTTACATTTTACTTGAAAAAATGGTTCAAACATGAGAAGAGACTTTTTGCCGATATTTATGTCAAGTTTGTGAGAGTAAAATCCAATATTCCCCAGTAATGTCTTTGTTACAATAGTAACAATTAACCAAAATGTATCAAGCATAATAGTTTTCAATGTATTGAAGGCAGAATATCCAATTGTATTCATCAACCATAACATGTAAGCGATTGCATGGCACACTGGGTAGTATCTACCATTTTCCATATTTTGGCGGCCATTTTGAGCCAAAGTAACAACTTTTGTTCCTATGAGTTGGAATATCCATGGGTAATGGTATGTCTCGCTTACATTCCACAGTTCTGCTCATTCCTTGTTGATATATGTATAGAAACCCAATTGTGATTTTTTTGGTGAAATTTAATACCGCATTGTTAGGGATCAGAAGAGGCTAGGAACCCAATAATTCCTTTTTTCATTACCCCAATGATAACTTAATATAAAAATACAAAAATACGGTCAGAATCCTCAACCAGTTCCAAACAGTAGAAACTGATATAGAAGATATTAGTGAAAAAACGTCAAATTTTTCACTTCCGGTGGCCATTTTTGGTGGCCATTTTGAAGATAGAAGTAAGGAGTACTCAATTATCAATAGAACGACATGTCGCACGACGTAATACCTCATAAACTCCCTGAGTGATTGCGAATTAAAATTTGCCAGGTCAGATAATCAATTTTGGCGGCCATCTTGGATTCAATGGCCTCGAAACACGTGACCATTGACTACCTATATACATCCATGTGCACGTGGAATGTTATAGAAAACTGCCCTGGCCTATGTCCTCGTGGAAAATCATGAAAATATTGGTCTTGTTCATAGTTTAATTGCGTTGTGCATGCATAAAATCACACACTGTACTTTTTCAGATATATCTTCAAAATAGATAAAAAATAATATAATCGGTGTCACTTTAAGAAAACTATCGAGTCAGGTGCCCGTGTAACGCTATCAGCGTAGACACTTATTAAATACAGTTCGAATAAAACTGAGTTTGAAAAGATACATATAGTTTTAGTATTAATTTTGAGATAAATATTTCCCCTACCCCCAATAACTCTATCGGAAAAACATAGTCGGCAAAAATCCGCACAGGGGGAGGGTGGCAATATGGTAGCTCAAGGTCTATCATATCATGGGGATGATTATCTGTAAGTTTCGTTACAATCGGCGACAATTTGTTTTTTTGCCCCTCCCCCTTTTCTGTCCCTGACAACAACGGCGTCACTTTAGAAAATTCTAACCCCGACCATTATCTTTCTCGTAAAAAGCTACTGCTAGTAGACCTCTTTGGCATCATCTAGATGGTCCCCTGTGAATTTCTATAGAACACAGACAGACAGACAGACAAAATTATAAAAAATGATAAAAAATTGTCAAAAATGATAAAATTGTTAAAGAATATAAGAAAATTGTTAAAAATTGTTATAGAATGTAAGAACAAATTATAAAAATTTATAAAAATTGTTAATGAATGTAACACAAATTTATAAAAATTGTTAATGAATGTAAGAAAAATTTATAAAAAATTATTAGGCCAATGCATTCTCTTATATATGCGAGGCGACATATGGTCGACTCGCATATATAAGAGAATGCATTGGCACAGGGTCTTCAATGTTGCGCCAGCGAAGCTCCCGTCATGAAAGGGTTATAACGGCAAATGGGGTGTATATGCGTCACACAAATTGCACCCGTACAGTCCTTACCGAAACCAAATCTTTGAATATTCTGACAGCATAAATGGATTCTATCGCGGAAAACCCCATATATAAAGACCTTAAAAAACAAAATGATGGTCTAATAGAAAAATTAGGCAGTTAAACGACAAAATTACGGAAATGCAAAAATCTAACTCGCTCGAAATTGAAACATTGCGACATTCGCATGAAAAAGCAATGACCGACATGGTAAAAAACCTCGGAGGATTATTTAAAGAAGGAAAAAACCAAGAAGATATCGCAAAACAAAGGCAAAGGTAAGCTGATTAAAGCTAAACGCACTTGCACTGATCCACACCCCACCCCAACTTTCAACCATCAACCAGCAACATCATCTGCACACTAAAAACCCCAACTTTCAACAATACCCAGAATTCCTCACCGGACTCCCATATAAGTAAAACCTCATCACCCAAGGATAACACAAGCATCAATTCACAAATATTACCAGAATGTGAATCGTTTGTACATCTAGACAACACGACAAAACAGAATGACATGGAATTCGAACAATCTAACACTAGTGAGTGGAAAATAAACAGCAAAAAACAAGTCAACAACTTAAATATCAGCGGTCAAAATCAAAGGCTCTCACTGTCAACTGGTGAACCGATCCAAAAGCTAACTCTGTTTGCAGAAAACGCAACTTCAGACATGAAGAACAACCACTTCTTTTTGAAAAATATCCTCAGAGATCATGACTTTGAAATACAGGTAACAAAGAGCCAAAACTTATTAGTATACCCTAGAAACGTAAAGACCAAACTCTACCTTATGAATCACGCCGCCAGGGACCACCCCATTCTCAGAAAGGTAAAATTCGTCCAACTAGGGGCAAAAGGGACCCTCCACAAAATCTAAATGTTGTAATATGCGGGGTCGACCCAGAAACTCCAATAGAGGAAATACAATATGATATTGGTCCCCAATACGAAGCCAAGCGGATGTCCTCAACCAAACACGGAGACGCCTCTACAAGAAAGATCAAAATCAAATGCCCAGATATACCCAGCAAGGAAAATATGCTAAGAGGGGTCCAGTTTGGCGCCACCAGAAATCGATACAAGGTAGTTGAATACAAACCCCCCACGCATGTCACTCAGTGCCTGAAGTGCTTCGGCTACCAGCATAAAGTAGCCGGTTGCAACTCAGACACCGGGGTCTGTAAAAAATGTGCAGAGCACCATTATTACAAAAATTGCAACTCAGATATCATGAAATGTGTCAATTGTGAGGGGAACCACCCGGCCTAATTCAAGGGATGCACATCGTACAAAGCAGATGCAGAATTAAAGGATAAACGAAGGCTTACTTACGCCGCCGTGGCTAAAAAACCAATCGAAACAAGCGAAGCAATCCGAGTCGCAGCAACTATAGTTGAATGCTTAAGAGACTTCAAAACAAACAGAGACGATAACGACATTCTACAGAACGTAACCGATAAAGTGAGCAGACACTTCAAAACAAATATCCATAGCTCATGTGTTAGAGATTACACCCGCGAAATAAACAAAATCAACCAGAACTAAAGACTAATTATCTTCTCAAAACCATATCTACATTCAATTTTTTTTACATTCAATAGACAAATAAAGGAAGATTTAAAATAACCCATATCAATATTAATGGCCTCAGAGGTCACAAACAAGAAATAATAGAATTTATCGAAGATTGCAAACCACATATAATAGCACTTAACGAAACAAAATTAGATCATAAATCAAAAATCCGTTTTCCAGGATTCAATTTAATACGAAAAGACCGCACTTGCCACGGCGGAGGAGTTGCCTTCCTTGTCCAACACGGCCTCAAATACAAACATGTAGAAAATATTGCACCTATTGATAATGATGGAAATGTTATTAATGATGAAGTTATTGCTATAGATATCACTATTAACAACAAAAAAGTCACCATTATCTCCCTGGACTACCCTCCACAAGATACCTCTTCACCCAATCTAGAAACACTAAAATTCTGTACAACAAGAAATAAACAATGTATATTTCTAGGCGACTTCAACGCCAGACATCAAATTTTCAATAGCAAAACAACAAACAAACATGGAGACATCTTATTAGAACTTATTCACTTAAACGATTCTGGTGAACCAACCCATTGTGCAAATAATACAAGGGTATGGGATATAATAGACCACGCGTTCGCTACGGAGGAAGCTGCCAAACTCCGCATCGAAACCACCATAGGGGCTGATGTTGGAAGCGACCACCTCCCGCTCGAACTAAAAATAACAAAATTCAAAATCAGCAAAGCAAAAGTCAAATTAAGAAGAAACATAGGCAAAGCCGACTGGCAAATATTCAAGCAAGAACTAATTTCAAATCTGTCAAACTCTGACCTAAATTCACCCAGAGCTCTAGAATTAGCTGCAATAAATATATCGGAAACACTTAATAATGCACTTAATTTAGCATGCCCCAAAAAAGAGGTAAAATTTCACACGTGGAGGGTGTCCAGAGATACACTGAATCTTATAAGGTTCAAAATGAAAATACGGAGACTCTCAGCGAAGATCCCCGACGACAATGAATATAAAACACTGTATAATAACCTCAATAGACAAGTTAAAAAAAAAATCAAAGAAGAAAAAAAAATGAGTCCTGGAAAAAAATAACAACCAGTCTCATTGACCAAAATATGGATAGAAAATTCTGGCAAACATTCAAAACGCTTACGGGCCAAGGGAACAACGTAACATCAGACAACTCTAAATCACTAACAGACCAAAATGGGAAAAAATCTGAAAATGACCAAGAAAAAGCTCAAATCTTCGCAGAGAGTCTACGCAAAATCCACACCACCATGAAGGCGATATATTTAACAAACGTTTTAAAAGTTATGTCAACGATTATATCGATGACAACTCAGAAATCTTTGCACCACTGCTAAAAGACAAAGTCGAACCGGGTGACGACGATCTCCTAATGACCAAAATCGATTTAGAAGAGGTGAGAATGAATCTGACCCGGGGAAAACCTAACAAAGCACCCGGCGACGACGATATAACGTACGGTGTAATTAGATAGGCGCCGAACGAGCTATTTATTCGTCTTACTAACCTATATAACAAATGCCTGAGACTGGGTTACTTCCCCCAAAACATGGAAAACTGCAATCGGGACAATGATTCCTTAACCCGGCAAGGACCATAAAATTCCAACCAACTATAGGCCCATCAGTTTATTGAAATGCACTGGCAAACTCTTTGAAAGGATTATTAGCACACGTATAAAGACTCACTTAGAGAGCATTAATTTTTTCAACAAATATCAACGGGCTTATAGAAGTGGAAAAGAGGGCATAGAACACGTATATCGATTAACAGAAGATATTAGAACGGCAATAAGCAGGCGCTGGGAAACTGGGGCCATTTTCCTAGACGTTGAAAAAGCTTTCGATTCTGTATTGCATAATGGGCTCAGATACAAACTCAGAACACGCACAGAACTACCACAAAAAATAGTTAGACTTCTATCATCATTCTTAACACACAGAAACATAGCAGTAAAGATAAATGATGAAATTTCAGAAACAGTCAATCTTGAAGCCGGCACGCCCCAGGGGTCACTCTTACGTCCTCTCCTTTTTTTAATCTACGTAAACGATATACCATTAGATTCTACACAAAATGTACAATTAAGCATCACAATTTGCAGACGACTTGGGCATATGGACACTAGCAAAAGGAAATAAATTAATTGAACTTAGACTGCAAAAACAACTCACAGCACTTGAAAAATGGTGTTCGAAATGGAGAATAAAACTCAATGCAAATAAAACACAATTGGTAGTATTTGGAAACCTAATTCACAGCTCAAAGCCAAAACTCACGCTATTTAACGAACCAATAAAACAAAACAAAGAAGCAATTCTACTAGGATTCACATTAGATGAACACTTCACACTCAACAAACACATAAAGAACATTTCAACTAAAGCTTTACAAAGAACTGCACTCCTAACGAGACTTCGGGGCACAGGGTGGGGGGTCAACCCAACCACCCTAATCAAATTATATAAACAATTCATTCGCCCAGTCATGGAATATGGGGCAATAATTACTTCAAAATGCAGTCAATCAAACCTAAGCAGAATGCAGCGGGCACAGAACGCAGCACTTAAGAAAGCCCTTTTCGAAATAGGCCCAACCCCCATTTCGGCCCTTCATTCGACTGCAGTCATCCCATATATAAAACAAAGGCTACTAGAACTAGCGGACCTAACTTTAACTCGTATCAGTAACTCCAGTATCATAACCGAACTAAATCTGAGGAAGCTACTCCTCTACAAGGACTAACCACTTATCGTTATCGAAAATGGGTTTATTGGCTATATTCAGATTATTACATTACATTACCTAACACCAAAACTAAAACTCAGGCTAGCGGGCTCACACCCTATATGGCTCCTTGGGCGCTGATGAATGTCCTCGGGCGGCGCCTATACGCTTGTCGTGCCGTAGTATAAGTCGTCGAATAATTATCTCCTCCAAAATCAACTAACATTGTCTAACTGATAATACTTCCTTTACATAAATTGCATATATATATACATACTCTATTTTTATCATTACAAAATTAAAAACAACCAAAAAAAAGCATAAAAACCAAAAACAAATCACTGTATATATATACACCCATATTGTCTACCATCGTTCATATTTATTTCAACCAATCAACTACAACATGACATGAGTGTGGTTTCACTTACGCCCGCGCCCTTGGGAACCCATAACTATCGGGGGAAACAACAACGCATTCATTTCTATAACAGGCACAACTCGCCATCTGTATAATATTACAAATTCACTTTCAGAAGCTAGCGCTCATGTCTTACACATTCCACTCACCTGACAACACTTACCGATCGGGACCCGGCTTAAAAACCAGCACTAGCTCGGGGTGGGGTGCAGGAACTACAGACCCATAAGTGGTCACAGCTCTCAGAGTTGGGAGGGGCATATACCGACATATGCTCGTCCCGCTTGCCGCTCTGGTCTTTCTTCGGGAGCGGGGACGGCTCATTGCTCAAGAACACACTGCCAGGTACTAAATGTATATATCATTTATATAAAAAAATAAATAAACCATTCACATATATTGTCAACCATTAAAGACTATCTTGTACATCATCATTCAGATTTATTTTTATTTCATATATTAAAACCCAAATAACACTGTATACAAATTCGTCAATATATGTTTTCATCTACGCCCGTGCCCAGGGGAGGTAGGGCGGGCCATTTAAATGCAACAACCTGATATAGCTTAGACAAACTCTCACAGTGCGTTTGGTCTGTTTTGGAATATCTATAGGCTGGCACATTGAATCACACGCTTTGACTTGCAATTGTTTAGCGGCTTGAAAAACTAACAAACTAACAATACAAACTAACACCATTTTAACATCATAACACGGACCCCGTTCCCTTTTTCAGCGCACCAGTCGACACGCTCAGCAACAACAAAAACATCAAAAGGACACACCGGGACTCCCCACATACCCCGTATTAAAAATCGTGGGCCTTTCCCCTAGCAACCCAATTCAAATCAATCCAATTCAAGATATAACATTTAATTCAATTATATTCAACTTTTGCCGTGTTCAGACATGACGATTTTCTGTGTGCTATATCTCCAACAACAACAAACCGTGGGGTGAAGGAGAAGATCACTCGATCTTTTCGACCATCCCGGGCGCTTCGCGCCCATCTACTCACTTATATTTATATGCTGGCTGGCTGGTCATATTCTATACATATGCGTTTTCTTCCTAATTGTAATTCCTATGCTATTCAAACACCTCGCGTACAAAGAGTTAGCCACCATATCCTGTTATCAACACCATGCAACACTAGGTTTATTTGAACAGCGCAGATGGTGCACATGCACTTCCGTATCTAATAGAACGTTTTCTACATAATACGGAAAAGTATTTAGTCCGGGACGAGATACGTGTCCAGATCGATAGCAATGTGTTGTGCGTTGTTATTCACAAACGATGGAGATATTTATCAAATGCTGGTTATTATTTCTCCTATAGATCACACCCTCGTATTGTCAACAATGTTATCCAATCGAATGAATGAATAATTTGTTGGATAAAGCATGCACACACACCATGTATGATTCACAAAATAACGGTGAAAATAAAAAAAAGTGTAAACACAGAATCCGGCGGTGATGTCACATATATATATGGCTGCAGAGTCCCAGCACCAACGAAGGGGTCGGGTGAGGGTCTCCGTTGGGGGGAGGTGTTTCCGAGAATTTTCAACATAACTGATGGTGGTGGTGGTGGTGGTTTATGGGACCATCATTTGAGCCATGAATTAGTACAAAATATACTCATGTGCTCTGTTAAGTATAAAAGGAGATTGTCCCATAAGTGGCCGGATTTAGTGTATGGTTCCCTTTTATTAATCTATGCACATGAAATTTTTCAAAATTATTTGCGATATTGGTAATTCAAGTTCTCTCTTTGTTGGAGGACTGGAGGTCACATGTGCTTATCGATACCACATGATTTGGAGATTCTGAAAACCTGGGTAATCTAAGTAATTGTCCATATTAATCTGGATATCATAATGTAGTTACACTGATTTATTAGTTTGTGATGCAGGCTAGTATGATTCTTTTGAACTGTGTGATTACATTAGAATATCAATAGTATTCCTTAAATAATTACAAAATTATTACTCTATCTTTAGCTGGCAAACAGGTGTCCCTGAAAACTCTTTGGATTCTTCCCATGAGTGATATGCATTTACCAAGAGAAGAATACATATAGACTCTACTCACATCCCAATGGAGATTAATCACAATCCTTTAAGAAATGGATGTTGATTTTCATATATTCCACACATAGAATTGTAAGAACAATTAGCATATATACTACATTGAATGCGACAAAATAGATATCCTTTCCTTATATTTACACTCATTATTACGTGCGCTCGCGCAACAGTATGGCGATCAGACAGATTCGTAGGTTGGTGTCACCCTACTCCGTTTCACTCCATGACGTCACCAAAAACGACGTAAAACCTCGTGGCGTTCTGACATTTTACTGTGCCGCGTTTTTTCTATGTTTATTTTATGTGTTGTTTTCGATTATTTGTTTGTCGCCGATATCGCCATTTGTCGGGATTCCCTGTTTCTATATTTAAAACTGGCATGCTCGTAGTGAGCCTCGATTTCGATTTTTTCTCCCAGGTCAAAATTCGTCAGAGTTATGACAAAAATAGATCGTCCTACATTTTCTCCATCAGAACTCTATACCAAAGAGTCTATAGACTCCTTCGGGACCTACATAGACTCCTTCATTTGGGTATTTTTACTTATAATTGGGAAGTTTTATCATTTTTGGTTCGTGCGAAGACCTCTTTTTATCGTGCGGGGAAAGAGAGACATTCAAAACGCGATTTCGTAATTCGACGCAATAGGCTGAATAGCCTAACCTTCAGCCGAGTTCCGCGTCAAATACGACGAATGATGTAACACAAAACAAAACGCATTTGTTGACACAAACACCGTTTGAAGAGTTTATTATTACATACATGATCGTTATTGATTAATTATTGATTAATTATTGATATTTATTGTTGCATATTGGCTGCTATCAATATTTACACAAATGGTATTAGTTATTTCTTATAATTGCTCCTTTGGTCAACTTTGACTATCGGAAAATGAAAATGAAAATATGCAGCTGAAAAAAATGTAATCGATATTAAAGTCTCATCCTTTCGGCAACATGGAATTGGTTTTAATTACGAAACATAATATCACATACCAGCGATGGCTGAAATAGGATATTGGCATTATTTTTTTATCTCATTATTTTTAGATAATTTCTCAAAGTTGCGAGATAACTTCTCATCATCTCATAACTGAATACTGGTGTGGAATGAACTGATAAAGGACTAATTGGAATCTGGGACCAAACTATCAGGTGCCTAATAATAGTGTCAGCACGATTATAATTTTTTGTGAAAATTCACAAGTTCACAACAATCACTATCATTTGTCATTGAAACATACAGTGAAAATTCCATCACTATTATTAATTTCAGCCAAAATCCAAACTGATCACTAGTCTATTATTGAGTCATTATGATTATTAGGCACCTGTGATTATTTGGCCTTATATAACCTATACTGATATGCTATCAACTTGATATGCTATCAGTTGATAGCAATTCAGTAACAGTTTTATAGGGCCAAATAGGGTCCAAGCGATCCCAATTAGTGCCTTATCAATCCATATGTGATCAGTTTTAGTTATATAGGGCCTATAATTATAAAATATCTCAAAATATTGGTATTTCATGATAAATCAATAATGTCAATGTCCTATTTCAGGCACCGAACATGCTGATTTGGGATCACATAGACATATATATATATATCAGAAATAATTTAACACACAATATATATTTATGGTTCAGAATAATGAATTTTAAATAAATATGACTCAAATAACAGCACATTTCCCAATAACGTATTATGAAAATGACAAGCCTCAAATAAAACCTTTTGGTTCCTTGTCTTTATATCCTATTATTGAGATTACAATACAGTGTAGTTTGAAAAACGTACAACATACCTATTTATGAACTAGTTATGCCCCGGCAAGACTCTTGGAAGAGATATAAATTGTATGAATAGGTTTCTTTCTTTTCTTTTTTTGAAACAAAAAAAGAGCATTCTCAGTCTGCACATGGAGACACAAAAGAATCATAATCTGAGATTATGTGTCAATGCAACACATATTTCAAATGTCAGAACATGACAAATATACATAATTAGAAGGTTTTATTTTAGGCCTGCAAATCATGTGTCCCATAATCTGAGAGATGATAATAATTCAAATACACACATCAGACATGATACCATTGATGCCATATGATATTGAATATAGTTATAAATGTTCTCGCACCGCATCAAATAGCAACATCCATGTTTCAGGTAGATGACTCGACTAGTACTGCTTTTTTGTAGATTGCAGCACATATATCCAATCACATTCGCAATGGAGTCACAACTGTAGTCTGAGGTTAGTGTGCAAGATATTTATCTCAAATGTGCATACATGGAATATCGAAGTAATCGGCAGCATGTTCCACCAACAGATGAATTTGTTCCCTCATCCAAGGCCCTATCCATTGCTGAAATTAAAAAAAAAATCAATAATATATATACGAACCAGTGGTGCCAAACCTTATACAGTCCATATGCGTCAGTTGGCACGAGTAGATAGTAATGACATGGACAAGATACAAGAACAAATCCATCAGAGAGCAGAGTAAAGAATTTGCTGACAAATACAGAGAGGAGAAGGTCATTCTCCGGTGGCCAGTGGACTGCAGTAGATAAAGTTGTAAATGAGATTTTGAAACATAAAGGTAAGCAGATTTAATTAGAAATTGTGATGATGATGATGATGATGATGACAACATTATGGTGGCGATGAAGACGATGATGACGATGACAATGGTGGCAATGATGATGGCAGTGATGATGATGATGATGATGATGTTAATATGACGATGATGACACCATGATAATGCTGCTGCTGATGATGATGATGATGATGACAGTGACGATGATCATAGTGACAGTGATGATGGTCATGAAGGTGATGATGATGATGATGATGATGGTGATGATGATGATGATGATGGTGGTGATGATGATGATGATGATGACGATAACATGACGATGGTGATGCTAGCGACGATAATGCTATTACTAGTGGTTATGATACTGATGGCGATGGTAACGATAGTGATGATGATGATGATGACGACGACGATAATGATGATGATGATGAAGGCGATGATGCTGGTGATGATGATAATATGATGGTGGTGATGATAACATGATGATGTCGGTGATGATGGTGACGATGATGATGTTAACGATGGTGATGATCATGATGATATCATGATTATGATGATGATGATAGTGATGATGATGATGATGACGATGATGACGACGACGACAATGATGGTGGTGATGATGACGATGAAGGCAATGATGCAGATTATGATGATGAAGATGATGATGATGATGATGATACTATGATGATGATGATGCCGATGATGATGATGGTGATAATGGTGATGATGATACCATGGTGCTGATTGATGACTGTGGCGATGATGCTGATGATGAAAATATGATGATGATGATGGTGATAATGGCGATGATGATGATGGTGGTGATGATGATACCATGATGATAGTGATGATGATGACGACGATGATGGCGATGATGATGATGATAAAGGCAATGATGCTGGTTATGGTGATGATGATGATAGTGATAGTGATGGTCATGATGATAGCATGGTGTTGTTGATGATGATGGTGATTTTGGTGATGATGACGATGATGATGATGATGACATGGTGATGATGACAATGCTTATGGTGGTGACCTAACCCTTTACTTTCATATGGGCACCCCATGCACCAAATTTGAAGCAGATATATCAATATCTCAATTCAAACGGACAAGGGAGGAGGCGTGATTACTATAGCTCCCCTGGAGGCTTTGTTTCAGGTCAGCTGATAACAGTTTATCAGTACACGATGCACATCAGAATGAAGATCCTAAATATGCATACAGTTCGGTTGATAAAAGCTTGCTATTTTTCTTGATGTGTTACCATTCAATGTCTCACTTACAGGAATGGTTCTGTCATACTGTCCAGGCAACCAGGATGCACCTCCCGGTAGTCAGGAAATCTCCTATGTCCTCAGTGTTTCTGATGAAACTGCAATCAGAAGTGTTAGACAAAACTAACCGATAACAACGAACCAAAGCCGGACGCTTTGGGTCGTATATAGTCTATATCTGATTTTGTGACGTCACCAATTATTATCTAATACGACACTGCTGTTTCGATTTTTTTCGAGCACTTTTGTCGCACAGCAGATCGGTGGGCTTAAAGCATTAATGTCGTAATCTGAAATAAACGTGTGCGTCTTTCAATGTCCGGCATTCCAAAATGAGGCGAGTTACTATCGGAATTATTCACAGTGAAGTTCATTCGTAGCCGCGGTTTAAATTTTATTGAGAACATAATTAAAACATATTATGGACTGTCAAATATTTGCAATGGAGTGGCCTAAAATATAAATGTCGCGTGCAATGGGAAAATCTCAATCACTCTGGCTGGGCTGGGGACAATGCTGGAATCGAAATCGAAATTCGTGATGCAAGTAAACGTTATTATATCGCGTTTAAATTATCCTAATATTACATAGTACATACGTGAATCTGATAATCCTCAGATATCCTTCTATTTCCATGGATCGACAAGAAACACATACTTATGAACAAAGCAGATGATACATTCAAGTTATCGCAAATTCGAATAAAACATCTAAGAATTGACCTTGTGGATTCGTATATCATTATTATGGGATTCAAGGCTGTAGCTCGCTCACCAACTGAGTAGGAAGCACAGGAGCGCTGTAAAGGTATGCTATTATTAAAAATTGTTATCAATACTAACTCCAACACCGTGTACGTGGTATTGCCAAACCCGAGGGTATCACCAAACCAGAGAATTGCGATTTTGATAAATAAACATATCTTCCCTGAGATGAAACTATATATATCCCAGTTAAATGGTGATATCCACTATTCAAAACATAATTTCGCAAAGCGAATGTTCCCTCAATTGGATAGCGACCAATAGCTTGCTCTCACCCGATGAATTTAAAAGAAATTCCGACTCATTTCCGATTTTATCATAAATAGTAGACACTGTTTGACGTTAGGTAGTTCGTTTGAAACATAGTTATCATAGTAGAGTCGCTTATGTACTTTCGTGGGAATTTTTTGAACAAATGTAGAGACTATGATATTATGATAGGGTATCACTTACTTTGTCGGAAAATGTTTGTTAGACTTCATAGGTCCGCGACTGGAGAGAATTATGACGTCACAAAGATGATGTCATTTTCAGTTCAATTTAGATGTAGGGTTGTCCTGAGAACTGACGAATTATGCGCATATTTCTTAATTGTTATACATTTGTTTTCAGTTAGGACAATTCATCAATAGTAGTTCTCAAAGTACAGTACCCAGATTTACGGGAAAATGTTATTCCAGTCAAAGATGGCTGCCAAAATGGCACCTGAAAATCAAAACTTTTGCGATTTTCAAGAATATCATGTAACTGTCCTTCCCTGTGTTAGCGACTGCGAATTGTGACAATTATGTGTTTACTTATTGCGTCAGTAATGACGTGTACCAATTGTATTGTATAAAACATGTTCGATCTGTCAAAAATCCACTTTAGACAACCGAATTATAGCTTCTTGTCAAAAATCAATTCCGATATTGTGGCAATAGATTTAAAGAAATGAGTGGAATTCAGTGATCGGAAAGAAATATTCGTGCCACATACTGAATTGTTGTCACATTTCAACAGTACTGATCAATTTCACCCAAGATGGCTACCAAAATGGCAGTCAAAATACAAAAGTCAGTGTTCGTCACACAACCAAATATCGCCCTGGCATTCAATCATGGGGAATAAGTTAATCGGCTACTTTTAGGTAAATGCGCATAACTTTAATTTCTTATACAAATTAGCGATCTCCAATACGGCATACGTGTCATTTCTTTAAATTTCCTGAAATTTAGTGAGGAGGGTGTTGAAGAGAAAATCCAACTCACTATGTGAAATTAGAAAGTATCTTAGACCGCCATCTTAGCTTGGGGGACAAGTGTTACCATCCCAATGTCTAGCCTTATGTGCTATACATGTACTCTAAGCCAGAGTACTAATTGAGAAATATTTGTGGTTACCTTATCAAATTTTAATTTATGATGCAGATAAGCGTTGGTGTCAGTTCTTGTCGTGACATATCAGTAGAAAATGCATAAATATAGATTATCATATAAGGTAGCAATACACAATTGTTTATTGTGATAGCTATGATGTGGGATTGTACTCAGCTATACCACGAATCATGGCAAGCAAGAAACAACACATCCTTGTTTATAAAACACAAACAATAGTAGAATTAATTATATGGCTGTCATTTGGCCTGCTTGTCTTACTGTTGGTTGCGCTGTAACCTTTAATTAAATTTGCACGGTAACACAATTTGAACCTCGTTTAATTTATCTTAGCAGGTTTCAATCGCATTGATAACAACGACAGATTAAAATATATCCGTATAAGGGGTAGCGTCCCGTATCAAGGTTAAAGCGATATATTGTGAATATCAGGTTCTTAAATCTGGATGATGGTATTCAGCAAAGTAATTCAACCACTTTCATAGCATATGTGGAGTTTTGAGACGTTACTATAAGTTGTTGACCTCCCATGACATATTTATTGAGTTGAAATTAACATTATCATTCACCAGACTAGATCCCCGAAAACAGGCGAAATGGTGTGTCTGGTTCTTGGCTTTCCTCATGCTTAGTTAATTGGTGATAGCCACACAAAGTGATTCGCCCAATATACGAAAGCTGCATTGGCATGAACACAGTAGGCTGGTATGGACCAGTGATAGTATACAGCCAAATAATATCCCATATTTATTTCTATGATTTAGACATGTGAAGAGTTTAGTGAGACAATGCATTTTATTTTGCATCAGTTCAATAGGAAAGTGGTTCTTGGCAATGGTTAATATCGCGTTGCCGGTCGCACTTGATTGGTGATTATTTTGCGCAACTGCTCTGCGTATCCAACCATTCAGCTTAGATGATAAAAGAGTGCGAATGGTAGACGCAATAGATATGATCCAAAATTGGACAGGCGATACTTATGATAATACTAATTCCTGTATTTTGACGAACTGTATGACCACACAGTGGAAAACGGGTGAGGCGGTGGGAAACGAGTGGGGTATCATTTGGTAGTGATGGGTCGTCTGGTGTCATGTCATCAGTTTTATTTAGTATGTCCAATATACTCTGGAATCCAGGCTCTGAATACTGAAAGACATTGTGGGCAACGCAGCCCACTAACATCTTACAGCATAATGTGAAGTACTAGTTGGAGTTAACAACAGCTCGTGACGTGCCATGTTGATTCTGGGTTAGAACGGGTCTTCTGGTGTCATCAGTTTTATTTAGTATGTCCAATATACTCTGGAATCCAGGCTCTGAATACTGAATAAAATTGTGGGCAACGCAGTCCACTAACTTCTTACAGCATAATGTGAAGTACTAGTTGGAGTTAATAACAGCTCGTGACGTGCCATGTTGATTCTGTGTTATAACGTTATCATGAGAACGTTATCAAATGAAATGCGGAAATGAACGAAGTTAAATTAGCACGCGTAACTACGGAGGTGGCCATGGTTTACTCTAATAATAATGGCATCTTTCAGATCATATTATATAGGCCGATTCATATATATCCTAATGCCCCAAACTGTTCCAATTATATTCGACTAGGAGTTATCAGATCAGTCTGGCTATATCCCACAAATTGTATACCATGCAGCATTCATGCATCGTGATAATCTACCCCAACCAAGTGGCATATAAGAAATGAACGGCGGTTTCAATGTTGTCATGGGATTTTGTCCGCGAGAAAAATTCCACAAACTGCATGAACCCCGAAGGGTTCATGCACAGTTTGCTGAATTTTTATCGCGGTCGGTCAAAAACCCATGACCACGTTGAATCCGCATTTATTATTTATTATACTAAATTCATTATGAACTAGGATTGTCTGTCTTTCCCACTGTTTATCCAACTTTAAATGAACGCATGGAGTTCATTTCGGAAAGTTCGAATCCTCGCTTTTTAGAAAACCAAAAATTGTGAGAATCCGTTGACGGAGAACGGAAAAGCGCAATTTCACAGTAAAGTATACACATATGACGAAATGTCTTGTTCAGCTTGTAATGAATGTAGACGACTCGTGTTGATTTCAAGAATGATAAAATATGAAACTAACAATTAAGTTTCGGCTTTGGATAAGAAATTGGCAACACGCCGTTCTACCTTAATGATACATTTGTGAGGTCGTGGGAATATTTTTAGCGGCAAGGGAAATGATCAAACTCTACTGAGAGGCGCTGTCATTTGAACATCAACGCTTAGTAACACGAAACGTATTGTATGGTCGCTCGGTTGTGTATTTGTCTGCGGTATTTCAATATTAGCTGCAATATAATGCTATTGTGCAAATATGTGGTCCACGGTGCTCATGTAAGAATACCCAATATGAACATTACACCATAAAACGAATTTACGTCGGTCGCAACACTATACACGCAGATCGTATTTCAATTGCAATTATGCACATGAGCAAACACCATTGTTCACGAGGTTTCGAAAGCTTTGGGGGTTATAAACAGAGTGTCACCTTTATATTACAACATAGCTGTGATGTGAGAGATCTCCGCACGTTTTATTCTCATTGCAACAATTGTCTAGGCGTGGGTTGTGTACTCAGAGGAGATGAGTTTTAGGTGCAGGTAGGTAACAACACTGATTACAGACCAAAACAAATTTCTTGCCAAATCCGGACGTGCTGAATACTCAAGCAGTCGTTCATGTCCAACAATCCCCGGTGGTTTCCGGGATAAATGTCTTCATAAACATATGAACGACATTGAAAGTGACGTCACGCTACGTTCATATGTTTATGAACACATTGACTCAGGGGGCGTGTCTACCGTAACGCTATGGGGAAATAGGAAGCGATATCAGGTGTATGTAAATATATATATATTAACTTCAGCAGAACACGGTCATGGTGATGCTATTGTTCGAAGAGTTCCATACATGTTCACGTGATAAGCAATCCAGTTTGATCAGATAGACTTTAGTTTAAACAGTATTTATTCCATGAATAATACAGCAACAATATGTATATGTTTAATCGTAGACCGGATTCGACATCAACTGTGCATGCTTATGTGAGTCATTTCCGGGAATTATTTTACATTCACACCACCTAACGACAGCGTCCATATACGCATTAGTGGTACTTGTATATGAGACAAATTAATTATATACACACATGTAGTTATACAAAAATATGCTAATAACGCTGTAATACAAGTAAATATATTGCTTGTTTGCCAGAATGGTGGAAGGGGGTGTCTGATCATTTGTGTCGATTGTCCATTCCAATGACCAAGAGTACCCATACCAGGATTGATTTTAGGAAGACTTTTTATGAATTTTATGTCAGAAAACGTCCGTGTTACTACGGAAAACTAATCAACCTCGTTCATTTACCAAACACATACCGGCGGTATACATGTACCATGGTGAAATGAAAAAGAATAAAGTATAGCTATAATATCCAGGCGATTTCTGGTTTATATTTAAAATTTCAGGCTTCAAAAGCCAGCCACTGATAGCTATATACAGTAATCTGATGGAGTCCGGCCCTAGACCTTTTAGTATACGAGTAGATATACTCAATCGTTATCGATATGCAAGAACGTACGGCGATCACGTGCATCATTTGAGCGTTGGTAGCTGACAGCGCCTGAAGTTGGCAAATTCACTATTCTCTCCACATACCATGTTGGTCTCTATTAAAATATCGATATGATATCGTAATCGAATTTGGCACAAATACATGTACTTAACGTGCTTACACATAGATTTCGGTTTTATGTACCGAAAGCCCATGCATGGTGGTAATATCCATATGTGTCATTCTTACATGTTGGGATATATTGCGGAAATATATGTATTTTAATGTCAAATTTCGACATTTCCGCCACATCGGCCATCTCGATTACAATAAGATATTAATAACTCCTGATTATCTAAATTGGAGCACATTCATTCATACATTCATTCATATATCTAACACCGAGATATCGTTCTCCTGTGGTGGACATGTTATTTGACGTATACATGTACAAATATAATGTTTGGCGAATTTTCACGATGCTTATTTGAACAATAATTGTCATATGAACTCGCATTTTGAGTCAATGTGGTAAGACAACTAATAGGAATGTGTCATAAAATGTCGATTATTTATTTGGAAGTAGCCAATTAGTCTGCTACATTCACCTTCTATATGACAGAAACGCAATAGGCTGAAATAGGGTAAAATTTGCGTATTATCGTATTTTGGCCGCCATGTTGGAAGCCATCTTGGATTAAGTTGACATATTCTGGATCCAGTTAGATGTAGATATCTTATGTAATGATCCTACTAATTTCTATCATCGATTAATACTAAATTTCTATAAGGAAATCGTTAGAAAATAAAAAATATATATTTTGGCGAAAATTCATACCAGTTCCTTTGAATCATCGCATTTAGAGAAGACAATCAAGGTTATGATTCAAGATATCAACTAATGTGATGCCTAAGTGATTTGTTATTATGATTTAAGAGAAGTATTTTCCCTAATCGTCACCAGTTCGATACAATCGGAAATGATGTAGGCGACATGTATAGAAAATCTTTAATTTTCACACTTCCGGTCGCCATTTTGGCAGCCATCTTTGATCGAGAGGAAAATTTGTTATATAAAAATATAACATGGCGTCCCACCATACACTGTACAAAAGGATAGTCATATATTTTATATCAGAATTATATTTTTATATTTGAAATCAAACAATAGCGAACTTAACAACATTAGCATGGTGGCCATCTTTGTGACGTCATCAGACCACCCAGTCGCGACCCCAGTGGGTCTAACAAAAAAAATTCTGAAGTAGAAACCATATACTGGCTCATAAACATGGTCTCTATATTTGTTCATGAATTTCCCACGGGAGTCAAAAATCGGACATAAATTAAGCGACTCTACTATCAGTCATGGATGGCGGATAAGTGTGTATCAATAGAAAAATATATGTTTAATTAACCATAAATTGTCTAGCCTGCAAAGCGGTTCGCAACAGTACTATATGCGTCCAAGTGTGGGTACCCACCATAATTTCTGGTATCAACGCCGCAGATCGATCCTGCGATCAGATGTCGCCAAACCAGAGCTGGGATGTCAAATATACGAATGATATGCTTCATATTTTGACGTTTCTGCTTGAAATTATCCCAATTATCATTCGGACAGGCCGGCACATGGATCATCTTTATGGTGGGGTGCATGTGCAAGGGTCGATTGACCTTTTAGCATACGGGTAGAAATACTCAATCGTTATCGATATGCAAGAACGTATGGCGATCACATGCACCATTTGAGCGCTGGTACCTGACAGCGCCCGAATTTTTGCAACTTCACTATTCTCTCCACGTACCATGTTGGTCTCTATTAAAATATTTATATAATATCATAATCGACTTTGTAACAAGTCCACACACTTAACGTGCTTGAACACATATTTCAGTTTTATATAGTGAATTGTATGTTCATTGGCAGCCATCTAGATTACAATATGATATTAATAACTTCGGATTATCTAAATCTGAGTACATTCATTCATATATCTAACACCGAAATTTCGTTCTCCTGTGGTGGACATGTTATTTGACGTATACAAAAATATGTTTCTGTAATATTTGGCGAATTTTCACGATGCTTATTTGGAAAATAATTGTCATATGAACTCGCATTTTGAGTCATTGCGGTAAGACAACTAATAGGAGTGTGTCATGACATTGCGATTATCTATTTGGAAGAAGCAAATTAGTCTACTACATTCACCTCTATATGACAGAAACTTAATTGAGTGAAAGAGGGTAAATTTGCGAATTACCGTATTGTGGCCGCCATCTTGGAAGCGATCTTGGGTTAAGTTGACAGTTTCTGGATCCAGTTAGATGTATATACCTTATGTAATGATCCTATTCATTTCTATCATCGAAATCTAATTTTCTTTAAGGCAATAGTTAGAAAATAAAAAAGTTTATTTTGGCGAAAATTCATACCACTTCCTTTAAAACATCACATTTGGAGAAGAAATCAAGGTTATGATAAAAGAAATCAGCTAATGTAATGCCTAAGTGATGTGTTATCGGGATTGAAGAAAAATATATTCCCTAATCGCCACCAGTTCGATACAATCGGAAATTATGTAGGCGACATGTATGGAAAATCATAAAATTTCCCACTTCGGTCGCCATTTTGGCCGCCATCTTTGATCGAGATGACAATTTGTTATATAAAAATATAACATGGCGTCACACCATACACTGTACAAAAGGATTGTCATATATTTTATATCGCAATTATATCAACAATAGCAAACTGAAGAAAATGAGCATGGCGGCCATCTTTGTGACGTCATCAGATCAACCAGTCGCGATCCCAAGGTGTTTAAAAAAAATTCTGAAGTAGAGACCATATACTGGCTCATGAGCATGGACTCTATATTTGTTCATGATTTTCCCGCGGGAACCCAAAATCGGACATAAGCGACTCTACCCCGACACTACTATGAAGCCCTCATATTACATATCTGAAATGCAGTAATTTAAACTACCTCAAACTTTATCGCCGACCATCCGTACTGCTCATGTTGATAATTGGGGGGGGGGGGACAACGACCACTATTTGTTGACTTGTGAGAGGTACTTTTCTGAGAGATTTCCCTTTTCGAGTCCCTAAATGATACTTGTGACATGGCAATTTGATACATTGTATATCCCGTTACACCCTGTTAAGTGATGGGTCCCACCCTGGTTAAAGTTATAGTCCCGTTCTGGTCCGTCTCCGGTTATACTACCGACTCGTATCGTCCCGGTTGGGGTTAGAGTTACGGTTCCGTCCCCACCCGCCACATCTAGGTTAGGCTACCGTCCCGGATAGGTTTGGGTTTACGGTTAGAGTTAGGGTTAAGGTCCAGTCCCGGTTATTGTTAGGGTCCAGAACCTTCCGTTCCGGTTATATAGGGTTATTGTTATTTCTTATCCCGAGCCGTGCAGTCTTGGTTAGGGTTAGTGTTATGACTATGGTTAGTGTTAATGTCCAGTCCCGCGGCTTACGCTCAAGTTAGGGTTATGGTTAGGGTTGAGGTCCCGTTTCGGTTAAAGTCGGGTTGACGTAAACAGTATTTATTCCATATAATTCAAAAATAATGCGTGGCACAAAATATGAAGCATCAAGCAAAATATCAGACATCAATGACAAATCTTATGGGGGGTCGTTTCCGATTACCTGTTGGGTTCACGTCCGGTTAGACTTATTGTTCAGCACGGTTAGGGTAATGGTCCCGTCCCGGGTAGGTTTCGACTCATCCCGTCTTGATTAGGGTTATGGCTGCAATTAGGGTTAAGGTTCAGTCCCGTCCCAGCTAGGGTTAGAGTTAAGATCACGGCCCAGCCTGTCCCGTCCTAGACTAGACTGGATAGGTTTAGTGTCCTGTCCTGGTTAAAGTTATAGTCCCGCCCTATTATGTGTCGGGTTATGGTCCCGACTCGGCTCGTCTTGGTTATATAGGGACGTTGCGACAAGGGGTGGGGATGTACGTACCTTTAATGCATGGGGACAATGTCCGGTCTGTAACATTTCATGTACATGTATAGGTACTCACGGCTGGTCACATGTAGGGACGCGGCGACATGGGGATGGGGTGTACGTATTTGATATATGTTTGGAGCAATGTCATGTGCATGTCCTCAAAACTGGTCAAATTTAGGGACGCGGTTATATGGGGTTGCGGTGTACGTACATATGTTGCATGGGACATTGTCTGGTCTATTTGAACATGTCGGGTGTATGTTCTCAATGCTTGTCACATGGATATTACGGAAGTGTGTTGGGGTGTACGTACTTATACTGTATAGGACACTGTCGGGTGTATTTCATGTGTTTGTTCTAAGTGGCGACAGATGTTTGGTGCGTACGTGCATTGCTTCAAGAGTCTCGCCCATCCCGCCAACGTTGGTAAAATACTGTCAACGCTTGCCAATTGCACGCCTTATGCAACATCAATTGGAAAGTCCACACCAAAAACGTTGTGGAAATATTTCTGATAGTTTGAAATCCCAACTTGTTTTTGTTCTGGAATATTTTGTTTTTAGAACAAAAATCAACCATTGTCGTGATTTCGATCGAAATTTTGGAGTGGAATTCACATTAGTTTGAAGATTTCCAAACCGGGGGGGGGGGGCGACATTATGGGAAATTTATGTATGGCGGAAGGGACGTTAGAGTGGGATGTGGCTAGTCGGTCTACGATGGGGCGGGGTCCAACTTGGAATCTCTAACTGCGCGCTCTTTGAGCCAGACCGAAATTTCCATGTTCCACTTTCACACCTACCCCTTGGGTTGAAATTCTCCAACATATACCTCAAGTTTTAATTGTCCAATTTCCAACCGGTTAACACTACATAATTATAAATGGACGCTCTAGATCTAACAATTCTCATCTGATTAATCGCACATTTTGTATCTTAAAAAACGTGACCGCCAGTGGCCATTTGATTCCAATGAACCGGCAGTCCTCATTTTGAGAGGATTATTCTGAATATTCAACATGATCAACTCCATATGGGCGCTATCGAATTTGAATGTTTGCGATGAAAAACATCTTTGATTTTGATCTTTGTATCACTATTTCCTTTGGCGCTCTCTACAACCAAAACATTTCATTCTATCGATCCCAAACTTAAGATTCTTGTTTGCGATTTCTCAAATCTTTCGGAATACCTTTAAAAGCATTGCTGCTAGCCGCCATGTTCGGGTTTTCTCTTTGCATCACTAAATAATTTGGCACTTATTACAGACTGCAACATTTATCCGATCTTTCCCAAACTTCATATGCATGGGATGAGATGAAATGGGAGGTATCGAATGTTGCTGGATGTCGTTTAAAAACACATCTTGTGGCAGCCATCTTGGATTTCACATCTCAATCCATCTGCAACCCATACATCCATCAGTCACGCAGCACTTACCGCTACCAGCACCCATACATCCATCAGTCACGCAGCACTTACCGCTACCAGCACCCATACATCCATCAGTCACGCAGCACTTATACCGCTACCAGCACCTATACATAATGTGAAGAAATCACTCATTTATTTATTTGAGACATGTGTAGGTTACAATTTATTCTGCACTATTCTTAGAATATTCATTTGAAAATGTTCTAGATCTAGCCAGAATGAATTGTAACACTTCAATAAAAACATTTTAATTAAGAAAATACACATGCCGTCAAACATAGCAAAGCGATACGACTGGACTCAGTTTTGCAGCTCAGGCAAATATTTTTTTTTTTTTTTATGTTTTATTCGGATCAACATAAGAACATAACATGACACACAAGAATTATAAATGTATGGAATATGAGTTATAAAAGTATGGAATTACAATTTGTACTGGTTTTTTTTTTTAGTTAGATTATTTTGATTAATGTTTTGGGTATCCAGTAATCTCCTCCATGTGGGAGTAGTTAATTTGGTGCAAAGGGTTAGCTTTAAACAGATAAATCATGAGTGAGATTAGCGTCATGGCTTAATAAGCTTGTGCGAATGTTTGCATTGCATTGTTTGTGGCAGAATGTGTCGCAAATAGAGCGTCATATGTGGCGCCATCTTCATCTTCAATATAGCCGGGCTGTTATGTACACATTTGTAACAATAAGGCACGAGAAAGACAATTCTTAAGGATAGAAGTCACGTGATCTATATAATCAGCCGCACCAGTTTGCCTTGTCTTCTTTTTGTTTGCTTTTCGCGGAAGTTGGTGTGATTTCGCCGAAGATTGAACAAACCACGCATATATTACAAAGACGAAATATGTGTGGGTGTGTACACATTTGATGAGTCAGCTCAGTATACGTTTTTGCAACAATAAGCGTGAACAAATTCCCAGAAAACTCTAAATGATATCTAAATATAACTAATGTCAACGCATGTTTCCTGTGCACGTGGCCAAAATAATCAGCTGCAACTGTTTTCCACTGTATTTTTGCTTTTGGGAGAAAGTTGGTGTGAAATCGCGGAAGGTTGAAGAGCTGACAGTTTATTACAAATATGAAATTTCTGGAAGTTTCTATAAAAATTAAAATTGCCTTTGTATTGGTATGCTTAGCTTGGCTGCTTATAGTGATCGGATTTGGTACCAACTCATGGATCAGCCAAAGTAACTCAGGGACAACTAATTCATTTGGACTGTGGAAATTGTGTGTGAATGATGCTTGCGTGACATATCGTAAGTATCGTTAATGTTTCCCACACCACCCCCGTGTACCTGGTATCACCAACCCGGAAGGTATCACCAAACCGGACCATGCCTGGTTTTTGATCAATGAACATATCCTCCCTCAGGTGAATGTATTTATCGCCAAGTTGAATAATGATATCCACTATTCAAAACATATTTTCGTAAAGCAGAATGTTCCCTCAATGGGACAGCGAACAGAGCTTGCTCTCATCACGCTACATTTAATGGAAATTCCGGCTCATATTAATTTCATAATAACTAATAGACACTTTTTGACGTTAGGAAGTTCGTTTTAGGCACCATTATCGCCGCTGATGGCAGAGAGTGCGTGTATTAATAGAAAAATATATGTTCAAGTGACCTTAACATGTTCCACCCTGCAGTGCGGTTCTCCAAACAAATAACTGCGATCAAGTGTGCGTACCCACCAGAATATCTGGTGTCAAAGCCGCGGATCGAAGCTGCAACAAAATGTCACCAAACCGGTTGCGATGTCAAAAATACGGATTAAATATTACATATTTTGACTGTTATTTTTGTCGGCGAATTAGCACTGGCAATGACTTAATATTATTTACGCATTCCAATGAATCTATTTTCAACGTATTATACTAATTATGCAATATATAGAAAGTCATACTTCATTAAAAGCTGACAATTGTGTCAGTTATTTGTTACGCTGGCGTGGTCCATATAGGCTAACATTTCCATAAATCATTGATGAAGATGGTTCCGCCGGTCAGTTTGGATTGGTTTACATGGTAGAACAGTTGTGTAATGGCATACATCAAAAATATCCCCTTTATCTTCAGACATATCTGCACATGGAAGATATTTCGTTGTTGTTGTGTGTTGGGGATGGGTGCATGTGGGCATGAGGTCGTATTCGTGTGTTTGTATTTTAGTTTCCTGTTAATACATATATAGTAGGCTATTTTTCAATAGTATATATAGGCCTGGAACTGTACATTGAAGGGAAACATTAAACATTGTAAATCATCGGTTGGTAGGGACTTTGCTATATGGTCTCAGTTGGGGTGTCCACCTAAGAATTTCTTGATGCATCCCCCGGATCTGGGAGTTCCATTTGCACCCCTATTAGTCCAGTCAAAATATGGGAATTACTTTTATTCTTAATGAGTGCAGGGTCTTCTTCCTGAACACATGTCAACATTTCGTTGTGAGATCTGTTTATATAGTATGGAAATTGTCTTCGATTCTCGCAATTTACCATAGTTCTATTCGATCGCATTTGTGGTTTTTGCGTTGGATATATTATCATCAAGGTCAACAAGGTCAAAAGGTCACATAGTACTAACTTAAAAGCCGGTTTCCCCAAACCTGTACAAATAGTCCAGGACCAAGATATATTGGTCAATCGTTGCAACACGCTGAACACAGGAATCAAGTTGACACCGCCTATATTCTTCAGTCTAACTGTTAAAAATAAGAACAAAGTGGCCGCATAGACTCCAGACAAGATGACGTCTATCATGGCGGTCATTCTTCTTGATATATACCGGGCCAGTATAATACAGAACGTTCCACACGATTCGCCAGAGTTATATACCACTTTTAGAATTTCGAAAATGTGGAAATTTACTCTAAACTATAAACATTTCTCCACATATCGTTACTCCTTGTGGGAAAACATTGTCAACTTTTTATGGACTTGTGGCTATCATGTTCTTGAAACACCCCAACATATGTTCGATATATACGTGACCTCCAATCTAATGGCGAAATTAGCTAATTCTGGGTATATATACCCGCAAAAACATAGGCAATTGCAATTTCATGTCGGGTATGAAATTTTGAACTGCGGAATTTTTTTTTTATGTTAACCAAATTATGAGGGTACATACCCATCACCGTAATTTCAATAGTGGATGAGTTGCCCGACTAAGTGAACAAATTAACATCGGATGTAGCCCGGTATGGTCGTGGATATGTTGAGAGGACGCAACACTATTTATCCTATGTTGTGAACTTTTGTGTCCGAATTATCATTGCATTTGTTCACTTGATTGACCCAACACCCTAATAGCTAGATTTGTCTCCACGTTGAACGGTTTGACCGATGATTGCTTTGTTCATTAAAGTTCAATTATTAAAGTCCAACTTAGTTGCATTAACGAAAATAGGCACATAAACAAAGAGACAAATTAGGGGGACTATATGTTTCGTCGCAAGGCGGAGCGCGCAATACTGTCGTGTACGGTTGTGAAGCGTCTCAGCCAACGTCGTGCATGTATGCATTTGCATGCATTTTTCAGCTTCTTTTAAAAAAAATTAGTTCTTAAAAGGGCATAAAGCTCTAGTTTTTTTCATGTGATATACAAGATCTTCAACTCGTCATGTTGGGATATAAGATTTTATGAAACTCGTTTGATAAATTTGATTCACAACTCGTCTATATACGACTCGTTGTGAATCAAATTTATCAAACTCGTTTCATAAAATCTTATATCCCAACATAACCCGTTGGAGATCCTCTACTCGCATATATGGTAGCCAGCTAGGCGCGGACCGCCTCTCAGTAGGTGCACCGCGCCTCGAGCGAAGGCGCGCGGCGCCTTTCGCTGATTATCATCGCGCCGATCCGCGGAGCGGTCTTCGGACCTTCGTTCGTCGTCCGTTGCTTCTACTAATTACGTCCGCGCGTTCGGTTTGATTGAATTATCGAAACTAAATGTAGCTTTAACCCTTTCAGTGCCAAGTCCGATGTTTGCATCAACCCATATTTCCTTGATCATTTTTCAAATTTACTGATTATAATAATGTGATACATTGATGGAATGAGCTCTTAGTTGTATACGTATACGTTTACATCGAGGTAGGTCGCTACTTTCACCCTTTCAGTGCCAAGTCCGATGTTTGTATCACCCCATATTTCCTTGATCATTTTTCAAATTTATTGATTATAATAATGTGATACATTGATGGAGTGAGCTCTTAGTTGTATACGTATACGTTTACATCGAGGTAGGTCGCTAATTTCTTACATCAGATGATACGTTCTTACACCAGAGGATGCAAAAAGGCAAATACGTACTTAGCGTGATTAGTTATATACCAGCTATAAAATACGATTTGTATAGGCACATGCATGGTACACTTGAAGAGACACGGAAGTGACTGGAATTGGAATTCATTAGAATTTTTAAAATTCTTCCGACTTGATCATCACTCTACATGCACATGTCTGATATGGCTATAATCCAATTCAAGGCAATCAGGGTTTACTAATGTAACTCTGCGCTTTATTTTCTATGTCAAGAAATATACCTAAATCGAGAGCGTTTCACCACACGGATAAAGACAATAAAGAGCGTTGTGTGATATTTTTTTCCAAATAACCAACATTGGTTTCAGTCCGATATAACAATGTATAAGGCAATCAGGCTTCTCTTATCAGTTGCAGTATATCTTATTATCTCTGTTACTAGTAGTGTTAGCACAACAAAAAGAGTTATCAATAAAGAGTGTTTTGTCATATGTAAAATTGATATGTAATAACCATCAACCTTCAGTGCGGTGTAACATAGTGCATGATTTTGGTCTCTTTCTTGTATCTGAATAATTGCCTTTGATGCGATGCGATGTGTGATTTAAAATGAGATATTGGCATAGTGTGCCATCGCCTTTGTACTATCTTATCATGGGAAATAAAATATGCTGCCAAAATTAAATAAATCCTTCATAGTCATGTCAAGTCTGTATAATAAACTATAATTATGTACTTTCTGTGTCCAATTACTCAACATATATCATGAAACAGGTATGCAGTGACTGCGCGGCTAGTAACTGTGTTCCACTGGTCCTATCCGTCTATTCTGCTATGACGTTAGTAGGTCTTGTGAAATTGTTATGCTGTTGGTAGGACAAACTGACGTCGTTACGAAAAGTACTGTTTTTGTTCTTTTAAGTGTCATTTTCGCGGTGTTTGGCTAAGCCGAGGGTTTTTATAAATAACAGTGTATGTATGAAACATTCAATAACGTATATATTTTATTTTATTTTTTTTAAACTAGTAATGGCTGCGCTGGTATTTGCTAAATAACATTAATAGCTAAATTGTTGATAGTCGATTTGCAACAGCTAATACAAACAGTATTAACTTATTTGTATTGTGCTTCTGAATGTTTCATACACATTATAGCGTTTCTTGCATATGTTCAGATTATCCGAACACCGCAATAATGACAACTTTAAAACTGATTAATGGTATCTTTTCGTAACAGCATCAGTTTGCCGTAACATCGCATAGCAGTTAATCATTATCCATCAGCACCATATCACATTAGCAGGACAACTTGACTAGGGTGTGTTCCTAAATTTCCACCGCGGATCGATTCGGTCATGCGTTGATGGTTCTTCGTCGTTAAAGGTACTCAACCCGATAAAACTACTCTCAATTACTATTTCAATGGCTTCGGGGGTCACAAATATTTGATTCGAGTCGAGGAAGTCACCCATCAAAGCTCAGATTTGTTAGATATCGATTTTAGAAATCTATTATTTTTCATTATCGGGAATTCTTTCTGGCCCAGAAGACGGTCAAAAATTCGTTATTATTACCCACTTGATTATAGAGTTATCCATCCTTGTCTGTTTGAATATAATTTTGGCGTAAAATCTCGAGCAGGTTACCAAATTGACGGCAGTTATTGGTACTCATCTCGAGAACATAAGAATTTTCAAAAATCAATATCTAATAACTCTGAGCTTTGTTTGATGGGTTCCTCGACTCGAATCAAATAGTTTTTACCCCCAAAGCCAAAGAAATAGTAATATAGGACCCTCTGATCGGATTGTTGTTGTTGGAATCTGTTGAGATGGGGACCCTCTTTACGGGTTGAGTACCTTTAATGACTAATAATTACGCACGTCAGTTCGCGTCAATTGATTTATCAAGACGGGTCAAACGCGCTTAAAGTGACTGTTAACGTGTGTCTCTCAATGCATGTATGTATAATCGAGTTTGGTCACTATGTTCTGACATCTGATGATATAACAGGCCGTTAAATACACAGCTGGATTAAACTTTTATACCAGCTATAAATATCAACTGTATTGATATAGTATACACGTGCATGGCAAACGCAAGTATTCAGATTATAGTCTTATAAATCATTATTACAATAACAAATGTATCAATTTTTTACCTATATCGTTTATTCTGTAAACAATCTTGGTACTAAGAACAAATTATCTTGAGCCATATGTAAAAGCCAAATGTAGTGAAATTAGCCGCATTTTTCAAAACACAATGTGAGAAAACATTGCGAAATGCTCAACTTCATACTAATCATATTAAATATAGTAATTAAATCATGTGCCGAAACGTCTTCGACGACGTTCCGAAACATCCAAATGCTTGGTCCGAAATAACAATTGCCGAAACCCCAGGTGCCGAAACATCCTGAAAACTAGGTGCCGAAACGTCCATGTGCCGAAATGTCCTGCACCCGGAAAGTTACACCATGACGTTGTTCATCAATATTCGTTGAATGAAATCATACGAATGTAATGAACATTATGGAATTGACATGTCTTCTCCATATATAGTATATCAGTCGCATCGCTCACCAAGCGTCAACAAATATATTGGTTAAATTCCGTAAAAAAGTTCACGCTCCCCACTCGGCATGCATGGTATAATTATTTTCACTTTGGTGTTGGTATAGTTTATACTACGTGTAGCAGACAATAAAGACTACTCGGAAATACGTTTGGTCTAATTTATAATCTAAATTATAATTGGGATCCATTCTTTCGATGAACCGTTGTGGACGAAGTGTAATTATTGATAATCAATATAGGTTATGTGAATCCGATTTGGTCTTAGGCACGTACCGACAGGATGTGGGTTGTCACACTCCGAACGAGGACCATAATTTGCATAGTTAGAAATTTCATGACTCAAATTTCAATAGTTGGAAATTAAAAGTAACAAGTGAATCGAATGATCTAAGTGTTTCAATTTCCGACTTCAAGTTCAGACTTCTATGTTTTACCGAACATTGCGTCATGGTCACTAGTCTATTAGTAATGCCAAACCTCCATATCTTTCTGATAACAGCTTTAACGATATAACATTCAGCATGCATAATTGTTACCATCATATATTGTTACTTCTTGGAATTTGAATACGTGTAACTCGTATTCGCTCATCAGCCATATTCTGATTAATAGCATGTATAATGTGCATGTTCTGCACGCAGACTGTGACGCAGTATACTCGAGACATAACATATGGATCAATGCTATGTCATGATTGTCATTTGTGTCTTTATTTACACAGTCCATGCTCTTAAACAGAATGTATGGAAACCCAAATTATGAAGCCAATATTGAAATATTGCATTACTCAAAACCAAATGCTATATAGTTGGATATTTGATTAGACAAAAATCCTATATATTTGGAAATGTTATTAGACCAAATTCTGCGTAGTTGGAAATTGTATGGTCTCACCCACGGTTGGATCCCTTTGGAACGTCCCTATTTGGCGGGAATACCAGGTAATATATAAACCAATTTTGATTTAAAAAACAAAATCCAGTTACCCCAATGTGAGTGGTTTAGCTTTGTTATTTAATTACGCTAACGTATGGTCATATTACCATATTTATTCTTGTCGACCACGTCCATCGATAACTTATATAGTGCGTAGAAATAACCACACGGAACATGGTGCTGTTATCCCTTACACGAACAAGTACCCTTATGATTTTTGCGATGCTTGATTAATCTGCAAGGCCAGTGTCTAGTTGAAACATTCAAAAACATATATTCTTGAACTTTATTAACGCATGCCATACTACTAGTGTTCGCGCTGCCACTTGCCAAATTTGCTAATGGCAAAAATAATTCAAATTTGGCAAAAAATAATTTCATTTGGCAAATCACTTTTTAATTCCTCTAGAAAAATTGAAAACAATATTGGTCAATCAACACCATTCATTTCAGGAAACGTACAATATAATTATATTAGTGGTGTTGTATATGGTTTACGAAAAGTGAACACCTCTATTAAGATGAAGTTAAGCTGATAGCATTAATATCTATTGGTGGTGGGATTTAGTGTGGAGGTGTTTACATAGCAAACCGGGGCCCCGGTGGTCCAGTCGGTAGAGTTCCAGCTGCATTACGCCGCCACAGACCGTCCAGCGCCGACGAAGCTGGTTCGAACCCCGTCATATAGAGGGTGACCGGAATCGTGTACCTGGGCAAGGTTGTCAGTTGCTTTCCGGTGTCTGTGGTTTCTACACGCAGTGGAACGATTTCCCGGTGAAATTAAGCCTCTGTGTGGTCTTTCCTCCACCCGTAAAATTGACAACGTCGTTTGTGGCCTAGCGCTAGAACGACTATAAACCCTAACAAACAAACAAACAAACATAGCAAATCCTCTTGTGATGCGCCCTTCTGATAAGGCAACCCTTCTATCGTGTTATTGTTTGATTATTGGTGTATTATGTGGTGATAAACTAGAGATGCGAATATAATTATTAACTACTCGCTTTTCTATCGATATCAAACGTTGTTCAAACCGCGAGTGTCAGAACATAAGACTCAAAGTTGCAGAAAATGATACTTACAAGGATAGTATTTGGCAAATTTTGAAATAATTTGGCAAACAAAAATTTCTTTTGGCGAGTTATATGGCAAAGTAAATTTTGGTCCAGCGCGGACCCTGCAAACTACAAAACGTTAGAGCAGATTAGAAATTTACTCCTCATTAAAGTCAGATAAACGCGTGAAACCAGATCCAGACCAGCGACCATAAATCGACCAACTTAGATTCCAATAATGGGGACAAGTACCGATAGCAACCAATAAGTTTACATGTCCAATAAGTTTACCTTTCTTTGACTGAAAGCAGGCACAATGTACCAGGGACAAACAATATCCGCATAGCGTAAGTGCTGTCGACATCCAAATTGGTATATGTACTCGTGTGTATACAGCAATAAAATGTGTCTAAGATACTCCGTGTATCGGAGTTGAACATCAGCGTGAGTTTTCTAACAAACTTTAAAATGGACGTATCCATAACCAACGAACGTCTCTTGGTTGTGTAACATCAAATCAATTACCCCAAATCAAATTATATATTCGGTGTGGGCGCGTGATATCATGGCATCAAAGCGACATGGCGGCCCCAATCGTAATTCAAAGTAATTTGTCAGTTCTGTTAGGTCAGCATATGACATTTTGGTACGTGCTTTGATTAGATAAGTGATGTTACTTGGCACATGTCGGTTTGTGATTCAAAATACAGCTAATAATGTTCACTTTCGAAATTTTACCGGTACCGAAATAGGTCGATACATACATGTACACTCTGCCGTTAAATGAGCATGCCGAGTTCCCAAAAAAGACATATTGATGTAATGTAAAATACAACTTTAAACACGGTGTTTGGGTCCCAAACAAAAACAGAAAATTCCACGAGGTGGTTTAGAAAAGAGCGTTCAGTATTAGTCTATTCTAGATATCGCAGACATGAAGAACGTTTTTTCTTCACTTTTATGTATGTGAAAAGTAGAAGATAGCTGTATAACTGCTGTAGCCATGGCATGTATTGCCATAGATCACGAAGCTGGCATATCAACACACCATAAACACGATGGCCAGACTAAATACATAATATACACATTGTAATGAATCTCTCTTGGTCTAGATATATATAAGAGTATAAATTCAGTGTGAAAGTTTGTCTATCTATCTGTCTATCTGCCCGGATTTTCTCCCTATACCGATTTCAATTACATTTGGTGTGGTGACTCGGGGTACCCTAGCGGATGTTATCACGGTGTTAGATTTAATTAACAAATTATAAAATAAATAATAAGTGAATGGAGCAGAGCTCAATTTAAAAAAAAAAAAAGTGTTTTAAATAAAATATTCATATTTTTTTTATCTCAAGACACATGGCGGTTTGCACTCATAAATACATCTAATAAATAATCACTTTTTAATTGTTACCGATAACGAACTGGTTTGTACTTACAAGAACAACCTTTCTGCGGGCATTATATGTGTCGGGAAGAAGCATTTAATTCATACAAAATTTAACGTTTAACACGCGGTGTTTGTTCATAATAAAGAGCGTTTATTAAAATGAAAACGTTTATCAAATGGCTGTGACCATTGATATTATTTTTCAGAGCTAGCATATGAAGCCGGTATATCAATGGTTCGTTTTATTTGTCAATATATCGTATACCTCATTCCAAATTAGGCCGAGGCGTATAGTGTTTGAGTCTGTCATGGTCATTATTTGTTTAAATAATCTCTCATTGGGGATGTTTAACATGATATGTTCTCGTAAAATAGGGCGCGCTCGTCTGACAGAGAAATACAGTGTATAAAAAATGTCGAGGTCAAAGTACCGCCCGCTTAGTATGTTGAAATATGCCAAATAGTAATTGCCGGAAAGAATCTGGAACCCATTCATTAATGGCAAGCACGTGTCCGTATGTTGTAGCGAAGTCTTTTTCCTGCGAACGATGGATAAACGGCATCCCCCACTGTGTGGTGTCATCATCCGAGTCTTTAATGATAATATGTCATTCGTGACCACATTGTCACATAACACATGAGCGCATATATAGTACATTACATAAACATGATATGTGAATTAAACATATGAACATATAAACATATAAACAGGAAATACACATAGATAAATGTAGTTTGTATAACACATACAAAGCTAAACCTAGAAATCGGCAGAATATAGGACATAAATATTTGACCCCCGCTGCGCTCTGTGCCAAATCATCAGGTTGTTGCACCTGTGAATCGGCGCCGTTTTCATTAGTGAGATGGATATATCTAATTACCCGCGGTGTGATGCCATTATCGAATATTGCGACTAGAGTGCTATATAATTGAGTGTCGGGTAATAAGTTAATCGCAGTCGATACCCCCCGTAGATTATCAAAAGTTTCTATCTAGGGTATTATATAACATTAATTAAAGCCATATGGTATAGTTCGCGCTTTAAAATGCATGTAATAATATTCGCTTTTGAATGTTTTGCCGGTATCGATATAGGTTGATAAAAACTCGAAATACTGTTCTAACGGGCATTTTATGCAACAGAAAGGCGCACTGGAGTAACAAAAAAATCAACTTTGAACACGGTGTTTGGGTCCCAATACAAACAACATACATATGCACGTTTATTTTACTCATATGCAAAACGTTGAAAACAGAGGTAAAACTGCTGTGACCATGCCAAGTATTTTTCAGAGAATATGAATCTGATATATAAACATTTCGTGTATTTGTCAACCTATTTTATACTCCTTCTTGTCAACAGTTAATCACATCTCTGTCACCACATCACAACATCAACGACTTCTTTGATAACTCAATAAAGACATAACTATTTAACGATAATACTCGCAGCAAACTCCCCAGAAATAGCAACAGACGTGATCCCCCACGCAACAAGCTTAGAACATACAGAACGTTCAAAACAATCACTTCTTTGGATCTTGACATCATTTCCACCCCAAACAACGAGAATCCCTCACGAAATTCAGAATTAGTTGTCACACACTGGGCATTGAGCGCGGACGCTATTTCGATTTCGATGAAGCAGACCGCAAATGTGAAACCTGCAACCAAATTGATAATGAGGAGCACTTTCTCCTCCATTGTACCTCACTGTCCGACGAGCGCGCCATATTTCACGAGAAACTAATACCTGATCTCCTAACCACCCCTAACGAGACGTTATTCAATAAAATATTAACAAGCACAGACCCAACAACTCTACAGGCACTAGCATATTTCGTCCACTGTGGACTGAAAAAGAAAGGTGTTTGGCGATCAAGTGACGAACTGGTTAATCGAGTACAACAAAAAAGGAACACTGCCCTATCAGTCAAATGTACATTAACATAGAATAACATTATTATGTATTTGTTGCTACTTGTTTTGTTCAATGCATATTCGATGTTCTTGTCCTGTTATTCTATGTTAATGTACATTTGACCATACATGGTGTAACGTACTAATAAACTTGATTGATAGAGTGATCTAAATTGCGTAAACAACACTTGGAAGCTCGGGCGATCCATGTCCGTTTATACATGTATATATATTCACCAGCGAATATGGAACAATTAATATTGTATATCTTTGGAAGTGTTTTCGTCTCCCATTTGTATACATCGTCATATGGGCAAATCTTGTAATCTGATGGTATATCGGGTTTATAGCAGACAATTTCAATTGAATTTTAATGGTCAATGACTGAGCACTGGCACTAACGTGGTAAACGAGGCTTTGGTGCGTTGATCTATTCAAAGGCTCAATTAAAGACATATTATGTACTTGTTCGGGTGTGTTAAATTGATAATTTAGTATGCAGGCGCTATGCCAACTAAAGGAATATTACATTCTACTAACATCGCTAAATATTTGAACCAAATTGGCCGTAGCACTCCAAAGAAAACATCGTCATAACTACGCTCAATTGTAAATATTTACTACTCGATTCGGGACGAATCTATAGGCGATAAACTAACGAACACAATTTCGCCATCGAGAGTCACTGCATTTAATTAATATATAAGAATGACGGTGTGTGCTGTGACGTTTGCTACACTATTTGTAAAAAAAAAAATACTACATTGAACAGATTATTCTCCATTTCTATGTTATCACCATACCGGAGTGTTTTACATCACTTTAATACAAATAGTAAAATGTGTGCATATGACTTGCTTGAAACGATTAACATTTGGATGTTTTTTGTGTGTATTTCTTGACCACCATATGATGCATTCTTCCTAAATGTTATATGTACCAAAATGTTATATGTACCAAGCCTCTACCAATTACTGGTCAATTGTTTTGAACATTAGTACATATATTTACCACTATGGTAACTTATACACATGCAAATGCGAGCTTTGTTGGATTTTGTTCAGTAAAGCTATCCTCATTGTTCAACTTAGATATAATGATCGGCAACATGCATGTACTGAATTGTGTCTAAGTTTGGACTTCTTCGTTTCCAATTGATCTTTAAAACTTGACACAATATGCTTGCTATATGCCATTGACGGGAGCCTGTCCGCATATGAATATGAACTCGGTATGCATGGTGTAATTTGTTTTCGTATAGTGTTATGGCTATCCTTAAATCCACATATCGATTTATATATATACGGTCCGCATTATGACACATGCGCTTGTACTCACGCTGGTATAGTGGTAAAGTTCTTGTTATTACATCAGACCAAATCCCCTAAATACAATTTTAATACATGTAGTCCACCTTTAAATTTGCATCGATGCGAGTACAGGGGGAATTTGTCATAAGATGGGTCGAGTCTGGCTGTGTTTTTGTTTGCATATTCAATGTTCCCATTGTGCGCGAGTCAAGAAGAGTAATGACTCTCGATGTACAGGTTTGGCAGAACTGGGTTTCGAGTTAAAGTCACATGGCCGTTTGTCCCGCACATTAACCTCATGATGTTCTCGGTATCGAAATAGGTCAATAAACTACTCGAAATATTATTCCGCGGGCTGTTCCTGATGCCGTAAACATAAAGAGTGTCTGTTTAACCTATATATGTGGAAACACTTGAACCAGCTCGAGGTATATAGCTGTAGCCATGGAAATTATTTTCAATACAAATATGAAGCCGGGATATCAGTATTTTGTGTATTTGTCAACCTGTCTTATATATACATACTTCCAAATTATGTAGACAAAAGTTGGAAGCTGGAATGATCCATGTCCGTTTAAGGCATGCCATATATACGTATACGAGTGTGCAAATTGTGAAACAACGCCCAAACAGACTCTAGAAGTCATAACTCCTGAAATAAAATTTGGACCGGACTGATTTCCGATATCATATGCAATATAGACATATAGTCATAAGTAGAAGCCACACATGGCCACAATTGGTTAACATCGAAGTTATGAACTGTTGTGCCTATATGTCGCGAAATAGACATGCAGGAAATAATTCAGGAGGTATACCTCCAAATACAATTAGGATAAAATTGGTGTTCGACACATTCAAGATATTCGTGAGTATAATACATGAATATATTATATACCAATACTTTCGAATTTTTCCCAGTATCGCAATATGTCGATAAATACTTGCACCATACATTTATATATACGGGGAATATGAAGTCACAAAAATACAACTACATGTCAACACGGTCTTTGGGTCCCTAATAGACAACATAAATGACAGTGCACGACACGGAACATAAAATAACGTTCTGTGTTAGCCTATGCCATGCAGATATGCATGGTATAAATAAAGAGTGTTTGTTTTCACTTCTGGGCGAAAAAAATGAAAAATGGGTGTCACATTGGGAAGTATTTTGTTTCAGAGCGTATGAAGCCGGTATATCAACATTTCGTGTTTTATCAATTTATCATATATATATATATACCTCATTTCAAACTGTGTGGGCAATATTTGGAAGCTTGTATGAGCTATGTCCGTTTGAGGTAAATCCGTCACACCAAGTGTTATCAATGCATTTGGGACAGTAATGTTGGCTGAAATATGTCAAACTGTGCAGCTTGGCAATCCACATTACATAATTATATAGTTAATTTGGGATATGAGAAAGACACTCTCTACACATAGATTAGCTGCATGCACGATAACACTTATTGTTTTCTAACCAAAAATAACACAGATTATAACATACCGTTATATATTCTAGGCTGAAAAAAATCAAAGCGTGTTAAACTTCTTTCGAAAGTCCACATCTGGCCATGCACGACAACCTCTCACTAATGAGTCCATATGCCCAATCTAATTATTTTCTGGTCAATGTAGGACATACCCATGACGGTTGTAGTGTCAAATCGGACAAGGCAACTTTATTGTAATTAGAACTCGGAAATGTAACATGGGACCAATACTTTAACACATAATACTGCCTTTTTGTGAAATTTCACCAGCGCCTGTGTACCCGAGTATTATGAAACCCACTTATCAGTAAGAATGTCCGGAATCGGGCGATTAGTTGTAACTATACATACTTTATTAAATCGTCAAAAGGGTAAATTGGCGAGCACGAATTAATGTTATGCTGGCTTCATATGCTCAGAAAAAATCATGTTCATTATCACCCCATTTCGCAGTCGTTTTCAACTTATCGCACAAAAGTGAAACAAAACGCTCTTTATTATTACCAATCAGGAATAGACTAACACGGAACGCTCTTTTCTGTTCCATGCCGTGCATATGGCTGTTGTTTGGGAACCAAATGCCGGGTTAAAATTGTGTTTTGTTTACTTCAATGCGACATGCAGGCACAGGCAATGCCTACAGAAATGTAGTTCAAGCATGTAAAGACCTATTTCGATACCGGGAAAACTTAAAAAGGGAAACATGTATTTTGAGGTGCAAACCGCCATATGGCTTTAGATTAAAACAAAAATTGGAATTAATTTTTTTCTGGATTGATCTATGCTCCAGATAACGTTTTTTTTATTCTGGTAAATAACTATATTCCAATGCTCTGACCAACTTAGAGCACCACATCCAATGGGTTAACTGGAAAATCCAGTTGGGCGTGTGTTGACCAAGAAACACAACCCGTGCGCTGTACGACATTGAACACTCTTGACAATGGATGTGCTTTACAAATAAAACGGGAAACTATTGTTACAAGAGATGGAGCTAGATCTCTCCAGATCGAGAAAAGAATCTAACTCTCCCAACAGATATAGGCGCCGTCTTGCTAGATCGAGAAAAGAATCACAACTCTATCAACAGATGTGGTAACGTGAGCCAATATATAATCTCGTTGCTGATAAGATTGCATAATTCAACGATTCGACCACATGCTTAAGTGTGCCCCATCCGACATTGTTGACTGGCACTCCAATAAACACTTATGGTATACAGTGTCTGTGGTTTAGTTGCACATTAATGAATATTTAAGAGCATGATTCGTGAAAATTTAATTAGTGACCCATTTGAGATAGTCATGTGGGCTGAAATAAGTCAAAATGTGCAGCTTGGCAATCCACATTACATATTTATATAGTTCATTTGGGATATGAGAAAGACACTCTCTACACATAGATTAGCTGCATGCACGATAACACTTATTGTTTTCGAACCGAAAATAACACAGATTATAACATACCGTTATATATTCTAGGCTGAAAAAAATCAAAGCGTGTTAAACTTCTTTCGAAAGTCCACATCTGGCCATGCACGACAGCCTCTCACTAATGAGTCCATATGCCCAATCTAATTATTTTCTGGTCAATGTAGGACATACCCATGACGGTTGTATAGTGTCAAATAGGACAAGGCAACTTTATTGTAATTATAACTCGGAAATGTAACATGGGACCAATACTTTAACACATAATACTGCCTGTTTGTGAAATTTCACCAGCGCCTGTGTACCCGAGTATTATGAAACCCACTTATTAGTAAGAATGTCCGGAATCGGGCGATTAGTTGTAACTATACATACTTTATTAAATCGTCAAAAGGGTAAATTGGCGAGCACGAATTAATATTATGCTGGCTTTATATGCTCAGAAAAAAATCATGTTCATTATCACCGCCATTTCGCAGTCGTTTTCAACTTATCGCACAAAAGTGAAACAAAACGCTCTTTATTATTACCAATCAGGAATAGACTAACACGGAACGCTCTTTTCTGTTCCATGCCGTGCATATGGCTGTTGTTTGGGAACCAAATGCCGTGTTAAAATTGTGTTTTGTTCACTTCAATGCGACATGAAGGCACAGGCAATGCCTACAGAAATGTAGTTCAAGCATTTATAGACCTATTTCGATACCGGGAAAACTTAAAAAGGGAAACATGTATTTTGAGGTGCAAACCGCCATATGGCTTTAAATTAAAACAAAAATTGGAATTAATTTTTTTCTTCAGGACTGAGCTATGCTCCAGATAACGTTTTTTTTATTCTGGTAAATAACTATATTCCAATGCTCTGACCAACTTAGAGCACCACACCCAATGGGTTAACTGTAAAATCCAGTTGGGCGTGTGTTGACCAAGAAACACAACCCGTGCGCTGTACGACATTGAACACTCTTGACAATGGATGTGCTTTACAAATAAAACGGGAAACTATTGTTACAATAGATGGAGCTAGATCTCTCCAGATCGAGAAAAGAATCTAACTCTCCCAACAGATATAGGCGCTGTCTTGCTAGATCCAGAAAAGAATCCCAACTCTATCAACAGATGTGGTAACGTGAGCCAATATATAATATCGTTGCTGATAAGATTGCATAATTCAACGATTCGACCACATGCTTAAGTGTGCCCCATCCGACATTGTTGACTGGCACTCCAATAAACACTTATGGTATACAGTGTCTGTGGTTTAGTTGCACATTAATGAATATTTAAGAGCATGATTAGTGAAAATGTAATTAGTGACCCATTTGAGATAGTCATGTTGGCTGAAATAAGTAAAAATGTGCAGCTTGGCAATCCACATTACATATTTATATAGTTCATTTGGGATATGAGAAAGACACTCTCTACACATAGATTAGCTGCATGCACGATAACACTTATTGTTTTCTAACCGAAAATAACACAGATTATAACATACCGTTATATATTCTAGGCTGAAAAAAATCAAAGCGTGTTAAACCTCTTTCGAAAGTCCACATCTGGCAATGCACGACAACCTCTCACTAATGAGTCCATATGCCCAATCTAATTATTTTCTGGTCAATGTAGGATATACCCATGACGGTTGTATAGTGTCAAATCGGACAAGGCAACTTTATTGTAATTAGAACTCGGAAATGTAACGTGGGACCAATACTTTAACACATAATACTGCCTTTTTGTGAAATTTCACCAGCGCCTGTGTACCCGAGTATTATGAAACCCACTTATTAGTAAGAATGTCCGGAATCGGGCGATTAGTTATAACTATACATACTTTATTAAATCGTCAAAAGGGTAAATTGGCGAGCACGAATTAATATTATGCTGGCTTTATATGCTCAGAAAAAAATCATGTTCATTATCACCGCCATTTCGCAGTCGTTTTCAACTTATCGCACAAAAGTGAAACAAAACGCTCTTTATTATTACCAATCAGGAATAGACTAACACGGAACGCTCTTTTCTGTTCCTTGCCGTGCATATGGCTGTTGTTTGGGAACCAAATGCCGTGTTAAAATTGTTTTTTGTTTACTCCAATGCGACATGCAGGCACAGGCAATGCCTACAGAAATGTAGTTCAAGCATGTAAAGACCTATTTCGATACCGGGAAAACTTAAAAAGGGAAACATGTATTTTGAGGTGCAAACCGCCATATGGCTTTAGATTAAAACAAAAATTGGAATTAATTTTTTTCTGGATTGATCTATGCTCCAGATAACTTTTTTTTTATTCTGGTAAATAACTATATTCCAATGCTCTGACCAACTTAGAGCACCACATCCAATGGGTTAACTGGAAAATCCAGTTGGGCGTGTGTTGACCAAGAAACACAACCCGTGCGCTGTACGACATTGAACACTCTTGACAATGGATGTGCTTTACAAATAAAACGGGAAACTATTGTTACAAGAGATGGAGCTAGATCTCTCCAGATCGAGAAAAGAATCTAACTCTCCCAACAGATATAGGCGCCGTCTTGCTAGATCGAGAAAAGAATCACAACTCTATCAACAGATGTGGTAACGTGAGCCAATATATAATCTCGTTGCTGATAAGATTGCATAATTCAACGATTCGACCACATGCTTAAGTGTGCCCCATCCGACATTGTTGACTGGCACTCCAATAAACACTTATGGTATACAGTGTCTGTGGTTTAGTTGCACATTAATGAATATTTAAGAGCATGATTCGTGAAAATTTAATTAGTGACCCATTTGAGATAGTCATGTGGGCTGAAATAAGTCAAAATGTGCAGCTTGGCAATCCACATTACATATTTATATAGTTCATTTGGGATATGAGAAAGACACTCTCTACACATAGATTAGCTGCATGCATGATAACACTTACTGTTTGGTAACCGAAAGTAACACAGATTATAACATACTGCTATATGTTCTAGGCTGGAAACAAATCAAAGCGTATTAAACTTATATCGAAAGTCGACATCTGGCCATGCACGACAACCTCTCACCAATGAGCCCATGGACCAATCTAATTATTTTCTGGTCAATGTAGGACATACCCATTACGGTTGTATAGTGTCAAATCGGACAAGGCAACTTTATTATACCCCCCCCGCAACGAAGTTATGGGGGTATACTGGAGTCAGCTCGTCCGTCAGTCCGTCCGTCCGTCGTCCGTCCGTCCGTGGACACAAATTTGTCCGGAGTTTTTCTCAGTTGTTTTTGGATCAATTTCCGTGAAACTTGGCACAGACTTGTCGGACTTTTTTTTATGGAGTTATCCCCCCTTTTTCGCAACATATATACTTTTGTCCGAGCTTTTATTCCTACATTTTTAGGTCAATGTTTTTTAATCTTGGCGCTGATATTTAGTACCATGGGAACCTGTGCACCTGCGATTATGGCGTCTGTCCGACATTTTGTTTGTGGAGTTATTCCCCTTTTTCGACTTAGAAATTTTTTCGCAACATGCATAATTTTGTCCAAGCTTTTATTCCTACATTTTTCGGTCAATATGTTTAAGATTAGGATTATGGTTGTACACCTGCAATGGGAACTGTTATTTTATTATTTTAACTAAATGTTTACTGACATGTGAAACATCTTAGTATTTTAAAAACAGGTATCCGTAGTCCCATTGGGACAGTCACACCTCTAGTTGTAATTAGAACTCGGAAATGTAACATGGGGTCAATACCTTAACACATATTGAAAATAATATTGTAATACTGCCTTTTTGGGAAATTTCACCAGCGCCTGTGTACCCGAGTATTATGAAATCCACTTATTACGAAGAATGTCCAGAATCGGGCGATTAGTTGTAACTATACATACTTTATTAAATCTTCAAAATGGTAAATTGGCGAGCACGAAATAATGTTATGCTGGCTTCATATGCTCTTTAACATATAATGTTCATTATCACCGCCATTTTGCAGCCGTTTTCAACTTATCGCACAAAAGTGAAAAAAAACGCGCTTTTTTATTACCAATCAGGAATAGACTAGCACGGAACGCTCTTTTCGTTTCCATGCCGTGCATATGGCTATTGTTTTGGGAAACAAATACCGTGTTAAAACAGGGGGATGGGTCAAAGAAAAAAATAACGGATACACGGTGGAAATTTTGTGTTTTTCAGTTTTGGGGACCCACTACACCTGGAGCGTAAGTTTTTTCCACCCAGGTCTGGGACACCCACCCCCACAATTGATGAAAACCTTGTAAATTCTACTAAATAATGTGTTGTTGGCAGGGTAAGGGTCTCTCATTGTGTCTGCACCGGAACTGAGAGAACGCTGATCAAGTACACCCACAACAAATAAACAAACAAAGCACATGCCTGAAAAATATGCCAACAAAACCTTTAAAAACTCAAATATTTATGGTTATAAATGTCAAATTACACACTTTAAAGGTACGGTTGGCCTTGGCGGTGGGTATCCTGTGAAAATATTTCCACCCGTCAAAAACCGCCACAAACAGAAAGAACAACAAAATATAGACAGACTTTGTCCGTATACAAATAAGAAATATCGCATAAACAGTATGTTATTGTCATATATTTGACCATTGTTATGCAAACAAAAGCATAAAAAGTTACTTTTCTGGTGTTTGTTTATATTATGATGGTAAACATAAAGAGCGTTCTTTGTTGGTGAATTCCTGATATGGAACGAATAAAGAGCGTTTATGCCATTTGTGTGTGATTAGCCAGCAGCATTGTGTTGTCTTCTGTAACACAATCAGGCTCTTGCTTATGTAAAATATAGTAAATCTTTATGATAACATGCTGTTTACGCGATGGTCATGGTGTATATGAACGAAACTGTATGCGTTTTAATGTTTTTCTGTTTACGGTGATTGGAACAAATATGAATATTTTCGACAACTAAGGCCTCACGTGCCTTTAACAGGATAGATGTGTCCCTTATTAGCAATAGGTTAAAATATGTGCATGTGTAAAGTAAAGCACCATCAATTTGATTAAATAAACACAGTTCCAGTCCTCTCCATGTGGGAAATCACTGGTGAGCAATGATGAGCTCCCCTTAAAACCATTCTAGGCGAGTGGCGAGTAGCTCTCATACAAAATGTCAAGGCGAATAGTATCTCACGAAGGCCTGAGGGGGAGTACGGAAGGTGGTCAGGGGGCCTCCCCGGAACATTTTGAAAATTAGATGCTCTGAGATTGGATCTGGAGCCTTTTAATGCTCCAATCACTGTTAAAATAACGATTTTGTGTCAATAAGAGACAAAAATGCAATGCCACATTGCTAATAGTACACAAGCAAGTAAGTTGGTATATTTGAAATAAAGGTATCTGATATATTACGCACATTTGAAGCATGTGTATTCTGAGTTATCTGTTGTGCAGAAATTGTATTGCCGATGTGATCGGAATCGGTTCGATTTTGAATTGATTCCTCAATCTATTTTAGTAAATAGCGCATATAATAAAAAAAAAACCTTCGTGTTTTGAGTGAATACCAGAATTACCCCATTCGTGGTCACAGTGAGATACTGGAATCATCACTCGTGGCCTTTAGCCACTCGTGATGATTCCAGTATATCACTGTGACCACTCATGAGATACTTCCAATATTCACTCAAAACACGCAGGTATCCTCCATTTATAATACTTTAAAAAAAAAGCCATGATAAACTATGAGAAAAGATGAGAATGGATTTTTTTCATTGCAATTTTTTTCCTCGACCAAAATCGGACCCACCCCATGATTTCAACTGTTAAAGGGAGAAATTGTGGACAAATAAATAAATATAGAGCCCCCTCACTTGTATAAGGCTATAGCATGCACTACTACATGAATCTGATTGTTTCAATGATTCAATTCATTTTGAAGCTGTAATTTGTCTTAGAAACAAACAAAAGATGACCCTACCTTGCCAGTCTAATCCGAAAAAACTACCGGAATGTCACATTCGAACTATTATTATATGATTTTGACTCGCTAATAGTGACATAATGTTAATATTATTATACTACTTGGTCAGTATGTTATCGACCAAAATATATCGGACCTAAGAATACTCATAAGAACCTTATTTCGCACTTATGGTCGTTTTATTTATAGAAACCTGAATTTTTTGAGAGGAAAAGAAGTCGAACTGCGACCCGGAGGCCGAGTCCGGTAAAAAATGTGGTTGGGAATTATGGTGATATGCATGAGAAACCTTCAGTGATAAGCCTTATATAGTTGTCATAATTTGAAGGATTAGTTGTTTTAACGGAATTATGAGTTGGTCATTCGTGAAACCAAAATATGTTATATTCCATAATTGCAATCATGGGTATATATATAATATATGATCTGGAATGCGTTGCAATTTCTGACAGTGCCATTGCTCGTCAGTGCCATACTTCACACCGATACGACGTTACGGTCGTTACCTCTGGCTCATATCGCAGTCGATATCAAACTAACCAGGTAATAGACTGTAATAGCCCAATAATTATTATTGGAGACTGCCCATCAATCATACTCCTTGACATACTTGATTATGGCTAGGCACAGTTTCATAAAAGCAACTGACATAGTTGGGACGTAAGATGGTCTTAAGTTCAAACTTCAGTCGTAAGTGCGTTTCACGACAAGTGTCTTACTTAATATAGTCTTAATTTTGGTCTTAACTTTAGTCTAACGTGAGGTTCTTAAGAAAAATCCTAAAATTAAGACATAAGTTATGGTCCTCCTTTTGTCGGAAATATAGATGGGATCTGGTTCGTGTATGTTATTATAAATAAATTTAAATGAATAACATCTTGCGAACACGGAGGGATGTTTCGGAAATTGTGGTCTATAGTTAATAGCCAACTGGTACGCTGTAGCAGGGACGTGGCCTGCAATGGTTGCGCGATTGGCGGGGTGTGATGCAGTGTCCATTCCCAATACTAACTGGAAAAAGCCAAGACCTAACTATACAGTTCTCATTGTTGTAACAAAAAGAATATATTTTCATAGATTTGAACAGTATTTGCGATTCAAATCACAGAATTGTAATGTTTACAGTAATCATGTAGCCAGCCACAAATACACCATAGGAAACCCCCGACCCCACCAGTCACCCCGGTGGTACCCGCCCGAGGGGGTGAAAATGGGGTATGGACCATTTTCGCAAACGGTAAGGATTTCGACCGATTTGATGTTATGGGCGCGTGGCACACCCAAATACACAATATAAACACCCCTCGCCCCTCAACATCACTCCCGGGGGTACAACCCGATGGGGTGAAAATGGGAACGGACCATTTTCGTGAACGGTAAGGACATCGACCGATTTGACGGCATGGGTGGGTGACCCGCCCCAAATAAACCATAGAAACACCCGAACCCCACCCATCACCGGGGGGGGGGTAACACTCCGAGGGGTAAACATTGGGTATGGACCATTTTCGAGAACGGTACGGATTTCGATAGATTGATGGCATTTGGGTGGGTGGCCCGCCTCTATACACCATAGAAAAGCCCCATCCCACCTGTCAGCTGGGGGTACCTCCCAAGGGGGTGAAAATGAGGTACATGTATCGACCATTTTCGAGAAGGTAAGAATTTCGACCGATTTGACTACATGGCAGGGTGGCCCACCATAACACCACCCTAGAAACACTCCGACCCCTCCAATCATCCGGAGGTACCACCCTGAGGTGTGAAAATGGGGTATGGACCATTTTCGAGAAAGGTAAGGGTTTCGACCGATTTGACGGCATGGGTGGGTGGCCCGCTCCAAATACACCATAGAAACACCCATTCCCCAATCCATCACCACGGGGGTACCACTCCGAGGGGGTGAACATGGGGTATGGACCATTTTCGAGAACGGTAAGGATATTGACCGATTTGACGGTATGAATGGGTTGCCCTACTAACACGCCCTAGAAAGGTCCCGACCCCCATCATCACCCACGGGAGGTATGCTACCACCCGAGGGGTTAAAATGGGGTATGGACCATTTTCGAGAACGGTAAAGATTTCAACCAATTTGACGGCATGTGTGGGTGACCCGCCCAAAATAGACCATGGAAACACCCGATCCCCATCCATCACCCCGGCGGTACCACCCCGAGAAGATGAAAATGGGGTATGGACCATTTTTGAGAAAGGTAAGGACTTCAACCGATTTGACGGCACGGGTGGGTGGCTTACACAAATACAACATAGAAACACACGATCGCACACCCATCACCACCGTGGGTATCACCCGAGGGGTGAACATGGGGTATTGACCATTTTCGAGAACGGTAAGGATTTCAACTGATTTGACGGCGTGGGTGGGTGGCCAGCCACAAATATACACTAGAAACACACCTACCCCAACCATCATCCCTGTGGTACCACCACGAGGGGGTAAAAATGGAGTATGGACAATATTCTAGAACGGTAAGGATTTCAACCGATTTGACGTTACGGGTGGGTGGCACACCCCAAATACACAATAGAAACACCCCACAACCGGGGAGTACCACCCGAGGGGTTAAAATAGGGTATGGACCATTTTCGAGAACGGTAAAGATTTCAACCAATTTGACGGCATGTGTGGGTGACCCGCCCAAAATAGACCATGGAAACACCCGATCCCCATCCATCACCCCGGCGGTACCACCCCGAGAAGATGAAAATGGGGTATGGACCATTTTTGAGAAAGGTAAGGACTTCAACCGATTTGACGGCACGGGTTGGTGGCTTACACAAATACACCATAGAAACACACGATCGCACACCCATCACCACCGTGGGTATCACCCGAGGGGTGAACATGGGGTATTGACCATTTTCGAGAACGGTAAGGATTTCAACTGATTTGACGGCGTGGGTGGGTGGCCAGCCACAAATATACACTAGAAACACACCTACCCCAACCATCATCCCTGTGGTACCACCACGAGGGGGTAAAAATGGAGTATGGACAATATTCTAGAACGGTAAGGATTTCAACCGATTTGACGTTACGGGTGGGTGGCACACCCCAAATACACAATAGAAACACCCCACAACCGGGGAGTACCACCCGAGGGTTGAAAATGGGGTATGGACCATTTTCGAGAAAGGTAAGGACTTCAACCGATTTGACGGCACTGGTGGGTGGCTTACCCAAATACACCATAGAAACACACGATCGCACACCCATCAGCACCGTGGGTACCACCCGAGGGGTGAACATGGGGTATGGACATTTTCGAGAACGGTAAGGATTTCAACTGATTTGACGGCGTGGGAGGGTGGCCAGCCACAAATATACACTAGAAACACACCTACCCCAACCATCATCCCCTGTGGTAACACCACGACGGGGTAAAAATGGAGTATGGACAATATTCTAAAACGGTAAGGATTTCAACCGATTTGACGTTATGGGCGGTTGGCACACCCAAATACACAATAGAAACACCCCACAACCGGGGAGAACCACCCGAGGGGTGAAAATGGGGTATGGACCATTTTCGAGAACGGTAAGGATTTCGACCGATTTGACGTCATGGGTGGCCCAAAATACAACCTAGAAACACCCGAACCCCACCATCACCGGGGGGGGGGGGGGTAACACTCCAAGGGGGTGAACATTGGGTATGGACCATTTTCGAGAACGGTAAGTATTTCGACCAATTTGACGGCATTTCGGGTGGGTGGCCTGCATGAAATACATCACAGAAAAACCACACCAACCTGTCAGCTGGGGGTACCACGCAAGGGGGTGACAATGAGGTATCGACCATTTTCGAAAAGGAAAGGATTTCGACCGATTTGACTAGATGGGAGGGTGGCCCGCCAAAACCACACCCTCGAAACACCCCGACACCACCAATTACCACCGGAGGTACCAGCCCGAGGGGGTAAAAATGGGGTATGGACCATTTTCGAGAATTGTAAGGATTTCGACCGATTTGACGGCATGGATCGGTGGCCACCCCGATATTAAAATGGGGTATGGACCATTTTCGAGAAAGCTAAGGACTTCAACCGATTTGATGGCATGGGTCGGTTGCCCACCCCAAATACACCATAGAAACACCCCGACCCCACCAATCATCCCGGATGTACCAGCCCGATGGGGTGAAAATGGGGTATGGAACATTTTCGAGAACGGTAAGGATTTCGACCGATTTGACGGCATGGGTCGGTGGCCAGCCACAAATACACCATACATCATAGGAAACCAACGACCACACCAATCACCCCGGTGGTACCCGTCCGAGGGGGGTGAAAATGGGTTATGGAATATTTTCGATAACGGAAAAGATTTCGGCCGATTTGACGCCATGGTTCGGTGGCCACCCCGAGATGAAATTGGGGTATGGACCATTTTCGAGAAAGCTAAGGACTTCAACCGATTTGATGGCATGGGTGGGTGGCCCACCCCAAATAGACCATAGAAACACCCCGACCCCACCAATCAGCCCGGAGGTACCAGCCCGATGGTGTGAAAATGGGGTACGGAACATTTTCGAGAACGATAAGGATTTCGACCGATTTGACGGCATGGGTCGGTGGCCAGCCACAAATACACCATAGGAAACCCCCGACCCCACCAATCACCCCGGTGGTACCCGCCCGAGGGGGTGAAAATGGGGTATGGACCATTTTCGCAAACGGTAAGGATTTCGACCGATTTGATGTTATGGGCGCGTGGCACACCCAAATACACAATATAAACACCCCTCGCCCCTCAACATCACTACCGGGGGTACAACCCGATGGGGTGAAAATGGGAACGGACCATTTTCGAGAACGGTAAGGACATCGACCGATTTGACGGCATGGGTGGGTGACCCGCCCCAAATAAACCATAGAAACACCCGAACCCCACCCATCACCGGGGGGGGGGTAACACTCCGAGGGGTATTTGATGGTATTAGGGTGGGTGGCCCGCCTCTATACACCATAGAAAAACCCCATCCCACCTGTCAGCTGGGGGTACCCCACAAGGGGGTGAAAATGAGGTACATGTATCGACCATTTTCGAGAAGGTAAGAATTTCGACCGATTTGACTACATGGCAGGGTGGCCCACCATAACACCACCCTAGAAACACTCCGACCCCTCCAATCACCCGGAGGTACCACCCTGATGTGTGAAAATGGGGTATGGACCATTTTAGAGAACGGTAAGGGTTTCGACCGATTTGACGGAATTTGTCGGGTTTCGTTTCAATGGGGAATCGATTGGTGTGCCCTCTATTGTGGACAATTATTAAGTTAAATGGACACTATTGTATTGTGCCACCTTGCTTTTGCAATTATTGATAACTTTAATTGCGGTTTTGTCCCATTAAGGGCGCACAGAGGGCACTACAGTTCAATCATTTCTAACCTGGCTACCATATATGCGAGCCAGGATTCAGCAAAACCGATCGCGATTTTACGTAAAACGCTGTCACTGCGAATTCTTTGGACATTGCGACACCAAATCATGAGTGGACGTTTATATGGCCACCGTCCACCTTATGTAGTCGACCGATCCAAGAAATCTCGTTCGGAAGAACCCGGATTAGGCCGGATATCATCGCTTTTATTATGATATAGAGAGTAATCAATTGGGTGGAACCCACCCCCCCCCCCATTTCTTTGAGGGTGGGGTGTATCTATGGGTATTTGAGGCGGCCACCCACCCTCGTCGTCAAATCACCGATCCGAGAAAACCTGTTCAAAAAGGACGTGTTATTCCGATTTCCCACGAATACTAAATTCGATAAAATCCCCAATGTGACAAAAATGCATCCCATATTTATAGAACCCATCTACAGTCACACGGGCGATCACAAATGTCACCGATACTTCCGCACATATGTTCACAGATGCGATATGGCCAAATAACCTCACGATTAGCGCTAATATCTGAGTTATTATTTCAATTCCCCACCAAAACTAAACCCTATAGGTAGCTACCATATATACGAGTCAATCTTTTGCGATATTGGGGAATTTGTCGGGTTTCGTTTCAATGGGGAATCGATTGGTGTGCCCTCTATTGTGGACAATTATTAAGTTAAATGGACACTATTGTATTGTGCCGCCTTGCTTTTGCAATTATTGATAATTTTAATTGCGGTTTTGTCCCATTAAGGGCGCACAGAGGGCACTACAGTTCAATCATTTCTAACCTGGCTACCATATATGCGAGCCAGGATTCAGCAAAACCGATCGCGATTTACGTAAAACGCTGTCACTGCGAATTCTTTGGACATTGCGACACCAAATTATGAGTGGACGTTTATATGGTCACCGTCCACCTTATGTAATCGACCGATCCAAGAAATCTCGTTCGGAAGAACCCGGATTAGGCCGGATATCATCGCTTTTATTATGATATAGAGAGTAATCAATTGGGTGGGACCCCCCCCCCCCATTTCTTTGAGTGTGGGATGTATCTATGGGTATTTGAGGCGGCCACCCACCCTCGTCGTCAAATCACCGATCCGAGAAAACCCGTTCAAAAAGGACGTGTTATTCCGATTTCCCACGAATACTAAATTCGAGAAAATCCCCAATGTGACAAAAATGCATCCCATATTTATAGAACCCATCTACAGTCACACGGGCGATCACAAATGTCACCGATACTTCCGCACATATGTTCACAGATGCGATATGGCCAAATAACCTCACGATTAGCGCTAATATCTGAGTTATTATTTCAATTCCCCACCAAAACTAAACCCTAGGTAGCTACCATATATACGAGTCAATCTTTTGCGATATTGGGGAATTTGTCGGGTTTCGTTTCAATGGGGAATCGATTGGTGTGCCCTCTATTGTGGACAATTATTAAGTTAAATGGAAACTATTGTATTGTGCCGCCTTGCTTTTGCAATTATTGATAATTTTAATTGGGGTTTTGTCCCATTAAGGGCGCACAGAGGGCACTACAGTTCAATCATTTCTAACCTGGCTACCATATATGCGAGCCAGGATTCAGCAAAACCGATCGCGATTTTACGTAAAACTCTGTCACTGCGAATTCTTTGGACATTGCGACACCAAATTATGAGTGGACGTTTATATGGCCACCGTCTACCTTATGTAGTCGACCGATCCAAGAAATCTCGTTCGAAAGAACCCGGATTAGGCCGGATATCATCGCTTTTATTATGATATAGAGAGTAATCAATTGGGTGGGACCCCCCCCCCCCCATTTCTTTGAGGGTGGGATGTATATATGGGTATTTGAGGCGGCCACCCACCCTCGTCGTCAAATCACCGATCCGAGAAAACCCGTTCAAAAAGGACGTGTTATTCCGATTTCCCACGAATACTAAATTCGAGAAAATCCCCAATGTGACAAAAATGCATCCCATATTTATAGAACCCATCTACAGTCACACGGGCGATCACAAATGTCACCGATACTTCCGCACATATGTTCACAGATGCGATATGGCCAAATAACCTCACGATTAGCGCTAATATCTGAGTTATTATTTCAATTCCCCCACCAAAACTAAACCCTATAGGTAGCTACCATATATACGAGTCAATCTTTTGCGATATTGGGGAATTTGTCGGGTTTCGTTTCAATGGGGAATCGATTGGTGTGCCCTCTATTGTGGCAATTATTAAGTTGAATGGACACTATTGTATTGAGCCACCTTGCTTTTGCAATTATTGATAATTTTAATTGCGGTTTTGTCCCATTAAGGGCGCACAGAGGGCACTACAGTTCAATCATTTCTAACCTGGCTACCATATATGCGAGCCAGGATTCAGCAAAACCGATCGCGATTTTACGTAAAACGCTGTCACTGGGAATTCTTTGGACATTGCGACACCAAATTAGGAGTGGACGTTTATATGGCCACCGTCCACCTTATGTAGTCGACCGATCCAAGAAATCTCGTTCGGAAGAACCCGGATTAGGCCGGATATCATCGCTTTTATTATGATATAGAGAGTATTCAATTGGGTGGGACCCCCCCCCCCCCCATTTCTTTGAGGGTGGGATGTATCTATGGGTATTTGAGGCGGCCACCCATCCTCGTCGTCAAATCACCGATCCGAGAAAACCCGTTCAAAAAGGACGTGTTATTCCGATTTCCCACGAATACTAAATTCGAGAAAATCCCCAATGTGACAAAAATGCATCCCATATTTATAGAACCGATCTACAGTCACACGGGCGATCACAATTGTCACCGATACTTCCGCACATATGTCCACAGATGCGATATGGCCAAATAACCTCACGATTAGCGCTAATATCTGAGTTATTATTTCAATTCCCCACCAAAACTAAACCCTAGGTAGCTACCATATATACGAGTCAATCTTTTGCGATATTGGGGAATTTGTCGGGTTTCGTTTCAATGGGGAATCGATTGGTGTGCCCTCTATTGTGGACAATTATTAAGTTAAATGGACACTATTGTATTGTGCCACCTTCCTTTTGCAATTATTGATAATTTTAATTGCGGTTTTGTCCCATTAAGGGCGCACAGAGGGCACTACAGTTCAATCATTTCTAACCTGGCTACCATATATGCGAGCCAGGATTCAGCAAAACCGATCGCGATTTTACGTAAAACGCTGTCACTGCGAATTCTTTGGACATTGCGACACCAAATTATGAGTGGACGTTTATATGGCCACCGTCCACCTTATGTAGTCGACCGATCCAAGAAATCTCGTTCGGAAGAACCCGGATTAGGCCGGATATCATCGCTTTTATTATGATATAGAGAGTAATCAATTGGGTGGGACCCCCCGCCCATTTCTTTGAGGGTGGGATGTATACATGGGTATTTGAGGCGGCCACACACCCTCGTCGTCAAATCACCGATCCGAGAAAACCCGTTCAAAAAGGACGTGTTATTCCGATTTCCCACGAATACTAAATTCGAGAAAATCCCCAATGTGACAAAAATGCATCCCATATTTATAGATCCCATCTATAGTCACACGGGCGATCACAAATGTCACCGATACTTCCGCACATATGTTCACAGATGCGATATGGCCAAATAACCTCACGATTAGCGCTAATATCTGAGTTATTATTTCAATTCCCCACCAAAACTAAACCCTAGGTAGCTACCATATATACGAGTCAATCTTTTGCGATATTGGGGAATTTGTCGGGTTTCGTTTCAATGGGGAATCGATTGGTGTGCCCTCTATTGTGGACAATTATTAAGTTAAATGGACACTATTGTATTGTGCCGCCTTGCTTTTGAAATTATTGATAATTTTAATTGGGGTTTTGTCCCATTAAGGGCGCACAGAGGACACTACAGTTCAATCATTTCTAACCTGGCTAATATATATGCGAGCCAGGATTCAGCAAAACCGATCGCGATTTTACGTAAAACTCTGTCACTGCGAATTCTTTGGACATTGCGACACCAAATTATGAGTGGACGTTTATATGGCCACCGTCCACCTTATGTAGTCGACCGATCCAAGAAATCTCATTCGAAAGAACCCGGATTAGGCCGGATATCATCGCTTTTATTATGATATAGAGAGTAATCAATTGGGTGGGACCCCCCCCCCCATTTCTTTGAGGGTGGGATGTATCTATGGGTATTTGAGGCGGCCACCCACCCTCGTCGTCAAATCACCGATCCGAGAAAACCCGTTCAAAAAGGACGTGTTATTCCGATTTCCCACGAATACTAAATTCGAGAAAATCCCCAATGTGACAAAAATGCATCCCATATTTATAGAACCCATCTACAGTCACACGGGCGATCACAATTGTCACCGATACTTCCGCACATATGTTCACAGATGCGATATGGCCAAATAACCTCACGATTAGCGCTAATATCTGAGTTATTATTTCAATTCCCCACCAAAACTAAACCCTAGGTAGCTACCATATATACGAGTCAATCTTTTGCGATATTGGGGAATTTGTCGGGTTTCGTTTCAATGGGGAATCGATTGGTGTGCCCTCTATTGTGGACAATTATTAAGTTAAATGGAAACTATTGTATTGTGCCACCTTGCTTTTGCAATTATTGATAATTTTAATTGCCGTTTTGTCCCATTAAGGGCGCACAGAGGGCACTACAGTTCAATCATTTCTAACCTGGCTACCTTATATGCGAGCCAGGATTCAGCAAAACCGATCGCGATTTTACGTAAAACGCTGTCACTGCGAATTCTTTGGACATTGCGACACCAAATTAGGAGTGGACGTTTATATGGCCACCGTCCACCTTATGTAGTCGACCGATCCAAGAAATCTCGTTCGGAAGAACCCGGATTAGGCCGGATATCATCGCTTTTATTATGATATAGAGAGTATTCAATTGGGTGGGACCCCCCCCCCCCCCCCCATTTCTTTGAGGGTGGGATGTATCTATGGGTATTTGAGGCGGCCACCCATCCTCGTCGTCAAATCACCGATCCGAGAAAACCCGTTCAAAAAGGACGTGTTATTCCGATTTCCCATGAATACTAAATTCGAGAAAATCCCCAATATGACAAAAATACATCCCATATTTATAGAACCCATATACAGTCACACGGGCGATCACAAATGTCACCGGTACTTCCGCACATATGTTCACAGATGCGATATGGCCAAATAACCTCACGATTAGCGCTAATATCTGAGTTATTATTTCAATTCCCCACCAAAACTAAACCCTAGGTAGCTACCATATATACGAGTCAATCTTTTGCGATATTGGGGAATTTGTCGGGTTTCGTTTCAATGGGGAATCGATTGGTGTGCCCTCTATTGTGGACAATTATTAAGTTAAATGGACACTATTGTATTGTGCCGCCTTGCTTTTGAAATTATTGATAATTTTAATTGGGGTTTTGTCCCATTAAGGGCGCACAGAGGACACTACAGTTCAATCATTTCTAACCTGGCTAATATATATGCGAGCCAGGATTCAGCAAAACCGATCGCGATTTTACGTAAAACTCTGTCACTGCGAATTCTTTGGACATTGCGACACCAAATTATGAGTGGACGTTTATATGGCCACCGTCCACCTTATGTAGTCGACCGATCCAAGAAATCTCATTCGAAAGAACCCGGATTAGGCCGGATATCATCGCTTTTATTATGATATAGAGAGTAATCAATTGGGTGGGACCCCCCCCCCCCCATTTCTTTGAGGGTGGGATGTATCTATGGGTATTTGAGGCGGCCACCCACCCTCGTCGTCAAATCACCGATCCGAGAAAACCCGTTCAAAAAGGACGTGTTATTCCGATTTCCCACGAATACTAAATTCGAGAAAATCCCCAATGTGACAAAAATGCATCCCATATTTATAGAACCCATCTACAGTCACACGGGCGATCACAATTGTCACCGATACTTCCGCACATATGTTCACAGATGCGATATGGCCAAATAACCTCACGATTAGCGCTAATATCTGAGTTATTATTTCAATTCCCCACCAAAACTAAACCCTATGTAGCTACCATATATACGAGTCAATCTTTTGCGATATTGGGGAATTTGTCGGGTTTCGTTTCAATGGGGAATCGATTGGTGTGCCCTCTATTGTGGACAATTATTAAGTTAAATGGAAACTATTGTATTGTGCCACCTTGCTTTTGCAATTATTGATAATTTTAATTGCGGTTTTGTCCCATTAAGGGCGCACAGAGGGCACTACAGTTCAATCATTTCTAACCTGGCTACCTTATATGCGAGCCAGGATTCAGCAAAACCGATCGCGATTTTACGTAAAACGCTGTCACTGCGAATTCTTTGGACATTGCGACACCAAATTAGGAATGGACGTTTATATGGCCACCGTCCACCTTATGTAGTCGACCGATCCAAGAAATCTCGTTCGGAAGAACCCGGATTAGGCCGGATATCATCGCTTTTATTATGATATAGAGAGTATTCAATTGGGTGGGACCCCCCCCCCCCCCCATTTCTTTGAGGGTGGGATGTATCTATGGGTATTTGAGGCGGCCACCCATCCTCGTCGTCAAATCACCGATCCGAGAAAACCCGTTCAAAAAGGACGTGTTATTCCGATTTCCCATGAATACTAAATTCGAGAAAATCCCCAATATGACAAAAATGCATCCCATATTTATAGAACCCATATACAGTCACACGGGCGATCACAAATGTCACGGTACTTCCGCACATATGTTCACAGATGCGATATGGCCAAATAACCTCACGATTAGCGCTAATATCTGAGTTATTATTTCAATTCCCCACCAAAACTAAACCCTAGGTAGCTACCATATATACGAGTCAATCTTTTGCGATATTGGGGAATTTGTCGGGTTTCGTTTCAATGGGGAATCGATTGGTGTGCCCTCTATTGTGGACAATTATTAAGTTAAATGGACACTATTGTATTGTGCCGCCTTGCTTTTGCAATTATTGATAATTTTAATTGGGGTTTTGTCCCATTAAGGGCGCACAGAGGGCACTACAGTTCAATCATTTCTAACCTGGCTACCATATATGCGAGCCAGGATTCAGCAAAACCGATCGCGATTTTATGTAAAACGCTGTCACTGCGAATTCTTTGGACATTGCGACACCAAATTATGAGTGGACGTTTATATGGCCACCGTCCACCTTATGTAGTCGACCGATCCAAGAAATCTCGTTCGGAAGAACCCGGATTAGGCCGGATATCATCGCTTTTATAATGATATAGAGAGTATTCAATTGGGTGGGACCCCCCCCCCATTTCTTTGAGGGTGGGATGTATATATGGGTATTTGAGGCGGCCACCCACCCTCGTCGTCAAATCACCGATCCGAGAAAACCCGTTCAAAAAGGACGTGTTATTCCGATTTCCCACGAATACTAAATTCGAGAAAATCCCCAATGTGACAAAAATGCATCCCATATTTATAGATCCCATCTACAGTCACACGGGCGATCACAAATGTCACCGATACTTCCGCACATATGTTCACAGATGCGATATGGCCAAATAACCTCACGATTAGCGCTAATATCTGAGTTATTATTTCAATTCCCCACCAAAACTAAACCCTAGGTAGCTACCATATATACGAGTCAATCTTTTGCGATATTGGGGAATTTTGTCGGGTTTCGTTTCAATGGGGAATCGATTGGTGTGCCCTCTATTGTGGACAATTATTAAGTTAAATGGACACTATTGTATTGTGCCGCCTTGCTTTTGAAATTATTGATAATTTTAATAGGGGTTTTGTCCCATTAAGGGCGCACAGAGGACACTACAGTTCAATCATTTCTAACCTGGCTACCATATATGCGAGCCAGGATTCAGCAAAACCGATCGCGATTTTACGTAAAACTCTGTCACTGCGAATTCTTTGGACATTGCGACACCAAATTATGAGTGGACGTTTATATGGCCACCGTCCACCTTATGTAGTCGACCGATCCAAGAAATCTCGTTCGAAAGAACCCGGATTAGGCCGGATATCATCGCTTTTATTATGATATAGAGAGTAATCAATTGGGTGGGACCCCCCCCCCCCATTTCTTTGAGGGTGGGATGTATCTATGGGTATTTGAGGCGGCCACCCACCCTCGTCGTCAAATCACCGATCCGAGAAAACCCGTTCAAAAAGGACGTGTTATTCCGATTTCCCACGAATACTAAATTCGAGAAAATCCCCAATGTGACAAAAATGCATCCCATATTTATAGAACCCATCTACAGTCACACGGGCGATCACAATTGTCACCGATACTTCCGCACATATGTTCACAGATGCGATATGGCCAAATAACCTCACGATTAGCGCTAATATCTGAGTTATTATTTCAATTCCCCACCAAAACTAAACCCTAGGTAGCTACCATATATACGAGTCAATCTTTTGCGATATTGGGGAATTTGTCGGGTTTCGTTTCAATGGGGAATCGATTGGTGTGCCCTCTATTGTGGACAATTATTAAGTTAAATGGACACTATTGTATTGTGCCACCTTGCTTTTGCAATTATTGATAATTTTAATTGCGGTTTTGTCCCATTAAGGGCGCACAGAGGGCACTACAGTTCAATCATTTCTAACCTGGCTACCTTATATGCGAGCCAGGATTCAGCAAAACCGATCGCGATTTTACGTAAAACGCTGTCACTGCGAATTCTTTGGACATTGCGACACCAAATTAGGAGTGGACGTTTATATGGCCACCGTCCACCTTATGTAGTCGACCGATCCAAGAAATCTCGTTCGGAAGAACCCGGATTAGGCCGGATATCATCGCTTTTATTATGATATAGAAAGTATTCAATTAGGTGGGACCCCCCCCCCCCCCATTTCTTTGAGGGTGGGATGTATCTATGGGTATTTGAGGCGGCCACCCATCCTCGTCGTCAAATCACCGATCCGAGAAAACCCGTTCAAAAAGGACGTGTTATTCCGATTTCCCACGAATACTAAATTCGAGAAAATCCCCAATATGACAAAAATGCATCCCATATTTATAGAACCCATCTACAGTCACACGGGCGATCACAAATGTCACCGGTACTTCCGCACATATGTTCACAGATGCGATATGGCCAAATAACCTCACGATTAGCGCTAATATCTGAGTTATTATTTCAATTCCCCACCAAAACTAAACCCTAGGTAGCTACCATATATACGAGTCAATTTTTTGCGATATTGGGGAATTTGTCGGGTTTCGTTTCAATGGGGAATCGATTGGTGTGCCCTCTATTGTGGACAATTATTAAGTTAAATGGACACTATTGTATTGTGCCACCTTGCTTTTGCAATTATTGATAACTTTAATTGCGGTTTTGTCCCATTAAGGGCGCACAGAGGGCACTACAGTTCAATCATTTCTAACCTGGCTACCATATATGCGAGCCAGGATTCAGCAAAACCGATCGCGATTTTACGTAAAACGCTGTCACTGCGAATTCTTTGGACATTGCGACACCAAATTATGAGTGGACGTTTATATGGCCACCGTCCACCTTATGTACTCGACCGATCCAAGAAATCTCGTTCGGAAGAACCCGGATTAGGCCGGATATCATCGCTTTTATTATGATATAGAGAGTAATCAATTGGGTGGAACCCCCCCCCCCCCCCATTTCTTTGAGGGTGGGATGTATCTATGGGTATTTGAGGCGGCCACCCACCCTCGTCGTCAAATCACCGATCCGAGAAAACCTGTTCAAAAAGGACGTGTTATTCCGATTTCCCACGAATACTAAATTCGATAAAATCCCCAATGTGACAAAAATGCATCCCATATTTATAAAACCCATCTACAGTCACACGGGCGATCACAAATGTCACCGATACTTCCGCACATATGTTCACAGATGCGATATGGCCAAATAACCTCACGATTAGCGCTAATATCTGAGTTATTATTTCAATTCCCCACCAAAACTAAACCCTAGGTAGCTACCATATATACGAGTCAATCTTTTGCGATATTGGGGAATTTGTCGGGTTTCGTTTCAATGGGGAATCGATTGGTGTGCCCTCTATTGTGGACAATTATTAAGTTAAATGGACACTATTGTATTGTGCCGCCTTGCTTTTGCAATTATTGATAATTTTAATTGGGGATTTGTCCCATTAAGGGCGCACAGAGGGCACTACAGTTCAATCATTTCTAACCTGGCTACCATATATGCGAGCCAGGATTCAGCAAAACCGATCGCGATTTTACGTAAAACGCTGTCACTGCGAATTCTTTGGACACTGCGACACCAAATTATGAGTGGACGTTCATATGGCCACCGTCCACCTTATGTAATCGACCGATCCAAGAAATCCCGCTCGAAAAAGCCCGGATCAGGCCGGATCAGCGTCGCTCGCTCCGGGGATTGGGGAATAATTTTGAACCCGCAATTTTTGAGTTCTCAATGTTTTCCCCATTTCGGTTCCTAATAATTTTTGCAGGAATGACATCGTAAGGTCTCGAAACGCGTTTTAAACAAACTTTTTTTTTTTTTTTAACCGGCGGATCGGATTTTAGGATCCTAAAAACAGAATTCCCCGATTTTCGTGATTTTCGGATTCGAAAAAAACCCGGAAGGCGTCTTTTGCCGGCAAATCGGTTTCTCATCCCCGAAAGAGCTATCGAAACTCTTTCGAATGACGCTTTGACCTGAATTTATAGGATCCGTTGGAGATCCTCTATATACTCGTCATCGTATCGCTTCGCAATGTCTCAAACCAAATTCTGATACGGCTAAACGGGTCCTCTGAACGACAGCATGCATGAATGTTCGTGTGATCAAGGCCTTAATATGTATACGTAATATTTCATTCGCCTATTTGAATGCGCAAATTTGACTGCTGAGACAGGTGTTCAATTAATTAAATTAATCCATGTGTATATATGATTCGACAATATTATGAATTCATATATCAGATGAGATACGTAGTCCAACTGATGATGGATATTTACTGCACAGAAGATCCGGTCTTAGTGACATTCTTGATCTGCGACTTTGACATTATATCTCGACCGATAGTGGCCCCACCATATTGCGCGCATAGCGAGAATGCCACGGGTGTTTTAAAACTCTGTTCATTCCTATGTTGCATTGAAATATTCAGCTTTTTCCGACACATTATCGGCAGTGTGGAAGACCAGGGTATACTAGTGATTAGATTTTCTCGACAATTTGAATGAGCAAAAGTTAAAAAGCTATTGAAATAATGCGCTAAAAATTGGTAAATGGTTAGATAACCGATTGACCTCGGTTGGGTAAATATTCCTGATTCGCATGGACGTATACATATTCATATTGTGTCCGTTGTCTGTTAAACGATGAGAATTTACACCCATTTATTTGCATATTATATACGTGGAAATTTCTTCCCCATTCAGTCCGGTTTGGTGATACGTTTTGGGTTGATGATATACCAGGTACACGGGAGTGCACACCACAAAGTGTAAATTAGTTTACCAAATACATGGTATTCAGACAATATATGCATGCATTAAAAATACTTACAGTAAAACGGATCAATTAGAACGGAAACGCGAATTGTCCGTCGCCACAGTGAATAAGCTTGTACTCGAGGATTTGCCTTTCTTCGGATTACATGCTACTACTTTCTTCGGCTTCGCATCACTTTTGACCAAAAATACTGATATCATGTGTACAAAATATCGAATATCGAATGAACATCGAAAGTCCAACGTCGAACTAACTTCGCACACCTTTTCCAAAGTGGTTATTTTTCACGAATATTAATCCAAATTGACAACACCCACCGCCATAATTATATATTAATTAAATGCAAAGACTCTTGATGGCGAAATCATTTGTGTTAGTTTATCGCTGATATTTGCGTCCCGAATCGAGATGTAAATATTTACAATTGAGCGTAGTTCAGACGATGTTTTCTATGGAGTGGTAAGGTCGATTTCTTTGAAATTTGCGACGATGTTAGTTGAATACTATATTCGCCATGTTTGCACAGCGGCTGAGTACCAACTTATAAATTTAACACACCCGAACAAGTCCACAATATGCTTTTAACTGGAAGTATGTGACTAGATCGTGTATTCATTAGAATGCAGTTTCAACTATTTCGCGCTACGTGTGTATAATGTTTCGCTGATTCTTGGTATACATGCATGGGCCATGGGTGTTAAAAGGTGTAGTTGGGAATTATGGTGAAATGCATGAGAAACCTTCAGTGATAAGCCGTATAATTATAGTTGTTGTAATAATTTGAAGGATTAGTAGTTTTAACGGAATTATGAGTTGGTTATCCGTGAAACCAATATATTTTATATTCTATAATTACAATCATGGGTATATAATATATGATCTTGAGCGCGTTACCATTTCTGACATTGGTTATCTTGTATACTATATATAGAATAAATCTATAGTAGAGGGAGAACACTATATTATTAGTTTTCCCCTGTCTGTTCACGTGCTATGGGTTATATACCCGAAGCCAGCGGTCATGGACGTGGCTAGAGGGTTTCCATTGGGGGGTGTCCACCTTGGGAAATTCCAACTGCACCCCCCCCCCTTGAGTCAGAATCAGACCGAACACAAGTATATTCCCGGTATGAGAACATTCAGATATTTTAACCTGAAACATTGCATAAATCCTAACATCTAGTGGTCTAATTCCATACAAATGCACACGGCTACGGGCAAGAGACCACACGACACACCGAGCTGCCCATCGTTGTTCGGCCGGTGTGAGAAAATTTTGAAATTTGAACAAGAAAATCGCAAATCCTAGCATCCAGACTGGCCTCAACTAAAGCTTCCCTATAGTGTTGGAAATTTCAAACCTCATACTCCTTCTCAGGTTGGAAAATTCTCCAACTGATCACCACAAGTTTGAGACCAAATGTAGTAAAATATTGTTAAACTTATTAGCTTTTTTGTATTGGCCACAGGGGAGGGACAATGACACACCGGGCCGACCATGGTTCGGCCTGGTGTGCGAAAATTTTGTAATCTGAACAAGAAAATCGCAAAATCCTAGCATCTAGACTAGCGTCAAGCATTCTTAGAGTTGGAAATTTCAAACCTGACACCCCACTTAGGTTGGAAAATTTACAAATGATGACAATTCCAATGACATGTTGACCAAATGTATAAGAATATTGTTTTCTTAAATTAACTAGCAGTTTTTGACTGGCCACGGGGGAGGGACCAGGACACAAGATTTCCAAGTGTTGGAAATTTCCAACCTGTCAACCCCCCTGAGGTTGGAAAATTTCCAACTGATGACCATTTCAGTCCAAACTTTTAACAAAAAAATAGGAAAATATGCAAATATTGGTCCAAAAACAATTAATTCCCCCCCCCCCCAATAAATTGTTTGAAAATCAAACTACAAGAACATTTCAACATATCGTTGGTGTGAAATTTCCAACTAATGTTTTGGCAGGTATGAAATTTCCAACTATTGAAAATTTTGACCCAACCCCCCCCCCCCCCCCCCCCCCCCCACCTGTCGCCACGTCTCTGCCAGCGGTATCCCATGAGACCGAAGGGGTGAAGATTTTATCTATTGTTCTTAACAGTAGATTCAAATCAACATATCCCGTCTTTTCCTAAAAATAAAATAAAAAGGGAAATTTGAACCTAAGATTTCAGTATTTCTTCTTCCCCTCAACATGGAACAATATGGAAAAAGACTACACATCTTGCCAAAGCAGGCACACATTAAAGAAGCGATTACAGATAGCCATGTTGAGAAATTACCCAGAAAATGTACGCTGTAAAATCAAAGGATGTCCTGACTGTGCTCTTTAAATAATACGAACATTCATTGTATTCTTCACACCAGTGTTCATCCCATCGCATTCTCGATCCTAAAAATGCCCATATACTATACCATACGTCATAATACTACCGTACATCAATATGATTTATCTAACAATGACTATGACCCTATACCACTAGACATACATATAAACATTACATATATGTAATACTGTTAATTTGAATTATCCCAAAACCTCACTCAACAAAAAGACTTTCCGGCGATCTAAATAGATTCCTCTTTTGTTTACTTAACTAAAGATATATCTCGCCTGAATCCGTTGTAACAACAAAAAGCTAAATATTGTGTTTCTTAATATACCCATTGACCTGGAACTGGAAATGTTCATACGTGTCAGAAAATATGAACAGTTCAAAACATTGGTATGGATAGATAATACATTTTCGATCTAAAATTCGTCTGGGTTGTCTCACAACCACACCAATACTTGTTTGTGATATGCCCTAAATACTAGGTTCTAGATACTAGGTTTCCCAAGCAGTGTTTTGTCGACGCGGACTCAAAATGCCAAAATATCAATACCGAAGATATGGGTCAATCTAGTAATTTGACCTCTTATTCACTGTCTGCATGATGTCTGGCATGAGAACAGCCAACTCACCTATCATAATAACAATAGGACTTACTCAGTCTATCAAATGTAACAAAATCTAGAGTACCACGTGGTCACAAATGGAATGCAGTATTATCGATTTTTCTGATATTCTATTTTTATATTTTAGCCCTGATACAACTTTAAAATAGAGAGAGTAAGGTATAGGATACGCGTATGTTCCAGACTAACTTATGAATATCCATGTTCTTCATAAATCTGTAACTTTACCTATCTAATTAAGATAGAATAATTATAGTGGTCCTTAAGTTAAGTAATACATGAGTAAATTACATTTGAAGATATTTTCAAAATTTCAAACAAATTCTTTAAAAAAAAAAAAAAAAAACTTTCTTTGATTTCTCGTATGTAGTTTCATGACTCCAAAGAAATATGATCAGGTGACTGTAATAACACATACACAATGTTGAACCGGACCCAGGGCGGTCGCTCATAACCTCAACCATGGAAGTTTCGTATCGGATTTCACTTAATTTTGTTTTGTTTTTGTTATATATTCAGTATGTTTGTATGTCAGTATGCATGATCTGTATGGTTGATTCTTATTCCAGTGGCGTAATATATTATTGTGCTGTATTTTCTAAATATATATACATGATCTCCTATGTACTTCTATGTCGACGTTTCGGTAGTCTGCATGCTAGTTGTCGATTATGTCTATAAAGATACTGTCTTCAAATTGCCGAGGTCTCAATCAGTCAGAGAAACGACGCGACGTGTTCCGATATTTACGAGCACAAAATGCCTCAATATACTGTCTACAAGACACACATTTCACAAAAGATATGGAAAGATACATTTCTTCAGAATGGGGTTTCAAAACAATATTGGCACCCTTCTCATCGCAATCGCGTGGTGTGGCAATTCTATTTAGCCAGAACCTCGACTTTCAAATACACAATTCTATCAAAGATGAATCTGGAAACTTTATAATAATCGATGTAACCGTAGACAAATTGAGAATGACTTTAGTTAACATATATGGCCCAAACGAAGATAACCCTGAATTTTACAAACAGCTGAAAACTAAGATTATTAACATGGGTAACACCCAAATAATAATATGTGGTGATTGGAATATGGTACAAAATCAGTCCGCTGATACTTTAAATTATAAACATATTAACAATCCCCGGGCTAAAGACGCGGTGTGCGACCTTGTCGACAGACTCGAACTGGTGGATGCTTGGAGAGTTAACAACAAAGACAAAAAACGATATACATGGAGAAAAAAATCTCCAATAAAAATGGCTAGACTAGATTACTTTATGATATCTGAAGATCTTCTAAGCTTAGTTGGCACAGGGACCGATATATTACCAGGATACCGCTCTGATAATTCCATAATATCACTCACATTGAAATTAAATACAATTGTGAGAGGTCGAGGTTATTGGAAATTTAACACCTCCTTACTTCGTGACAATGAATATGCAGTATTAGTACATTCTATTATAGTAAGAAATAAACTAAGATACGATTATAAACTGAATATATGTGAAGAAAATACAAGTAATGTTACTTGTAAAATTAGTAAACGCCTATTTTTAGACACCCTCTTATTGGATATAAGAGGTGAAACAATAAATTTCGCAGCAAAACGAAAAAGAGAACGCATAAAGAAAGAGGACGAATTAAACAAAACCAAAGTAAAATTGGAAACAACGGTCGATAACATGGACCAATGTTTAACAGAAAGAGATGAATTATTGGAAAAATTACAAAAAATAGACTCGGAGCTCTATGAAATTAGAAAAGAAGACACGTGGGGGGCAATGATAAGATCTAGAGCCAGGTGGATTGAAAACGGAGAAAAACCCACAAAATATTTCTTGAATCTCGAAAAGCGCAATTTCATTTCTAAAACTCTATCGATGCTCACCGATTCCACTGGTAAAAACATTGATAATCAGTCCGACATAATGAACGAAGCAAGAACATTTTACAGTACTTTATATGCATCTAAAAAATTAAACGATTTTGATATTAGCACTATCCTCAGTGAAGAAACTTATCCAGTGTTAACAAACGATACTGCAAATAGCATAGAAGGGCCAATAACTCTAAACGAACTAACAAACGCATTGAAAAGATCACAAAATGATAAGAGCAGCGGTCTGGATGGATTTCCGTATGAGTTTTGGAATTTTGTTTGGCAAAACTTAGGTCTAATTCTTTGTGAGTCCCTTCGTGAAGCATTTGATACTGGTGAATTATCCATAACCCAAAAACAAGGACTTATTACCCTTCTTCCGAAAAAAGATAAAGAGAGACATCTTTTAAAGAACTGGCGTCCGATAACTCTGTTAAATATAACATATAAACTAGCTTCCTCTTGTATAGCTGAACGAATGAAAAATGTTCTACCCGATATAATCAGCGATGATCAAACTGGTTTCTTAAAAAATCGGTATATTGGAGACAACACTAGATTAATTTATGATATTATCCATAAGACAAAATTAGCTGATAAACCTGGTCTTCTGCTCCTGCTAGATTTTGAAAAGGCATTTGACTCAGTATCATGGAAATTTATAAATAAATGCCTTGACCTTTTTAACTTTGGTGATGACATAAAAAAATGGATTTATACTTTCTACACAAATATCAACTCATCTATTCTGATAAATGGACATATATCTCAGAGTTTCCAACTAAACCGTGGCTGTCGGCAGGGTGACCCAATTTCGCCTTATATTTTTCTGATATGCGCAGAAATCTTAGCTATCATGATTAAATCTAATAAACGCATCAAAGGTATAAACCTCGGCAATTTTGAATACAAAATCACACAGTATGCAGACGACACAATTCTCAATTTAGACGGCAGAGAAGAAAGCCTAAGGGAAGTATACAATGTATTAACACTGTTCGCAAATCTTTCCGGTTTAAAAATTAACCCTAGCAAGTGTCAGGCATCGTGGATAGGTTCTTATACTGGGCGTAGAGATGGTATATGCTCAGATATTGGTATCAGATTTGATAGCTCATTTGATCTTCTAGGGATTCATTTTGATACACATCTTGACAAAATGAAAATCAACTACGATACAAAATTTGCTGATGTGAAACGACTGATTGAGACATGGAAACACCGATTACTGACACCTATTGGTCGAATAACTGTAATAAAATCACTTATACTCCCAAAATTAACACACCTTTTCGTGTCACTTCCAAATCCCGATAAAACATTTATGAAAAAATTGGACACTATGCTTTATAATTATCTATGGAATTCAAAACGTGATCGAGTGAAACGCAAAGTTGTATGCCAAGATTACAAAAACGGTGGCTTGAAAATGGTTAATGTCAATAATTTTATGCTGTCAATGAAAATAACTTGGGTGAGACGCCTCATAACAAAGAGCGCCAAGTGGATGCCCCTCACAGATATTCCATTATGCGAAGACCCCATGTTCCTCACATATGAGCATGGCTATTTAGAGAAACAGGCAAAGAAATTCACAAATCCATTCTGGCATGACGTTTTGTTATCATTTGTCAAATTTTTACAACAAAATGTGAACAATTGCAATATATCCACATGTACGCTGTGGAATAATTCAAATATAAAACAATATGGAAAGGTAATAAACTTCACTTCTTGGCGCGAAAAAGGGATTATGTATATAAATGATATGCTAGATAGTAAAGGTTCTTTTCTTTCACAAGAAGCAATACATAAGACATTTAATATACGCACAGACTTCATCACTGTAAACACTATACAGCAGCAAATAAAATTAACAGCAAAAAAGCTTGGCCAACAGATAACTCGAGTTTCTTACCCCATTCTACCCACTAACTTCATCACTTTGCTTAAAAATTCGCGGGGAGGACAAGATTTTTACAAAACTTTGAACGATTATCAAATTATGACTAAAGCGTGCACAAAATGGCAATCACAGTTTCCTGATATGGGAAGTACATTATTTACATATGATAAACTACCCTTTCTCACGACGCCTGACACCAAGCTACAATGGCTACAATTCCGAATAAATTCTAGAATATTATCAACTAATAACTTTCTACACATTTCTAATATAAGACAAGATGGCAAATGTGATAGGTGTAAAAGTGAAAAAGAAGATATCAACCACATTTTTTGGGATTGTTGTCATGTGCAGACATTTATTAGAGATATCTGTAATTGGGGTAAAAATAATGATATAAATCTTTATCCCACAAATATGACGATGATTCTTGGCACACCACCCATTAGTAAAAACTATACTACAAACTTGCTCTGGCTCCTAATTAAGCAATATATATATCGGTCTAAATTTAAACCAATCACTTTGTCTGTTTTTGTCTTCCTCAAAGAGTTGGCATATAGATACGATTGCGAAAAATATACAGCACGATGTCAATCGAAACTTTCAGAATTCTTGAAAAACTGGTTCCTTATAGAAAAAGCTTTAAACAAACAGGCGACTTAATAAAAATTCGACAAAGTCACTTGAATTTTTGAGACTCCTATCGATTATCACGCAGTCAGTTAAAACATATACTATCTACCACCATCTCCACAATAGCCTCTATGTTGAGAGTTGAGTCCATCCGAAACATCCGACATATTTATAATACATCTATATCTATATTTGCGAATGTCTGTCTGTCTGTCGGTCTGTCTGTCTGTCTGTCTGTGTTCTATAGAAATTTACAGGGGACCATCTAGATGATGCCAAAGGGGTCTACTAGGAGTAACTTTTTACGAGAAAGATAATGGTCGGGGTTAGAATTTTCTAAAGTCACGCCGTTGTTGTCAGGGGCAGAACAGGGGGGAGGGCAGATAAAATATTGTCGCCGATTGTCACCAAACTTATATATAATCATCCCCATAATATGAGAAATCTAATGGTGTGGTTTAAATATGGCAAAAGTCGCGCCGTTCGCGTCAGGGGTGCCAGGAAGGGGGAGGGGCAGATTTTTTTCTGTCACCGATTGCCACGAAACTTACATATACTCATCCCTATGATATGAAGAATCCAACTGTGTGGTTTAAATATGTCAAAAGTGGCGTCGTTCGAGTCAGGGATGCACGGAAGGGGAGAGGGGCACCAAAATTTATAAAAACTAAATAGCGCCGATTTCCACCAAATTGATATATATTCTTCTTCACGATACAAGGAATCTAATTGTGCGATTTAACAACGCCAAATTGTTGTCGTTTTGATGAGAGATTGGGAGGGGTGGGCACTAAATCTGATAATAATTGGTTTAGTAGCCGATTGCCATCACACTTATACAAAATCATCATGGTATGAGGAGTCTAATAGTGTGGCTTATAGCTGTCAAATTTTGCCTCATTCGAGTCAGGGGTGCATTGAAAGGGACAGGGGCACCACAATTGATGCACAATTGTTTTAGCGCCAATTTCCACCAAATTAATTCCCGTTCTTATCCATGATACGAGGAATCTAATCGTGTGATTTAAAGACGCCATAGTGGTGCTTTTTGTGTGAGAGATGAGGAGGGGACGGATTGGCACCAAATTTGATAAAAAAAATTGTTTAGTCGCCGATTATCACCAAACTTATAAACAATCATCTCCATGATATCAGGAGTGTTATTGTGTGGTTTAATGATATCACAAGTGGGGCCATTCGAGTCAGTTGTGTATAGAGATGAGAGGGATACAAAAATTATATCTATATGTTTAGTGCAGATTTCCACCAGATTGATACACATTCTTCTCCGTGATATTAGGAATCTTATCGTGTGAATTAGATACACCAAATTGGTGCCCTATGGGGACCTTAAATTTTATACAAATTTGTATACTCGCCAATTTTCACCAATTTCATATATATGCATCTCTATAACTCTAATGAGCCTTGGTGTGTGCAGCTTGAGTCCGAAATAAGGACGAGAGGGTCACTAAAAATGATACAAACTATTTTTAGTACCTATTACCATCAAATTAGGACACGTTCTTCTCAAATGATACAAGAAATCAAATCGTGCTGTCTGTCTGTCTTTCTGTCTGTCTGTGTGCGTTCTATATATAACTTCACGCGGTACAATCGAGATGGCACCAAGGCGTTCTAAGGGATGTAACTTTTTACAAGGAAGTTAATGGTGCGGGTTTAAATTTTCTAAAATGACGCTATTGGTGTCAGGGGAAGAAAAGGGGGAGGTCGGCAACATTAAATAAATATGGTGAAATAGTTTTGTCGCCTATTTTCACCAAACGAATACACAATCACCTCCGCAATGTGGCGTTGTTCGAGTCAGCGTTGCACCAACAATTGATTCAATAAACAATTTTAGCCCAGATTTCCACCAAATTTATATATTATTCTCCTATATGATACGAGGAATATCATCGTGTGATTTAAAGACGCCAAATTGCTGTCGTTTGGGTGAGTGATGTGGAGTCATAACTATTCTCAGAATTTGTTTTGTTGCTGATTACCACCAAACATATAATCATCGCCAGTATATCATGCACCCATGAGTCTAATGGGCGTGGTTTAAATATGTCAAAAGAGGCAAAAGCTGATACAAATATATTTGGCACTAATTTCCACTAAATTCATACACGTTCTTCTCAAATGATATAACCATGAATTAAATCACATTTGGTGTCCTTTGCGTCACGGATGGCGAGCGGATATGCACTATTATTGATCAGATTGCTATTCGCCGATATCCACATATAAGTTATATATAGTCACACAGGCCATCTCCATGGCGTTCACATTTCACAATCCCGACAAATGGTGACCAACTCAAGTCACTTGAACAATTATATCTTCTTAACTGTCATATGTATATGGGGATGACAATCAGGGCATTCACACAATGAGCTAGCAAAAAGAGATACATAGAAGAAGCATTAAACGTATATTGATCATTCTATTGAAGAGATACTTATATTCGTGCAAACTGAGAGACATCGAACTGTCAGAGGATTGCATATATATTATAACAAAATTGAGTATGTTCCATTCAATACAGTTTCCAGAAAAAAAGTTACAATTTGTCAAGAGATATGGATGGCCTGTTCGAAAATAGTGGCCACAGTGTGCAGTCAAATATATATAGTTTCTTCTGATATACATGAAATGCAGTTAGTAGCACAAGACTTTTCAGGATCCCCCAATACTGACATCTGACAAGGATTTTAGAACACTCATCGACTGACATAAACAACTCAAACCTCGCTTTGTGCCTGGCACATATAGCTGATATACTAGCAGGGTTACCCGGCGGTGCCCAGGTTAATGCGATGTGAAACCCTCTGTATGTTGTGGATATTTGTTGGGAATAGAGAATACTCTCGCTTAAAGTGCTATACGTTTTCTCATAAATTGTATATTCAAATAGAATCACAAAACATGATTATTACAGTCATGGAATATAAGTAGTGGCTCACCTTGTCAGTTGTCATTCTGTTTGTCGCGATTAATCCGTTCCACCAATAATGAAGTATTTATTTATTTACAACTGCGTATACATCAGACGTTATAATATGATACATGAACACCATAAACACATTAGTTCGCATAAATAAAAGATGACAATTGGGTTTTACATATTGAGATGTACCAGTCAATCTAGTGGGTTGGACTATGATCTCGAGGACTGTCTATCATATATCCATGAAGATACAGATGTTTCAACGAAATTTCCAGGTGCTATATATTGGTGCTATATACATGCATTGGCTAAATATTCTCAGTTTAAACGAACTGTTGTTGCGTATGTATATCAGCTATATGTGCCAGGCACAAAGCGATGTTTGAGTTGTTTATGTCAGTCGATGAGTGTTCTAAAATCCTTGTCAGATGTCAGTATTGGGGGATCCTGAAAAGTCTTGTGCTACTAACTGCATTTCATGTATATCAGAAGAAACTATATATATTTGACTGCACACTGTGGCCACTATTTTCGAATAGGCCATCCATATCTCTTGACAAATTGTAACTTTTTTTCTGGAAACTGTATTGAATGGAACAGACTCAATTTTGTTATAATATATATGCAATCCTCTGACAGTTCGATGTCTCTCAGTTTGCACGAATATAAGTATATCTTCAATAGAATGATCAATATACGTTTAATGCTTCTTCTATGTATCTCTTTTTGCTAGCTCATTGTGTGAATGCCCTGATTGTCATCCCCATATAGATATGACAGTCAAGAAGATATAATTGTTCAAGTGACTTGAGTTGGTCACCATTTGTCGGGATTGTGAAATGTGAACGCCATGGAGATGGCCTGTGTGACTATATATAACTTATATGTGGATATCGGCGAATAGCAATCTGATCAATAATAGTGCATATCCGCTCGCCATCCGTGACGCAAAGGACACCAAATGTGATTTAATTCATGGTTATATCATTTGAGAAGAACGTGTATGAATTTAGTGGAAATTAGTGCCAAATATATTTGTATCAGCTTTTGCCTCTTTTGACATATTTAAACCACGCCCATTAGACTCATGGGTGCATTATATACTGGCGATGATTATATGTTTGGTGGTAATCAGCAACAAAACAAATTCTGAGAATAGTTATGACTCCACATCTCTCACCCAAACGACAGCAATTTGGCGTCTTTAAATCACACGATGATATTCCTCGTATCATATAGGAGAATAATATATAAATTTGGTGGAAATCTGGGCTAAAATTGTTTATTGAATCAATTGTTGGTGCAACGCTGACTCGAACAACGCCACATTGCGGAGGTGATTATGTATTCGTTTGGTGAAAATAGGCGACAAAACTATTTCACCATATTTATTTAATGTTGCCGACCTCCCCCTTTTCTTCCCCTGACACCAATAGCGTCATTTTAGAAAATTTAAACCCGAACCATTAACTTCCTTGTAAAAAGTTACATCCCTTAGAACGCCTTGGTGCCATCTCGATTGTACCGCGTGAAGTTATATATAGAACGCACACAGACAGACAGAAAGACAGACAGACAGCACGATTTGATTTCTTGTATCATTTGAGAAGAACGTGTCCTAATTTGATGGTAATAGGTACTAAAAATAGTTTGTATCAGTTTTAGTGACCCTCCCGTCCTTATTTCGGACTCAAGCTGTACACACCAAGGCTCATTAGAGTTATAGAGATGCATATATATGAAATTGGTGAAAATTGGCGAGTATACAAATTTGTATACAATTTAAGGTCCCCATAGGGCACCAATTTGGTGTATCTAATTCACACGATAAGATTCCTAATATCACGGAGAAGAATGTGTATCAATCTGGTGGAAATCTGCACTAAACATATAGATATAATTTTTGTATCCCTCTCATCTCTATACACAACTGACTCGAATGGCCCCACTTGTGATATCATTAAACCACACAATAACACTCCTGGTATCATGGAGATGATTGTTTATAAGTTTGGTGATAATGGGCGACTAAACAATTTTTTTTATCAAATTTGGTGCCAATCCGTCCCCTCCCCATCTCTCACACAAAAAGCACCACTATGGCGTCTTTAAATCACACGATTAGATTCCTCGTATCATGGATAAGAACGGGCATTAATTTGGTGGAAATTGGCGCTAAAACAATTGTGCATCAATTGTGGCGCCCCTGTCCCTTTCAATGCACCCCTGACTCGAATGAGGCAAAATTTGACAGCTATAAGCCACACCATTAGACTCCTCATACCATGATGATTTTGTATAAGTGTGATGGCAATCGGCTACTAAACCAATTATTATCAGATTTAGTGCCCACCCCTCCCAATCTCTCATCAAAACGACAACAATTTGGCGTTGTTAAATCGCACAATTAGATTCCTTGTATCATGAAGAAGAATATCAATTTGGTGGAAATCGGCGCTATTTAGTTTTATAAATTTTGGTGCCCCTCTCCCCTTCCGTGCATCCCTGACTCGAACGACGCCACTTTTGACATATTTAAACCACACCGTTGGATTCTTCATATCATAGGGATGAGTATATGTAAGTTTCGTGGCAATCGGCGACAGAAAAAATCTGCCCCTCCCCCTTCCGGGCACCCCTGACGCGAACGGCGCGACTTTTGCCATATTTAAACCACACCATTAGATTTCTCATATTATGGGGATGATTATATATAAGTTTGGTGACAATCGGCGACAATTTTTTTTCTGCCCTCCCCCCTGTTCTGCCTCTGACAACAACGGCGTGACTTTAGAAAATTCTAACCCCGACCATTATCTTTCTGGTAAAAAGTTACTCCTAGTAGACCCCTTTGGCATCATCTAGATGGTCCCCTGTGAATTTCTATAGAACACAGACAGACAGACAGACAGACAGACATTCGCAAATATAGATATAGATATATGTATACCTGAACACCCGTCCGCTTTTTTTTTTACTTGAAACGTATTTTATTTGTAAATAATACAAAAGGGATTGGGGCACAATTTTTTTTCAACTTATGAAGCCCCTCTCCCAATACAGTCGATTTAGATACAAAATGCTTATAAGATGACAGCTGAACATATTTACATGCATGATTAAGTTATTTTATGGTGATTGATGTAGTGCCTTCCAGAGCTATATGGGTTATGGCTGGTTTGGTAGCTATAACCTGTCCGCATTTATAATATACCGTGCCAGTATACGCTGTAATCACTGAAAACATGAGTTACCAAATTTTTAAGAACTTGTCCTCCAATCCCCAAGTCTATGTATCATGTTATGCTAATAAAATATGTTTAAATTTACTTAATTAATGGAAGAATTCATTTAGTGTAGACAGGGTTAAAGTATATATATAAAAGCTTGCTTATTTGATTAAAAAGAGAATTATGCTCATATTAGCAAGCCGATCGGGTTTTGTTACTATAACCAAGGTCGATATAACCAATTCAAACACCGCTGGTCATATTTAGAATATTTGATTAAATAGTTTCATGTTTATATGGCTATTTTACTATACCAATAATGATTAATGTTGCAGTTAGTATACATAATGACCCTTTCCGTCTGCGTTTGCTGTTCGTATCTAAATCATTGACTTTGTATTATATATACAAACATATGCATAATAACAATATATATTATTTTTAAATCCACATATATTTATCACGACTCTGCATGCAACAAACCAATAATAAATCAAGCCCTTAATATTACAAATTAATGCTAATTCCTAGGTGTTCCATATGGCCCATCCCACCCCACCCACCCCGTACAAAGAAAAACAGACAGTTATTTGTGTATTACGTTTCATTGTTTTTCAGCTGCTGCTTACCTTGACCTTTTCGGAGCTCAATTCAAGGCATGCCAGGCACTTGCGACGATAGGATTAATTCTGTCCCTCCTTGATGTCATTCTACTCTGCCTGTATCTCTTCGTTCCTCCAATGGCAGATAGGTCCATTCTACAGACGGTTTCAATGTGTTTTGCGTTCGGAAGCGGTGAGTTTTGTTATGTGATATTTGATCTGTAGAACGTGGACACGATTGGGGACGTATATAGCCACAGGCGTCTCGTCCAAACTTTGGTAAAAAAATTCAAAAGTTGGAAAGTTCATATCTGACAAAAAACATTAGTTGGAAGTTTTACAGCAAAAATAAGCTGAATTTTTACTGATGGTTTGATTTTCCAACCAGTAATGGCGTGTTCACATGTGCGAGCCAAAAAATATCAGGTTTTCCCTATGTGATTAGTTTTACCAATGAAAAATATGATACGAGAAAATACCCGACCGAGGTATTACACTCAGATTGTATTGATGCAGAATCAGAATTTAATTAATCTCAGTTCGTCATATATGCAGACATAATATAGACGTATATAACATAAATATTGACATAATCATAGTGCACATGCATGCGTATTATACATATTAAAGGTACTCAATCCGATTAGACGCTCCTAAATTACTATTTCTTTGGCTCTGGGGGTAATAAATATTGGATTCGTGTCTAGGAACCCACCCATCAAAGCTCAGAGTGATCATTTATCGATTTTTGAAGTTTTTTAATTTTTGGAGATGTGGGCCAGAACCTCGTTTTCAAACAGACAAATTGCGAGTATGAGATGGATAACACGAAAATCATGTGGTTACTATTAACAATAATAAGAAAGAAAGTATGATTTATTGTTGAATAATCTTTGCGGAAGCCTGCCCGTGCCTCTGTTTGGGTTACGTTAGTGGTCAGCAAGTTGTTCACTTTGGGTAGTAAGTATACCCGTGAGTAATTTTGATAGCATACATAATACGGTGATTTTTCTGTAGTAGTTATCAGGGTTCAGTTGGTAATTTTTATTTTTGTAAAAGGGGCGTATTATCCCAATCTCCCAGTCTGCTGGTAACTCCCCTGAATCGAGTATTTCATTAAAAAGGTTTGTGTGTACAAATCCCATCTTTTCCCATGCAGCTACTCATAATCATTTCATTTCTAGCGAGTCGTAACCTGGTGCTTTATTGTTCTTCAATTTTGTTATTCCATTTTCTACTTTCGCTAAAGATATTTAGTTATTTAGAGGGGACGAATCTAATTTCAGAGCTGGCGGAATCTCACAATTATGAATAAGATTTGGCGTATTTTTTATTCGCAACTTTTCTCCATGGATTCAAAGTATTCTTGAAATCCACTCGATTGGGGTTGTTCCATTTTTACGCCCAATTGTCTGATAACTGGCCAAAATTCTCTACTGAGCTTACCCTTTAAATTGTGTACTTTCTTCCTAAATATCATTCAAAATTGTTGTGTACAACCACGTTGTGTCAGCTTATACAATTTTCTACATGTTTGTTCTATTTTTGACGCAGGGTTTGAGTCTGTAGGTATTTCGTGCCAATCTGTACCGTGTTCTTGTTTGTATACGGTTACGAGCGAACCACGTCATATACCAGTAAAGTTAATTCGTCGCGGTTGTATCAATTCCTTCAGTGAAAGAGTCGCAATTGTGACCCGCCATATCAAATCCAGTCGTAAGTCGGGATTTTTTTACCCTGTGCCAATGCATTCTCTTATATATGCGAGTCGACCATAGGTCGGCTCGCATATATAAGAGAATGCATTGGCCTAACAATTTTTTACAATTTTAATAATTTGTTCTTGTATTCTTTAACAATTTTATAATTTCACCCATACAGAGCCCCTGACAAACATGAGCAGACGACACTCTTCTATAAGCTTCTATATATGTGTGGGGCTCCCTGCAGGGTAATGGATATTTTTTATGTTATGTCCTAAAAATTGTAAGAAACATTTATTTTTAAAAAATGATAAAATATTGTTAGGCCAATGCATTCTCTTATATATGCGAAGCGACCTATGGTCGACTCGCATATATTAGAGAATGCATTGGCACAGGGTAAAAAAAATCCCGACTTACGACTGGATTTGATATGGCGGGTCACAATTATCATTGTCCCAATTCCGGACTAACTTTCATCTTGTCGGTTTGTCTGTCACATTGTGTCGAAGGCCCGTTCCAAACGACGGATTTTTGTCGACTCGAATCTAATTGTATTAAATCCGTCGGTGATGCGTCTGCGGTCAATTTTGTTTCAGACGGACGCATCTTTGTCGCGTCGAATCTAATACATCGGTCGATTTATTTAAAGGTGCACTCCATGTTACCTTCACAAAATGGTCACGCGTAGATATAGAGGCCTATATATACCGGTATGTTATACATATATATATACTAAAATACAATATAAATTATGTATAAATATATGCGCGATTGCAGCGCGAATATATGTGCATATGTATATGAGGATGTATATAGTACATATAGTTATATAATATAATATAATAGGCCCATATATGTGTATACCATGCATGAAAATACAGGTATACAAAAATTATTATAAATCAGAGACTACCACCCCTACCCTTATAATAAGGCATACCGGAATATATGAATTATTATAAATAAGAGGTTACCACCCCTATACCCCTCATAATAAGTAATGCCGGTATATATGAATTATTATAAATAAGATCAGTGGTGCCACCCCTACCCCTTATAATGAGGAATACCGGGTTATATTAATTATATATTATAAATCATAGGCTACCACCTATATATCCTTTATAATAAGGAATACCGGTATCTATGAATTATTATAAAGCATAGGCTACCACCCTACCCCTCATAATAAGTAATACCGGTTTATATGAATTATTATAAATCTGAGGCTACCACCCCTACCCCTTATAATAAGGAATACCGGTATATATAAATTATTATAAACCATAGGCTACCACTCTGCCCCTTATAACAAGTAATACCTGAATATATGAATTATTATAAATATAAACAAGAGGTACGCTGTCGCGTGGCATTTGCCCCCGACCATAGAAATTCGGATTAAGAATGGACGAAACTGCGGATATCCGAGGAGGTATATATGACCATTCCAAAAGAAGTTCGTACTAGAAATTCCGGAAACCCAAAAACAAGCGATCCGGAAACCCAAATTCAAATTTTCTAAGTTGAAAAAAAGGGCCATAACTCTGGCAAAAATCATCAGATCATACCCAAATTCGCACTTGACATGTATTATCATATAACTGATCCACAAAAATACGGGATTTGCAATCGTACCACCAAAGCTCGCGCTATCATCTGGAAACCCAAAAAACAAGAGAAAAATTGAATTTTCTAAGTTAAAAAAGTGCCATAACTCGGTGGACGAAATGGGTGGACGAAACCCACGCTATGCATGTATCTGTTCCCACATGCTGCTCTATCACCATACCAAATAACAGCTAAATGTGCCAAGCGGTTGCTGAACAATAATGCAAAATGTTTGTACGGACGGACGGGCGGACGGACGTGAGTATACTTGTGAGGTGCGATCTTTTGTTTGATTGACTTGTGGGTTGCAACCCACAAGTGACTTACGGAAAATCCAATTTTAAAGAGCGGATTATTCTAAAACATTGATACTATATCCATTATAAGATGTGAGTCAGTGACATGCCATGTTCGTTGAGGAATCAAACTACCAAAATAATTACAATTTGCACAATGTTACCTGAGCAATGCTTATAGATATATCTTTCTTTATGACAAAGAGAGCGTGCGACAAATGACGTCATGTGGGTATTCCTCAGATAAGGGGAGCCCCCTCATTATTATACCATTATCATATCATTATCATATCATTTGCATTCGTTCTTCGGCAACTTTCGGCTCTTCTCGTCACATGTATTAGATTCGAGTCGTCAAAAATCCGTCGTTTGAAACCAAGACGGATTTCAGACGCATCACCGACGAAGATTCGTCTGAATTGGACGGAGATTCGTCTGTGATGCGTCTGACACGGATCTAATTGTTTCAAACGTCGCATTTTTGACGCATTTAATACAATTGTGGGTCTGGTATTAGATTCGAGTCGACAAAAATCCGTCGTTTGGAACGGGCCTTATGCGTGTGCCTGTTCGTGGTAGCTATAGGTCTCGCGGTTGGATTATTGGTGCGGATTATGTTGATAACAAACAATTATAGTGGTTGACCTGGGAAATTTACTAACAATCTTTCAGTGTGGACCGCACACTAGATAATCCAATGGCAATGACGCTAAATTGTTTATTGTTGTGTATCACGCGTGTGTATGAATATAATCTCTCATCGCATTTAAAATAAGTATACTAATATAATTACTTAGGTGGGTAAATTTGGCCCGGATGTAATTGCAGAAATATCATGGTTGAACTTTTTGGAGTGGCTGATTTAACGGAATGCTCTCTCTGATTGGTCGTTCTGTGTGCGACTGTGCGTCGTGCGTATACGTGGAGAGGGGCGCCGGTTCTCGAGTGGCGTTATCGAATGACATGTATTTGTCCAATATATATAAGTGTTTTCATTATGGTATTTTGTTGTTTCACAAGGTGCATAAACATTTCTAATTGCAAAAGAGAGTCCTTTCTCTTCCTGGTATTTGCACCAGGGAATGGTTCACATTCGTCATTCATGAGGGTGAAATTTTCTGTGTATGCGTTTTTCATAGATCTACAGTCCACATGATCTACGTTTCATCATCGTTTTTGTTTTCATCTTTTGAAGCCAAGGATATGTAAATTTGAGGGGACTGTCATTGGGGGCGCTATACCCCTCTCCGATAGAGAGAAACAGCCACCAGACCCCATGATGTCACTCCTGATTTATCTCAACGTGATGCATATAGTTTGGTGTGTGGTGTCAAGCAGTCCAACCATATTATGTCTTGCTTTGTGATGCACGGTCCAACCGTTGCGAGAAATGAGTCAAAACATGAGGGCGACATCCTGAAATGACATTGATGTAACAAATTGTCAACTAGTTACATATACAATGTGCACCAATAACAAATATTTTCTGTATGCAACAAAAAGAAGTAGATATTGAACTGAGGCCCCTTTCCCTTGAGTAATGTTCTATTTGGGTCTATTGTGTGAGAATGAACAATTATTTAAATTATTTTGGTTTTCATAATTTGAATTTGAACGTGAAGGAAAAGAAATACATGGCATTGGTAACATCTGCGATTGTGGGCTTAGACCTCCACCTACTCGGACCTTGTATCATGGATTTTTTTTCGATCCCTGTCTTAACCCAGAATTTTGTCAAAATTCCAACATGCACTTGGAAATATAATAACGGCATTTGTCATGTACTTTGATATTCAACCAACATTTAATGTCCAGCCAACCAACGCAAAATCCAACACAAAATACCAGATATCAGATAGAGTTTATTCATTTCGGTATCCGCGAGCAATGACATGTTAATGACTGGCCTAAATTTCCTGATAGCAGTTTGACAATCGCTTATAATGTATACTCACTGGTCTAGCCTGTTGATGATGAACCGCTCGCACACAGGTGATGCATGCTTTATATAGTTGGTGTGACCATCTGACGTACATGCATTTTACATAGAGAAATTACACCCAAGTGTGTATCCACTCTTAATCCTTCCATTATCAAATACTCATTGACGAGTAGTTAAACTCACGTAAGCCATTTTGTTGAACTTATTATCTGAATATTTCACACCAGTGAATATGAATTTTCTCAAATAAAAGTTCAACAAATGTATATATACAATAGTCCATTTGTTAATCTTATTATCTGAAAAATTCCTCACCAATGAACACGAATCCTTCTGCTGTTGTAGTATCTTTAATTTTAGTCTGTCTGTCGTCTGCTAATAATTTCTGAAAACCCCTCAAAATTAATAATAGAACATTTCAATGTATACGATGGAATCAATTTACTATACAATTGGTTAAGTACAAACCAACTAAAGCGTGACGTAACTAACCATGCCCCATTATATTCCCACAACTTGATTCAAGAACATATAAGTTCTGCACGGTAATGAAAAAAGTATATTGAATACATTATATTTTAAGATATCGCGGTATGACTAAATACCGAATAAAACATCCAAGGCAGAATATCTGAGTATTTTCTCAACGTACAGTTATCCTTCGGAGTTACGACCGAAAAGTGTGCGTTGCTATCGAATCGCCAAATATGACATAGTTTCGTATTTTGAAAGAATTAACAACACATATTAATATTTACTGTATACTTTTATTTAATTAACATGGACATCAACTACATAATTATATAACAATGTTTTATGCTTTCTCAAAGTATTATAGCGAACTCATGCTTGACTCAATTTTGTTTGGTTGTCACTGCCACATAGTGCTACCATACTCAAAGTCCCCATTGTATTGTGTTTATTTAAGCCGAACTCCGGTGTGTGGAGCTGATATAATATAAGGATTAACTGTCATGTGGACTGTTTTTATGGAGATGTAACCGCTAGGTGAGTGGTCATAACCTTCGGGTTTTACATACAAGTTATGGCCACTTACCTCACGGTTACATCTCCATAAAAACAGTCCACATGACAGTTAATCCTTATATTTATATACATTTAGCGAAAAAGCCAGTTTTGTAAATGTATTTAAATCGAAAATTGTATCGTGACAAAACAAACCCAAAATATCCCATAGCACCCTTGGCAAAAGTTAACACGAACAATTGAAACCCGATGATTTATTAAGTCAATCTTGCGCGAATCCAAATGCGCCCAAAACATTACGCGTTCGTCTTTCCAAACCCAAATGACGTATCGATGTTGTTATGAGCTTGCAGTTATACGCTGTTGCGCATTCACCGAGAAATAACTGCAACTAGCCACGTGGGCGCCGACCAATCAGAATGCTGGATTTAGTGATAATAACACTTAGTGTGTAAATATATGCACATGAGGTGCGACGTATGTAATTTCAAGCCAGCCACAGTCAGTTAACACCAACCTATGAATTCAGACCAAGGGCGGCCTTTTTTATTCCCGGGATCCTATGCAATAGCGACGCCGTGACTGACTCTTGCAAGCTGTGAGTGAAATCGCAAGGCATACTCCCTTAATTAGGTGCACAAATACGAAACTAAATGTCCCATCATATAGCTCTATTATATCCCATAACATTTTATTTCATTTTGCGAGTTTCGTTACAAGCCACATTGATTTCCAATGATAGATACGACCATTTTTTCAAAAACTTTATTCGAAACCTTGAAATGGAAACCGACGTTCTCGATATATCGAATACTCAATTCGGTTTCTATCGGTATTCAGAACGATATCGAATAAACGGTATATTATCGAAATACCGTGCAACCCTATATGACATAACACTACCGTACTTTATATTATATCACATTATCACTGTTCAATTAGGCAGAACCCAAACTCGAATACCAGTGCTCGGTTCCTCGCAGAAACCTCACACATCTTACTCCCAGACAAGTCCTACACACAAGGAAGTCGGCTCCCAAATATGGTCATAGGGTATGACCAAAACAGCAGGGCCAATCCCAAATGTGTATATGTTACCAAAGTCCTTAATTCATACGCATCTCAACTATTATACAAGAGAGATTGTTTATTCCTCCATTCAAGGGAGGACACGAATCAAATATTAATTTACCCCCGAAGCCAAAGAAATAGTAATTTAGGGGTGTTTAATCGGATTGAGTACCTTTAAAGACTGGTATCCATATCTATGTATCATCATAACATCACAAAAGCTGTACTTCTCATTGCAGGACTCATCGTCGTCATCGCCGTCATTTTGTTTGCGACTATGCGTTCAGATTCGGAAATGTGGGGACAATACCTTGCGTACTCCGCTGTATTGCCCCTTGTTGGAGCCGTGATGAACTTCGTCGCTGGGGGTCTGCTGGCGGCCGGAAGACCTAATCCCTAAGCTGTCGCTCCAGACTTTCCGATAGCTTATATCAGGAAGACAGGAACGCATGCAGTGACTGAGCTAGATGTGTGTTGCAGTAATCATTGTACTTGCTAGTGAAAGGGATTGTGTTCATTTTACGAATATTACTTAGGTTGCATAATCCGAATTAACGATCCCAAATTACTATTTTTATTTTGGCTTCGGGGTAAAAGATATTTGATTCGAGTCGAGGAACCCATCCATCAGATCAGATATCGATTTTTGAAATTTATTTCTTGAAATGTCTACTTATTTGTGGCCTGGAAAAGAGTCATCAAACCGTCGGCCTCGGACCAGATTGCGGATAAAGATGGATAACTCTAAAATAAAGTGGTAATACGGGCAAATTTCGTGATACTCAAGTGATAATACGGCCATATCTCGTTGAACAACACGTTGATAAATAACACGTTTTGGGAAATTTTATATGATTGTTGACAGTGGTTAGCATTATTTTGATGTAATTAATCGATTCTGATAACTAAAGCGTATTTGAAGAAATATTGTTGCTGATATGGGGACCGTCTGATCGGATTGAGTACCTTTAATTAATGGTTGAGGTGTGTTTGATTTTTCAAAATCGAAGCACAATCGATAGACATTTTCCTTGTAAATTTCAGTTATATATGTGACTGTTTAACGATTACTGATGTTTGTGAATTTCCACAGCTCATGTACTAGTACATGTATATCCCACCAGACAAACGTTTATATATGTTTTAACCCTTTACCCAACAAAACGGACAAAAACGCCCAAATAAAGTAGTCCAGGAGATATTGGTCGACCTCTGCACCCCCCCAGGACTCAACTTCACCCCACTAGTTTTCTTCAATAAGGTCTCCTCTAACTGTTTTCACTTGTTAACAAGAAAAAAAGTGGCCGCAGAGACTCCAGTCAAGATGGCGTCCATCATGGCGGCCATTTTTTTTAAATGCACCATGTCTCTTTGATCGCCGTTATAGTAAAGATGATATCACATGCGGTCTTGTTTTCCGCTCGATTCGTTATGCTAATATACAACCCTTACAAATTAGCCAAAAATCCGACACCAGAATTTAATATGGCGGCCAAGATGGCCGCCGAAATGTGAAAATATGCTATTTTTCTGACATGTTACCACCTTTCGTTTGTCTCTGTGGGAAAATGTTGGCATCTTTGCGTCATGTTATACATTTATCATATAGAGGAGTCATTTTTGACCACATGGGGACCATAATATACATTCATTGCGGGATATTTTGTCCGATATCACGTTTTCCAAAATGCCTGTATAATAGGTCAAAGCCGAATTTACGTTAATAACGCGATCTAATGTTTCGAATCAATGAATGTTATTGCTATTATAACAGCACCCATGCATATATATGTGCAGGAGATACTCGAGCTAGGATTCCTCTTATACCTGAGTTGAGGAATATTTACCTAAATCCAAGATGGCGGCCAAAATGGCCACCAGAAATAAAAAATCGCCGAAAATCACCGATTTTAACATCAGTGAGCATTATTGCCATAAAAACTCCACACCTGCTTACTATTGTGAGTTGGGAACACTTAGGCGAAGAACTTTCCTTGTACCATATCCAAATAAAAGTACCCCAAATCCAAAAAGGCGCCCACAATGGCGGACATATTTTGAAAAATCACCGAAATTCCCTCATATTCACATCATTGGGCATTATTGTCGAGACAACTCCATCCATGCGTACAGTTGAGTTGGAAATACTGAGGTGAAGTAATTACCTTACATCTCAAGCAAGAAATGGTTTTCCAAATCGAAGATGGCGGCCAAAATGGCGACCGAAATTTGAAAATACGCCTACATTCCTTTACTTTCTTAAGATGGGCGTTATTGTTTCGCGATTTCTACCCACCATTACATGTTGATATGTATGAATTATTTATTAGGGTTTGGCAAGTGATACTCACAGTCAATATGGCGGCCAAACTGGCGGCCAGAAATTGAAAAGAAGCCGATATTATCACATACTAATTTCAACTTTTTGTCATAATATCGATTTGTATAGACGAAACGGTACATAATATAAGCCATATATTACTAGTAGTTCCAATGTAAGTCGTAGCCTTTTGGAATGATGAAAACCCACAATCGCGATGTGGAATTTCAAAATCCATTCTCCACTAAGGGCTCATACTGGCCGTAACCGTACATAGGTGCGCCGAATAGTCATATTATGACTTCCAAGAATCAAAACAACAGTACCTGAGCTTATTCTGAATTGCCACATTTAGCATTATCTAGACCCGTTTCCGTCTCTTCGTCAGATTAATCTATCTCACTCACAACAACAGTTTACTACACTTCTTTGTAGAAGGGTGCCACTAATCGGAATGTTTCAAACAATACATATGCCGGTGTCCAGCTCACGTGTTTGTGGTATAATTCAGATGCTACATATGGGGTATAGGCGTCATCTTGTTCGATACACTAGAAAGGTATTCGGTCGATGCGTATACTATCTTTCAGAAGGACCTATCTATCTGCCTATTGTCAGCTTTGGTGACCCAGTGGGGATAACAACGTCTACACCTGGTGATCTCCCCAAACAGCCACTTCCCAATATATGGTTCATCAATTCGCATACTCATCTAATGCACTGACGTACCCGGGCAACTTATGAATATGGCTGAATATGTCCAGCAATCGTCTCACCGAACAGATCCAAGCAGATGATAACAATACACACGGTGCTAGTTTGTGGGTATGTGTCATGATAGTGGAAATGAAATTGGACCATGACTGCACCGCCCCTTATTTTGTTATGTTTTAGATTCAGACAGGATCTCATGTGTGGTTTTGCTTTCATTGTATGCTAAGATTGTATGTTCCCATCCGTTGGAAGCCGTTCTTAAACAGCTGGACCAGGCGTGTGCCATTGGCTACTGCTGTAAAAGCCCCACCAAGACTGGAGTGTAGTCTTAAAGGCGATACCTTTGATAGTTGGTTGATATGTCATACTCACGCTGGGTGGTTTGGTTCAAGAAAGTACAAATGCCATCAACAAAAGGGTGAAATGTTCAACGCGAAGAACATCCAGAGGAATGTTACGTTGATGAGCTCTTGCATTCAGTTCAACAAACGTTGGTACACCAAGTGATATCTTGGTAACATCACCATTGCGAACATTTTCCTGCATGAGACAGTAACTGCTATATTCTAAAGTTATATATATAAAGCTATATGACCATAAAGGTCGCGTTCCCTAACGTCCACAGCCATTGCCATCGAGACTGTAAATTGTTCTTTAAATACATAGTGAAATAAATGCACCACAGTTCCTGACATTTTCTTGAATAATACTGCCAACATATTGACACTAACACTGAAGAGGATAACAAAGACATTATCCTTCAGTCCATCCAACTGTTTTGAGAGAGGCTAGCATAGTATTATCCAGACATATACGAAGTTGAATCAGAAAGGCTTCGACACGGATGTGGAAATACAATCTTACCCACACCAAATAAAACCGACACGCATGACATTCTATATCTTAAACATGCACCAGGTGTAGGGTGGTGTATAACGTGGCCCATTTCATTCCCACTATCATGGTGCATGTCCATAAACTAGCACCGCGAGCATTGTTCCTCTCTGCTGGGAGATATTTGACGAGACAAATGCGGGGCATCACACAATTTGCTTCGGATCATGGTCAAGAAGTGTGGGTAGTCTGTACACTATGGTCTTCTCCTTGGCAGATAGACATCTGTCCAAGGGAATGAGACAGCTAGCAACCTTCGAAAAACTGTCGAAGTTGTCCACATATGCCAATACGTTCGCTGAGTTTGTGAGTTGACGAATAATCTATTGAGAAGTGACTAGCTAACTGGTTCGCCATGTGTACATGTCGTTATCCCCATGGGGTATGATACACATACATAGAGATGACCTTCTGTAAGCTTGTATACTCATCGGTCAAATGCCTTCAAGATGACGCACAAATATCATATTTAGAAAATATTTAAAATCGTAAGCTAGACACCGGAAAATGAATTGTTTGAAACGTTATGATTAGAGGGACCATACTCCCAGGAAGTGGTGAATACTTTGTCGGTGTGAGCTACCTAGATTTATCAGACAAAGAAATGGAAGCTGGTCCAGATAATTATGGACGTGACGTGGCAAATCAGAATATGTTATCAGGTAATTGTTCTGATATAACTTTTCGGCGCACCTACGCTTACGGCCATTATCGGCGCTAAGTGGAGAATGGATTTAGAAATGCCACATCGCGATATTAATTGTGGTTTTCATCTTTCCAGATGGATACGAGCTATGTTGTGCGTTTTGATACCTTCAAGTTGAACTAGTAGATGATGTATGTACAGTTTCGTCCATACATACCGATATTATGACAAAAAGTTGAAATTAAGATGTGAAAATATAGATTTCTTTTCAATTTCTAGCCGCCAATTTAGCAGCGATATCAATTGCCAAACCCTAATGAATACTTCATGTCACTATTCCATATCAACATGTAATGGTGGAAAGAAATCGCGAAACAATAACGCCCATCGTAAGAAAGTAAAGGAATGTAGACTAGTTTTCAAATTTCGGTCGCCATTTTGGCCGCCATCTACGATTTGGAAAACAATTTCTTGCATGAAATGTAAGGTAATTACTTCACCTCAGTATTTCCAACTCAACTGTAATCATGGGTGGAGTTGTCTCGACAATAATGCCCAATGATGTAAATATGAGGGAATTTCTGTGATTTTTCAAAATCTGTCCGCCATTGTGGGCGCCATTTTGGATTTGGGGTACTTTTATTTGGATATGGTACAAGGAAAGTTCTTCGCCTAAGTGTTCCCAACTCACAATAGTAAGCAGGTGTGGAGTTTTCATGACAATAATGCTCACTGATGTTAAAATCGGTGATTTTCGGCGATTTTTTTATTTCTGGTGGCCATTTTGGCCGCCATCTTGGATTTAGGTAAATATTCCTCAATTCAGGTATAAGAGGAATCCTAGCTCGAGTATCTCCTGCACATATATATGCATGGGTGTTGTTATTATATCAATAACATTCATTGATTCGAAACATTACATCGCGTTATTAACGTAAATTCGGCTTTGACCTATTATATAGGCATTTGGGAAAATGTGATATCGGACAAAATATCCCACAATGAATGTATATTATGGTCCGCATGTGGTCGAAAATGACTCCTCTATATGATAAATGTATAACATGACGCAAAGATGCCAACATTTTCCCACAGAGACAAACGAAAGGTGGTAACATGTCAGAAAAATAGCATATTTTCACATTTCGGTGGCCATCTTCGCCGCTATATTGAATTCTGGTGTCGGATTTTTGGCTAATTTGTAAGGGCTGTATATTAGCATAACGAATCGAGCGAAAACAAGACCGCATGTGATATCATCTTTACTATAACGGCGATCAAAGAGACATGGTGCATTTAAAAAAAATGGCCGCCATGATGGACGCCATCTTGTCTGGAGTCTCTGCGGCCACTTTTTTTTCTTGTTAACAAGTGAAAAAGGTTATAGGAGACCTTAAGGAAGAAAATTAGTAGGGTGAAGTTGAGTCCTGGGGGTGCAGAGGTCGACCAATATCTCCTGGACTAAAGCTTCAACAGCCTAAAATATCTTCGGTCTGTCGCACCATACAAATATGGATATCATTGGAACCGGTTCATTGACCACATTGTGATGGTTACAGTTATGCCATGTGCCAATGCATTCTCTTATATATGCGAGTCGACCATAAGTCGCCTCGCATATATAAGAGAATGCATTGGCCTAAAAAATTCTTTTTTTTAACACTTTTTACCATTTTTTCTTACATTCTTTAACAATTTTTTAATTTTTTCTTACATTTTTTAACAATTTTTATAATATTTTTCTACATTATTTTTGACAATTTTATCATTTTTATTATGTGATAAGCCAATGCATTCTCTTATATATGCGAGGCGACCTATGGTCGACTCGCATATATAAGAGAATGCATTGGCACTGGGCCGTTCTGTTGGGTAAAGGGTTAAACAAATGTTAGCTAAAACACTTTGGGTTAGAGACTTGATTGATGACGTAGATTCTTCGCCCTGGTAATATTTATCTGGTCTGGCACATTCTGCATTCCACTTTTGTAATTAGATTCAGCTATTATATTTGAACATTGTTATTGTTATGATCAAGCCTTGAAATAGGGTGTCTGTCATTTGCAGAATGAGGTCCCCAGAGGGATAATTTAGTGATGCTACCCCCGCATAGCGGGCTAGCATCACCAAATTCACCCTCTGTGAACCTCTTTCTGCTGAGTTGTAAGCAGAATGAGGTTCCCAGAGGGTGAATTTGGTGATGCTAACCCGCTATGCGGGGTATCATCACTAAATTCTCCCTCTGTGGACCTCATTCTGCAAATGACAGGCTCGCTATTTCGAGGCTTGGTTATGATGACGATTTGATTAAAATAGGCAATATTAGACATAGACCAGAATAAGACATCCAAATTATTGAATGAATACTGCTTCGCTCCAATAATTATATCTGCAATGAAATCAACTGAAAGAGAATGCACCAGGAAGCTTAACTCGTCCTGCTAAAATGCTGGTCCTACTGAATTCCAATGATGTTGGTAGGGCAAACTTATGATGTTACGTTATTTTTTCTGCAGTTGTCATTTTTACGGTGTTCGGCTGATCCGACCAATTAGATAGAAAGCATGTGCCTATATGAAACATTTAAGAACATATAAATTGAAACAATATTAATAATGTCTACGATGGTGTTTCGAAAAAAGATGCGATTAGCCATATTTGATTATGTGTAGCACTCCCAGAAAAAATGCTTAGAAATGATATTTATTCAATATAAGTAATACAAGTAAACATGTACACGAGCAGTCACTGAGCTATGTGTATTACAACTTATATGGAAGTCAGGGTGGAAGAGTCTCTCTCTATCTGCTATGAATATGGAAATGCTATAAGCTGATTTCCTTTGTCTCAACATTTAGTCATACCGATTGGTCAAGCCAGGAGACCATGGACCTGCTCCCACATGTGTGATGATTCAGTATGACCCAGACTGAGACACAGGCGTTTAATAAGTTTAAAGGTTCCAATTTCCCCTTATAGGAATATCATTTTCTTACAAGTGTACACAGACAGAGGTTCAAAGATGACCAATCAATTTACAACTGAAATACAATCTCCTTTTGGACAATTTAATAGTGAGATATAATAGTTCCTGGATTACAGAATAAATTATTTTTAACATACTCACGGCTGACCAGCATTTTATTACGAACACCACCAAAATCAACACGTTTGAAAGAATGACACTTGTTCTTAACGAGTCAAAAACGACATCAGTGTGTCCTGTCAGCATCATAGCAATTCGACAGAAACCACCAACATCATGGTAAATTGGCAGGACACTTATCCAGGGGCGGAATGTCATGCGAATGTTCTTGACACCATATAAGTAGCATATTCACACCTTTTTCAAAAATTGCAAAAATCTGAGAAATTTTGGTATAATGTGGTAGTATATTGACCCTCAAGCATAACGAAATTGAGAAAAAATGAAAATCATTGTGACATGATTTTTTTTCTGAATTTAAAAAAAATTGACGTCAAAATGTTTTTTCTGCCAAAATGTTTAAGTCCATTCAAGGACATACTCAAGACAACAAATCTTTGGATACTTGTCACCGAGCTATACACTGGGGAAAGAGATTCATTAAACTGACCACTAAACAATTGTTAACCAGAAATCGCAAAGCCTGTATCATCTGAAAAGAACTAAACTGCATGTACAGGGTTCATTGCCAACTAACCAGATTATACAAAGTTGAACCAACCTGCCCAAAACTTTATCTACCGGTAGGTAATCTGGAGCCTGATATATACATTGATTTGTATGGTGCCGCAAACTTACAAATATGTGGGGGGGGACTCCGAAAGAGAAATAACACAAATCTGCAGAAAGCAGCAAATGTTCTGAAATTGATATTGTTTTGATGAAAATGCCATTTGCATAATATACATTGCATTTTTGGGACTTGTTGGTCTGTATTATCTTCTGTATGTTTTGATATGTTATATAACTGTACTGTACGCACATGCCATTATAATACAATGTATGTTTATTTGTTGAATTTGATTCGTTATTTCATCAATTTTAAACAAAAATAACCACACATTATTATGAACCTGTCTCATTTTCATACTTTCCCAGTAAAGGTACCAGTACTACTTTGTAGTAGTACCAGGGATGTGGCGACTTTGGTAACAAAAATTCAACAGTTGGAAATTTCATACCTGACACAACATCATTAGTTGGAAATTTCACACCAACATTAGTTTTTTCCCCCAACATATTATTCGGGGAGAATTTTTTATTTTTAGACCGACATTTTCATATTTACCTACTGTTTGGTCAAAATTTTTGACTGAAATGGCCTTCATTTATAAATTTTCTTACCTTAGGGGATGTATCAGGTTGGAAATTTCCAACACTTGGAAATCTTGTGTCCTGGGTTGCTCCCTTGTGGACAGTCAAAAACTGCTAATTTAAGAACACAATTTTTTCATACATTTAGTCATCAATTGGAAAATTTCCAACATAACGGGGTATGTGGTTTTAAATTTCCAACACTATAGGAAGGATTGATGCCAATCTAGATGCTAGGTATTTCCCTATTTTCTTGCTCATGCAGTTTCCAATTTTTCTCACACCGGGCTCTTACCCGTGGCCATGTGAATTTATCTGGAGCTGGACCACCAGATGTTTAGGATTTAAGGGTGTGCAATTCGAATTCACAAGGTGGACACCCCCCCCCCCCAACAGAGAGCCTCTAGCCACATACTTGAGTAGTACCGTGTCAAGAAAAATATATATGGTTCTTAAATGAAGTCACCCCTGGTCAAGTTGTCCTGCAGAAATGCTATGATGTTGGTGGGTCCTGCTGTTTTGCTAGGATGCGGTTAGTACAAGGCGATGCTGGTGACCGCGTATTGTTTCATTGTTTTTTTATACACAAAGTTAGGCAAGGTGCGTTAACAAAACAAACCGAAAAAATCCCAAAATGAAAAACAAATGGCATACATATAAAGCAAGTGCCAATTTTAATCAGTTAAGCTAAATAATTACCCCAAAATCATTTGTAGTGAAGCAGTTTGATGTAGTTTAATTTTACCGACGAAAAACTAAAATAGGGAAAATAGGTACATGATAAAATTAAAAACACCTGAACAAAAAAATGTCAAGCCAAAATTAGCTGCTATTAACTTATTAAGTGTTATTGATACATGTTCCAATACATTATAGATATACATATAGTTTATTCTTCTTCTTACCGTGTAAATCAAAGCAATTTTATTGTGTAATGTTGCGTTTTTTTGGTGATGAATACCAATGGCGATTTTCGTTTCGACAGATGCAAAATGCGGAAAACCGAAACGAGGTGAAGATGCTAATATAAGTGAGTTTGTGATCGCTCAAATGACACAAAACTTACCAGGAACGAACCATCATGGTGACTAGCTAATGCCATTCAGAAAAGTATACTTATGTCACGAACTATTAAGATTTAACCAAACCAGCCCAATATGGCTTCCATGGATATGTTTATCAATTTTTTAAATTGGTAGAAAAGTATAAAAAACGTCACAAAATTCAAAGACAACAACAATCAATGTATCATATGTAGTTATCAACACTATACTAGTAGCAGATTAAAAAAAATATAGCACATACTTACCAACCACACTCTTGGCTTTCTGCGCACGCACAGACAAAACGGTCAGCTAATTTCAATAAAAGAAAGTAAATCAGGATTCAGGAGAACTCCATAAGAAACGTATTTAATTAAATTTTTCCAAAGCCAGGGTATGTGTTGTGGCTCAACTTCACCAGAAAGCAAACACCTGGATTTGACTGTGACTGTAATTGTGCAAGGTCAGATTCCCTCATCAAGCCAGCTTATAATTTAACATGGCTAGCATGGTCCAAATCCCAACCAGGATTAATCAAGAGATTACTCAATGATTTAATCTTATGTGGCACCACAGAGGCTTCACGTTGTGTTCTCTTTTTGGGTGATGTAAGTTCTCAACAAACAAGCATTTAACATTTTAAAGTATTTTATGTATATATCTAAGTAACAACAAAATGGCCTTCATACTGAATGTCAGTATTTTACTTAGCAACTTATAAAATAGATTAACATCCTAACCAAATGGAATCCCACATTAGGGTGGCGACTCCCGGACGTCCAACGAAAATCGAAAGCAGTACATAAGGCACTGAGTTAGAATATCGAAAGCGAAGGCGAAGGCGAATACTGCTTGGGCGGCGGTTGCTTATATAGCCGTTGATGTTCTCATAGTCAGGTGATTTCTTCAGAGTTCTTCATTGGTTCCTCCAGGGACAGAGGGTCTTGTTCTTTATCCAGCATTCCTGGGTTTCTGTGTGTGGTCCCTCAAGATTAGAGTGTCAAGGTGTTATCGCTAATCTAGAGGGCACAGAGGTCTATTGTCCACTCGGCAGTTATCAAGAGCTCTTTGTTCGCTGGGTCACGTTCACCGAATTCTGGTATCCTAATGCTTGAAGTTGGTTATAACCAGGAGTGTCATTGGGTATATCCAGGGATGGCATTAGGTATATCCAAGGGGTAATTTGGTGTCTCCAGACTGACTATGTTACATACGCCCCCTCGCAAATGAAAATTCTTCATAAAATTTTCCATACGATCCAATACAAGTCGATATACATAAGTCAGGATGCATCTGCAAAAGTAAGTATACCGCACGTCTTCGACTGAGCCTCAACATCAACAGACGTCGGAGATCCACTCTCTCCTGTTCCCGTAGCATCAGGATGTCTTCCAAGAGACAACGTCTTCAATGGCTCCTTCGCAGGCAGTACCTTGACCTTCACATCACCAACTGGCAGGGTTTACATCATCTCCAATTGGCCATCCTTCTGTATTACATGTGGTTTATATTTACAACGATAGGAGTTAAATTTATAATTATGACGCACTTTCAGACATTTACGCCTAATCATAATAATTAGCAGCAATATACAAATAACTGCACCACAGGGAATAGCTAAATACATCCAAATAGGGATAGAATTATCACTCTCGTCTATGTCATCCAATAGAGATAACTCATCAATCAAATAATCCATGGGTATATTTTGCACCTTCTCGAGTTTCTTAGGCAAAACCAAAGACTTATTAGGGGTCATTGTTGTATGAAACTTACTCCACAACTTAAAATCACTAGAATATAATGGAACGAATGTTGAATCAGAATCAACATAACGGATTGTTACAGCACCATGAAAATAAGGGATCAACTGAACCTCTGGATGTGTAGCAGAACACGATGATTTGAGTCGTATAACACCAAATGGAGGATTAATTGTAGAAGTAGAGGTTTCTTGTTTCGAATTTTCACAAGATATTGCAAACTTTATGGTTCTATCAGTGGTAACAATCCACAGTCCTTCTGACAGATATTCAGCATGAGGCAATCGAGCATTCAATTTAACGTCAATATGGCATACTTTCTCAATAACGCTTCTGTCCTCATTAAGGAATAATGCTAGAAGACAATACTTCCTAGAGTTGGCAGGATAAACAGGACTTCTAAGATAACAGAAATTAAGACCAGGTTGGTTACAATCCCATAATTCTGTGGTTGACATGAGAATGAACTTAGTCCTCTGGGCGTTAATAGCAAATGCTTCTGATTCCAACTGATAATTTGCAATCATACTTAATCCATCATTTTGGGTCACTGGGGACATGCTCCATGGACCAGGCAAATTATAAATCTGGTAGACTTCAAATTTTCCACCAAGATCTATAAGAGGGATATCAACAATAATCAGCACTTGGTCTTCTTCTAGGACCGTAGCGCATGTAAGGTATTTGTAAAACGACCATAAATCCTTTTCAGGATCTCTTGAAAACTCTAAGTGTCTAGGTAACTGTGATTTCAATTGAAATAACAACTTCCGAAGCTCAGCAGGTGATATGAGACTGGGTGACAATTTTCCAGCACTCAACATATTGAATTGCATTCTCAAGTGTTCATAGTAAAATCTTGCTTCAGTGATCATTTGTTCTATTTCATCCACTAAAAGATTCATCTTCGAATATATAAGTATATGAGACTCCAGTGAATCAAGTCGAGAAGTCAACTGTTTGTACATCTCCGCCATTCTTTCGTCAAGTGTCTTTAATCCCTCAACAAGATTATTTATGGTATTTCTGTTCTCAGTAATTTCTTTCCGAGAAATGTTCAACAAGGTGAGACTTTCATGTACTACGTGACTAATAACTTTCTGATTTTTCGCTAATGCTTTGATGTTTCGTCGAATTGAACTCAAATCTGATTCACTGACCGTTCCGAATAGGAAACTTAGAGCACTTCCTATAAAAGGGAGAATTGCTCTGTTTTGGCGACGATGTAGTGATCGCAATTCCTTGTAGGAGTTAATGTTCTTCTGGTGTACTTCTCTTAGACCTTTAACTTCTCGGCTAAGGGCGTGAAATAACCTCAAGAAGTGTACACCTTGCCACTTCATATGTTCCCAACGAGCTGCTTGCTGGGAACTGGCATCTGCTAGAGCAAGAGCATTATTATTCACAAACCGTGGTGGCATGTCGGATCTGATTTTTTCAATATTCCCTACAGCATCATCTATGTCAGTGGATAATTCTTCTAAGAACTTATCGTAAGGTCGCAGATCGAGTATCAATGTAATTGTCCAATGGGAAAGAGTTGACGAAGTATCCTTCACCTTTTCAAAGACTACATTATCTCTAACCAGGTAACTATGCGTGGCATAATCGTGGTTAAGCAGGAAAATCAACACCATCTGGAAGTAGATACGAAGATTCTCCAAATAGCATGGATATGCTCTACCTAAAACCATCAAGAGTGTGTCGAAGAAGTTAGGTATAACGTGGAATACTTTAAGGCGGTAATGCACTTTTCCGGTGCATATGCATACTTCTGAACAGTTCTCTAAGATGCAGGGTCTTAGATCGGGTAAACAGTCTAAACAGATAACACATGTCGACTTGTGTACTGATAGTCCTTCAATTTACAGTACACTTATGTGTGTAAACAAATTCTCTTATCTATATACAACTGCTCTACAACCATTCCGTCGCCAGCTCCGATGAGCGTCTTTCACTGTATGTTTTACCTTGTTGAGGGTCGTCCACCAGCAATTTAAGGATTTTGAAAACAATTGGTCGCCTTCTCCGGCTGGGTTGTAACTCGCAGACTGTCTTCAACAAGTTGGCACTAGTGTATTTCTTGGCGTTCGGTGTAAGCTATAAATGTTTGAAGCCTGCCTACTTGGGCCCTGATTACACTTAAAGTAATCCTCCAATAGCGTCAAGTAGATTTTTCATCTTCATTCTGCCATCTGTGTCATACGATTTGTCCTTTGTAACGAGATCAATTTGCATAGTTTGATCTATATTATCATCACAGTCCTCCATAGGACTATTTTCAGGGTCATCATCCTTATGATGTAGAGGTTTATCTTTCCTCCTTCGAGTCACTTCTGGCTGTCTCCTCACCAACCTATTTCTCAATTCCATATAAGGAATATCTTCTTCTGATGAAGAGTCATCACGTTCTTTACGTGCACGTCTATACGCTAAGCTCTTCTTAATATCAGTGTGACCTTCTAGGGGTTCCTGTTCATCACTGGACTCACTGTTCGATTCTGAGTTCTCAGGTGAAACCTCAAATGTACACTGTCTTGTGGGTCTAGCTGGTGCGTCAGCTTCTCCTTTAGGAACTTCCCACTCTAGTTCAGCTTTTCTCAAATGATGAGCATGAGCTTTCATTTCCTTGCCAGTTAATTGATTATTAATTTTGTAGGTCACAGGACCTAATTTATCTACCACTCTGAAGTGTGTTTTCCACCTGTCATCAAGTTTGGATTTCCTATTCTGATTTCTATAGTAAACTGGGTCACCAATGGAATATTCTATTAGTGTGGCATTCTTGTCGGCATACTTCTTTTGTCTCGTCTTAGCCTTTTTCAAGTTTTTGTGTACTAGACGAAATGACTTATCCTGTTCTTGCAAAGCTATCTGATGTTGATCTTCTCCAAAATAACGCTTATGAGGCTTTAGAATAGAATCTAAAGGAAGACAAACGTCTCGACCATACAGCAAGAAAAATGGACTGAACTTAGTACTTTCGTTTTTATGAAATCTAATTGCACCAAGACATTGATTTAAATAGAGATCCCATGTTTCAGGTGATTCCTGTACTCTTTTAGACAAGATGTCATGAATTGTACGATGAAATCTCTCAATCCTCCCATTACTCTGGGGTCTGTAGTATGAAGTTCTCACATTATGAATGTTGAGAGCTTGAAGAGTTTCTTGAACTTTCCTACCAATATTTTCCTTTCCATTGTCGGTTAGCAATTCTATCATTGCACCATATCTCGGAAATATCTCGTCGAGAATAAGGTGTGCAATATTCTCGCTGCTCTTATCAGGAACTGCAAATGCTTCTACCCATCCAGAATATAAATCGATAAATCCGACTATGTACTTGTATCGCGCTGGATGTGCGATAACTGTTGTGGTCGTCATCTTATCGAGTAACTGAGTTTCTCGTCTCCGCTCAGCTGGTTCTGTTGCGTGCAACCAGATTATACGAAAGGAGACACTGATCGTATTTGTTGGCGCGAAACTAGCTTGATTGTGTCTGATATGAAATGAGAATGTGACCGACAGTCGCTGCTTACCCATGGATGTGATAGATTGATATCTGCGAGACTGATACGATGATCCGAAGACAATGTTGCTGAATGTCCGTCGATGATTAATCCCGCCAATGTGTACGTATGTTCGTCTATTGCTGCTGTTCAATGGAGCCTGCATTCTATAAGTCTTGTGTTTCTGAGATTGAGTTGTGCTCTCATGCTTGCCACTACATGGAGTTCGATATATATATAATAGGTTATTGCCATCATGACTGATATTCAGATATCTGACATTGTACTCTGATCGCACTTCACACTCTGACTCTCATTTTATCTTGCTATATTATGTTTCCCTACTTGGCATTTTGATCTGCTTATACAGTCGGATGATAGACTAATGTGTTGTGATAATATTGTGTTTTACTATACGTTGAACGTATTTAGACATTAATATTAGGAGTTTTGTGTAGTGTAATTTGAATGTATATTGTTTATGTCTCATGTGTATGGGCAGGCCGTTTACGTGTGATGTCTGTGTTTATATTGCTGCAACCATATGATCTACACCTGGACATTGTTTGTTTGTGGTATGTTTCATCTGTGTGGTCTGTCCGTTTGGGTGTGATATAGTATATTTCTCATTATGTCGCAGGTATAAGGTCGTGTGTGGTTCGGTACATTTATTTAATGCTGTAATAGCCTTTATACTAGTCTCATGCATAAGGTATTGTTTTTGGTATTCTGGTATTAACACGATTAGGATTTACTGTATGTGCGTGCATATCTCAATATATTGTTATTTGTTTTTCAGCTTGAAGCAATTCAATAAATGTGCTCGACAAGAATAGCGGTTGATTGATCCCTCGCGAAACACTTCAAGACAAGGGAATGGCCGACAGCATAGATCAGATGCGACGCAGGCGCGGTGTAGCCAAAGGGAAATTTACACGAATATTAAACCGTCTAAATTCATGTTGTTGAGTCGGTGATCCCGTCGTGCTAAATGAGATTCTTGATGAACTGGTGGTTGCCTATTCGGTGCTTGATTCGTCTAATGACGACTGTTTAGGATTGACTGATGAAAACGATAAGGCGAAAGTACTCCAAGATGATATGGAACGCACATATAAGGATCTATGTGATGTGAGGTTCCGCGTTTCACAGACACTAAAGGAAACAAAGGGAACAAGTTTCGCGCATGCGAGTGGACTAAAGGTTCGGAAGATCAGCGCACCTACCTTCAGCGGTGGTATCCGAGAGTATCCTAGTTTCAAACGTGATTTCGAACGGAACATGAAACCAATTTATGGAACGGACCCTTTTGCATTGAAAAGTTGTCTCACTGGGGAAGCTCTACAGATAGTATTGTGTGTTGATGATGATTACGATGATATGTTCCGGCGATTAAATCAAAAATATGGCCAGCCGGAGAAACTTACAAACTCGGTTCTAACAGATTTAGAAAGTCTCAGTCCGCTTGAAAATGGTGATAGCTCTGGTTTTATACAAATGGTTGATATAATAGAACATTGCTGGCTCGATTTAAGGAAAGCCAACCTTGAAACTGAAATGAACAATGCTACAATGACTAACCAAGTGGAAAGATTACTACCCCCCATTCAGAGACGAGTGTGGACATTAAGAAAAAACCGCAGTTCGAAGGAGCAAAACTTCCGTTCCCTTATGGACTTTTTACTCGAGGAAAAAGCAGCCATTGAGTATATGAGCGATATGAGTGAGAGGTTCCGAAATAATACAGAACACAGTGCTATCCATAACGCTAGTGCATTAACTGCTCCTAAGGATGAAACAATGATGACGCGGTTCGAAAGCATGATAAATCGGCATGATACTATGATAAAAGATGTGATGAATAGGTTGATTGATGTATCCCAAAACATGCCCAACAAAAAGCGTCCATCTGCATGTGACATGCCATCAGACATGTGTTGGTATCATGGAACAGAGGAACACTCAATTGGATCGTGTGGTGAATTCCTAGAGTTAGATATCCCAACTAAACTCGGATTGTTGCGACGGTATGGTGGTTGTTTCGGGTGCCTCGCACTACACCATCGGTTATTTGAATGTTCGAAAAGGAAAGTTTGTGGTTTAGTAGACTCTTCGCTGAATAAATGTTTGAAGATGCACCACCCCACGCTTCACTCCGACCGTGCTAACATAGTAGAAATGAACGGGAATTTAGCACAACAATCAGAAATCTCACAGAATGGACAGTGTGGAAAAGCTCTGTTAGCGATATCCTGTGTTTGTTGTAATAATCAGGACACAAACACCTTATGGGACAGTGGGGCTGACATGTCTCTGATAACGAATCGCATGGCTAAATTACTTAAACTGAAAGGAAGACCTGTTCAGCTCATGTTGTCGAAGGTAGGAAATGTTGTTCAGAAGATGCACACATGCGAATACACCGTTCCGTTGAATGATTCAAATGGTTTTGTATTCAACATCAAAGCCTACGGCATTGATGAGATTACTTCACGAATCGATCCTGTTGATGTATCACCTGTTCTGAAACTTTTTGTAGGAGTGAAGCTAAATGATATCCATAGACCCAGTGGTAATATAGACTTGCTCGTTGGATCAGATAATTGTAGTTTACTGCCTACTGTTGTGCAAACAAACGGAGATCTTCAATTATTAAAAAACTCATTCGGATATTGCCTCCGGGGTCGGCACAAATGCATACAATCAGCTGTAGATGGTGGATACAGTGTGTTAAATGTGAACAAACTTTTGGATGTAGTTATCGGGCAAACACAGAATCACGAACCTCGTGATAATGTAGACACGACTGATAAGTTCAACAATAAATTCACAAAAGCTACTGCTGGTGATAAAGGTGATGTGGAATTTTCCGATGGCAAGTGTGTAGATGATGAACACACATGTGGCCAAACCATAGACGGTTCATGAAATTAAGAGCGAAATTAGTTAACATTGATTCTCACAATAACAGCAAACGTCAAGCGATGCATCGCTGCCACACAAAAGGGGTCCTGTGCCCATTGTTAATGAATCTACACAGCGTACATCTTACGAAGGAATCGCATGGTACATGTGATGGTGTGTGTGTGACAAGGAGTCCGATTTGCACTGCGATATTGAACATCGGTTTGATCTGCGCATTACTACTGACCACTGTGTTGATAAATCGATCTAAAATCAGCCCCGATGGAAGCGACATTCAGTTCTCCAGTGTGTTATTACGTCTATTTGCAGTCCATCCCTATGCGTGCGACATACTGTTGTCTATTGCGATAGGAAACCGCACGATCCTGTGTAATTCACATTCGTGTGACATGCAGTTATTCATTGTGTGGACCTGTGTTCAGTCCACGTCTGTGCGAAATCCATATATCCATAATTTTGTATGGTGGATTTGTAGTCAGGTCAAATGTGTGCGACATCTTGTTGACCAACTTTATTCACTCAGCATATATTTCGTCCCGAGCTTTAGCTTTATTGGATGCACGTGCCCATTGTGCTATATTTCAAACTGTAGTCGAACCCGACGTGTGCTACATTCCATTTGCACATCAAGTGGTCGTGTGGACAAGATTTCAACGACCGAGTGCGATACAAACGCCTGTAATTATACGGAAGTTAATAGCATGTAGATCTGTGTCTTCCTGGTCTGAAGACATTCTGAAGTGCACTAAATACATATGTTCTAGTTTAATCAGTTGGTTTTAAATGATAATATCTTGCGCCCGGGGAGTGTATCGCGCTGGATGTGCGATAACTGTTGTGGTCGTCATCTTATCGAGTAACTGAGTTTCTCGTCTCCGCTCAATAGCTGGTTCTGTTGCGTGCAACCAGATTATACGAAAGGAGACACTGATCGTATTTGTTGGCGCGAAACGAGCTTGATTGTGTCTGATATGAAATGAGAATGTGACCGACAGTCGCTGCTTACCCATGGATGTGATAGATTGATATCTGCGAGACTGATACGATGATCCGAAGACAATGTTGCTGAATGTCCGTCGATGATTAATCCCGCCAATGTGTACGTATGTTCGTCTATTGCTGCTGTTCAATGGAGCCTGCATTCTATAAGTCTTGTGTTTCTGAGATTGAGTTGTGCTCTCATGCTTGCCACTACATGGAGTTCGATATATATATATAATAGGTTATTGCCATCATGACTGATATTCAGATATCTGACATTGTACTCTGATCGCACTTCACACTCTGACTCTCATTTTATCTTGCTATATTATGTTTCCCTACTTGGCATTTTGATCTGCTTATACAGTCGGATGATAGACTAATGTGTTGTGATAATATTGTGTTTTACTATACGTTGAACGTATTTAGACATTAATATTAGGAGTTTTGTGTAGTGTAATTTGAATGTATATTGTTTATGTCTCATGTGTATGGGCAGGCCGTTTACGTGTGATGTCTGTGTTTATATTGCTGCAACCATATGATCTACACCTGGACATTGTTTGTTTGTGGTATGTTTCATCTGTGTGGTCTGTCCGTTTGGGTGTGATATAGTATATTTCTCATTATGTCGCAGGTATACGGTCGTGTGTGGTTCGGTACATTTATTTAATGCTGTAATAGCCTTTATACTAGTCTCATGCATAAGGTATTGTTTTTGGTATTCTGGTATTAACACGATTAGGATTTACTGTATGTGCATGCATATCTCAATATATTGTTATTTGTTTTTCAGCTTGAAGCAATTCAATAAATGTGCTCGACAAGAATAGCGGTTGATTGATCCCTCGCGAAACAGTACTGGTTCCCAGACAAAGTTCTAGAGTATGGACCAGACAAATCTAAAGCAACTTTGCTAAAAGCAAATGGGGCATAATCAGTTTCCTGTAAAGGAAGTTTATCAGACTGAGCTGATCGCTTCTGACATATGACACATTTATTAATGTAATGATAAATTTCTTGGTAAAGTTTCGGCCAATAATATTTCAGTCTAACTGCATCATAGGTCTTATCTATACCCATATGTTCCATCTTGTCATGATACTGTATTAGAACAGCTGTTCTAAGATGAAATGGAACATAAAGACGTACAACTGGGTCATCCATTGTATTATTGGATATGTAATACAATACGTCATCAATTACTATGGGGTTTTTGACAGCTTTCCTGCATCAATCTCATTTCTTGCACTTTGAATAGCATCATCTTTTTTCTGTTCCTCTGCCATGTCCAAGTCTCCATCAATTTATTTGAAACAAAGTTCTGTTTCTTCTAGTTTATCATTTTCTCCCAATTTACAAGAAACAAATGGCTTGAGATCCACACGATTAGTGTTAATGTACCCAATTTGGTACGTGTGATCATTAACGTCAACATTCATTTTTTCTTCAGAGGACGATTGGCTCTCCCCTGGTTTATCATCACTTCTTATTGTAGACAGGAGATCAGCTGCACTATTATCTGAACCTTTTATGTATTCAATCTGGCAATTGTATCCAGCAATACTAAGAGACCACTGCTGGATTTTCTTATTCTGCATAGGGGATTTAAAAATATAACTAAGGGGACGATGGTCTGTTTTGATAACAAACTCAGCATTATGTAAATAGGGGTCAAGTTTTTGGAGAGCATAGTATATGCTGAATGCTTCCTTTTCGATGGTCAACCATTTTTGTTGGCTTTCTGTCAATTTGTGAGATAAGTAATAAATGGGTTTCTCATCTTTCCATGGTTGATCTGGGTTTTGGTGATCTTCCTTGTCAAGTGGCTGTGTTAATAACGAGCCAACACATCAGTTGCTAGCATCAGTATTAGTATACAACGAATATGGTTTGTTGACATCTGGATAAGCTAGAATGGGTGACTCTGTAAGTTTTTTCTTCAACAGATTGAAACTGTCTTCACACGCCGAGTCCCATCGAAATCTGGCATGTTTTCGAGTTAATTCTACTATAGGCTCGACTATTCCAGAGAAGTCCTTGATAAACCTTCTGTAGTAGGAGGTGGCACCAATAAGGGATCTAGCTTCTCACACTGGTGGGGGTGGCATTGACCTTATGGCCTTGACTTTATCCATGTCAGGCTTAACGCCATGTTCATTTATCACGAAACCAAGGTATTTCGTCTCTGACTTCAGACATTGACACTTCTTCAGCTTCAGCTTGAGGTTATGCTGATTTAACCTATCAATTACCTTTTGGAGATGATGCCAATGACTCTCCAGTGAGTCGCTAAACACCAAAATGTCATCAACAAAAGATATGCTGAACAAAATTTAACCCTTCTAACACTTTAGACATTAATAAACTGAAATAAGCTGGACTGTTCTTCAACCCAAAAGGCATAACCTTGAACTGAAATAAACCTCGGTGACTTGCGAAAGCAGTCTTTTCTCGGTCCTCTTCTTTAACCCTTGCCGACCAAAAACCAGAACGGCAATCTAAAGCACTGAAGTACTTGGCATTTCCAAGTATAGCTAATATATCATCTATGACAGGGAGCGGATACGAGAATGTTTTAGTGACCTTATTAATCGCCCGGTAATTAACACAGAACCTTTTCTCTTCTGAATCACGCTTATCGACAACTACCACAGGTGCTGACCATGCACTACAGCTTGTTTCAATTATCCCTGAAGCTAGCATTTCATCAAGAGCTTTGTCGATAATTTTCCTTTTATTTAGTTGGACTCGATATGGTCGGAGCTTTACTGGTTCAGCATCTCCAGTGTCTATAGACATCTCTATGGTATCAGTTTGTGTTAACTCTGAGTCTTTATTGGCTAATACACGACGATTTTTGCAAAGTAGGGACATCAACTTCTTTCTGTGTTCATCTGGCACTCTCACTTGCTCGGGGTTAATCTTGTTATGATTTTCTTTCTCCTGGCTATCTCCTGTTGACCTTGAAGTGTCTACTATGTTGATTGAATGCGAGTCCACACTCTTAGCACTACCAATGACCTGACCTCTCCTCAAGTTATACGTTTTATTTGAGTTGTTGATAATAAAGACAGGGAACCTATTGTGCTTGTTTACACTAACTAATGTGTCTGCAATACACACACCAGGGTCGTTAACTACACCTCGGTTACACTCTGACAAATGTATAGTCTGGTGGCTGGATATATAACCATGCCTCTTTATCTGCGCTGAACAAACAGTCACAGATTGAGCTGGTATCTTACATTTCTTGGTCGCTCTGGCTAGCGAGGAAATATGTATGTCTTGCTCCAAGGGTATATATTGTCCCTTAATTCTAATCATGTTAAGGTCGAAATATATCCTTACTCCATGGTCACTGAGGAAATCTTTACCTAGGAAATAACTTCAAATTTATGGGATAGCCTGAGTTTACCAAGTTTGAAAGACAATGTGAAATGACCAAGAGACAACAAACTTTGCCCGTTAACAGATTCTAAATTAATTCTTGATTTAGTCAGAGGAATCTTATATTTCAGGGAATTATATACCCTTTCATGCAGAAGAGAAACTTCAGCGCCTGTGTCTATCAAACATCTATATTTCACATTTTCATAAGACATGAATTTGGATTTCCCAAAAGACAAATTTTGTTTGTTTTAACCCCGTCTCTCCCCTTGGCTTCACAGGAGAGAGACTCTATTAGTTTTCCGAATTTCGGATGGGGCGACCATGACCTTTCGGTCTTCTATCGTCCCAGTTTCTGCGGAACTCCTGTTGAATGGGTCTACCATGACCCTTGGCCCTTTTGGCCACACCCATAGCACACAAAGTCTTTGTATGGATCTTCACTAACCATACTTATTCTTTTCTGGGGACAGTCCCTAATTTTGTGTGACATTGAGCCACACTTAAAACAGCCTCCCGAACGGGAGTGACTGACTTCCATATCCTCCTCTGATCTATACACTCTGGGAGCTCTTTGTGGGCTTTTCCTTAAGTCAAATCTTTCTGGAGGGTTTCTTCCCTCATTGCAGCTAATGCTGCTGCCTGCAGTCTATCATTGTTCCCTCGCATCACAGTCAATTTCAGCCTGTCGCTTGACAGACCATCTGTGAAAAAACCTGCCAGCTGCAACTGTACAGCCTTGGTATTCATGCTCTGGCCATCATAGGCCTCTTCCGCCATGCTGAGCAATCGCTCAGCAAACATCTGGACATTTTCTCCAGGTTTTTGCTTCAATGTTCTCAATAATGAGAACGCATGGTAGCCATCACTGACTTCCGCAAAACGGCTAGTCAATTATGTCCTTAAATCAGCCCAATCATAAGGGTCTTGATGAGTTGACAGGTACCTGTGAATATAATCGCTCACAGGGCCTTGAGAGGTTTGGAACGCTACAAGAGGTTTCTTATCCTCCCCACACTGGGTTAACTGAATGAATTTGTCAATGTTTTTAACCCACTCATGGAACTTTTTTGGGTCTCCCGAATAAATAGGAATTATATTTGTCACTGACTGGACGTTCACGGCAGTGACCTGGGCATTGAGTGCGTCCTGAAAACCAGATAACCTATGAGTTATGTGTTCCAGAAATCCCTTCCATTCTTCTGGCTGAATGGGTCCACCAGGCTGAATATCAGCATTAATACTCCTGACGACAAGGTAAAATTAACAAGCACCAATAACAATAAAATCACTCCAACCGAGACTCTGGCTCAAAACATGAATCGCTGACGGCATCGAATCTCGTGCAGCTATAGTCTGAATGTCTAAGAATATAGACCAAGGACACACGCATTGGACTGAAATGAAGACCAAACAATCTATGTCTTGCCACTAACACTTGCAGGGTCGAACCTATAGATGTACAGTTACGACACATGAACCATGCATTGGGGTGATATCTACTTTTGTGATGGGCTAACTCAGTAACTGACATACAGTCGTGCCTGCAGAGATTACACTTCTTCCGAAAGGGCATTCATCCACTGCTTAGTCCAATAAGAATACTAGTTCATCAATAGACACAAACTACTGTTCTTCAACATTTGGGTAAATAAATTTGATCCAAATTTCGCCGTCTTCGTCGACAAACAATTCGATGTCAAGGGGTAAAGTAGAGCTTGGGTCTGGAGCACTCATGAGTAGATAGCGACGTGTTTAAACAGAAGATAAACTATACGATCAAGGCTAGTAGAAACTTACTATCAAACACCTCTTTGTTTAAACAAATTTACTTTTGCATTTAACCTAACTGCTTGTCTGAAAGTTTGCCATAACTACAAATTTAAACTCACCATGGTTAGAATGTATTTATCCATATCCGTGGCAGGTTCTGTTATCCTGCTCATGGCACCAGTTCGTCGTCCTGTGGCACTGCAGGGGCTTCACGTTGTGTTCTCTTTTTGGGTGATGTAAGTTCTCAACAAACAAGCATTTAACATTTTAAAGTATTTTATGTATATATCTAAGTAACAACAAAATGGCCTTCATACTGAATGTCAGTATTTTACTTAGCAACTTATAAAATAGATTAACATCCTAACCAAATGGAATCCCACATTAGGGTGGCGACTCCCGGACGTCCAACGAAAATCGAAAGCAGTACATAAGGCACTGAATTAGAATATCGAAAGCGAAGGCGAAGGCGACTGCTTGGGCGGCGGTTGCTTATATAGCCGTTGATGTTCTCATAGTCAGGTGATTTCTTCAGAGTTCTGCATTGGTTCCTCCAGGGACAGAGGGTCTTGTTCTTTATCCAGCATTCCTGGGTTTCTGTGTGTGGTCCCTCAAGATTAGAGTGTCAAGGTGTTATCGCTAATCTAGAGGGCACAGAGGTCTATTGTCCACTCGGCAGTTATCAAGAGCTCTTTGTTCGCTGGGTCACGTTCACCGAATTCTGGTATCCTAATTCTTGAAGTTGGTTATAACCAGGAGTGTCGTTGGATATATCCAGGGATGGCATTAGGTATATCCAAGGGGTAATTTGGTGTCTCCAGACTGACTATGTTACACTTACTAGATAAATGTGTATACAAACAACCATTGCATAATACCAAATTCTAATTGGAGCCTCTCTATGAAACGACACTGGAATTCAACGAAGAACAAAGCGTTCCTATTCCCAATCCACTATCCATTTGAAAATTAGTAAGCGTTGCCGGATGAGTACGGGGAACGTGCATAAACAAATTAAAATCTTTTATTTCGATAATTAACATGGTCGTACACAAACACCCATAGCACATACACATATATAAATATGCATATATTGTAACATATCCTATTTAAATTGATTAAATAACATTAATTTAATTCAATTTAACATAAGAGGGGTAATTTCACGCACGTACGATGCAGGCTTCAATGTCAATAAAAAATCAACCCCGTCTATCAGGGAATCCACTTCAAATTTTCGTTTTTTCATAACTATATAAGGTCAGTTCCGCACTAAAAAAATATTGTCATTTTTTGAATCACACTTAAAATTTATAAAAAGCCACAACAGACTTCACCTTTAATTAATGGGCCTCTGGCAAATGAAGTTTGTGGGAAAATGATTCCTTGAATTTTTGTCAACAGTTCACTTTTAATTCATGCAACCAATCACAGCCCAGAGTGTTTTAACTGTGAAACTTTGTACTCCTCCCGCAACCGCAGGGGAGAGCTGCCTATAGTATTTACACCAGTGTAACCTAAAGGGCCATGCGGCCTTTCTTCATATTTTTTGTGCATAACCCATGTTGAAACTTAACTTCGTTAAGTCGAATCGCAAGGGATCGTTGGGGTTACTTCGAGTTATCCATGTGTTCGACATAACCATTTCGACCATTTGGTGACCGCAAATTCCAACCAGACGAATTAATTTCGACCCGAAAATAATTGTTCTCAACCCCGTGCACGCTATATTCTCGCGCACAGATCAATAGTCAGCAACTATGTTGATCACATACAACAGGCAAGATGATATTTGTTTTGATTATTTATTGAATAATGTAATATGATAAACAAAACAACAAACTCGCGGTAGAGATAACACAAGTACATTTGACCCGGAAGTGGTTACAATGAATGACTGGAAATGACTGGTGATCAAGTACTGCGGTTTCTGCATATATTTAGACTTTCATCAGTTTATCGCTGATTTCCAGCATTTGCATTAGGTCGTCGGCCGCGTTTGCTTGCGTCATCAAATATCACATTACATCGTCACAGCCATATATTGCGTCATCTTGCGTTCTTTTGCCACCGATCGCGACAAAAGGCCGTTCTTCTATGCTTTTAACATCCATATTTTCTTTCCGTCGCCAGATGGATGGCACATTACTTCGTTTGGAACATTGTTTTCGCTTTGGGAAGACATGACTGAATGAAATTATTCTCTATATCAAGCGATTTAAATAAGATTTTTCAATTCCTCTTTCAAACACTACTAATTCTCACACGGTGGAAATTGACCCACGCACTTCATTAATACGTTAAATAAACAATGCATTGTGACAAAGACTCTAGAAAACTTACCAGCTTTTTATGCAATTGAATAAGCACACTTAGTTATAATCACGTGGCGATGCGTCACCGACGGCACTTCGACTTAACCATAGTAATTAGTGTTATAAGCTCGCTGGTGGGACTAAATTTCGTTTCGCCTTAAGCGGGAATTTCTACTTATCCACCTTCGACTTAACAGTGATTATTATATTGGCTTTGCACACAAGCTCAGCCGGGACCAGTCAATGGCTTCGACTTAAGTGGGGTATTCGAGTTACCGACGTTCGACTTAACGACGTTCGACTCAACCAAGTTTGACTGTAATTATTAAACTGATGTTGTTTTTTACGCCATGTGTCCCTTTAATTGGACCCCCCCCCCAATAATACACTAATTCAAAATAAAAAGCCAAAATGCAGGTTGCATTTGAGTTTAATTTAATAATATGATGCATCTAATAAAGCATGAGAAGTTATACCACATTCATTTGATCAGGTTGTCACTTGGCTTTCATCTGTTGTGCCCCATGAATTTAATTTCTCCACAGGAACAGATATGCACAGGTTTCATTTAACCCTATGCAAACCAGCTGCAGATTCACATGAAAAATGCCTTTACTTTGAAAAAATAAATTGTGTGGAGGGTTCATTAGTCAGTAAACTTGGCATAATTTTGAAGAACAATTACTACTTGTCCCAAAAACATTAAGTGGAAAATTATTTAAACAATGAGCTCAGACAACGATGTTTTAACTCTGGGTCAGGTGAATTTTCCTGATTGAAAATGGTGCTAAAATTTGTAAAGTCTGCTACAATCCCAATTAGAAGGAATCCCTAATATATTGTCTCACAGTATCAAATGTCGTTAACTGACATTGGACAGGGGGTGCCAATGATGAGGTTATAATGACTACATGGTTATTCAGCTGATAAAGTAGTAATATATCAACAGATAGATTGGCAGACATTTTCAAGCATCATTAATTTCAAAACTCCTTAAAAGCAAGGTGCTGATCTCAGAACGGTTAGTTGTCATCATTTCACGAGACAAATATCATTTCTCATTGTAAAAATTCTGGAAGTTATATATTCGCGAAAAGAGACAGTTTCCAAATTAATTCTGTTAATGTAACAGAGTTGTTGAGTGGATTTTGTAATCTGTGAGACAATGAAGTTTAAACGCGATAATTCCCTTACATTCAAACGAGGACACAAACAGTTGTATATAGTCAAGCGACAACCATATGTGGATAACAGAGTGGTGAAACATTTACGCGAAAGAACGATCATTACATCACTGGACATTCTCGAAAAGCCAAACTCTGTGAAAGCACATCAAATTCGGCCTGTTGCAAACAGTCTTAATCCAAGAGGGAAGGGTCAATCTGACAACAAAGAGCCTGAAAGACAAAATGAAAGGTAAACATCTCTCACAATATTCCACAGGGCAAACAGTGTTATACGCATGTTCTTTTCATCATATAGATAAGAAATGGGGGGTATGAAATTCAGCATTATAATATCAATAAATTAAACATATAGATTTGATCTTCTAAAATCAAGTGTATGACTTTAAAAAAAAAAATCAAAATCTCAGCTGTGTCCTCCTGCATCAAATAAACATTTAATTTGACAAGCCCCATAACTCTTTGTGCAGGCAATGCTTTGAAAACTTTACCCTGAGCCAAAACACAGGTTTTCAGGCTTATAATTTGCAAATAGAGTTACTCCCCTTCTTCTGTTCATGTGAATTGGGTCATTAATTGCAAAGAGCACAGGTATAACATTGCTTTGCATGCAGATAATATATTAATAAAATTGCAGCACCATGAGTGCATTAGTTAACTATTCATTCAAAGGACTGTTTGGAGCAGGCAGTGTTTTTAAAGAAAAAACATATCTCACAGTTAGACCGATATGTATGTACCTTTAATATATATGGTTCAAAGAGTAAAATTTTGGGTTTTATTTTTTTATTTTGATAGATGATAGCCCAGACAAGAGATGTGTCAGTGGTTGGCAACGCGAATGCGGATCGAACAGGGTGGTCAATATACGCCGAAATGCGATGATGTGGAACTCTTCCTTCGAAAACATAAGGCAAATACTAGTAAACCCACGTGTACAGGATTCCTATACTGGGACATGAACGCTGAGGAAATTCGTGGAATTGGACGCAGAGAGAAAATGATTTGCACGTGTTGTGATTTTAAATCTGAAATTTTCAACCTGTATGATGAAATTATAACAGGGAACCGTGGCAGGAGACCAGCAAAACCAAATGTTGGACTTTCAGTCGGATTATCTAAAACACCCATTGCAGCAGAAGGGTTCAGACACATATGTGCAAGGGCTAATATTCCCCCGCCAGCCGAAAAGTCAAATCAGAGCACAGCGAATAAAAGTTTACCAAAAATTGAGGAAATAAATAAAAAGGATCTCCGAGAAAGACGTTCGGAACTCATACGTAAGCAACAAACTGAAGGAAAGATGAGTCCACATATCATCGATGCACAGGCCGACGGACTTTATAACAATCCGATTTATTCTGGGAGTGGCAGAAATCCTTTTCAACCAACCACTCAAGTTATATACAGTGTTGTTGAAAATCTAACGCCGTCACATGACATTATTGGACTTGTGGTGCACAACAAACTTTGTTCGAAACGCAAACACCTGAATAAATGTGATAATCACACATGTGGGAAAGACTGTTTTGCAACGATTCCACTTGAGAAGAGTATTGGCGATGAGAGAACATGGGCGAAAGAGGCATTTGGTGAAATGAAAACCAATAGCAATATCGAGATTGGTCACCTTGTTACTGATCCAGATGCGGAGGGCTTCAAAAGTTGTGACGATCTCTATATGACGAAGGAGCAACAGCGACCAGACCAATTCATCAACTGGATTCAGCTCATGTCTCGAGAAACCATCGGAAATTCATCAAAAACCATAAGATGCTGCCGACTCTGATCGCTGCACCTGACCTAAAAAGCAAATCAAAACTGATAAATAAACTCGCAATGATCATTTCTGATCGATGTCAGGGTGAATTAACATCTGCGAGAAAGCATTTCAAACCAACGCTGAAGGAAACTAGAGCTATATTTTCAATAGTTGGAAATTTCATACCTGCAACAACGAAATTTCACACCAACAATAGGTTGAAAATGTTCTTGTAGTTTGTTTATAAAACAATTTATTGGGGGAATTTATTGTTTTTCGACCAATATTTGCATATGTTCCTATTTTTGGTCAAAATTTCGACAGAAATGGTCATCAGTTGGAAATTTTCCAACCTTAGGGGGGGTGACAGGTTGGAAATTTCCAACACTTGGAAAGCTTGTGTCCTGGTCCCTCCCCCGGGGCCAGTCAAAAACTTCTAGTTAATTTAAGAAAACAATATTGTCATACAATTGGTCAACATTGTCATTGGAATTGTCATCAGTTGGAAATTTTCAAACCTAAGTGGGGGTGTAGGGTTTGAAATTTCCAACAGTAGGAAGGCTTGAGGCTAGTCTAGATGTTAGGATTTTGCGATTTTCTTGTTCAGATTTCAAAATTTTCGCACACCGGGCCGAACCATGGTCGGCCCGGTGTGTCATTGTCCCATCCACATGGCCAATACAAAACTGCTAATTAGTTTAGCAAAACAATATTTTACTACATTTGGTCAAACTTGTAGACATAAATGGTCATCAGTTGAAGAATTTTCCAACCTGAGGGGGGGCATGAGGTTTGAAATTTCCAACACTAGGAAAGCTTCAGTTGAGGCCAGTCTAGATGCTAGGATTTGCGATTTTCTTGTATAGTTTTAAAAAAATTCTCACACCGGGCCAAACAACCATGGTCGGCCCGGTGTTTCCTGGTCTGTTGTCGGTAGCTGTGTGCATTTGTCTGGAATTAGATCACTAGTTGTTTTTTTGGGGGCAATTTTCAGGTTAAAATATCTTAATGTTCTCATACTGGGAAAATAGAAGCATGGCTTATGAATATATAGGAAATTAGGCAAAAAGTTGTGTCGGTGCGATTCCGACTCAAGGGGAATTATGCAAAAAGTTATGTTGGTGTGATTCTGACTGAAGGGGGGGGTGCAGTTGGAAATTCCCAACGTGGACACCCCCCCCCCCCCCCCAGCGGAGACCCTCTAGCCACATCCCTGGTGGAGACATGGCTAGTCTGTGTCGTATGATGAGCGATATACGGTGGACTCCCCAACCCTTCCTCGGCTCACCGGGCTCAGAATTATTACTGGACGTAGGATTATTTCTGTCGGTGGGAACTTGACATACAGATACCCATAGCCGCCCTTTCTCGTCCGACCTATCCACACGCGACAACCGAACAACCTCTCAGACTTAGATTTTTCAGATAACTTAGCATTGCAGATGTCATAAAAATGACTTTACTCCATTGTGATTCACTTGGATGACTTACATGTGTGTTTACAAATGGAATTTGGGACATTGTATCAGGAACTGGATAAATACCTTTAGATTACACTGGTGTAAATATTTTCCATAGGCTTCAATGTTAACGTTTGCTGATCTGCATCAGAGGTCAAATGGAAACTGTTCAAACTGCCTTCGGATTATGTGAGCTTGACATCTGTGGAAACTTTCCCAATAAAAAAAATCAACACCGTCTAATCAAATCAAATCAAAATAAATCACGGAACGAGTCTGACCGACTCTTAGTTCAAAGCGTTGTAAGCATGTATGCTTAAAACCCACAATACTTAATCCAGATCACTTTCAAACTTGATGTCTGAAAAGTGAATATCTAACAGTTGTTTGAAAGTCATCATGTTTTCTGTGGAGACTATTTCTTCTGGTAGATTATTCCAGATGGAAATTACTCTCGAAAAGAAGTACTTTCGAACGTCTCGTGTACTTTGCAACTTTTGAAGTTTCCAGGAATGACCCCGTGTTTGCTGATAATCTGCTTTTCTGAATAGTGAATATGGGTTGATGTTATAGAAGCCTTTCAGTATTTTGTAAACTTCTATCAAATCTCCTCGCATCCTTCTGTATTTGAGCGAATATAAATTTAGTATCATCAATCGATCACTATATTGATACTTCCGCAACCAGGGAATCAGTCTAGTCACTCTTCGCTGTATGTTTTCTAAAGCTCGCGACTGTCCTAATAGGCGTGGATTCCAGAAGTTATGACAATATTCTATCACCGGACGAACCATGGCTTTGTATAAGTGCACTAAAGTATATGAGTCAAAATCGGTGAAAGTTCTGTTTATTACACCTTGCTTTCGATACCACCGACTCCACATGTACATGGAAATTTAATTTATTGTCTATACGTATTCCAAGATCCCTCTCTTCTAGCAGGGAATCCACTTCAACTTTTCGTTTTTTCATAACTAGGGTCAGTTCCGCACTAAAAAAATATTGTCAATTTTTGAATCACACTTAAAATTTCTAAAAAGCCACAACAGACTTCACCTTTAATGAATGGGCCTCTGGCAAATGAAGTTTGTGGGAGAATGATTCCTTGAATTTTTGTCAACAGTTTACTTTTAATTCATGCAACTAATCACAGCCAAGAGTGTTTTAACTGTGAAAATTTGTACTCCTCCCGCAACCACAGGGGGAGCTGCCTATAGTATTTACATACGGATTAACTGTCATGTGGACTGTTTTTATGGAGATGTAACCGTGAGGTAAGTGGTCATAACTTGTATGTAAAACCCTTATATTTATATACATTTAACGAAAAAGCCACTTTTGTAAATGTATCTAAATCGAAAAGTGTATCGTGACAAAACCAGCCCAAAATATCCCATAGCACCCTTGGCAAAAGTTAACAGGAACAACGAGGCTCTTTATATTGAAACCCGATGATTTATTAAGTAAATTCTGCGCGAGTCCAAATGCGCCCAAAACATTACGCGTTCGTCTTTCCAAAACCTATGACGCGTCGATGTAATTATGAGGCTGCAGTTATGATCTGTTGCGCGCTCACCGAGAAATAATTGCAACTAGCCAGTGGGCGCCGACCAATCAGAATGCTGGATTTAGTGATAATCACACTTAGTATGTAAATATACCAGAGTAACCTGCATTGCCGTGTAAGCAAATTAAAGGGGGATAATTTCATGAGCTGTAAAAATTCGATATAATTATTTCTATTTATAACCGAATCATGCAGAACTGACAGGTCGCCCGATTTGTTCACATGGCGGAAGCCCATAATTTACTGGCTACGCCCATATACTGCGAGATCACAAGATCACTTACATAATTAATAGCGCCTTTATGAATATACACGTCCCGGTGTTCCAACGAGGCTATATCTTTAAAAAAAACTAAACTACTGGGGGTAATTTTGTAACGATCATCCAAGTTAAATGAGACAAAAAATCCACTTCAGATCAGATTAATTATTTTGAAAATATCATTGAAATAAAAAATATTAAGTGTGTGTTCCCAATGGTTCCAGGTGGATGGAAACCAAAATAACGTAGCTCCATGTGGTTGTAATCAAATTGTGAGAGGGCCGAACCGACATTTTCACTCCTTGGATCCCTAGTTGGATTTTCCAACCGAAGGGGATGAGGGTATTTGTAACTGAAATTTCACCCAAATTGAGAGTGGGCCAGTCGAAATATCATAAATATTCATGTAATATGTATGGTTATTTAAATCTTGACGTTCATATCATACAAGTCATCACATATAGTTCTGGATAGACCGAGTGCAGGTCGTCCTTTTAACACGAGGTTCAATGCCATAATTTCTTGTTATTGAAGTGTTTTGTCAGTTAAAATTCATTCTATCTGAATCTAGATAATGTTCAAATGAATATGGACAGTTCATTTTCTCAGAATAATACAGAATGAATTATAACCTACAAAAGTCTCAAATAAATAAATGAGTAATTTCTTCACATAGGTGCTGGCAGTGGTAAGTCCTGCGCAGCAAGGGACTGAACTCTGCATGGAGCTTGGCTCCGATGGAAGCTTATTGATTATGTTTCGAAATGTGTACTGCATTTATTGTACATCCTTGTGACGGATAAGTTTGACCCATGACTGTGACTACTATTGATATATTACTACCATTATTGTGGTTTAAAGATGCAGTATCCGAACTAACGCTCGTAAATTACTATGTCTTTGGCTTCGGGTGTAAAATATATTTGAATCGAGTCGATGAACCCACCCATCAAAGCTCAGAGTAATCAGATATCGATTATTGAAGTTCTTTATTTCTCGAGATGTGCAATTATATTTGGCCCAGAAACACGTCGTCAAACGGACGGTCTCGGACAAAATTGCGAATGAAGATGGATAACTCTAAAAACAAGTGGTAATACGGCCAAATTTCGTGAATTCTCAAGTGATAATACGGCCATATTTCGTTGATCAAAATGTTGATAAATAACACGTTTTGGGAAATTTGATACCATAGATGACAGTGGGTAGCATTATTTTGTTGCAATTAATCGATTCTGATACCTAAAGCGTAGTTTGAAGAAATGTTGTATCATGATGATATGGGGACCCTCTGATCGGATTGAGTACCTTTAAGTTTGACGAAAACCCATTAATTATATGAGCATTACTCGAAGCGGACCATTGACGTTATTTAGGTCATCACCCTTGACAGCAATGTCAACTCGAAGCAGTTCAGGCTTGTGTTCCACGTGTGGTATATAGATAGAACGACACAAGTGTGTGAACTGGTTAACGTTATTGCACGAGTTTGTGACGCGATGGTAAAACGAGAACCGGAGGTTCGAGTATTACCTCGCGGCACGACAATAACGTTAAAGTGATGTGAAACGTAAATTGAACCTCACAATTGAGTTCCCTGCGTTATTCTGTGGAAAGACTGAATAAAATAACCCCCATACACGAAATGCCTAACCAGATATCAGTTTGTACTAATTATACGGCCACGTAACTAACTATTTACTTTCCCTCAATCGGGACGAATAATTCCACTGTAAACGCGAAATAAATACGCAAACGAGTTGTCGTGTGCAGTCGCGGAAACACCCGAACACTTCCGACTTGGTCGGGATTGAGTCGGCTTTCGTTCTCAGAAAATAGCTTCCGTGGAGGGAGGCCGTTTGCTGGAATAGCGTAACATCAGCTTAATAAAACGAAAAACAAGCGGTATAGTCAATTCGAATGGGAGGGATATAAAAGGAATTATTGCCTGAAATCACCAACGGAAGAACATTGACCGAGTTATGAAAGAATTATAATCAAAGTGATCATGATCGAGCAATGAACAACGGTAACAGTTGAAAATGTTACTATTTATAGAAATTTGTAATCGTTGCAGATCGTTGACCGATTTTATGATCGAACTACAGCAGGTACAGTCTCGTGCAGAAAGAGTTGTCTTACATGTGTATTTCAAACTGTTTAATTACCTGTGCAATGCTACATGTGTGCCATATTGCTATTCACTATTCTAGTACAGACCGTATTTGTTTGGGACAGCGATAGTGATATAGATATCCATATGGAATTATGTTTTCTTCAATTTTTGAGTTTATATAGGCCCAAATAAATATACCATAAGAAGGACTCAATCATTGACAGTTAAAATTGGATGGAAGTAAAGAAGTGTTGTGTATTTGCACTAAGTAAGCGCAATTGCTTTATGCTTAAGCGCAAATATTTGTATGCAAATAAATAATAAATGTTAAAAAGACTCCCATGTGATTTGCTCTAAACTCAAATTAACTCAGGCCATAACACATTACTCAAACATAGGTGAGGACTCCACCCAGATCCCATACTAAGATGGATGTTCAGACTGAGGAAACCAGTTGGAGATAGGTACATGTATTTGCTTAAGCATAATTCATTTCAATTACGCTTAAGTGTAAATGAAATCCACTTAAGCGTAAATGAGTTGCGCTTAACCGTAATTCATATACACCCCCATTGAACTCCACATACTCAAGCTGAAATGGATGCAACCACATTACTAATGCCAGTAAGTTAACATACATCAGATTATACAAATATACATATAAGGTAAGACAGCCGATGAAATTATTGCTCTTAATATAATTCCAATGTATTATGATAACACATAAGTCAATTATGCTTAAGCGTAAATGATTACATTAAGCGTAACTGATTTACGCTTAAATGCAATTAGTTAATATAAAATGTGAAAATGAATCATTTGCGCTTAAGCGCAAGTATATGTCTATCAATATATTTGCGCTTAAGCGCAAATACCTAACACTCCCTTTATACTTCCCTCTGATTGTGAATGATAGAGTCCATCTCATAGTATATTATCATGGACCCATAGTAGTAGCCCCATATAATACTGAAACATTGAAGAAAAAATATTTCCATATGCATATATCAGCATCTCTGTCCCTGGTGTCCCAAGAATTGGTGCCTCACTCCCAGAGCTCTAGTATATTTTATTAAAGGGACATCTCCTACACAGATATATACCATTTCCATGGCCATAAATATGGAATTTGGGGTTACTGGGGACTCGCTTCCCTCATATGGTGTACTTATTGACTTGAAATTGGGGAAAACCCCAATTTTCATATTATCAGCATCCCTGTCCCCAAGAATTTGTGTCTCCATCCCAGAGATCTAGTATATTTTATAAAAGAGATATATCCTGCACATATCTCTACCATTTCCATGGTCATAAAAGAGATATTGGGGTTACTGGGGGGGGGGGGGTGCTTCCCTCATATGGTGGGTCTGTGCCATTTAAAATTAATTCAGGGGGGTGATATCAATGCATTTTAATTTTTATTTGCACAAATGATTTACACTGAAGCGCAAATGATAGATGTTATTTTGCGAAATATTTGCGCTTGATCGTAAATGAATAATAAATGTGAAATGGGTATCCCATACATGAAATGCCGTATCTATATGCTATAGCGTGTATATCCTACAGGTCTGGGTGAACCACCGATCAATCAATAACAGCCCGATCGGGCTAAAGTAGACCGATCAGGCTAAAATAGACCGATCGTTCTTTCACAGCCAGCTTGAATCTTGGATAAAGGGAGTAGGCCTACTCTAAATTGTTCTTTCAAGTGAAATAGGCCTCCCATACATGAAACGTACGCCTTATTTATATACTATAGCGCGCATACCCTACAGGTCTGGGTGAACCACCGATCAATCAATAATAGCCCGATCGGGCTAAAATAGACCGATCGGGCTAAAATAGACCGATCGGTCTTTCACAGCCAGCCTGAATCTTGGATAAAGGGAGTAGGCCTACTATAAATTGTTCTTTCAAGTGAAATAGGCCTCCCATACATGAAACGCCTTATCTATATACTATAGCGCGCATACCCTACAGGTCTGGGTGAACCACCGATCAATCAATAATAGCCCGATCGGGCTAAAATAGACCGATCGGGCTAAAATAGACCGATCGGTCTTTCACAGCCAGCCTGAATCTTGGATAAAGGGAGTAGGCCTACTATAAATTGTTCTTTCAAGTGAAATAGGCCTCCCATACATAAAACGCCTTATCTATATCCTATAGTATAGTGCGCATATCCTACAGGTCTGGGTGAACCACCGATCAATCAATAATAGCCTGATCGGGCTAAAATATACCGATCGGGCTAAAATAATCCCATCGGTCTTTCACAGCCAGCATGAATCTTGGATAAAGGGAGTAGGCCTACTCTAAATTGTTCTTTCAAGTTACAACCATTTTTTTGTAAAAAAAATATTCTTATTCATTTTGAAACTAATGAAAGACAATTTTGAAACTAATGAAAGACAATGTATAATTTTTTGCTGGTATATTCATCATAAATTTGAACAAATCTTCAAGCAAACAAAATTTCAATATTCAAGAAATCTCTTACAACAGTGTCAGGAAGACCAATCGATCTAGCTCAGCACGATTGGTCTATTGTGATGTCAAATATTATTGAAATATTGCTTATAATTTACATTTACAGAAGTCAATAATTCGCATGCAGATAACTTCACCTTGTATTCGGCCAAATATGTTGACGTTAGATTAGAAGGCAGAATTCCCAGATTTGTTTATTATTGGTGAACCTGGATAATTTCGGAGGTGTGCCAATCGTCTTTTGCACACTGTGAATACGTACTCATTCTCTCCTAAATTTGCAAAAATTCCATATATATATAAATATATATACAGAGTGTGAAAACTTTGTTAGTTGCCAAATAATTGTCGACATTTTACTTAGAAAAGTTGAATGCAAAAACTATGATAGGCCCCCTATTATTTTGTTAGTTTTTTTCTCTTTTTGTTAAATCTACTTTCGTTATCGACATGCCGGCCTTTGTTTTGGCTGTTCTCCCAGTCGTGCGTGCCAGCCGATCGTCGTTATTCGGGTGGTTCCGATTTCCTCCGAATATAATTCCATGAGACTCCGCGCGCTGATTCGCTCCGAAAATGTGTTAGTATCTGAGAAGATTTCTTACTCTGATCGCAGTTTTCAACAATTTAATACAGGGCGAGTACCGCACTAATAATATGCCACATTGGGGTTTTCTTTCTAGTTTTTTATGACCTTTCTTGTGGTATATCGGGCACAGTTCTGTCTGACATCAAATATATGCCCACCGGGAGTGAAGCTAATGACTTTAACATGTTCACACAACTGTGTTGTTCTGTGTTTATTGCACACTCTGAAGATTGCAACTTGTAACATACTAACATTTAGGTCGAGACTGTTGTATTTAATTGAACAAACGTGTGCTTAATGTAGACTATACCCCATAATTTAGCGAAGACATTTTCTATTAAAGTTGACGTCGCCAGTGACGTTGTTGGCGTAATAGGTTTGTATTGTTCAAGAACAATACACATTTGTTTATTGAACGTTTTGAAATCTGCTGTATTTTGCTGTATTTCGGAGAAATAAGCCATTGGGTATACAATAAAAATGTGTTCCACGTGTGGTATAAATGTGTTCCACGTGTGGTATAAATGTTTCCACGTGTGGTATAAATGTGTTCCACTTGTGGTATATACACGTACAATAATGTGTAATCAATGGTTGGGATTCCGTTGAATACATGTGTCTGCATGTATGACGCCAATGGTTGTGTAATAAACTATATGGCATGGGCCAAGCTGCAAAACAGAGTTCAGTTCCCTCGATACGCTATGGCTGACCGCTGCTAGCATGTGTATTTTTTAAATGTTTGACATTGAAGTGTTTTGTGAGCTGCAATTCATTCTGGCTTGATGTACACAATTTTCAATCAAATATTGGCAGCTTTGTTTGTCAGAATAATGCAGAATGAATTGTAACCTTCACAAGTCTCAAATAAATAAATGAGTGATTTCTTCACATTATGTGTAGGTGCTGGCAGCGGTAAGTCCTGCGTAGCAGCTAGGGGACTGAACTCTGCATGGACATTCTAGCATGGACACAGACCAATCGTCAAGTTAGTATTGGGTTAGACTTCGCTGACCAAAATATATCTCCATCCCATTTCGCCCGTTCTCGGGCGTCCAATTTGTGTTTCAGAGTTTTGTGATAAGGTTCTAAATCATGACTGCTCATGAAGTCAATTATCTGTAAACCAGACTTCGTGATTTTGTGTTGTGCCCACTCCATAGCAATGAACACTACATTGTTATGTTTGAAGAAATTTACACCACCAAACAATGCTTCATCCTCCATGCCCTCTATGTCAATTTTGATCACAACCGTCTTGGAACGAATGAATACCAAAAGGTCATCGATACGCACTGTCTGAATGGCTCCGCCTTCTGTCAATTTAGTCCCGCCCACATTATTAGCGGACGGTAAAAGTGAGACTTTTGCAAGTTTATTTGAGACGGCATTATATATAATCCGGACAGGCGATGTTAAGTTGTTACTTTGAACAGACCGACACAACCGCTGGATGTTTGCTTTGTTAGGATCAAGTGCATATGCTTCCCTTCCGAGCTTAGCGGCCATTAAACTGTATTCGCCGACATGTGATCCTATATCTAGAAACACAGCGTTTTCGTGTTTACGAAGCTGAGTCCAAACGATGTGCATCAAATCGCCTTCCCATGATCCTTTAGTCAGAATATCTGCTGATACCCAAACATCAGCAGCAGGATTGTGGATAAAAATAGAAACATTTCCACTGTCTGTCGTCAGATTAGCGCGTTGGAAGTTTAAGTTCGGGATGCAATGTGTTTTACAATCTAACCAATCTGAACCATCGAAGCAGAATAAGTCGAGTGTTTTTGACAAAGTTGGTCTTGGTTTCGAAATATTTGTATTATCCAATTTTGCAGTCGGCATGTGTTCCACATCTAAGATCGTTGAATGAGACTGTGAATGTTTTGATTCTTTATTTGCCTTTGGTTCCAGTGATCCCTCTTTTTCCACAACTGGCCCATTAGCGAACCTTGATACTAGATCGTGCTTACGACGGTTGACGACAAACAGCATGTAGGTTCCCAACGTAAGAACAGCAACCAATATCAGACGCATGGACCACCGTGCCCTCAACTGTGTGCAGTACATGCTGTAGCCTGAAACGAATGAAGGTACACTTGTAACACTGGACAGGTGTACACTGGAAAAAAATCAACCTCGCCCGGTAATCACAACAGACAAGGACGTGGCCAAAGGGTTCCTGTTGGGTATGTCCAAGCCTTGAAATAGCGTGTCTGTCATTTGTCATTTGAGGTCCCCAGAGGGTGAATTTAGTGATGCTACCCCGCATAGCGGGCAAGCATCACCAAATTCACCCTCTGAGTCTGAGGACCTCATTCTGCTTACACCTCAGTAGAATGAGGTTCCCAGAGGGTGAATTTGGTGATTCTAGCCCGCTATGCGGGGTAGCATCACTAAATTCACCCTCTGGGGACCTCATTCTGCAAATGACAGGCACACTATTTCAAGGCTTGGGTATGTCCAACCTTGAAATGTCCAACTGCACCCCCCCCCCCGAAAATTAAACTCCCAGGTTCTCAAAATTCCATTTACACCCCCTGTTTTGATTTGAATGCGATTGTTGGTGGCACCAATAATTTTAGCTTCGCCTTCCACAGCGCAACGGAACATTTGCATTGGACGATCCGGTAGTTCCAAATGTTTGGCTATAAACAAATGGTTCTGTAACGTTTTTGATGTTTGTTTACGTAACAAAGCTTATAAACGTGACAATAACATGCAATGTACGCGATAATTATGGCTGGTGTAGGAACAATATTATGTGTATTATATAATATTCTTTTTAGATGATGTGACTATTTTTACAGTTATACCCACCTCGAAGGCCACCTGTGTCTTTAATTATAACTATATAGTATTGAGTGGTGTGCTTTACAAATATAGTTATAGGAATCACTGAACTGAATGGTTTCCCATATACTTTTAAAAATAAATCCCCAAGTGTACGACAGGGCTATCCCACAGGAAACAAACAGAACTACACCAGCTAGTTAAATAAATTTCCCACTCACAAAAATCCATTCCCCCATTAATTCACCTGTTATTATTTAGATATGATGTACAAATCAAATAAACAAGATTTCGTCCTTTAATAACGTGTCACATGTATCAGGTGAAGGCCATTTTTTCAGTTATCTTAACCTCTAGCATTCCACGATGCACTCGTTTCCAGACTCTGGAACACAATTAGCTCCCTGCTTCCTATAGTACTAATTTCCGAATAGTTACATGGCAGCGATGTGATGTTATGTCGATGACTAGATAGTCTGAAACTGGTCAGTTATTCGTATTGCATGTTGTTCTCCGATAGTTCAATCCGAAGAAGAAAGATGGTATCTCATCCGCTGGTGTGTGACAGAATTGACAAATATATGTTAGTGTTGATTGCTGAACACAGTCTAACCACGAGTTCGTTTCCAGCTGTATTTATGATTTCACGGAATATCACGGTGCATTAAAAGGTGCGACATTAAAATGAATACAATACAATAATAACCGTTGCACATGACTGATAGAAAACATTAAAGTGGCATCAATTGATATGAAATATTGGAGTAGTAATTTACTCGTAAAGCCAGGGGGGTCGGAAAAATATTTCAGGCACGTGTGGCATTTTTTCCCTTTCGATCATGTTTTGTACCCACCCACCCCCACCGCCAAATTTTTTTCCGTTTTTTCCGACCATTTTTTGACTGTATATGAATTTATGTGCATACTATTTATCATGGATGTTAACATGGACATGTAAATAGGAATGAGTCATTTTGAGGTCATTCGGCCACAAAACATGGCTGCCAGCGGCCATCTTGGATTTCAAAATTTGCAACAAAATACAACACGATAACTGCCTGCAGTCAGTTTACCAGTTAGAATTACATTATTTCTCTCATTCAAAGTGGTTTTGAAGCCCAACTCATTGCTAAAACACTGAAAAAACAAGCAGGAATATTTTTTTTATTTGCGGAAAAAATTGCTTGTTGGTGGCTTTGACCACCTACCCACCCCGGGATACGTGCCGGATTTTTTTGTTCACCCCCCCCCTGGTAAAGCAGTGATTATAAACACTGTCATATAGCTACTGGAACTCGACCAATTGTATTTTCTTCAGAGACCATATAGGCCCATAGCTGTTGGTTTGATAAATCGGAATGTGCGCTTTAAAAACAAGTTTGAACATTGATATGGCCGTACTAAACGTAGATCAATTCCGCGAAAAGGTTTCCCATGCATTCAATGAAACCTTTGTATATAGCGAAATTCGGGAGATATATTGGCATACATCGATTTGTGGGAATCACCATAGAATCATACTATCTTTGTTAAGGTAACTATATTCGTAATAATATTCCTGTCTTACGTTCCATGTTAATTGATTGGGTTCCGAGTATTCGGAAATTTGATAAAACGCGTTGTTTTGTGATATATACACGTATATTTTTTTGCGGGAGCGAACGCTTCAACAATTAAAAACGGATATATAATCTCACGGCCTGTACTTTTGTCCTATGCTGGGTACGATATACGTAAAATACATAAATATATATACACCAACGTTCGCCTCAGATAGATTCATCAAAGTAGAAGAAATTGTCGTCCCCCCCCCTTAAATACTGATAACTTGCGGACGAATACCCTTGTCAGATAGTACCCAAAAATGTGGGGGGTTTTTCTGGAGAAAATTTTACACTGTAGTCTGTAAAAGGTTATAGCGCGGGAATTTTAATGTTCTATAAATTGAATGAATGAAATTGTGATGTCCCTTGGTGATGTCACACAATTAGATGAATATAGGGTTGTGTCGTCAACAAATGAAATTACAGGAAGGGTAGTTGCATCTCCCATTTCGCTAACATACATCAGGAATAATAGAGGTCCTAATGACTATCACTGTGGCACACCACAGTTTATTTGTAAATATCCAGACAAAGTATTCTTTAAATATACACACTGCTATCTGTCATCCAAGAACCAACGCAAACAGATGTTTGTCAGATCTGTAATTCCACAGTGAGTCACTAAGGCTTTTGAAAAATCGATTAATAGTGCTAAATTATTATTGAGTCTCTAGATGTTCGGTCGTGGTTTTTTGCTACATTTTGATCGTTTAAACATGTTGATATTTAAAAAACAAAATGTAAATTTAAAATTCTTTTTTTATTTAATCCACCAGGGCCGATAAGGTTCGATGTGATTTATGTGACCATGGTGACGGATCTGATCCTTTTCGTCCGTACAACAGTCCGTGTTTCGGTGTGATCTGTTCCGGATCATCTGGACGTCAAATCCGCGTTTTACATCTGTCCATAAAATTGCTTTTTCCGCCGACTGGATTATGCTACGTCAGACGCCAATCATGCGTGTCGATATACCACCCTCCCTCTCTAGGAACTTCATGCCCTCTTGTGCGGCGTCACTGAGTAGCGTACTTCATATATTTATTTGTTATGCTCTGCTTATTGTTCTTAAGTGATTGCCTGTTTCCCTCTCGTTGCTGATATTCTTTTTATTTCAGGTGCCCCCTCTTGAACCGAGAAAAATTCACCAGGTTCGTATAATACCAATTACAACCCTTGACTTTTAAATTGGTTATTAGTCTTTTTTAATTGATTCGCAGTTTTGGACTAGCTTCCGGGGAGGGACCGCTCAGCACAGTGTTGTAATTTTTTTTTAACCTGAACCTGTAAAACTGCAAAATCCTAGCAGTTTAGACTGGCATCAAGCTCTCAAATTGTTGGAAATTTTCGACCTGACACAAGAGCAAGGTTGGAAATTTTCCAAACGATGGCCATTTCAGTCCAAAAGCCAGCTAAAGCAGGAAAATATATTGCTAAAAAGAACAAATTCCCCATTAATTATTCGTTGGAAAATCAAAGTACCAGAACACTTTCAACCTATTGTTGGTGTAAATTTTCCCAACTACTTTAACTGTTGTGTGAGATATAAAATGTCCAAATGTTGGAAATGTAAACCAAAGTTGGGGTGATACAACCCAAATGAAGATATTAACATGGCAAGGCAAAGGTGTGACCATAATCAAGGAAGCGGTCAAATGGTGAATGCTGGTCTCACCCATAACATTGAAACCGACTATGTGTTTGGGATCAAAATATAGGTCGATAAATGTACATATACGTGAAACACGTTGATAAGAACTGTAGATGCCACGGGAAGACGAGTTCAATTCATAAAATTTAGAAACCGATGATCCGACTTTTTTCCAGATTGAAAAATGTAAAGAGCATTAATTGTTACTCTTGTATCGATGTGGTATATAAAGCTCGTGATCTCGCTTACATACATTGTGACAATGAGCCCGTACGAATTGTTTGTTTGGACAGCATGCCTCGAACAATATTATAACCATTGAACTTTTCAATTGCCAGTCTTTGGATTACCAAAAATGGGGGAAATATAGTAATAATGGCATTCTGCTCTAAAATATGAACTACTGATTGCAGCTGATGACCGACATGAATTGTCCCCAACGCAGAATGACCACACATTTCTAAGGGATGGGTCGAACAATTTGTTATGTGGTCCAAACAAGTTATCAAATTTCGTGGTATAAAATATTTGAACCGCCTGATCCTTAAACGTCAAGGACTAAAAAAGAGTTGAAACTTTGGAAGTGAGTGGAAATTTTCCTGATGGCTGTTAACCCTTTACCCAACTAACGGCCCTGTGCCAATGCATTCTCTTATATATGCGAGTCGACCATAGGTCGCCTCGCATATATACGAGAATGCATTGGCTTAACACATATTAAAAATGATAAAATTGTCAAAGAATGTAGAAAAATATTATAAAAAATGTTAAAAAATGTAAGAAAAAATGGTAAAAAGTGGTACAAAAAAATTCTGTCTGTCTGTCAGTTCGGATTTTTCTTCCAGACCCCTGAACCGATTTCAACCAAATTTGGTGTGGTGACTGGTCTCTGTACCCTGTTGAATGATTGGCCCAGCGGATACCGGGAAATCGGCCCAGCGGATACCGAGATACCCTATGTATCAAATTTCGTCCGTAAAAATCCGCCAGTTTTACCCGATTTGATTTCCACTAAAGTATATAAACGCGCCTCATATACACACGCTCGTTAATTATCAAGCTTCAACGTAAAGATAAATTAGATTTTTGTGTAGTAAATTTTAACTAATTATTTTCTCGCCGTCAAAGTTGAACAATGTCGATGTTGTTGGCATTGACGGTTTGGGGCCACCGGTAGATTCCAACAGCGAAATAGCATTTCAGCTAAATGGATTCTTGGATGAGATTCCAGACCCGCGGGGTAAATGTAAACAACTTGAGCCTATGCGTGGTGTAAATATACAAAAAATAAATCTATCGACAATAGACCTAAGAATATCAGCTGTAACAAAATTTATATATCAGAAATTGTAAATGATTTATTTTGGGATAGATACACGATTCTTAATAGCCTGCAAATTGACAATATATATTGTAAATGTTATAATTTTGGGGAAAATACACGATGCGTAATTGCCTGCAAATTGCTTACGTTCGTCAACGTATGAATATAGAGTTATCCTCCCTGCGTCGCAGTGCTAAATTCCGGCGTGTTAGCACTGCGGATCCCGATATATGAGTTTTGAAGGTCAAGGTGACGCCGCACGGACAAATGGCGGACCCATGTTCGTTCCCGGGTCGAATTACGTGTCCGTACCAAGTTTGGTCGAAATCGGTCCAGCCGTGTTCGAGTCCATCGCGAACACACACACACACACAGATCTTCCAAAATATATAATAGATGACGTGGTATGTGGAATTCAAGATTTTTCGCCAAATAGATCCAGAGAAACTCTTTGTTGAAAATCTCTTGCCATTTTTGGCTGGATTTTTTGCGAAACGTGCCATTAACTCCAAATTGTGTCCGCTTCGTTGCTAGTTATGACCGAAAGAGCTAATAGGAGGACGGTGAGGTTACGTTTTATCTGCAGCAACCCGAAAATTACGCACCCCGAAATGTTATTTAATACATTTAACTATACCCCATCCCCGACATTTTCCTTGATACAGGTAACAACACTTGAAATTTGTTTATAAATGTGTAATCCCCCCCGACAGTTTCTCAGATACATGTAACTACATCCCCGACATATAAATAATGCATTGGTCAATGGTCATGCACTTTATTTTCAGCTACATGTTTATTTATATTTCTATGTAATCGCCTGCTATGCCTTATGTGTGGCGAATGGTAAATACTTGAATCTGAATATGGGGAAAAATATAGACAATCTGTCCAGTTGATCCTACATGTATTGGGTGCGGTCAATTGTGCTCTAGAATATCACCGTCAGATCATGCGAAACATAGATCTTTAATGAAGTCCTCGTCGTGCAATCGACGAAGCCCGTCAGGTTCCGTATATTTTAAGAGGTCATGGGTCGAGGATTCAAGAATGATGCATGTCTTTGGTAACTTGTCGCTCACGAACATGTATTTGAAAATTGCTGTCAAAATTGTGGGTGAGACCCCAACCTCACATACACACACACATGTGACTACTTTCCTGGTGATGGTCACACATTTGCCTTGACAGGTAAATGTCACACATTTGCCTTGACAGGTAAATAATGTGATAAAATTGCCTCGTTGCCGCTTAGCTAATTTTGTGTGTGCATCTTTCACAAGTTTTGGCTATTTTTTTCAAGCATATTCTACTTTATGGCTTAATTTCTTATCAAAATAGTAATCTGCTTCTTGTTCCTCCCAAAATAAACTCTCTTCAATAGCTTGTTTGTCATATTTTTTATTTGTATTTCGTATTTTTATATTTCAAATTTTCGTGGTAGTTTTCCCGGAAGGAAGGCATAAGAAAGGAGCGTTTTGATTGTTTCTCTCGGGTGGTGGTGTCATCCATTCTGATTCGTTTCGCGTTGCCTGATTGGTCAGAATGGAATACTCCACCCAGAGAACGCCAATTGGCCTCTTGCTTACCTTCTTTTCCTGGCATATAAGGGGGTAATATTTTTCAAAATCCGTTCAGTTGTTCAGGAATCAATGGGTAGATTTATTCGCCCATCCATCTTCTTGATATGAACCAGCGCGACTCTTCTAACTTAAATTATCATGGATTTCATTTTCTAACTTATAACTTATTAAAGTGACCCCTCTGAATTTATGATACTAAACGCTCTTTAGCTCTTTAAATATGCTGATTATTTAAATGACCCATCCCTCTAAATTTATTACTCTGAACACTCTTTAAATATGCTGATGATTTAAAGTGACCCTCTGAATTGCTTACTCTATGAACACACTTTAAATAGTTTTTACCTTACTCGTATTTAAATTCGCGCAGTACTATTTTTTGCTCAGTTTTAAATTCGCGCACTTTGAATTCGCGCATTATGCTGCGCGAATTCAAAACTGACAAAAATATTTTAGAAAAGGTCCTGTGTTTGATAACAGTATCGCTCCTAAATATACGTGTGTATGAAAGACCATCACGACGGAAATTTACGTCGAGTAGAACGTAACTACATTATAGCTTTGTTGCGAATATGGTGTATATATGCTTTAAGTAATTATTCTGGTATTTAAACTATTATGGAGATCAAAACATTGAGATCGAAAGAAGTAAAACTAAAAACCACGTAGGCTGCCGACTTTAGATAAAATTGATTGCTTGTATTTTAAATAATTGGTTCACATCACTAACTGAGACTGATAAATGACCAAGGTGCCACTCCATGCGGGGTTGTGGGTATGTAGACATGCTTTCGTGCACATTCACCCTGGAATATGTGTATTTCACAAGCATTGAAAGTCGATTTTACAATTATTTATCGCTTTATATACTTCATATTGAGAATGGTTGTCCGCACGTGAATGAAATCAGTCCAATCTTCGATAATACATTGTTATATAACTCACAAACATATATAACCCTCTTATTTCCCCACGCGGTTTTGGTATAAATTCAGCAATCGTACCATTTTTCGCTCAGTTTTAAATTCACGCACCGATGGGTGTGCGAAAAATAGTACTGCGCGAATTTAAATACGAGCAAGGTAATGATTGAAAGTGACACCTCTATTCATATGGCTATTAAAGCTCTTTAAATGTGTCAATTAACGTGACACTTCTGATCACGCTCTAGTATTTAGTAACATATATAATATACCAGTACCCTTTAGCCCTTTAACCAACAAACCGGCCAAAAACGCCCAAATAAAGCTTCAACAGCCTAAAATATCTTCGGTCTGTCTCAATAACACCATACAAATATGGATATCATTGGAACCGGTTCATTGACCACATTGTGATGGTTACAGTTATGCCCTGTACCAATGCATTCTCTTATATATGCGAGTCGACCATAGGTCGCCTCGCATATATTAAGGGAATGCATTGACCATTTTTTCTTACATTCTTTAACAATTTTATAATTTTTTCTTACATTTTTTAACATTTTTTATAATATTTTTCTACATTCTTTGACAATTTTATCATTTTTAATATGTGTTAAGCCAATGCATTCTCTTATATATGCGAGGCGACCTATGGTCGACTCGCATATATAAGAGAATGCATTGGCACAGGGCCGTTCTGTTGGGTAAAGGGTTAAATATGATTAAAGCAGCTCTTTGGAATTTCACAGTTTGTCTTAAAGAGACACATCTTAATTTATCATAGTTATTATTGACACTTTTGAAACGTGTCAGTTAGCCTATATATTTTATCATTATATATTATCTAAGACAGAATTTATATTAATATGAAATGGATATTGGAATATAGTCATGGCCACAACGTGAAATATTGAATCTAGTCAGTTATTTGTTATATATTTGTTATACTGTTAAAGTTGATATTCTAAAGATATGTGTATGGAATAAATTATCAACTTCTCTTTAGTTGTTTTGTCAGTTATCCACCAGCACTGTCCGGACCTGTTACAATATCTTCATTTGGGCAAGTCCAAGTCGAAATGGTTACAAAATACCAGTGCTTCAGTTTTTTTTTACCCAGTGAACACGCGGTTATTTCATTACACCGTGTGGCATTGTGAGTCCATGCGATTGATTTGTATGGATGGCGTTTGCCGAACAATGGGGATATCATTGAACGTTTTAATCGCTAAGCTGTGAGAGTTGTCTGTAAGTAACCATGTCGTTCACGAACATAGAAGAACATTATTCGAATAAACGCCAAGAGTTTGGAATTATCCCCTCGAATGGACTACTCCTCGCTCTATTTAGTCAGTGAAATCGATTGGGGCCACAAAGGTGTCCGGAATATGTCATGAACTTGATTAGATCATGCCGTGAATCTATACTATGGCTAACGCCCGTAAAGATCATATTCCACCAGTACAAAACCTTGGGACCTTTTGATGTTTTGACAGGGAACCTTATAAAATCGAAACAATAACAGTGGCAATATATTTCTTAGTTTTTATATGTTCCTTAGAATGTAGAGGCAAAATAGCTCACACATTCATTTAAAGACATATTACGGACTTGTTCGGGCGCGTTAAATTGATAAGTTAGTACTCAGGCGCTATGGCAACATGGGGAATGTAGCATTCAGCTAATATTGTCGAAAATTTCAAAGAAATCGACCATGCCACTCCATAGAAAACATCGTCTGAACTACGCTCAATTGTAAATATTTACATCTCGATTCTGGACGCAAATATCAGCGATAAACTAACACAAATGATTTGTCATTGCATTTAATTAATATATTATTATGGCGGTGTGTGGTGTCAATTTGTATTAAAATCGTAAAAAAAAAAATACTTTGAGCAAGATTATTCTCAATATCTATTTGACCACCCTACCGGAGTGTTTCACATCACTTTAAATCATGAAATTTAGAGTTGGGACCTTCACCTACAGTGAAGTGCATTATTAGGGAATAACTAAGAAATATATTCCCCGAGTTATTTTTCGATTTTATAAGGTTCCTTGTCAAAACTTCATAAAGTTCCAAGGATTTGTGCTGGTGGAAAATGATCTCTACGGACGATAACCAGAGTAGAGATTCATTTCATGGTCGAGCACTTGATAGCTGCTACCGCGAGAGATGGGGGCAGGGAATCCACGACAGAGATTGTTCGAATAATAAAACACTGTTAACCATTCATTGATATTCAATTGGTACTCACCACATGACAATGAAAGCTTCTTTATTGCAAGTTCATTTTCATTGAGCAAAATATTCCAGCACAACGATTCAGAACTTTATCTCATTATTCACAAAAACTCCAGAATGCACCCTATATACAGGAGTTGCGGAGTGCTTCTTCCTCTATTCAATCGAGAAACTGCCGTCCAAAGTGGAATCAATCGAAGCCGATATGTCTCGAAAACATTCCACTAGATATTGTTTGGAACATGAAAAACCAATAACCGTTGTTGGATGCTCTGTCTAGCTACTTGTGATATTCAGGCAAGAAACTACAGTCAATATAATAAAGTGTGGGGGTAAAAATACCCAAGAACACACCGTTTGATAGCTGCTGACGCACACCATTGTTTGAAAAATGAAAACATGCGACACCACTAACCGGACATAGATCGATACGAAGATGTTCACATATTCTATTGGTGCTAACACTAGACATGCGGTTAAATTAAGAAGCAATTTGCGTAGGTGAATGTTTTTTTCAGAAGCCCTACCAATACATTCATTTCCTAATCACCCCCGTGTACGTGGTATCGCCAAAACCGAGGGTATCGCCAAAACCGAGAATATGGGAAAGTCATTTTCAAGTGTATGATATGGGGATATGTTTGTTTCTCACCGTAATACAGACATCGAGCATCGTACGTGTATGTCCACACGAAGCATGAGTATTTATCCACCAGTTGTCATCAGTTTTCCCAGATCAGACCATTAATTTTTTTTCGGCGAATTTTTTCAATGGTGTTTTTGCTTTTGCTCACTCAAATTTTCGAGAACAACCATTCACTAGTATAGTTCCTGGACTTCCACGCTTCCAAAACAAATGCCGGTATATAGTTGAATCTGTCAATGAAGCATAGGATTTGACAGAATTTAATAAATCCTTGTCGTTCTCAATATCCGCGCGATATGAAGGGACCACTGTCGGTCCAGAAAGATGCGAACGGCACAGATGAAGATGTGCCAAACGCCGAGTTTCTGTGCAGTAAATATGCGTATTATTTAAGGAGTTCTGATGAGTTTTCGTGTGTTTTTATGTGTATCTGAGACTGGTCAATTGGACTGCAAATGTCAACTGAAATATGAATCCATAACATATTCGAAATAATGTGTGCATATTATATTATGAATGTATTTCAATTGAAATTAATTGAACATCCATCTCAGCATTCAGATTTGCGATCTCAATAACGTGAATTAATGATAACGCGATGCCTTGATCACACGCACGTGAATGCTGCCGTTCGCATGCATGCAGCTAATCGGATATTCGTTTACTATTAACATGCTTGGAGTTTGTATATAAACCACACATGCCAGACGATACGCTACGGCGTATCAACGATTTGTTATAATCATGTTTATTTTACAGATATTGCTCCAAATTATGCAATTCTGGCTTTTTTAAGAGTCATCAGATAAAATTGAAACGATTCTATGTTAACACACTAAACATCCGAACATATATGAACAAACACACAACAAAGTTACTGCTATTTATAATAAACACTTCACTGTGGAACATGTGTATACTGCCATGATTGTTATGTGCACATGTAAATTACACAATAGCTTATAACTTTTCTAATTTAGCCCATATGGACCACATATTTTGTGGGCATAATATTTACACAAGACGTCATTATGTTATCGTATAGGTTGCATATACTGTAATTGATATGTATTTTTAACCGAAATGAATCTTATCTTATCAGGGTCTCCGTCCTGAGTTTGGTTTATGGTTCTAACCAAAATTGTTATGGATGTTCAGCGTCACGATGACTTTCAATTCGTATTGTTCGCAGATTTAGTTTTCGGCTTGTTAAGTTCTAGAATTATTCTTTTTCACTTATTTTGAAAAAAAGTAATATAGCTAAGATTTGCATATAACAATCTAAATGAAATTATGCATAAATCTCCATCATCTTGGGAACTATTACATGAGGTCATCGTACGGGATATACATGTGTTATTGTTTTGGTAGATTCAATATTTTAACGTTATCATTCTTAGTTTAACGAGGTCAGAAATGACTCTTGTTTCGATTAATGGTCTGCAGTTATAACCGAAAAGTTTGAAAACAAATTATACAGCGCACAGCCGGTTATATCAGGGGGGGGGGGTGGGGTGAAAAAAATTCCGGCACGTATGCCGGGATGGGTAGGTGGTCAAAGACACCAACAAGCAATTTTTTCCGCAACTAAAAAAAACATTTACTGCTTGTTTTTTTAGTGTTTTGGCAATGAGTTGCGCTTCAAAACCACTTTGAATGAGAGAAATAATGTAATTGTAACTGGTAAACTGACTGCAGGCAGTTATCGAGATGTATTTGTTGCAAATTTTGAAATCCAAGATGGCCGCTGGCAGCCATGTTTTTTTGGCCGAATGACCTCAAAATGACTCATTCCTATTTACATGTCCATGTTAACATCCATGATAAATAGTATGCACAGAAAATCATATACAGCTGTTTACAGTGAATTTCCCCCCGCAAATCTCTGTTTTAGTGTTAAAAGGGGGATGTGTGTCAAAAAATGGTCGGAAAAAACTGCCGAAAACGGAAAAAAAATTGGCGGTGGGGGTGGGTGGGTACAAAAAATGATCGAAAGGGAAAAAATGCCATACGTGCCTGAAATTTTTTTCCGACCCCCCCCCCCCCCCCCCTGGTTATATGGTAAATTTGTCTTATAACTGCATAGGCTTAATATGAATATTTATTTCTTATAATGCCACGCGTTATTTCACAAGAGAACCGCCAAAGTAGACAGTACAATTAAAACGACCGCAAAAGTTTGATATTATTTCCGACAACCAAGTCATATACAGCCGTTGTGACACGTTGTCACTCAAAACAATCACATTATCGTTCAATCAAATAACGTCATAAATTCGTCGAGGTTGATTGGCCAGTGGACCTGTATGCACGCACTGTTCAATTGGAAAACATTTGCAACACGTGGTCTTGTTTATTTCGACTGTATCAAGAGTTGTTGGTTTCAATTTCAATAATATGCACGTGTTGAAATATCTTGGTACTTATGGTACTTGATACTTGGTAGTGATGATAAATGTTCGGATGTTACAAGAATCGTTACAATTTTATCTAATGACTCTTAAAAAAGCCAGAATTGCATAATTTGGAGCAATACGATATATGTATATTCGATAAGATGATTCGGTTTCATTGTCGCGTAACGGTCTACTCGAGTGGCAACGAGTCATAAAGTCTGTAAAATAAACATGATTATAACAAATCGTTGATACGCAGTAGCGTGTCGTCCGGCATGTGTGGTATATATACAAACTCCAAGCATGTTAATAGTAAACGAATATCCGATTAGCTGCATGCATGCGAACGGCAGCATTCACGTGCGTGTGATCAAGGCATCGCGTTATCATTCATTCACGTTATTGAGATCGCAAATCTGAATGCTGAGATGGATGTTCAATTAATTTCAATTGAAATACATTCATTATATAATATGCCCACATTATTTCGAATATGTTATGGATTCATATTTCAGTTGACATTCGCAGTCCAATTGATCAGTCTCAGATACACATAAAAACACTCGAAAACTCATCAGAACTCCTTAAGTAATACGCATATTTACTGCACAGAAACTCGGCGTTTGGCGCATCTTCATCTGTGCCGTTCGCATCTTTCTGGACCGACAGTGGTCCCTTCATATCGCGCGGTTATTTAGAACGACAAGGATTTATTAAATTCTGTCAAATCCTATGCTTCATTGACAGATTCAACTATATACCGGCATTTGTTTTGGAAGCGTTGAAGTCCAGGAACTATACTAGTGAATGGTTGTTCTCGAAAATTTGAGTGAGCAAAAGCAAAAACACCATTGAAAATATTCGCCAAATTTTTTTTAATGGTCTGATCTGGGAAAACTGATTGACAACTGGTGGATAAATACTCATGCTTCGTGTGGACATACACACACGATGCTCGATGTCTGTATTACGGTGAGAAACAAACATATCCCCATATCATATACGTGAAAATGACTTTCCCATATTCTCGGTTTTGGCGATACCCTCGGTTTTGGCGATACCACGTACACGGGGGTGCTAATGTGGGAAATTCAGTTAATTCCAAAATAAAAAAGGTAACTTTAATTGCATATTCAAAAAGGAATCGTCTTTTGATGGAACTATTAAGTATTTATACTCAATCGGTTACCTGTGAAACCAAATTGTGCTACATTTGCAGTAGGCAAAATACCCCTTGACTCAATCAACTGAGCAAGGTTTAACTTTTGAACTATTATTATATACCCCAGGTAGTTATCAGCCTGAACATACCAGATAGCCCTGTGTCACATACACGGCATTGCAACCACCCCACTAGCATTGTTACAATCTTTTGAACTTGGTCTATTATAGTGGAGCAGCTGGGACCAGAATCGGGCGTTATTTTTCGAGTTCAACCAAGTAGAAGAGTAAACTGAATTATATATCAAAATGTCCGTATTGATACAGCGGATAACATGCCGGTGTTGCCTTTTCGTGTAGTTGTGTACGATTTTGGGGTAAAATAGGCTTTTTCGTGAAACAAATCAGTGAAAAATGGAATCCAGCTGCCTAAATAATATTTACATCTATGTTTGGATGCAAAAACCACTAAACAATAGAGGTTGGACATGTTCACATTTTGTAAAATAATTTTGGAGTATGTCAATGTTCTAGGGTTCGTTTTTGGGGTAAAAATCGCTTTTTTATTCATCATTAATTAAAAAAATAAATCCCAGTTTCAATGTTAAAAAATTAAGTTTTAGATGTAGATAATAAATTAACAAGGCGGTTTTGGAATAAGGCAGGTTCTATGGTTACCAGGGTAATCTGATTTGAATTAATAAAATCAGTAAAAACTGGAATTGAGTACTCTGAGTAGCATCCCCTTGTAATTCTATATAGGCCATACACGTGTATTAGCGGGACCGGAATCGGCACTTATTCGAATTGAATCATGTGAAAGAGTAACAAGATTAGTTATGTATCAAAAGTTTCACATTGGTACAACAGATAATATGCCGGTGTTGCCTTCTTGTGAAATATTGAGCGATTTCTGATTTTGGGGTAAAATAGTCTATTTTTAGATGGGAACGCAACTAAACAATAGAGGGGGACATGTTCACATTTTGTAAGATAATTTTGGGGTATGCCAATGCTCTATGGTTCGCTTTTGGGGTAAAAAAAGTTTTATTGTGAAACATTAGAGAATTCTGGGATCGATCACAACATGATATGCATCATTAATTATTCTGCATGCCATTTATAAAAAAAAACAGCTTCGTTTGTCAACAATTCAATTGTAAGTAATATATATGATAAGGCGTTGTTGGAATAAAGCAGGATCAATGGTTACCATGTTTATTTGTTTTTATTTTGTATAAAATCAGTGAAAAATGGAATCCAGCTATCCGAACAACACACCCCCTCACTTATTTCTATATATCAACTGGCACTATGGAATCGGCCATTAGTCGAATTGAATTATGTGGAAGAGTAACAAGACGAATACTATATCAACATACTAGTCTTGATAGAGTGCATAACATGCGGTTGTTACCTTCAAATGAATTGTTGTACGATTGTTTAATTTTGTTGGGTTAAATAGGCTTTTTCGTAAATGAAAACAGTGAAAAATTGAATCCAACTGCCTGAATAACATTTTCCTCTATTTCTGTTTAGGAATTTAACTAAATAACAAAGTGTGATCATGTTCACCTACCATAAGATAATTATCGGGTCCAATTTTCTGGGATTCGATTTTCGGGTAAAAAAATGCTGTTTTGTGTGAAACATGAGAGAATTGTGGAATCATCACTTACAAGGTAGTAAACATTAATGCAGACATTTCTTATTATAGCAATTCCCAGTTTTATTAAATTATAGTTTATGTTTTTGATATAATTAATAAATATAATAATGTGCTGGTGGACATATGTAGGCAGCTTCTGATGTTATCACGGCAATACGTTTTTAATAATAAATGAGTGAAAACTGGAATCCGGGTCTCTGAATAGCCCAGAACTCGACAGAAGGTTTTATTATACCCCGCAACAAATTGTGGGGGTATACTGGGATCAGCTTGACCGTCCATCCGTCGTCCGTCCGTCGTCCGTGGACACAAATTTGTCCTGAGTTTTTCTGAGTCGTTTTTTTATCATTTCCGTGAAACTTGGCACACATATCAGCGATTATGTCAGACTTTTTGGGTGGAGTTTCCCCCTTTTTCAACTTAGAAAATTTTTCACAACATTATTAATGTTGTCCCAGCTTTTATTATTTTGGTCAATTTTTTTAAACTTGGAACAGATATGTAGTACCATGGGAACTTGTGCACCTGCAATTATGACGTCTGTGACTTTCTTTGGTGGAGTTATCCCCCTTTTTTCGCCGGTACATGAATTCGTGGATCAGATATCATTTTTATGCATATCAACAAGTCCTACAGTAGCAGCTGCATGACAAAAATTATGTGTGTACTACTGTGAAATTAGACCCCAAGGTCAGGGATGTGGCTAGAGGGGGGTGTGGGGGGTGTCTCACCCCCAGCAGAGAGCTATATTTTCAATAGTTGGAAATTTCATACCTGCCACAACGAAATTTCACACCAACAATAGGTTGAAAATGTTCTTGTAGTTTGATTATAAAACAATTTATTGGGGGGAATTTATTGTTTTTCGACCAATATTTGCATATGTTCCTATTTTTGGTCAAAAATTTTGACAGAAATGGTCATCAGTTGGAAATTTTCCAACCTTAGGGGGCGTGACAGGTTTGAAATTTCCAATACTTGGAAAGCTTGTGTCCTGGTCCCTCCCCCGTGGCCAGTCAAAAACTTCTAGTTAATTTAAGAAAACAATAGTGTCATACAATTGGTCAACATTGTCATTGGAATTGTCATCAGTTGGAAATTTTCCAACCTAAGTGGGGGTGTAGGGTTTGAAATTTCCAACAGTAGGAAGGCTTGAGGCTAGTATAGATGTTAGGATTTTGCGATTTTCTTGTTCAGATTTCAAAATTGTTCGCACACCGGGTCGCACCATGGTCGGCCCTGTGTGTCATTGCCCCATCCACATGGCCAATACAAAACTGCTAATTAGTTTAGCAAAACAATATTTTACTACATTTGGTCAAACTTGTAGACATAAATGGTCATCAGTTTAAGAATTTTCCAACCTGAGGTTTGAAATTTCCAACACTATAGGAAAGCTTCAGTTGAGGCCAGTCTAGATGCTAGGATTTGCGATTTTTCTTGTATAGTTTTCAAAATTTTCTCACACCGGGCCGAACAACCATGGTCGGCCCGGTGTTTCCTGGTCTGTTGTCGGTAGCTGTGTGCATTTGTCTGGAATTAGATCACTAGTTTTTTTTTTGGGGGGAAATTTTCAGGTTAAAATATCTTAATGTTCTCATACTGGGAAAATAGAAGCATGGCTTATGAATATATAGGAAATTAGGCCTGAGCATGAGGTACAAGGGGGGTGCAAATGGAATTATGCAAAAAGTTGTGTGGTGTGATTCCGACTCAAGGGGGGTGCAGTTGGAAATTCCCAAGGTGGACACCCCCCCCCCCAGCGGAGACCATCTAGCCACATCCCTGCCCAAGGTATTCTTGCGCTGAAAACACATCACGTAAACATTACCATAATAGCTACAAGCTTCATTTCAAACTTTGGCCAAGTAGGTATTTATTGTAGTATGTAGTCTGCACGTGATTACTGGTAACCAAATAGTCTTTTAAAATTGAGCATTGTGATATAAACTATGATAGCCGAGATCAGATGATGTAGCATATCAAATTCGTTTCGGTGAATGAATTATAATTATTGAAAACGATTACGCTTCATCTCGTCTTCTGTGTTTTTCTATACATACATTTTACGGCTTTTAGAAAACAGACCTTAATGTCCGATCTGTATTGCCATCTCGTATATTATATGGGTTTTTTGTTCATTCAACGCAAGAGTCGACTATTTTGTTGGTTGTTGTTTTCGTGGATCAGCAAAACCATCAAATCAACGAATAACAGACCCCCACGAATTAAAAGGATTTTATAATAAAACATTTCTATGTCGAAAAATGGCAATAACTCTGCCAAAAGGACTTCGACTGAACTGAACGTCGCAGGTGCGCAGTTTCCCATTATGGTTATATGTGCCAAGATTTAAAAAAAATTACTGGCAAATGACGAAATAGTGACTCGGACAAAAATGCGTCCCAGGATGTACGATTCTATGTCGAAAAAGGGCAATAACCGCCAAAGTGAGCCCGACCAAACTCAAAATCGCAAGTGCGCAAGTTCCCATGCAGGTTGATATGTGTGCCAAGTTTAAAATGACAGAATACATGCAGGCTTTGACAAAGTTCCGGACGGACGCACGGACATACGTTCCCACGCACACACGGACGCACTGACGAGGGTCATTACTATTGTCCTCCGACGGAATGTCGGGGGAAAATAAAAGACCGCTAGGCCACACATTAATGTAGCTTTATTGGATCGGTAGCTTTTTTTATAAATGTAAAATTTGATTCCTGAAACAACCATTGGCTGCGGACACAACAGTAGCGATGGCATAGTAGGTGTGTCGTCTTATTATGGTGGGTATTGTGACAATTGGTCGTCATATAAGTACTAGCTAGCCATGTCGCCCGCTGGGTTTTCACACAATCAGTCCACTAACCAATTAGCTACAAGACCGTGTTACTCCGAGTGAAAATAAATCGCCAGGTAAATAGTGAACACAGATTAAGTATATTTCACTATATATTCAATCGTGTGTGTATTGGTTGTAAAAACACACATGTCAGATTTGAATTTGTTCAAAGTCCGGTCATTATTGACCGGATGTGTGCCACTTTCTCAACTTTGTCCGGTTTTGCGGTTGATAAGTTCAAGATATATGTGTTTATTACCTCCATTACTGAAGAGCAAACATAGTGTTACACAGTATTCATAAGTATCTAGATCCGATAACACATTATATACAATAAATTAGGATATATACATTGCGAAAACAGAAAATAGAGAGAGCTGGATAGTGCTGGAGTGACACTGAGTGCAGAGAGAGGGAGTGGTATGGAGAAAGAGAGAAAGAGAAGATAGTTATAAAGATACAAATAGTATGATGTCTATCTCACACGCAAGTGGCTTCGTGGAAGAGAGATAAATGTATTTGTCTTATTTCATTCTCACACTCTAGTGGTTACTGTCACAAAACAAATAATCTTTCATCGGAGAACGCGAACTCCGTCATTTTATACAATTTGTTTAATGAACCGACATGCCCGGATGAGAAACTGTGCCGCGAATATCAAAAGTTTGTCCCAACAGAGTTCTACGACCGGTGGTGGGTCAAATGCAGTGCCCCCTAGAAAGAATTCGTGAAGACGAGTTGGTTCCAGGGAATCCATGAACACGAAGACATCGATTCCGTAATGGTCCAAGATACCACACCAGAAGATGTAACGTAGTTGAACCATTGCCGGGGAGGTACACGAATTTGTGATGTGCTCCATCTCGTCGTTATAGATTGCTCTACAAGCTGAGCACACAGAGTTGTTTTTGAACGTTGTTTTGTTACAAAGAATAGCGAGGTTCCTCAATTCTGCTGACTGACGTGGGTTCTCAACAAGGAGTCTCCAAATGCTCCAGGAAGAGAGGGGATCGCTGTGGGTCGAGAGTAGACGGCGTAACTGTGTGTCCTCGGAGACTGATGTTATCCATTCATCAGAGTAATGGTCACGCACAGCTGTTTTGACGATACTTTTCCAACAGGGTTTAGTCGGAAAACATCCTTCCTTGAGAAAATTGCTCAAGTACGACTCGAGATTGTACAATTGAATGATGTCAGTAATGTCAGCAGCAAATCCTGTTGCTGGGATATTGAACAGTTGTAGTTGATATATTTTGTACAGGAATATTCTGAGAGGGGTGTCGTGTGTCGTGGGTAAATGAATGAGGTCTCCCAGAAATAAAAGTTTCCGAACATGTAGCTGGTGTTTTACAGGTAGAAGTCCAAGAAGTCCGTTGGATAGGTTTGTGCTTGCTCTGCGAGGAAGATTTTGCATGTGTTTCGAGCAGGTTCGGAAAGATTTTTCGATAGTATACATTGCTTCTTTGCTCGGTGTGTTGAGAAGTTCTGCACCATATAAAGCTTTTGGTAGAACGATGCTCTGAAGAAGATTTGACATCGTGAGTGGGCTGCATAGCTTGAGACTTTTCCTACCAGCTATTGAGAAGTATGTTTTGCGCATGGTATTTGCTATATCTTCTGCTCGACATGTACTATGTGTGAATTTGTGCTGGATGATGCCAAGGTGGCGACATTCGGTAGTCTCCATAAGATCTCTCGATCCGAGGGACCATGTCCTGTGTTTGTTGGATTCATGTTGATAGCGTGTCTCGTTGAATACGACCACAACGCTTTTTGTTTGAGAGAACGTAAAACGCCATCTTTTGCTGTATGAATCACAAATGTCGATTAGCCTCTCGAGACCGGCCTTGTGTATTGACATTAAACATATATCGTCAGCAGTAGTGGGAGAAGTGCAGTTTATATGACCCATCTGGAGACCTTGGTCGGACTGCTCAAGAGTGTGCAGGAGTTCGTCAATGAACACTAGATAAAAGAAAGGTGACGTAACTGATCCTTGTCTGGAGCCTTGTAAAATGTCAAATGGTTCTGATAAGCAGCCATTATAACATACACGGCTGGTACAGTTGTTGTGCATGTTGGCGATGATTCTTAGAATTTTTCCTTTGAAGCCGGCTCTGCTAAGTTTGAACAGCAGACCGTCATGCCACACACGATCGAAGGCTTTTTGAGAATCCAGAAAGCAAACAAAGGCCTTCGACCCATGGTCACGTGCGTAGCTAATAGATTCCTGTACAACAAAAGACGTCATGTTACACCCAATACGTTTCTGGAAACCAAACTGCAAGCGGTGAGGTGAGAAGTTTGTCGGAATACGCGAGAGTCGTGACATGATAATGGTTTCGAAAAGTTTATATATTGTGGACAACAGGGTGATTGCACGATAACTGTCGGGATTATCCCTCGGTTTTGGATCGCCTTTAAACAAAGGAATGATTATTCCAACCTTCATGTCTGTGGGAATCCATTCATGTGTGATTATGGCGTTGAACAGCTTGGCTAGAACATGGGACATAGGCGGTGGAGCGTTGATGAAGTGTTCATTTACAATATCATCGCAGCCCCCCGCTTTGTTTTTCTTCAATTGTTTTATATGAAGAGAAACCTCTGATGGTGTAATGCTATCACACAGGGTTGTTATGTTGTAGTCCTCGTGAGATTCTGAAAACAGTCGGGAAATTTCTGCACGAACTTGTTCCTCAAAGTCATGGTCTATTGTCCTCCGACGGAATGTCGGGGGAAAATAAAAGACCGCTAGGCCACACATTAATGTAGCTTTATTGGATCGGTAGCTTTTTTTATAAATGTAAAATTTGATTCCTGAAACAACCATTGGCTGCGGACACAACAGTAGCGATGGCATGGTAGGTGTGTCGTCTTATTATGGTGGGTATTGTGACAATTGGTCGTCATATAAGTACTAGCTAGCCATGTCGCCCGCTGGGTTTTCACACAATCAGTCCACTAACCAATTAGCTACAAGACCGTGTTACTCCGAGTGAAAATAAATCGCCAGGTAAATAGTGAACACAGATTAAGTATATTTCACTATATATTCAATCGTGTGTGTATTGGTTGTAAAAACACACATGTCAGATTTGATTTTGTTCAAAGTCCGGTCATTATTGACCGGATGTGTGCCACTTTCTCAACTTTGTCCGGTTTTGCGGTTGATAAGTTCAAGATGATTTTTTGACATAACATGTTGGCATGTGGATCGCATTTGAGATACACATCAAGTTCGCTTTTGATTATGGTCTGATAGTATTTGATGCAGTTATCAGTCGGAATTATGCCCCTTTTAAACTTAGAAACCACAATTTTTTTGGGATGACAACTTGACGACTAACGCTAGACAGAATTGTTTATACGTAGCTGGTACGTTATCCATATTTGGAAAGACACAGTCATGTCGTCTTCTGATTTGGTGATGGTACGTTGATTGTTGGCTGAGTTCTGCATCTTGCTCGACTTATAAATCAAGTTTTGTTTAAGGTTGTTCGATCTGGTATGTAATTATTACTAATTAACGTTTGACCGAAAATGGATCACGCCCTGATGATTTTTGACAGATTTATGCATCTTTTCACACTTAGAAATAATTTCGGTTATCCGGATGATAACTTGAACAGAATTTCTTGTTAGTGGGTAAACGGTTTACAGTTCAGAAAACACAGGTCAAGTTGGAATGTTGGAATGGTGCAATGATTTTGATGGAGTTATGCACCTTTGTTCCTCTTAAGAATCATCATATTGGTGATGCCTAAATGATAACTTGAACAAACTTCAAAAGAAACTTTTGATATCTGGTATATGTTCCACATTTGAGAACACACAGGTCATAGTCAAGATGGAATCAATTTTTTCCACAATTCGGACCTTTTTTCTTATTCGTAAACTACGCCACAAAAGTCACATCTTGAGCGGACATTTTTTATTTCATAACATATTTTATTTCATGACATTGTTTATTTCATAACTTGTATACGCAAATGGGCCACAATCATCCTAAAGCCCCTGTCACACTCAGGCCGGCGCTCTCATTGCGCTGCAAAAGTATCAAAGCGCCCACCTAAACGCACTAAGGTCTCCAAGAACCGATTGGTGACGCAGTGCATGGACACTGGCTACAACGGCCGAGGATCTTCATGGTCGCCCATAGGTGCCAGAGCGCCGCGCTTGTTTTATGCATGCACAAAACAAGCGCAGAGGCTCGACGTTCTGACCAGGACGAATTACTGTCGCCGTGACAGCGCAAAGCAAAGCGCCAATCGAGCGACGTGAGCGTTATGTGTACGTAGCAAGAGCGCATATTAGCTTCTCGTGGTCGCAGCAAGAAATTAATCTTGTCTTTTGCGACTACAGTGAGCTTAATCAAATTATCCCTACGTGCCTTTCCCATCCTTAATACGCTCAATGAGGCTCTGTCCAAAACTTATTGCGCTCTTTCTGCGCTGTCATGGGGTGTTATGGACTTGTTCCCGCTCATAGAACGTCCACATTGGGCTGCCACTGCGACTCTGGCGCTCGCTTTACGCCCAATCGTTATACATGGCGTTCTTCCGGCATTTACAGCAGGTTTACACTACGATCCCACTTTGAAATGCGGTCTGCTCATACCACTGTCACACTCCGCTGCGATCAAGCTGGCATTTGCTTTGAGTTGAAAAAGTATCAAAATACGCGGAAAATTGTCAGAAATTTCAATCTGTTAAAACAAGAGAACCAATGTCAGAAATGGTAACGCGCTCAAGATCATATATTATAAACCCAAGAATGTAATTGTAGAATATAAAATATATTGGTTTTGCGAATGACCAACTCAGAATTCCGTTAAATAACAATAACAACCAGCACCAAATTAACGAACCGGTGGTCGACTCGACCGTCAGTGACCACAACCCCCCAGTGGGCTGCAGAAATTTCTTTCATTTGTAATACACATATAGTTTACCACAAACCAAAAATAAACATTAATCAACGTTGATTAACACAATAAACGAAATTTAATTTCCTCAACTACAAGCACCTTTTACGGGACTCGGCCTCCAGCTCGCAGTTTGACTTTTAAATATTCCCAAAAATTCCCATTCTATAAATAAAACTAATAAAACACCCATTGATAATGTCAGCCCGCACGCGAAACGAGAAACTCCCCACCAGTCATACATGCGGCGCGCGTGACAAGCTGTGCCCCTATCCCGCTTATCACGTTTTCGCGCTCTTTTTACGACCCATTGCGTTCCTGCTTTGTAAAGTCTCACGTTCTCATACGCTCTCACTGCGTTTCCTCCACGTCGTAAACGCTCTTAATGCGTTCAAGTCGTTGTCATTGCGTTGTTAGTACGCTTTGCGCTGTCATGGCAACGGTACTACGCCTGGTCAGAACGCCGAACCTCTGCGCTTGTTTTTTGCATGCACAAAACAAGCGCGGCGCTCTGGGGCGATCACGGGGACCCTCTCCCGTCCTAGCCAGTGTCCACTGCGTCACCAATACGTTCTTGGATACCTTACTGAGCTTTGCTTGGCGCTTTGATTATTTTTCAGCGCAATGCAAGCGCCGGCCTGATCGCAGCGGAGTGTGACAGTAGTTTAATCGGACAGCTAATCTATTTCGGACTTGAACGCACTAAGAGCACGAGACTTGACAAAGTAGGAACGCAATAGGAGCATACTTTGTTTTAAAAGTTTGAGTATTTTCGACAGTTTTCGGCGCTCCTCCTGCGTGTTACTCATATGTTGGTACTTTTGCAGCGCATTGAGAGCGCCGGCCTGAATGTGACAGGGGTTTTATACATGGGATGTTATTAGTGGGGCGGAAAGATGAAATTTTTTGCATGTTATGGTAACGTGCAACATTTGGCACATGAATAGTAATTTTGGATATCATGCCAAGTTGGAAATGTGTCATGGTTGACATGGCAACCATTTTGGTGAAAACGCCTGTTTTCCTCCCATTTTAAGCCATTGTAAATTGCGGTTGACCAGTAACTGCGATAAACACTGCTCAGTTTGTAGCTATGTTGGTCGGACATGTATCAGACTGTATACATTTGACAACATTATCTTATATATTATGGGTAAATTCAAAATAGCGGATTAAATGGCAGCCATTTGAGCAAAAATTGCACTTCTTAAATACTTTAAGTTATGTATTGCCTGTATACCAATTGTGGTGGAATGCGTGTTCATTTTTTGTATTTTAAACATAAAAATTGCATAGACAAAACACCAATCAATGACTGTCGGCTATGGGTCATGTGTCAGGAAAAATTTGTTTCCATGTCAACGATATCATATATGCACATACTGATCAGCTCATATTTTGTTCCAATGACCATTAATGAGGCAACACAACAAGCATCTTCGTGATACAAAATTATTTGAGTATTGATTCTCAGACTTAACCTATTCATTGCATATATACTCCTAGTCTGTTGAAGGATTGAGAAGCCATGCTCGCATTTTATTTAGTGTACTCCTTGACAACCGTTTGTATAGACCTGATTACTCTCCTTTGACCGTTAAAGGGTGTTCAATGTAAATTTTTATAGGGACAGACTGACATTCGGAAATATAGATATAGATTAGTATATCTGAAGTAGTTTTCGACATATTACTATTATGATCGGAGGAATATTAAAAAATATATGCAGATTAGAATTAGAATTAATCTTGGCATTTAAGTGCCCATGTATATGACATTGATGTCAGTCACCGAATACCAGCGGTGCTATAGCTCACCAGCTAAAAGCCTTCCGACGTACATCAGAAGAGCGCACGAGGCTGTCGTACAAATGTACTACAGAACCAACCCGCTCTAATATTCCTTCCTACCGACCTGATTGATTGTTTATTAGCAAAGCCAACAGTTAAGTTGGAACATGCAATAACATATATACATACTATACACAAGGCACACATAACATATAAGTCATATCAATAAAAATACATACACACACAATTATATTGTAATCCATGATGCCATTTACATTAAAGTGGTATCCTTTTTAAAGATAGTTTTATGAATATGCTTACTTTTTTAAGAAGGCTCAAATATTCAATTGAGAGCAAACGATGAAATTTATTCCTGTTAGGGTTCTCCCAGTAATATTTGGGAATGTGGATTTCGCGTAAATCTTGTAACTTTTGGCATAGGATTATAAAGTGATATTCGTCGCAAGGACTGTTCTCACATAAACACACTTTAAATTGTCTGCGGAATTTGTGGTTTCTTTTGACCATCTATTTTTTTCTACTGGTAATTTATGATTAGATGTTCTGATTTTCAATAGGTAATTAGACATATGAGATGGCAAATAAACTAAATAGCTACTCATTTTCATGGACTGCTTTATGTCTCTGTAAAATATGGCGCGCGATGAAGTAGAAGCATTCAGATTTTCAAAGAGTTGGTGCTCATACTGCTTAATCAGTAGCGATTTTATGTTTCTCAACTCTGTTTTGCTCAGCGCTGATTGGTTTGTCCACACATGTTCCATGTGTAGGTCATGTAGAATTCCTTCTACAAAACATACCCAATTCATCTTATTTTGCAGTTTTGTATCCCTCTCGTTTATATATCTGAGTAAAAGAAATATATTCTTGGCTAGCTCTGATCCTTCGTGTGAAACTAGCTTGGACCAGTATGCTAGAGTCCTGTATTTTATTTCAATCAATATAGGATATCTACCAAGTTCGGCATAAACCATGTAATTAGGCGTACTAGATTTCATTGAGGTAACTATTTTACAAAATTTCAAATGGAGCGTCTCGAGACTTTGAACTTTTTCAAAGCACCAAACTTCACTTCCATATAACATAATTGGCATAACCATAGCATCGAATAACTTGAATAAGATATCTAAAGGTAACCTCAGTTTTCGAGTTCGATTCAGTAGACCGTACATTGCTTTCGTTGCGGTAATTGTGGTGTCTTTAAGAGATTGGCAAAATCTCCCATTGTAGAAGAACTTGATACCAAGATATTTAAATTCCTTTACAAATTTTATTTCTTGCCCTCTGTATATAAATATGGGCATATTTCTTGGTAATTTGTTCGTAAATATAATAAGTTTGGTCTTGAGAGTATTCACTTCAAGTTTCCATGCCTCGGCGTAGTCGGCAAAGGCTAATAGAGCACGGTGCATATTTTCCTCAGAATCTGACAAGATAACCGTATCGTCGGCATATAACAAACATAATATGCTAATAAAACATCCAATATGTTCAAAATATTTCTCATCTAAATAATGTAGGTTTAAAATGGCACAATCGTTTAAAAAACATTGTAAATCGTTTACGAAAAGAGAGAATAAAAGTGGTGACATTGTCTCTCCTTGAAATAAACCTACCTGGCTTATGAAGAAACCTGACTGAACATTATTATTTTGCACACATAGCTTAATATTCTTGTATAAGCTCCGTATGACTCGTAATATTTTACCATTTATATCTGATTGTATAAGCTTGAGCCATAGTGCATCTCTCCACACCGTATCAAATGCTTTGCGGAAGTCAATGAATGTACAATATAGTTTTCGCCCAGCGCATACGTGTTTTGTCTGTATACATGGTGTTGCACACAGCTATTTTAAAATGTAACTGACACCAAATGAAACGCACATGAACGTAGAAAAGTTGACATCACCAGTGACCCGAGAAATATGATACCCTCACTTTGATCATTATTTGAAATGAAATCCAGACATAAACACAAAATAACAAATCGTCGGTGGGATTCAAACATGTCGTATACAAAATTCCCGCACTTTTTAGTCATTTTACAGGAGAGACAAAAAACTGATTATATTTTGATATGTTATATTCAGAAGAACAACAGTGCAACAAATCCATCGATACACATCCCGGGCATCGAATTATTGTGAAACTGACGATTTTACACCAGTCTATAAAGAGAAAACTGTGAAATGAGCTTATACGACTTTTTTTAAATAATTTTTTTTCGCGGCAAACTTTTACGACGTTTTGAAATTTATACGACAAATTTGAAACAACTTTATGCCTCGACATCACATAATTTCAATTTATGCGACCTTTTTTTCTGCCGAGAAAACAGTTAGCTTGGTTCAATTTCCATTATACTAATTACATTTCCGATAATGGACGGTTATATGGGATCACTCAGTTAGCCAAGTATGTCGGAATTCGATAATTAAACTAGATAGCTGAAACGACACAGTGGCAACACACCCGTGTAACTTGTGAGGCTTCCGAAACGGATGCCGCTATAATACCAAGTTTCTTGCCAATCCCATATCATTCTATAATATCATGCTATATAGTATTAGTCCGGGAGCTAATATGGGTACCCTTGCACCCCCTGGGACTTAACTTCAACACAATCATTTTGTTCCGTATTATGTCCTTCAACTTCTAAGCAATGTTAGCAAGAAAAAAAAGTGGCCGTGTAGACTACAGGCAAGATGACGTCCATCATGACCGCCATTTTTCAGACCAGACCCTAAGTCAGTTTTATGCAAATCATAGCTGGAAAATCTAGTAAAATGTATACAAATGTATATATTTCCGTGATGATAAGACATAATGACACTTTTCTGGGCCAAAAATTGAAACTCACAATCCAAGATGACTGCCGGAAGTTTAAAAAAAAGACATTGTTTTCACAAATGTCTTCTAGATCAATTAATGCTGATTGGAACTGGTATTGTAATATGACTTTATTTTTTATTTTTTATATTAACTGATGATTGGAGCAATTAAATATGGAATTATTGGGGTCCTAGCCCCTTCCGATCCTTAAAAAATTCGATTTTACAGAATGCGGTATAACATTTCCCAAAAAATCACAATTGGGATTCTTGTCATATTTCAACAAAAAATGAAATGAACTTTGTAAAGTAAGTGAGGCATATCATTACCTGTGAATATTTAAACTCTTTAAACTCACTGAAACCAAAATTCTTACCTTGACTCAAAATGGCCGCCAAAATATATGTAAATGGTAAATATTGCCCCAGGGTGTCTTGCAATCGCTTACAAGTTGTAGTTGATGTATACAATTGGCTATTCTGTATTCTATACATTGAATACTGACATGTCTGATGCACCATGGATCATTTTTACTGTTGTCACCACTGACATCACCAGAAATATTGACATAAATATCGGCAAAAACTCACTTTTCAGGGTTCGACCATTTTTTCAGGTAAAATGCAACTATCTTTGGTATCAAAGGTATTTATTGTTTTTGTCTATATTAAATGTGTCACACTACGGTGTTTATAGACTGAATTGCTCAAGATGGCTTCCAAAATGGCAACCAAAAGGTAGCAAATTGTGACTCACTTGGTTATTATACGTGTTTGTTAATTAACTGACAACTACGTTCTGTTATGTTTGTCTCAGTTCCGTGTGGGGCATGACAAATTCATTTTGAATTTGCAGTATGGAATTTTGCGGAGAACCTCTTTTGTGATTTTGGTCATATTATTGAAAGGGAATGGGCAGAACTTTGAGACGGAACTGAGATGAACCATGATATGTGGGTATTCTGGTCCAATATGACTGTTGGTAACGGGTGGGACGTATATTGATATATGTTGTGGATGTGTTATCATTGGGGGTGTACATGGAGTAGATGTATGATCATGGATGGCGTGTATGATTATGGCAAGTATGGAACTTATGGTCGTATGTGCGGGTATTGGTATATCTGGAAGGGCTCACCATTGGTGATGTGTATACGTATACCTAGATTGACTCATGGGTATGGTCATGGTATGGCGAATATGTATACATGTAGTGGTTGTATGGTCCATGGTGAGGTGAATATATATGCAATGAGTGACTGTATGATCGTGAATGTGGTGAATATGTATACATAGGATGACTATATGGTCATGTGTCGGTTGTAGGTGTATACCTGGTGTTCAGGCGTGGTATGTAGTGGTATAACCACGTACGGCTGTATGCTCAGGTGAACGTGTATACAGTGTGTGACTATGTTGTCATTTGTGTGGCGTTTATATACAAATGGAGTGACTGGTGTAATGGGTGGGTTGTTCATGTGTATCTTGTGTGGCTATCGCTTTCCACAATAACTCAAGGATATATATGCTAGTCAATAGAGAGGTCATGTCATAGAGTTCTCCGTCTTCATGGTGTTTATGTACATGGAGGAAACGTTAAGCGTGTAAAGTCACCCATTATCACACAGTCATTCCATATATACATAAACACCATATACATAATATAGTGACCCACTGTATACATGTACACCTGACCCATGACCACGGATGACCATACAACCACGGGTCACAATGCAGGCACACCGAGTATACTCCTAAACATGACCCATAACCATATAGTCACTCCTTGTATACCCATCCATCTCACCATTGGCCATAAGGTCATCCCCTGTATACATATTATCCACTCACATGGTCAAATAGACAACCAATACATACACCAACACCACATCAATGACCATAAAGTCACTTCGGGTATACATATGCACCTCCCCAATGGCAATATAGCCACTCGCTTCATACACATACCCTCACCCATGCACCTGGTATACTCCTTCACCTGACCTATGACCATATAGTCACCCCGTGTGTACATATTCAAAACATTCATATATGGTCATCGTCAATCCTTGTATACATATTCACCTCAACATTGACCATGTCACTCCATGTATTCCTATTTGTCACACCATAGCCGAATAGGCGCTCAAGATATACTAATACACCCCAGCCATGTCAGTATAGTCACTCCATGTATGCATAAGCACCTCATTCATGGCAATATAGCCACTCGCTATATACACATACCCCTCGCCCATGACAATATAGCAACACGTGTATATACCCATATAACCTACATATGACCATACCACCACGAGTCACCAAACATGAACACCAGGTATACTCATACGCCTGACACATGACCATTTAGTCACCCCTGTATAGGTATTCATTACATTTATGATAATACAGTCACTACTTGTATACCTACATGTACTCATCTCACCATTAACCATACAGTCACTACCTGTATAACTATTCGACACATATAGTCATATAACCACTCGGTATACATGTGCCGCCCATATATTCACTCCAGGTATACATGTAAACCTCATCAATGGCCATTTAGCCCTCCCAGATATACAAAAAACCCGCAAACACGACCACTTATACCATCCATACTTGCATATACATCTCACACTTGACAATTCAGCAATTCACTGTATAATCATACACGCCATCTATGATAATACAGATATCCCTATACACCCACCAATGATAATACATCCACGAGATATATAAATATACATCCCACCCGTTACCACAAAGATACTCCCTATATACCCACACGATAATGTCCACCCAGCTTACTCCAGGTATTCATATTCAACCATGACCGTAGTCATTCCATATATACCTATACACATTACCCGTAATCATAAAATCACTCGCTATTTATCCACACACCCCATTCATGATCACACAGACAACACATGTACATCCCACCCATGACCTTACAGTCACTCAATATATATACATAATCAGCACATAGATTACCATGTAGCTATATCCATACACCGTGTGCACCCGTACTGTATATATACAACCATACAGTCACTCCATTCATACCGATTCACCTCACGACCTCTCCCTGTATACCTATGCATCTTACCATTGACAACCCATTCATAACATATAGTCACTCACTGTACACCTATTCACATCAGTCATGACATACAATAACTCCCTGTATACCTATTCACCTCACCTATGATCATAGAGTAACTCCCTGGCTACGATCTTGGCATCCACACTGTATCCAGTTGACTTTTTGTTTTATCATAATGGACCAGAATAGCCACAGCTTACCATCTCAGTTCCGTCTCAAAGTTCTGCACATTTCCTTTCAATAAATTCAAAAAAAAAAAAAAAAGGTTCTCGGCAAACCTACACACTTTAAAATGAATTTACCATGCCCCGTACTGAACTGCGACAACCAGAATAGAACATGTAGTTGTCAGTTAATTAACTATCACGTATAATAACCAAGTGAGTCACAATTTGCTACCTTTTCGGATAACGCCGAGAATAATGTTCGGGATATAATGTTTGGTTGCCATTTTGGAAGCCATCTTGAGAAATTTGGTCAATACACACCGATGTATGACGTATTTAAGATAGTCCAAAACAATAAGCACCTTTCAATCCAAAGATAGTAACATTTTACCTGAAAAAAAAATGGTCCAAACCTAAAAAAATTATTTTTGCCGATATTTATGTCAAGTTTTTGAGTGAAAAGTTCAATATTTTGGTGATGTCAGTGGTGACAACAGTAAAAATTAAACATGATGCATCAGACATGTTAGTATTCAATGTATTTAATGCAGAATAGTCTATTTTATACATCAACCAAAACTTGTAAGCGATTGCAGGACACGCTGGGGTAATATATTTACCATTTTCCATATTTTGGCGGCCATACTGGCAACCATTTTGAGCCGAAGTAAGAATTTTGGTTCCAGTGAGTTGGAATAGTCATAGGTAATGATATGCCTTACTTACATTACAAAGTTCTTTTCATTTTTGTTGAAATATGCCTAGAATCCCAATTGTGATTTTTTGTGAAGTTTTATACTGAATTCTGTAAAATCGAATGTTTGAGGGATCGGAAGGGGTTAGGACCCCAATAATTCCATTTTAATTGCTCCAATGATCAGGTAATATATAAAACACAAAATAAAGTCATATTACTCAACCATTTCCAAACAGCATGAATTGATCTAGAAGACATTTGTAAAAAAATGTCATATTTTCAAGTTCGGCGGCCATTTTGGCGGCCATCTTGGATGGTGAGTTTCAATTTTGGCCCAAAAAGGTATTATTGTGTCTTAGCTTCACGAAAATATATACATTTTACTAGATTTTCACGCTATAATTTGCATAAAACTCACTTAGGGTCTGGTCTGAAAAACGGCGGCCATGATGGACGCCATATTGTCTGGAGTCAAGGCCATTTTTTTTTCTTGTTAACATTGCTTAAAAGTTGAAGGGGCATAATAAGGAACAAAATGAGTGGGGTGAAGTTAAGTCCCAGGTGGGTGCAAGAGTACCCCTAATGTCCCCTATTAGCTCCAGTGCTATATACGACGTTCTGAGAACAACGTAACTGACGTTATGGTCATATGTTTTACTTCAAATTTGTCGTATACTTTATACGACATTTTTGAAGTAAGATATTTGTCCAACCAAGGATACGAATTTCCATCACATGGCCTAAAAGCTCATTTCTGGTTGGATTAGAACAAGGATAAGAATTTTAGGGGTGTAATCGACCGCGTAGATTACGAATTTGCAATAAAAAATTTCGCGCCAAAATACGATTTTAACAGTTTTACGACTTCTTTGATTCCCACCGACGAAATAATCTAACGCCGGTATTCCATCTATTGTTGTCTTGGCGTCTTCTATTCACCAACAATGACTTTATATTTACGATGATACGCTCGAGCATATAATATGAAATTTTGCAATGAACTGCATATAATAAAGATATCTCAAGAATGTGGATGCGCATGTGGATCGGTACACAATAATATAAACCTTATGTGAGCCCATCTCCCTGGAAAACAGCTGCTAGTGAATATGAATATATGGCTATTTTACGGGAGCTGGCAAATTAAAGTGGTATTGTGTTCCTTTGGAGAACGGTGCCCCAAGTTTCATCGATGTCCGTCGACACACAAGGAGCACCGTCCTCCCGATAGAGTGATTTTGGCTTTGAACCAAGTTTCTGGCGGAAACAGTGTAAATGTTATGAGAAATATGACAACAAAATTGTGATACGGCCTGCAACAGATAAGTAGGATGATTGGACTGTGTCAAAATGACGCACATTCAGGTTATCACCTGTAGCATGGGACACCAAAGAGGATATCAGTTACCTAAACAAAACTATCTATCCGTCCATGTATCGCCAATTTGACTCAACCGTCCGTCTGTGCGTGCGTGCGTCAACAATTTGATTGAGCACACCATACATGTTACCGCTCTTAACCAATCGTCACCACACGTCATATGAATCTTCGGTGTGATCTAATATGAATCGTACGTGACACATATTGGAACAACCACACACGCTGAGCCCCGAAATTATAAGAAGAGAAATAGCTCTGATAGTTATTAAGGAGAAGTCGTTTTAAGAATTACTATGGAGGGAAAGAGTTCTGGCCCTGGCTTCACAGCTATTTGACCCAGTGACCTCATTTGAAAAAATCTCAACGTGAGTCACCGAGGGAACATCCACACCAAATATGAACCCATTCGGTCTTATTGTTCCGGAGAAGATGTTCAAGGAATTGTTGACGGACGGACGGATGGACGGACGACGGACGAGGAGTGATGACTATATCTCCACATAGATATTGGTCTGGTTATCTCAGTTTCATTATTGCTTTATTTTAGTGTATCTCGTGTTTCGATAATGGTTGACAGAGTTCATGCATGACCATAACTCTGCACGCAGCTCTTAATGAACTCCAAGTCCTGTTGTCACTTATTTACATTCAACAATTGTGACCTTCAATCAGTATATTGTTTTCCAACTGAAATCCATTTACGACCAAACCGCAGTGCATTATATGTGGTATTTATTACATAGAACACTTAAATTATAGCTATAATATATGAGCAAACGTGAACGTAATTTGCGAGCACGATTTGCATTGTTATGAGATTAGTGGAAGAGGTGTGTATCGTTTTGGCAAGAATATTTTAAGTTACACAAGTATCAAGGTTATATAACATACACCTAGATGTGTTCATGTCTTTGAGTTTTGGCAGGCAGGTTATTGGCTTATGTTTTCACATTGGTTCATTTATTTCATAAAAAATAAGTTTTGGCCTGTTTTACAGAAACAGCAACTGGTTGCAACCTCAAAATTGTCATATTATCACGATTTAGAGGGGGACAAAAAGCCTCTTTCCACCCTTACTTAAGTTAAACCTTCCCTAAATTTGACCCTCAATTGTAAAATATGGGTTTGTGGATTTCAACTGAAATTCTTGAAATGAAGAAACATTGAACATACAATAATGCGGCCACAAAAATATAGATTGTCTGTTTCGTTTGTTCACAACAGGCTCACATACTTGGCATGCCGGATGTATAGCACAACCAGAATGGAATGTTGGATTTCGACATCAAGACACAATATGTCTCGATGACTCAACAGGTGAAGTCACCAAGAAAGGAGAAATCAGTCTGAAACAGTGTAGACAATCAAAGAACCAAGCAAATAATTCTATATCTATATAACCTGGCATATAATAAGCACGATCCAGTACTCATTTATGTACAAAACGAAATTAGTGTCTATACATGTTTCGTATTTGGCCATTGACTCCCCCTGTGGCGACTCGATATGGTAGTGATACCTTATGATTTCTCGACAGATGCATATGTAGTGAATTCCCTATTTACAAGTATATAGACCAAATAGATCTTTAATTTGGCTGGTTTAACCCAACATCTCCTGAAAATATGTTACATTACAACCGTGACTTGTGAAATACTTTTAAAATACACCTTGTCCATGCATGGATCCTGCTTAGAACAACCATTTATTTACTCAAATGCCTTTCAACATTCAATTGATGTCCAAGACATCCCCCATTTAACCAATACAAATACAAATGTAGAACAAAACTGACACAAAGGCCTCCAGCCCAATCATATATCTATTAATTACCTCAAAAACTTAATTCATTACTCGATAAAAATATGCATTAATTATAAATATATAACTTGTTGTGATGGATTCCAAAATTCTCTCATTTTTCACAAAAATTGAGTTTTACCCCAAAATAAACCAGAAACCATTGAATTACGCAAAAAAACTCCTATAACATGTGGACGTTGCCATAAGCTGTCGTGTATGTGAGTTCCTAAACAGAAACAAGGTGACGTGCTATTAAGAGCGACGAATTCCAGTTTTCACTGACAATAAATTCAAAAAAGATGTTTTTCCCCCAAATTCTAATCTTGCATATAATATAATTTGTGGCTAGTCCATTTTTCATATTCTACATATCCATCCGTACATTTTGAAATATAATACGCGTCTGTGGTCGGCGACATGATTTAATTCGAATGATAGGACCCGTTCATGTATTACTCTGCACCACTACATGGAGTGTTATTTAAATAGCAGGATTCCAGTTTTCACTAATTTTATTAATAGACAATGTTTCACCCTAGTAACCTCATAACCTGCTTAATCCACCGAATCTTTGCTATATCTATTAATTACATCCAAGACTTAAATTATAACTCGATAAAACTGGAAAATTATATAAAGGTATATGCATTGATTATAAATATCTTATTGTGATGAATTGCAGATTTCTCTAATTTTTCACCAAAAAGGTGATTTTTACCCCAAAAACCAACCCTAAAACTATGACATACCTGAGATTTCTATTACAACTGGTGAACACGGTCACCTTTTGTTGTTTAAATAAGTTCCCAACCAGAAATAGAGGGAAATATAATTCAGGCAGCTGGGTTCCATTTTCCACCTTTTTTTTATGAAAAAGCCTGTTTTACCCAAAAAATAAACAATCGTACAACATCTCACAAAAAGGCAACATCGGCATGCTATCCGCTCAATCGAGACGAACATTTTGATATGTGTTTCAGTTTGTTACTCTCCGACATGGTTGGACCGATTTTTCCCCGGTGTCTGCTGCTCCACTATATATGACATCAACATCAACTCACTCTCGATTTAAAATGCCCATAACGTATTTGGCACCAACCGGCCATCCACATATCAAATAGCCTGTGTGAAATTGTAAATATGTCATTATTTATCCATATTGCACATATTACTCGGGACAGCATGAAGACGCAGAGCTAAGTGCAATGATATAATTTTATTTGTATTATCAAATTTAGTGCCCCCATCTCTCAAACGGCACCAATCTGCCGTCTTTAAATCACACGATTAGATTCCTCGTATCATGAAGGAGAAAACGTATAAATCTGGAGGCAACCGGCGTCAAGATAGTTTGTTTTATCAATGTCGGTGCCTTTCTCCCCCTCCCTCGGCGCCATATCATGGAGATGATTATACATAAGTTTGGTGGAAATCGGCGACAAACATATTTCATCATTAGTGCCGCTCCTCCCACTTTTCTGCCCCTGACACCAACATCGTTACTTTAGAAATTATCTTCCTCGTAAAAAGTTACCCCGTGGTCCTCCGTGAAGTTATATAGAACACAGACATTCGCAAATATGCAAATATAGACACCGAATGCATTATCAACGACTCGGCCCTTTCCGCTTCGCTGAGGAAATTAAATTATAGAAACCATATTCGCGCAATGCTACAATATACGAGCCTGGTAATAAGGTGATGACATTGACTCGTTGACGCATATATGTGAATGGAGCAGTCTCAGAAGAATGTATTCACTGCATATGCCAATACCAGACTTGATCAGGCTTTAACCCTTTACCCAACAGAAGGGCCCTGTGCCAATGCATTCTCTTATATATGCGAGTCGACCATAGGTCGCCTCGCATATATAAGAGAATGCATTGGCTTAACACATTAAAAATTATAAAATTGTTAAAGAATGTAAGAAAAAATGGTAAAAAAAGATTGTTTTTTAGGCCAATGCATTCTCTTATATATGCGAGGCGACCTATGGTCGACTCGCATATATAAGAGAATGCATTGGCACAGGGAATAACTGTAACTATCACAATGTGGTCAAGGAGCCGGTTCCAATGATATCCATATTTGTATGGTTCTATTGAGACAGACCGAAGATATTTTAGGCTGTTGAAGCTTTATTTGGCCGGTTTTGGCCGGTTTGTTGGGTAAAGGGTTAAATGGTGATAAATAACAATAAATTAGTTCAAACTTAGCAGACGAGTCTCCCAACCAACAGAAGTATTTACCGGTAGTATGCACATGGTCAATCACGTTGAAATAGACCGACAAATATTTATATTTATGGAAGAGAATATTTCCTCAGTGCGGAAATGACCGAGTCGTTGAGAATGGCGTCTCTAACCCACGCGATCTGATTCATACTCATAAACATTTTTTATCAGTTTTTGGCGACTCTCCCCACCCCTATCCCTGAATCAATCGACGCCACTTTTGACATCTTTAAACCACACAATTAGACTCATTGCGAAATTGACTATATCTAAAATTGGTGGAAATCGGCGACTAAACTAATTCTTATCAAATTTAGTGATCCCCCATCTCCACCAAGACGGCACCAATTTGGCGTCTTTAAATCACACGATTAGATTATTCGTATCATGGAGAAGAATGTATCAATTTGGTGGAAATCGCCGCTTACAATATTGTTATCAATTTTGGTGCCCATATCCCCTTCAGTGAACCTCTGTCTCGAATGACGCCACTTTTGACAACTTCAAACAGCACAATTAGACTCATGAGACCATGGAGATGTGTATGTATATGTTTATAAGTAATCGGCGGCCAACCAAACCAATTCTTATAAAATTTGCCCCCCCCCCCCGCCTCTCACCCAAAGGTCACCAATTTGGCGTCGTTATTTCACGCGATAAGACTCCTTGTATCATGGACAATAATGTGTATCAATTTTGTGGAAAAATTTCTTATCAATTTTGGTGCCCCCTCCCATTCATTGCACCCCTGACATTTGATATTTTGAAGCCCCACCATTAGATTCCTAATATCATGGAGCTGATTGTGTATAAGTTTGGAAGAAATCGACTGCAAAAACTGTTGCAGTCCCTCCCCTTTTCTGCCCCTGACATAACAGCATCACTTTGGAAAATTCTAACCCGCATTAGTATCTTCCTCGTAAAAATGTTACCCTTGTTAGACCCCTTGGTACCATCTAGATGGTCCCCCATGAATTTTTATAGAACACAGACAGACATTCGCAAATAATAGATATAGATATTTAAAGTCAGGTAGGTGTGTGTGTGTTTTGAGGTCGGAAAAAAGTGATGCAATTATTTCCCAATCAACATATTTATCAAAGATTAATTTGGAAACATCTAGGTATTTGAATTGTATCACTTAGTATGATTGGTGAATAAAGAACACTGTATGCGGCACCATGTTGAACACATATTATGCACGTAGCTGATCTCTGTTGCCATTGAGATGGCTGATATTTTTACTTAAGATACAGACAACATTTGCATACTTTCATCACAGAGGCACAATTAATGTATTTTTCCCACTTCCAAACACTATTACAATTACTTCAGGCAGTGGCTAACAATGTCGTATCCTTTCTTGGTATTTTATTCGATATTCGAGCCAACAAGCATGCACTGACAAGCAGTCCAACATGACAAAGTATATACTTGTGTAACCCATTTACCACTTTCTGTGGTATTTGAGTAAACATTAAGCCACCGACCCGCCCGGCTCCAGATTTCGACTAAATTAAACTCTACTGTAATGCATTATACAACAGACAGGACGGGCCGGCATACATAACACATGCACAGTTCGCAGCGCATGGCTATATGCACATATATATTACACACTAGCAGAGTTACCCGGCGTTGCCCAGCCATTTGAGCTATTGACGGGAATAGAGAATACTCTTGCTCAAAGTGGTACATGTATTCTCATAAATTGTATCTCCAAATGGCATCATGCACAAAAAGTCATTCTTATACATGCATTAAATTGTGGCTCACTTGGTCGGAGTGATTGCCATTTTGTATATCGATAAAGAATAGAAATAAAGAAGTAGTTATTTACAACTGCGCTTACTTTAGACGTTATCAGTTTTTAAATCGTCCAGTCGACGTGGTTGCAATTGACATGTGTTTGTTTGTTTAATATTTTCAATTGGGATCAAAACATGAACAACATAAACACATTAGTTCGCACAAATAAAAGAAGCCAATTGGGTTTTAATTACATGTAGAGATGTATAAATCAATCTAGTGGGTTAGACTAATATTTTGATGACACCTGTTTATCATATCTCCATGAAGATACAGATGTTTTAAATAAATATCTCTGTTCATGGTGCTTTACTGGCTAATTATTTTCAGTTTTAGGTTTGGGCTTATTGTACAAGCTACAACATAGACAGTTTCGAGGCAAATTTTCAGATTAATTAATCAACTATCGACTGGCATTTCTTGCTGTCTAACGAATAACAGCATTTCATTGGATCCCGATTGTGCAGGGAACGCGCCAAGGATTGGCGTTTTCGCGAATATTTTATACTGTCTTCATAGATGTTACCATTTTGACGAAAAACATTTTCGACAGCACACCACGGACCCTGCGTTTCGCGTCAAATTGTCTAAAAAGGTGTTAATCAGAGAGCCTGCTGGGTTCTATTTGCAAAATCGCGTACGAAAGGTTTGATGTCCCAGATTTGTTACACCCTAGGAAGGTTCAAAGAAATCGGATTTCTTAAGTTCCGCATTCCTGGCGTTTAGGGGCCAGAGACCACACAAAAACCCCAAAAATTACTTCTATTTGCACTTTTGAGTACAAAGCTGATTTTTTTATTAATAGTGCTCCAGTAATTATTGATCGATGATACACAATTTCTGAAACGAAATTTCCTGGCGATTTCATTTCAGAAGGGGGGTTTTAAAAGTACCCCCCAAAAAACCCCGAAAATTTACTTTTATTTGCACAAAAAGCTGATTTTTTTCCCTCAATAGTTATCCTGATATCGATGGTCATAAAAACCTCGTTTAATAAACGAAATTCCGTGCGTTTTCATTTAAGAAGCACAGGTCGCCAGAACAAAAATTGACCCTACCCCAATAATACTTAATTATATAGGAGTAAGTATTATTGGGGTGGGTAATTTTTGTTCTGGGGATCTGTGTTAAGGAGATGGTGGGTTTGAATTAGGTACCCAACCAAAACCCGAAAAAAATAGTTTTATTTGCACTGCCGTACGCACAGATGATATTTGTTCTTAATACTATCTCCACTATCATCATTGTTCACAGACCAAATGGTAACAAAAAATACGAAATCACCAGGCGAATTAATTAAAAATGGTGTAGAAAATTACGAAATAGTCAAATGTTATGGACCCCGTACGTTCACATGCTGTCAAATTTACCTGGGAAGTTTATCGGAATTTCGTTGTAGAAGCCCTGTAGCTAAGATCTGCAAGATTCTTGGTCAGAATCAATGGTGCAGTAACACCTGGCATTTCATATTCTCATACAAACGATAAAACAATGGAAAATATACAATATGTAATTGTTTTTGTCATTTTTTCGGGCAGAATCGGGGGAACAACATTTTCAAAATCCGGTTTGGGAGAAATTTTCTAGAGCTCTTTGAAAAAAGGTCCTATTTACGTGTATGGCTTTATTGTTAGATATTTCGTTCCTTGTGGAATTATTAATAAATTATTATTGTTGTCATTACAAAATCCAAAATAGTGGACAAAATGGTGTCCGGAAGTGGTCAAATTGTGCAAATTTCGCTACATTTTACCAGATAATTTCCATTTTTTTTTAGAAAAAAAATATACCATGCTAAATCGATATCTGATAATAATGAGCCATATCACGAGGATTTGGCCTTTCAGTGTCCATCAAATTAAAATAGATTAAAAACACAATTTCGAAGAAAAATCAATTATTATTGTAATGCCCAGAAAGGAATTGAACTCACCCGTGTATTGAATACTGAATACCAATAAGATGGCAGATATGAACCATTAATGCCCATCTTAGCAGAAACGATGGCGTCAATATCGAAAATAGGGACACAATGGCGACCGGCAGCAGTAAAATTGGGCAAGTTTGGCTAAAGTTCACCAGACTGTTTCCATGGCATCGAAAATAAAAAATATTTATTTTTTCATTGATTTAAATTGTAACTAAATCTTCTCATATAAATTATAGCCAATAGTCCTATATGTCATGAGATGAGTGTCAAAAGCCACCAGACTTGTATCCAAACATATCCAATGAGTGTCCAAAACCACTTAACGAGTGTCCCAAGTCATCTAAGGAGCTTAAGTCCACGCATCGGGGGTCTCAAACCACCATCTTAATTAATATAGTATACCAAACCAACACAGTCCATAGAACGGGCATCCCCAATTGCCAACCAGTGTTCCGAACCACCCAATACGCATCCCAATCGACCCAACTAGTGTCGCAAACCATCCAAATGGTGTCCAAACACGCCCTAATGAGTAATCCAAACCATCCAACGATTGACAACATATATCATCCAGAGAATATCCCAAATCATGCACGTGGTGTCCCAAACCTCACAACGAGCATCTCAAACCATCAAATGAGAACCCCACACCACCCCATGTGTGTCCAATAACACCAATCAATGCGTGTTCATACCCACCCAACGGCCGTCCCATTACATGCAATATGACGATTGCCCCAAACCACCAGGACCAAGAGTGTCTAAAACATCTGCCTGGATCTAATACCACCCCATGCAGAATGTCCCACACCATTGAATGATTGTCCCAACTATTATACAAAATCATCCATCTAATATCTCAAACAACCCAGCGAGTGTCTCTTGTTTATAAACCCATTGGATGGTTTGGAACACTCGTTTGATGGGCTTAACCCTTTAATGACTGTAGCTTCTTGAAATTTTGCGAAAATCCTGTGCCATAGGGCGCATCGCATATATAAGAAAATGCATTGGCCTACCAATACTTACCTTGGCCATGTGAGCCGCCGACTTATCATAACATATGCAAGACTCTCTATGGGAGACTCGCATATATGGGAGAATGCATGGCACAGGATCATTAATGCTGTATCACCCATCATGAAAGGGTTAAATACTCGGTGGAGGGTTTTGTACACTTGTTTGGATGTATTGAGATGCAAGTTAGTAGATGGTTTGTGACACCATTTGGATGGATTGGGAACTCAATGGCTGGTTTTTGATACTAGTTTTATGGTTTGGGTCACACGCTGGATGGTTTGTGACACACATTGCATGGTTTGAGACACCAGTTGGGTTGTTTTGGACACTCGACGTGGATATGGGACAAACGTGTGGTTGAATGGGACACTAATTTGTCGATTTTGTTCAATTATTGGGCCATTGAATGGATTGAGACGACTTTTGGTGGTTTGAGACACCTGCTATATGACATATATGGGCATTTTTCAAAACATGTGGCCGATTTGGGTATTCAAGAATAAAAAAATTATTTCTACGAAAGAACGTATCTTACCTGTTTTCCTGGTTGAGGGATATCCAGTAGAACTGAGAAAAGTAAAGTGCAACCTTAATCACCCCTATCTCCTGTCCGGATCAGGTCCAATGACGATGCACCCACACCTAGTGTCCCTACTGTTACCGTTAATTTTTTCAATATAAATATGATTTTGTGTGATATAGAGGTGGAAAATAATAAATGCGCAACGTGTGCATTGTGTGGTCATCAGAATTTGCAAAAATAAACACCAAAAACATGATGCGCATAACGAGTTATGATAATGTATACTAGGAACACCAGTTGCATTGTTTGGGGCACTACCATGCACTGTGGTTTTGAACAATCGTTGCAGGGTTGCGACACTGATCGGATGAATTGAGACACTCCTTGTATGGCTTATGATACTCATTGTGTGGGTTAGGACACCAGGGGTGCTATTCACCAAGCGAGACTATTTTATAAACCAGGTAGTTTATATGGTAGCGGCTGAACGCAAAGGTATTTTAGCGCAAACGACACACGCTGTCGATGGTGTGATTGATCCAATCTATCAGATTTGTCACATGTCAATTGACGCCGTCTTACGACTAATTCATGAACACTCACCGGCCACAATCGGCATGTATAGCGGTATAATTTTTGGGTATAATTGTGTGGAGACTCATGCTTGCGTTTATATATCTGCAGAATGAGTTTCAATGATATTAATGAGGTTTTTTAATTAGCACAGTGTGAAAATAAAGAGCCAAGAAGATAACGTCTCAGAAGAATTTTTTGTGTGTTTTGGTTCTGTTTGGATATTTCCCTGCTATTTCCAAAGAAATTTCTTTCCATGCATCATTTTTCCGGCGCTGGTGAATGGTGCCGGTTTCTTTGTTCTTTAATATTTTGATTCTTCTCTCCACAATGCCCAAAAAAAGTGTTACGCTCGTCGGCAGTGGGGGGAGGGGGTCTGGAAAACAATTGCACATATAGGGCCCAAAAAGTTTTTTTCAGACCCCGAGGGACCCACCACCCCATTTATGCAAATTTGTTCCTCCAAATGTTAGGGACCCACCCCCTTTCTCATGTTTTTATAAAAATTTCAGAGTTTTTTTTAGCCGTTCTTCAATAACTGTGTTAACTGCCTTTCAATCCCATTCCACTCTCCTTTTTTGGTGCAAAGTGTGTAAAATTAAGACTCAAGCAATAACATCCTTAATCGGTAAAGCACAGGTCAGAAAAACGAAAAATAAACTGTATTTCCAGGTGTTTCCTGGTGTTTCCAGTATCTAACAATAATAATAAAGCATTGTGTAGGAACACTGTATGTCACAAATTGCCCTAGACCGCATTATAGCCTTAATATATAGAGCGTGTTTAGTCTGACAGAGAACACTGGCCAGTGTAAATAGTGGTAAACAGGTCAGGGGTTCTACAATTATTTGTGCATGATCAAAGAACTCTTTAGTCTTATCCACCCGGGTGGGTGAGGAGGGGAATTGTTTTGGTTATGTATACACATAGATATATGGTTATTATACCCCCGATATTAGTCGGCGGGTATATAGTTGACGTCTCGAGCCGTCCGTGCGTCCGTCCGTACAAACATTTTGCATCATAACTCAAGAGTCGATCGGTTGTCATATTTAGATGTTCTATGACATGTGACGGACCAGAAATGGGGAACGAATATGCATAATATCACGGATTGTGAGTACCAATGCCTACCAGAGTTATCCATGGGCCCTGTTTATGAAATTCAATCCGTACAAATTTTTTGCCATATAAGTTGAAGTGTCGGTTGTCGATAGACCTGAATGATACGGGAAGGATGTATGCAGATATTACTGCATATCACAGGTTTTGCCTGTCGGTGCATACCAGAGCTACCAACTTGGTTCCATCCGTAAACACATTTTGCATTATTATAACTCAACCATTTGTATGTATATTTGTGCACTAGAGTCTGCAGTATAGTCTCAGTCAGATTTTATTCTTGATTTTAGTTTGAACTTTGAAGACATTGAGGAATGTCATTTCTCAAAGTATCTGAATGCATCACATTATTTCAGTTCATCTATTTGTAAGCGATAACAGTATACAATTAGTATTGTAGTTTAGTCTTGTTGAGCAGTATTTAATTATATAAGCTTCAAGATGAAGTTCGTAAATTCAAGGAGAATAGCGTCACCTTCAGTTGGGATTGTCTGAACAATAAACAGTAACGGCCATTCATCATAACCAATTCAGTTTTATTTGGATAAGTGCTGCAAATTAACATTACTTGCAATCATTAAAAAGATGAGAAATAACCAGAAGGAATGAATTTGATTGCATGCCAGAACAAGACAGTATTTCAGACATTAGAAATTTATGAGATACCCTTTTCAATTTCATGTTATGCAACAATCGGGTCAATGATATCTAGTCATCATTGAGTATTCACCATGTAGTATTTGTGATACAGTTTTTTTTATTTTATAACTATTATTCGGCTAATACAACTGGGTAATACATTAATTTGTTTTACTAAATTACGGTTTTCCACTGAGAAGTGGGACGGGACCCTGTGAAATCCAGAATGTTGCTAAATCTGAGGCTAAATAGTCACTATAGCTGTCTATATAGCCATATGCCAACACACATGATACTAACATGATTACAGACAACATTACATGTTCAGTACTTGTAAATTGTTTGAAAAAAAACCCATTTTGGAACAAAAATTACAAGCACGATTGTTTCGGCCTCTGGACCACCCACCCACCCCGGCCCTATAATATACGGATTTTTTTGTAGACCCCCTCATGTCGTCGGTGGTATATTTTGCCCCACGTCCTTTTCCTCGGTTGCTCATTGTTGAAATGTGTACAAACGCGTACTGTTACACGCAGCATATTTATGTGCATGACCGGTGGTCAATATATGATTGACGCCAATCACCTTGATTGGATAATCCAGTACCGCGCGGCGATGTCTTCCCATCGATATGTCCACCGATAGCTTCGCATTGAGCGTCGCCTCGTAAAACTACCTGGACTATATTATAAACCCAGCCGGTGAATAGCACCCCAGGGGTGCTATCCACCAAACGAGACTATTTTATAAACCAGGTAGATTGTTTGGTGGCGGCTGAACGCAAAGGTATCTTCGTTTTAGCGCAAACGACACACGATGTCGATGGTGTGATTGATCCAATCTATCAGATTTGTCACTTGTCAATTGACGCCGTCTCACGACTAATTCATGAACACTCACCGGCCACAATCGGCATGTATAGCGGTGTCATTTTTTTGTATAATTGTGTGGAGACTCATGCTGGCGTTTATACATCTGCAGAATGAGTTTCATTGATATTAATGAGGTTTTTTAATTAGCACAGTGTGAAAATGAAGAGCCGAGAAGATAACGTCTCAGAAGAATTTTGTTTGTGTTTTGGTTCTGTTTGGATATTTCCTGGCCATTTTCAAAGAAATTTCTTTGCATGCATCATTTTTCCGGCGCTGGTGAATGGTGCCAGTTTCTTTGTTCTTTAATATTTTTATTCTTCTCTCCACAATGCCCAAAAACGTTTTACGCTCGTCGGCAGTGGGGGGGGGGGGGGTCTGGAAAACAATTGCACATATAGGGCCCAAAACGTTTTTTCCAACCCCGAGGGACCCACCACCCCATTTGTGAAAAGTTTTTCCTCCAAATGTTAGGGACCCACCCCTTTTCTCATGTTTTTATCCAAATTTCAAGAGTTTTTTTCAGCCGTTCTCCAATAACTGTGTTAACTGCCTTTCAATCCCATTCCACTGTCCTTTGTTGGTGCAAACTGTGTAAAATTAAGACTCAAGCAATAACATGCTTAATCGGCAAATCACAGGTCAGAAAAACGAAAAATAAACTTTATTTCCAGATGTGTCCTGGTTTTTCAGTATCTAACAACAATAATAAAGCATTGTGTATGTACACTGTATGTCACAAATTGCCCTAGACCGCATTATAGCCTTTATATACCGAGCGTGTTTAGTCTGAGAGAGAACACTGGCCAGAGTAAATAGTGCTAAACAGGTCAGGGGTTCTACAATTATTTGTGCATGATCAAAGAACTCTTTAGTCTTATCCACCGGCGTGGTGAGGAGGGGAATTGTTTTGGTTAGGTATAGATACATGGTTATTATCCCGATATTAGTCGGCGGGTATATAGTTGACGTCTCGAGCCGCCCATGCGTCCGTCCATACAAACATTTTGCGTTATAACTCAAGAGTCGGTTGTCATATTTTGATGCTCTATGACATGTGACGGACCAGAAATGGGGAACGAATATGCATAATATCACGGATTGTGAGCACCAATGCCTACCAGAGTTATCCATGGGCCCTGTTTATGAAATTCAGTCCGTACACAGTTTTTTGCAATATAAGTTGAAGTGTCGGTTGTCGAATTTTTAAGTGGTTTGGTATGGTGATAGACCTGAATGATAGGGGAGGATGTATGCAGATATTACTGCACATCACAGGTTTCGCCTGTCGATGCATACCAGAGCTACCAACCTGGTTCCATCCGTAAACACATTTTGCATGATTATAACTCAACCATTTGTATGTATATTTGTGCACTAGATTCTGCAGTATAGTCTCAGTCAGATTTTATTCTTGATTTTAGTTTGACTTTGAAGACATTGAAGAATGTCATTTCTCGAAGCATCTGAATGCATCACATTATTTCAGTTCATCTATTTGTAGGCGATACCAGTATACAATTAGTATTTAAGTTTAGTCTTGTTGAGCAGTATTTAAGCTTCAAGATGAAGTTCGTAAATTCAAGGAGAATAGCGTCGCCTTCAGTTGGGATTGTCTGAACAATAAACAGTAACGGTCATTTATCATAACCAATTCAGTTTTATTTGGATAAGTGTTGCAAATTAATATTACTTGCAATCATTAAAGATGAGAAATAACCAGAAGGAATTAATGTGATTGCACGCCAGAACAAGACAGTATTTCAGACATTAGAAATTTATGAGATACCCTTTTCAATTTCATGTTATGCAACAATCGGGTTAATGATATCTAGTCATCATTGAGTATTCTCCATGTAGTATTTGTGATACAGTTTTTATTTTATTTTATTACTTTTATTTGGGTAATACAACTGGGTAATATATTAATTTTTTGTTACTAAATTACGGTTTTCCACTGTGAAGTGGGACGGGATCCTGTGAAATCCAGAAGGTTGCTAAATCTGAGGCTATATTAGTCACTATAGCTGTCTATATAGCCATATGCCAACAACCATTATATTAACATGCTTACAAACAACATTACATGGTCAGTACTTGTAAATTTACAAGCACGATTGTTTCGGCCTCTGAACCACCCACCCACCCCGGCCCTATATACTGAATTTTGTTTTGTAGACCCCCCATGTCGTCGGTGGTATATTTTGCCCCACGTAATTTTCCTCGGTTGCTCATTGTTGAAATGAACCAAACGTGTACTGTTACACGCAGCATGTTTATGTGACCGATGGTCAATCTATGATTGACGCCAATCGCCTTGATCGGATAATCATATACCGCGCGGCGATGTCTTCCCATCGATATGTCCACCGATAGCTTCGCATTGGGCGTCGCCTCGTAAAACTACCTGGACTATATTATAAACCCAGCCGGTGAATAGCACCCCAGATGTATGGGTTGGAGGACTATCTGCGCAGGTCTGGTATCAGGTGCATATGGTATGGGGCACTACTTAATTGTTTGTGCCACCCATTGGAAAGTTTGAGACACCAATTGGATGGTTTTGGACACTAGATGTGCATATGGGACACACGAATGGTGGAATGATACACTCATTTGTCGACTGGTTCACTGATAGGGCCGTTGAATGGATTGAGACGAAAGTTGGTGGTTTGGGACACCTGTTGTATGACATAGGACTCTCCTCGGATGGCCTGGGACACTAGTTTTGGTGTATATGGGACACTCTTTTCCTTTCGAACACTCGCTGGATTGGTTGGGACACTCATTTGGTGGTTTGGGGGCAATAATTGGGTGGATTGACCCACTCGTTGGATGGTTAGGGACACTCATTTTTGGTAGTTTGGGACAAAACATGTGTAGTTTGGAAAGTCAGTTGAATTGTTTGGGGCACTACCATGCGCTGTGGTTTGGAACAATCGTTGCAGGGTTACGACAATAATCCGGGTAATTGAGATGGCTTGTGACACTCATTGTGTGGGCTTGGATACCAGATACATGACTCGGGTGACCATCCATGTGGGTTGGGAACCAGTTGCATATGGTTTGGGGAACTACTTGGTGGTTTGGGAAACTCGTTGGGTGGATTATTCATCATGCTTCACTCGGGACAATATTTGAATTTGGGGCACCAGACGTATGGATTGGGATACTCATAGATTGGTTTTGGATACTAGGTAGGTTATTCAGTATATTGTTTGGTATACTCGTTAGGTGGTTTGGGACACTCATTTGATGTATTCTGAAACTATAGTCGGTGGATTTGGAAACTTATATGATGGCATATATACCACGAATTATTGGCTTTATATTTATTCGATATTTGAAGATTTAGTTTTAAAAAGTTAAAAAGTTAGAAATTAAAAAAGCACTTCAATTGTTGACTTCCGATTGTCATTTTCTTCGTCATTTTTGAAAACGCGGGCTATGACTTACTATTATCGGATTAGGATTGGACATCATGTATGGTGGCTCAACTGGCACCTATGGTGAAAGTTACCGTAAAATGCTCTTTATGTTACTTCCGGTTGCCATTTTGTCCTCCATTTTGGATTTTTTTCAGTCAAATTATGCATGAAATGACAGGAATATGCCATTGAATCAAGAACAATGGGTTTTTGTTGTAAATGTATGTAGTGAGTGGGGTATACTCCCGGAAATGGCCGCCATATTGCCCGGAACATACACTGTCACCTTTTAAAGTCATTAGCTTCACTCCCGGTGGGTATATATTTCATGTCAGACAGAACTGTATCCGATATACCATAAGAAAGGTCATAACAAACTAGAAATAAAACCCCAAGGTTGCATATTATTGATGCGGTATTCGCCCCGTATTATATTGTTGAAAACTGCGGTCAGAGTAAGAAATCTTCTCAGATACAACCACATTTTCGGCGCGAATCATCGCGTGGAAGTCATGGAATTATATTCGGAAGAAATCGGAACCGCCCGAAAAACGACGATCGGCTGGCACGCACGGTTGACAGAACAGCCAAAACAATAGCCGGCATGTCGATAACCGAAAGTAGAATCCTCAAAACACAAACTAGATAATGTCTTTATTTTTGCATCGATATATCATGTTTTCTAATTGAAATATCGAGAATTAATTGGCAACTAACAAAGTGTACACACTGTGTATATGTTATATATGGATTGTTTGCAAATTTAGGCGTGAATGGGTATTCACAGCATGCAAAATACGATTGGCACACATCCGCACACCTCCGAACTCATCCATGACGTCATGCTTCTCATCGATTGGAAATAAACAAATCGGGGAATTCCTGCCCTTCTTATCAAACGTCAACATATTTGGTCGAATTTAAGATGAAGTTATCTGCAATGGCATTATTGACTTCTGTAAATGGAAATTATTAGCATTATTTGAAATGCAGAGTGAATCACCGATCGATCTATAAATTATAATAGCCCAATCGGGCTGAAGTAGATCGATTGGTCTTCCTGGCATAGTGGTCGCTGCTGTAAGAGAGGGAACTCTAAATTTCTTAAATATTAAAAAAAAATGTTTTCAAATTTGTACAAGTTTATAATGAATATTACCAGTAAAAAATTATACCGTTGTCTTTCATTAGTTTCAAAATAAATGAGAATTTTTTTTAATTGGTAAAAACAGCTGGTCGAAAGAACAAATTTAGAGTACTCCCCTTATCCCAGATTCACTTTATAGTAGCTAATTACACTTAAGCGTAAATTATTTACGCTTAAGCAGAATTAACTTACGATAAGCGTAATACATTTGAATTACGCTTAAGTGTAATTGGCTTCATCAGTTATCTCACCTCTATGGGAGGAAGCCAAATTAACATTTAATAAATAATTGAGCTAAAGCCCCCTCCCATCAAGGAATCTCTAATTACACTTAAGCGCTTAGAGATTCCTTATTGCGCTTAAGTGCAATACGATATTCCTTTTTGTGCTTACGTGCAATAAGATATTCCTTATTATGCTAAGCGCAATTATATATTTCCTTATTGAACTTAATCGCAATTATATCTTCCCTTATTTATATATCGCTTAAGCTCAATTATATCGCTTAAGCTCTATTATTTATTAAATGTTAATTTGGCTCCCCATATACCTCATGTATATTGGTATAACCCGATGTAGGTTACTGGCATTAGTAATGCGGTTTCATCCATTTCAGCTTGAGGGGAGTTCAATGAGAGTATATATGAATTACGTTTAAGCGTACTTCATTTACGCTTAAGCGCAGAACTCATTTACACTTAAGCATAATTAAAATGAATAATGCTTAAGCAAATACCTAACTCCAACTGATTTCCTCTGTCTGAATAATTGAGTCCATCTCATATTATATGGGGGAGTCTAAACCGATGTTTGATTGATGTCTTATTGCCAGAGTAAATTTGAGTTTAGAGGGAATCGCATGGGAGACAGCCTTTTCAAATATATTATTTATTAGTGTAAATCAATTGCACTCAAGCGCAAAAAATATGTGTCTAATAATATATTTGCGCTTTAGCATAAAATTGCCATAAATGTGATCTATTTTCACATTTATTATTTATTTACGCTTAAGCGCAAATAACCTCTATCATTTGCACTTAAGCAAATAGATCATATTTGCGCTTAAGCGCAAATCATTTGCACTTAAGCGCAAATAAAAATCAATATGCATTCATACCCCCTAAATTAATTTTACATGGCTCAGGCCTAAACACATCACTAAAGTTGATATAACCCCACCATATGAGGGAAACAATCCTCCAGAAACCCCAAGATCTGTTTTATGACCATGGAAATGATATAGATCTGTGTAGGATATGTCTCTTTTATGAAATATACTATATCTCTGAGATGGAGACACAAATTCTTGGGGACAGGGATGCTGATCTTATGAAAATAGGGGTTTTTCCCCTACTTCAAGTCAATGAGTACACCATATGAGGGAAGCAAACCCCAGTAACCCCTGATTCCCTATTTATGGCTATGGAAATGGTATATATCTGTGCAGGAGATAATAAAATATACATGAGCTCTGGGAGTGAGGCACCAATTCTTGGGACACCAAGAACAGAGATGCTGATTTGCATATGGATTTCTTTTTTCAACTTTCCAGTCTGTATGGGGCTACTACTATGGGCCCATGATAATATAATATGAGATGGACTCAATCATTCACATCAGAGGGATGTAAGGGGGTGTTAGGTATTTGCGCTTAAGCGCAAATAATTTGATAGACACATATTTGCGCTTAAGCGCAAATGATTTACGCTTAAGCACAAATAAATTATAAATGTGAAAAGGGCCTCCCATACTATTTCCGCTAAAGCGCATATGATTTGTATTTAAGTATAAATGATTTGCTCTTAAGTGCAAATGATTTACACTTAAGCGTAAATGATTTGCTCTTAAGTGCAAATGATTTACACTTAAGCGTAAATGATTTGCGATTAAGCAGAATCAGAATAAATGTAAAAACGGCTTCTCGTATAATCGCTTAAGCATAATTCATTTACGATTAAGTGTAATTAATCTATCAATGAAAATGAATGACCAGTACTCATAGGAGTAATGCTTTATCTACATCATACGGTTAAGCGTAAGTGAATTACGCTTTATATGTGTGCATTACACCTGAGTGTAATACATTACTCTTAAGTGTAATTCACTTACGCTAAAGTGCAATTAGCTAATACATGTGAAAAAGGCCTTCCATTATAGTTATCATCTATCAGAATGAATAGTGCTGACAAAAGCTTGACAACAGAATTTGCCCTTAAAAATATTTCATGGCCAATGAGCTAACAAATGGTCTGTACTGGCATATTGAATACTGTTACCAATTATCGTACTATTGTACAGGTATAATGTAATTAAACAGTTTTGAGTTACAAAAGTAAAAGACAACTCTTTCTGCACGGTACTGTGCTTGCGGCCAGATCATCGACGTATATACATGTAGATCGATGGCCAGATTGATGTAAAAATTCGGTCAATGCGCTTACAATTTTCTATAAATAGTAACATTTTGGAATTATTACCTCTCGATCACTGTTCGATTATAATCTTTGCCACTAACTCGGCCAATGTTCTTCCGTTTGTGGTTTCACGCAACAATTCCATTTCTATTCACTCCCTGTCGAATTGACTACCGATTGCGATGTAAATTTGTTTTTCGCTTTAATATTCTGATGTGACGCTATTCCAGCGAACGGTCATCCTCCCTAGAAGCCATTTCTGAGAACAAACCCGATTCAATCCCAATCGAGTCGGAAGTGCTCGGGCATTTCCGTGACTGCACAAGACAACGTATCGGTTTGTTTTTTCGTGTTATTATGGCGAGATTAATCGGGACGATTGATGAAATAGAAATAGTTAGCCGAATGGCCGTATAATGTGTACAAACTGACTTCAGGATGGGGGGTTTCGTGTATCTGAGTTATTTTATTCACTCTTCCCACAGAATGACGCAGGGAACTCAATTGTGAGGTTCAATTTACGTTTCACATCACTTTAACGTTGAAATAGTTTGAGCAGACATCATTACGAAAAATGAATGAAGTTTTATCCTGGGGGTGTGCACGTTTGACCGACCTGGTTCCCTGGTTCTGCATTTGTTTTTACCCAAAAATAACGAACTTTCCTCCCTGAAACGCGCGGAAATTTGGGCTGTTTGGTCATATTCAGCAGTTAGGGAACGTTTGTGATTAGTAGATTTGTATATTTATATAAATTTATTCCGGGTTCACCTTAAAATTGTGCTTTGTATTCGACAGTATGTGAAAATAAAAGTAAATTTTCGGGTTTTTTTGGGTACCGGTACATTCAAAAACCCCTTCTGAAATGAAAACGCCAGGGTATTTCGTTTCAGAAATTGTGTATCATCGATCAGCGATGCTTAGAGCACTATTAATACAAAAATCAGCTTTCTACTCGAAAGTGCAAATAGAAGTAATTTTTTGGGGTTTTGGGGGTACTATCAGAAACCCCCTTCTGAAATGAAAACGCCAGGAAATTTCGTTTCAGAAATTGTGTATTAATGGTCAGTGATTGCTGGAGCACTAATAAAATAAAAATCAGATTTGTACTCAAAAGTGCAAATATAAGTAAATTTTGGGATTTTGGGGGTACTGTCAAAAACCCCCTTCTGAAATGAAAACGCCAGGAAATTTCGTTTCAGAAATTGTGTATTATTGGTCAGTGATTGCTCGAGCACTACTAATATAAAAATCAGCTTTGTACTCAAAAGTGCAAATAGAAGTCATTTTTGGGGTTTTGTGGGGTCTCTGGCCCCTAAACGCCAGGAATGCGGAACTTAAGAAATCGGATTTCCTCCACACGCAGTTCAGATTTTAAGAAATGGGGTCAGGACGGGTCACGAAATAGAGTCGGGAGCTCGAAAATTAATATATTACGCCATTTAATGTGGTGACGAGTAAGTATCACGGCCTTACACTTCGTGATTTCGACAACACAGGCAAGGCAGACAATTCTGTACAGGATGTTCGCCACACGCAGTTGAGATTTTCAGAAATTGGGTCAGGTCGGGTCACGAAATAGAGTCGAGACCCCTAAAATTCACATATTACGCCATTTAATGTGGCGACGAGTAAGTATGACTGTCGTACTCTTCGTGATTTTGACAACACAGGCGGGGCAGACAATTCTATAAAGGATTTCCGCCACACGCAGTTGAGATTTTTAGAAATTAGGTCAGGACGGGTCACGAAATAGAGACGGAACCCCGAAAATTCATATATTACGCCATTAAAATGTGTGACGAGTAATAATCACGGCCTTACTCTTCGTGATTTCGACAACACAGACAGGGCAGGCAATTCTGTACAGGATTTCCGCCACAAGCAATTCAGATTTTAAGAAATGGGGTCAGGACGGGTCACGAAATAGAGACGGGACCCCGAAACTTCATATATTAGGCAGGGCTGACAATTCTGTACAGGATTTCCGCCACATGCAGTTCAGATTTTCAGAAATTGGGTCAGGGCGGGTCACGAAATAGAGTCGGGACCCCGCAAATTCACATATTACGCCATTTAAGGTGGCGACGAGTAAGTATCACGGCCGTATTATTCGTGATTTTGAAAACACATGCAGGGCGGACAATTCTATACAGGATTTCCGCCACACGCAGTTGAGATGTTTTTAAATTGGGTCAGGACGGGTCACGAATCAGAGTCGGCAGCCCGAAAATTTACATATTATGCCATTAAAATGTGTGACGAGTAAGTATCACGGTCTTACTCTTCGTGATTTCGACAACACAGGCAGGGCAGACAATTCTGTACAGGATTTCGGCCACACGCAGTTGAGATTTTCAGAAATTGTGTCAGGACGGGTCACGAAATAGTGTCGGGACCCCGAAAATTCATATATTACGCCATTTAATGCGGTGACTAGTAAGTATCACGGCCTTACTCTTCGTGATTTCGACAACACATGCAGGGCAAACAATTCTGTACAAGATTTCCGCCACACGCAGTTGAGATTTTCAGAAATTGTGTCAGGACGGGTCACGAAATAGTGTCGGGACCCCGAAAATTCATATATTACGCCATTTAATGTGGTGACGAGTAAGTATCACGGCCTTAGACTTCGTGATTTCGACAACACAGGCAAGGCAGACAATTCTGTACAGGATGTCCGCCACACGCAGTTGAGATTTTCAGAAATTGGGTCAGGTCGGGTCACGAAATAGAGTCGAGACCCCTAAAATTCACATATTACGCCATTTAATGTGGCGACGAGGATAGGATAGGATATTTTATTTCAATATACACATATTAATGAATAATACATTTGACAAATATTATATTGTATATTCGAGGGGGTGGCATAGTCAGACTAGACTGTCTTACTGCCATCCCCTTAAAGAAGAAAAGATGTTACGATAGGCGGTCAAGATTTCTTGTACAATGTACGGCTATATAATTATGTATCACACAATGGTTGCATTTAACTGGATTATATACACGGAGGGTATACGTCTAGATAAATCGCTTATTGGTTACTCGATGGTTTGTCTCTTTCTTGTCAGTGGGATGTTCCTTGAAAGTCGAGTAGGAATATGCTGAGTGAGGTTGATGATTGCGATATTGGGAAAGTCACTTATTGACGAGCTACCACACAGTCGGGACATCTTTGATTGTTGCATTTAATTGTTGCAGCATATTTTTTAATGCCATCGGCATGTAAACGCCGTTTGAATGTGTGTCTGGATTGGTATGATGTAAATTCGTTATCTAAATTGTTCCATATAGTTGGAAAAGAATGGAATGGTAGTTGTTGGGACCAAGATGTTCTTGGTTTTTTTTTTAAATAGTGGGTGCTTTTGCCGGGTTTATGGTCCGGTTTTGCGTTTGGTAAACATGTCGGTGAATGATTCTATTAAGCGCATATGATACCAATCATGCATGAAAACAGCCGCTTGTACTTTGTGGATGTCGTAGATTTTGAGTATATTTTCTTTTTTAAAGAGAGGTACAGAACCTCTCTTTAAACAAGAAAATATACTCAAAATCTACGACATCCACAAAGTACAAGCGGCTTCTATATTTCTTATTACATAAAACTCGCATCGCGCGTTTTTGAAGCATGAAAATTGTTTTGACCGCAGGGACGTGTCCCCATATTTGAATACCGTAAACGAGATGGCTTTGTATTAGAGCATAATATAATGTTTTAAGTGCGCTACCAGGAAAGAAGTGTTTAACTTTATTGATGTGGTATATGGCATTCACCATTTTAGAACAAACAGAGGACACATGTTTTTTGAAAGTCAGGTTTTCATCTATATGGATTCCTAAGAATTTTGTGGAGGATTCGTGCTCAAGATTTCCTACCTTGTTTAGTTCTGTATTATTTAAGTAAACCTTTATAAAGTTCCATTTGTCATCATTGTTCTCTGGGTGTATTAGCATATAGTTGTTGTTTTTAGTATTGATCACTAACTTATTGCTACAGCACCAAGCAAATATGTTGCGTAACTCATTATTCACATAACTTTCTACAAGGATTCCATCTTTTCCACCAGTTACTAGAGTCGTATCGTCCGCGTATGATAAGATATCCATGGTTGTCGAATTTGACATATCGTTAACGTATATTAAGAAAATGATCGGTCCCAGAATTTATCCCTGGGGCACTCCACACGTCACTTCCGTTAATTTAGATTTAATACCATTGAGTTCAACATATTGCCTTCTATTTTGCAGATAGCTCTGAAACCATGCTGTGCCTCGTATACCATAGTGATCTAGTTTATGGAGTAAAATATCGTGATTTATCGTGTCAAATGCTTTTGAGACGTCGAGAAATAGAGCTAAAGTTAAATCTCTTGTCATTTTGTCATTATTTGAGACAACTTGATCGAGGAGGTGTAATACAGGATGGAATGTTGAATGATTAGGACGGAAGCCGTATTGGTGTTTATAGGGTATGTTTTGTTCATTTAAGAAGTCTAATAATCGTTAATGCATTATTTTTTCGAGAAGTTTAGAGATAGCTGGAAGAATGCTGATAGGTCTGTAGTTGGAAATTTCATGAGTGATATTATTTTTTGGGATCGGGACTACTTTAGAAATTTTCATTTTGTTAGGGACTATTCCATGCTCTAAGGACAAGTTGAAAATATGCAATAATGCTGGGGCTATCACCTCAATTGTTTCCTTGATAAGTTTAGTTAATAGACCATTGAAATCCCTTGATACTTTCCCAGTCATAGAGAAACATGTGAGGATGATCTCCTGTATAGAGGTCGGAATTATTTTGCGGTTATGAAGAAAATCTGTAAAATGAGAGTCATTTTCATTTTCATTGAGTTGGCTAGTTTCCCGCCCAATTTTTGAAAAAAAGTCATTGAACTTTTCCGATATGAGTTTGGAATTTTCAAGTTCTATTCCGTTTTCAGTAAAGGTCTTTGGGCTATTATTTGTGTTTCCATTTATCTTCAATGCACCCTTAAGTATTTCCCATGTTTTCTTTAAGTTATTTTTATTTACTTCTAGAATATTTGTATAGTATATATTTTTACTCCTTCTGATTAGTTATTATATAAGGTACGATAACTCAAATATTTATTTACGTTCGTTTCCGTGGGTTTATTCAATTTGCGTAAATATAGCTGGTTCTTAACAATACTAGACTTAATCAATCCAGATGTCATCCAAGGTTCGCGTTTTATGAATTTTTTGGGTATATGTCGACTTTTGATGGGGAAAGCTAGTTCATATGCATTCATATAGATATCTAAGAAGATTTCATATGCTTGGTCGACACTTCTACAAGATGTAACGGAGTCAAAGGTACAAGATTTTAAAAGATTTTTGAATCTAATTATGTTATCAGGACTAAAACTTCTTTGATTAGTGATAGTTTCGTTATTATTGGGGCTGTTTTGTCTCTTTTGGTTAGATTCTGAATAAAATATGCCGAAGTGATCGGATACATCGCATATGATTATACCAGATTTACATTCGCCTTGTAGATTATTGGTATATATATTATCGATAAGAGTTGCTGAATAATCAGTCATTCGAGTGGGTTTAGTTATCCTTGGCACGAATCCTCTTGTGAAAATGTTATTTATGAAATCATTCGTTTTTGTATGCGAGTTGAAATTGAGGAGGTCAATATTAAAGTCTCCTGATATATATGATTTGTGGTTATTAATTTTTTCTAGAATATCGTCAAATTGTTTCAAAAATTGATCAATGTTGGCCTTTGGTGCGGTATTTGGTCTGTAAACGCAGCCAATTATCCGAGAGTCATTTTTTCCTGGGTTAATTTCCACGAATATTGTTTCTATCACGTGTGGAATAAATTCACTAAGGTCGGGTCGATTTTTATAGTGGATTGATTCTTTTATGTAAAGGCATACACCACCTCTACCATCATCGTCATCATCTCTACACTTGAATTCCATAGGGTGATATCCCGGTGTTTGAAAGTGTGATGCTTGCCGTATTTTGAATGTTTCCGTTAAAGCTATAACGTCGAATGAATTATTATTCGACTTTAAGTCGCACAGGAGATTACACAATGAATCGAAATTCGCGTTAATGCTTCGACAGTTGAGGCTGAATATTGAAAATTTAGATTTTTTATTTGGTTGATCTATAGCATGTGATGGTGAAATGTATGCACATTCATTGCAGGTATTAATAGCAGAATTAAAATAATCGTCATTTTCCTGTTCCGTTTCGTTCCATTTCATTGTAAAGTTATATTCATCAGAATCCCGAACCTCACTCAGATTTACGTTATGTGTAGCCATGGATATGACCTATAATGGAATGAATGAAATATATGCCCTCCACTTCAGAATGAATTAAAAATGCAAGTATGAATATGTATAGTCCGTGCATTGTTACAAGAGCTAACCGTAATATGAAGTACATATTATTTTAATGATGTGTTGTATTCGGCGGGTATATATGTTTCAAGTAAGTCCTCGAATACGATTCAGTCAACGGTTAATTAAAATTCTAAGTTCCACGTGTTATTTTTTCATGTGAGTATTGCCAAAAAATGCATATTTGTGACATGACGTGTAGTCTATCTTGACTCGCAACGAGGACTTACGGCATGATAGAAAGAGATAACTCCATAAAATGATAAAACATAGGCCTTTATGGCTAAATGCATGAGGGTAAGCCAATATATTGAAAATACATAAACAAGAACGTATTATTAATACAGCACGAAAATGCATACATGAGTGTATGTACATGTGTGATATACCGACTTCTGATTATCTTTGGAAAAGTCTATTTTGTCTTCAAAAGAAGTCTAAATTCGTTAATTAATTCGTCTTAATGGAGTGCACATAATTGTGCTCAGAATGTTTCGGACCTGACTGTACCACAACATGACATAGTTATTTCAATAACAATAAACGTCACAGCCTGCAGGTCAGATCGACGACCTCGCATTCGGGAATTCGCTGCGTTCTCTCGTGAGTCGTGTGCAAGGAAGACATCAAATTTGAGTTAATTTCTATTCTCGTTTGTTATATAAGTTATTCTGTGTTTACATTCATTCATTCATTCGGATTGAGGAAACGTTAAGCACTTGTTGTTCAAAGACATGCCTGTTGAATAACTATAACTAACGTTCAGCAAAGGGTGCTGTTTGGAGGAACCAGTTTATTATATTTTATGTTACAATAAATCGACCGCGTGGTTAACGCCATTATATGATAAGATATATAAGCAACAATCATCTCTTCAACATCTCCACATATAACTACGTCCTCCCTCATAATACAACATGGTGGCATCGGTAAAAAGTTGTTTTATCTAAACACGCAGACCGTTATAAAGTGTCGAGGTGAGAGAATTGAAGCAAAATGGCGACGAGAATGCCGGAGCTAAACTGGTCTCATGAACCACTCTTGGACTCATATAGAGCTTTTAAAGCACGTATGGAGCTGTTCCTAGATGACAATGAAGTCACAGACGCCGCAAAGCAGGCAATAAAAATAAAGATAGCCGTTGGAGACGAAGGAATGAGACGTTTATTGGCATCAGGTTTGAGTGATGCTGATCTCAAAGTGCCTGACAAAATTTGGCAGCTTTTGGAACAACAACTGGATGTTACTATCAACATCAGTTTCAGAGTTCACCGACTAGAGTTCGCGCACATGCGACAAGAGCCAAGTGAGTCGTTGCAAGATTTTGTCGCAAGATTACGAGGAAAATCCAAGAAATGTGAATTTTCTGCAGAAGAATTAACTGAACGAATCATTGAAATGATGATCATCAGTACGACATTTGATGACTTTCGAAAAGAACTTTTGTCAAAAGAGCGCGGCTACACAATCAAAGATGCTCCACAAAGAGGGTGCGAGTATGAAGCAATGAGTTTATCGAAAAAACACTCAGCAGAATCTATACTGGACACCAGAATATTGATACTATTGTGATGAATCATACAGCTTGTGGAAATTGTGGGCTCAAACATAAACCTCAATCATGCCCAGCATTTCATGACACTTGTAATTTTGCCGAGTAAAGGGACATTGGAAGCGTTTTTGCAGGAAGAGACAGCGTCAAGATGATCCGCGAGGAAAACCACAACGAAATCGCTCTCACTCTCAGAATCGCAGACGCTCATATAGTAGACGGTGAGACACACGCAGACATAATAGAGATAAAAGCCAGCATTATCAAAGGAAATCACAAGATGAAATACATATCGATTCAAGAAATCAGCAAGTTCCCAATGACATGCAAAGCCAGCAGTTTTATTGCATCACCCTCAGTGACTTGTCATTTGAAGAGCATAACCGTGTCGAAGCATATACCACAGTATTTGTGGAAAACAAACACAACCATGTGAAAGGACCCCTCAAAATTAAAGTTGACACGGGCTCAGGGGGGAACACTCTTCCATTACGAACATACAGACAAATGTTTGGCAATAAACCATTCAACTGTGTTTTGGAGAATGAACCTACTGTGAAACTCACATCATATAGTGGTACAGCTATCAAGTGTTTTGGTTCAATCAAATTTGAAGTTTCCGTGATGGATTCACCAGACACATTTCTGCAGAAGTTTTATGTTGTAGATGTGCCTGGCCCTGCTATTCTGGGATTGCCAGCCTGTGAAAAGCTTGATATTGTGAGGCTGAACATTGATTCTATCAAATATCCACTTGCGTGTGACATTCATAAACACCAACACGAAAGCCAATCTGAACAATCAGACCACAATAAACGTGACATTCTTCCTAGGAGTAAGGAATGTGATAGTAAACAGGGTGTTGGACAGGACAACTATGTTCGACCACATGAATGTGACATACACAATGATATTGAAAAACGATCATATGGATGTGAGATATCAGAAACTCAAAGCGATCAACAACAGGACTGCAAAATGCAATCAATAAAATTCCCTGATATGTGTAACAACAGAAATGGACAATCACCAACTCACACGACATCAGTTACATCAATGGCCGATCTTAAAAAAATCTTCCCAGATTGCTTTGACGGAATTGGTAATTTTAAAGGCGAGGAGGCATTGCATATAAAAAAGGTGCCAATCCTTTCATTGATGCACCTAGACGGGTATCTGTGCATCTTGAACAGCCTATAAATGATGCTTTAAAGACATTGGAGGAGCAAGGAGTAATTCGGAAAATAAATCACCACACTCAATGGTGTTCGTCACTGACTTATGTCACTAAAACTGATGGGAGCCTCAGGATATGCCTGGATCCACAGAAACTCAACCAAGCTTTAGAGAGATGTCCGCACAAAATTCCAACTATTGAAGAAATTACACCTAAGTCTGCCAAAGCCAAAGTGTTCTCAAAATTGGATGCAAAAGCAGGATATTGGGGAATAAAACTGAATACAGAGAGCCAGGAACTAACCACATTTCGAACGCCTTTTGGGAGGTGGTGTTGGATGCGCCTCCCATTTGGTTTATGTGTTAGTCAAGATCTATTTCAGCAACGAATGGATGCAATAATAGAACAATGTGAAGGCTGTGTAGGTATAAGCGATGATATGATCATATACGGCGAAGACGAAGTTCAACACGACCAGAGACTGTTAAAGTTTATGCACATTGCTCGAAAGGAGGGACTACGGCTCAATTCAGAGAAGTGCGTTATTAAAACGAACAGCATTTCATTCTTTGGCAGAGTATTCACTGACAAAGGTGTGTTTCCAGATCCGACAAAAGTCGAGGACATTAAGCAAATGCCTATTCCCAGAGACAAAAAAGAGCTACATACATTCCTCGGGATGGTTACATTCTTATCACCACACGTTCCGAATTTTTCCGAACACACATCTGTATTGCGTGACTTGCTGAAACAAGAAGTCCCATTTGAATGGTCGGAAGACCATACGCATGTGTTCGAGATGATGAAAGAAATTATTGCGGGTAGTATAGCGCTGCAATACTTTGACCAATCTGCTGAAACTGTTCTCGAAGTTGATGCAAGTGAAAGAGGCCTTGGGGCTGCAATTATTCAAAATGGGAAACCTGTAGCATTCGCGAGCAAAGCTTTAACACCCACTCAATCAAACTACAGCAATTTAGAACGTGAATGTCTTGCTGTAATATATGGCATCCAGAGATTTCAACATTTGTTGTTTGGTAAACATTTTAATACCATCACAGATCACAAACCATTGGAAGTTATTTTCCATAAGCCCATTCATACTGCACCACCAAGACTCCAGCGGATGCTTATCAAGGTGCAGGGGTATGACTTTGATGTCAAATATCGCCCAGGCAAGGAAATGGTATTGGCTGACGCACTTTCCAGATTACCAAACATTAACAAAAGTCAGGCAGTCGAGCTGGACACACGAGTGGACGGTGTCCATTTGGATGTGATTGACGACATTCGTTTGGACATGATTAATTTCTCGCCCGACAAGCAAACTGACTTGCGAACAGAAACAATGCGAGATTCAAGTCTCAGTAGCTTGGCGGAAGTCATATTTACCGGATGGCCAGATTCGGTAAAAGATCTTCCCAAGGATTTGCGACAGTATTACAGTTATCGTGATGAGCTTGCTGTGGAAAATGGTATAATATTCAAAGGGAGAGAAGTGTTAATTCCGACATCAAGACACAGTGACATTTTAAAACAGTTACATCAGAGTCACCAAGGAATTGAGAAAACAAGAAGGCTTGCAAGAGAAAGTGTTTATTGGAATAACATAAACAAGGACATTGAACTCTTGTGTAAAAATTGTTCATATTGCCAAGAGTTACAACCCCAGCAACAAAAGGAACCGCTAATCTCACACGAAAGGCCGAGTGCTCCGTGGATTAAATTAGGGACTGACCTGTTCGAGATATATGGCAAAGATTTTCTGATCATCAGTGACTATTTTAGTCGTTATCCAGTTGTGAAAGAATTGCGATCAACCAGTTCTGATGCAGTTGTTCTTGGGGAATACAGCATGTCACAAGCAGTCCGAGATTCCCACAGTCAAATGGTTTTATTGAACGTCAGATTCGATACATCAAACCAATCATCAAAAAGTGTTTGAAATCTCGGAGCGATATAAATGCAGCACTGCTAAATGTTCGAGCAACGCCGCTCGACAACGTGATGCCGAGCCCTGCTGAGCTTATGTTTGGCAGACCGATTCCGACAGTGCTTCCCAGTCAGCGCACCGACCATTCTGGTGTGATATACAGGGATCATATTAAACAACAATGTGATAAACAGGAACAATATGCGAACCAGAAATGTAAGAGTTTAGCACCTTTGCTACAAGGCCAGAAAGTGCGTGTTCTCGATAAGCAGCGCAGGGTGTGGTTCCCAGCGGAAATCATACAGGAACGCAGCAATCGTTCGTACGATATTGAAATGCCAAATGGCAGAGTGCTTACTCGAAACAGAGTACAAATCAGAGAGGATACGAGTTTGTGCGATGATTCTGGACAGGAAACCGATGTTTCTCCAGTTATTCCTTCCAGTCACCACGAAACTGCCAGTTCGCAGCCAGTTAAGCCACTTGTGTGTGAGACCCGTGACAAGGTACCACCATTGCCAACTCCTGGAAATGATAACGATCATTATCACACACGATCAGGGAGAAACGTAAAACTTCCAAAACGATACTCGGATGAGTGAGCATAATCCAGATTGTGCTAATTTAATTTTAACTGTTTATGTTCAACAGCCTGTTATTCAAGGGGATGTTGAATAACTATAACTAACGTTCAGCAAAGGGTGCTGTTTGGAGGAACCAGTTTATTATATTTTATGTTACAATAAATCGACCGCGTGGTTAACGCCATCTATTATATATTTTGAAAGATCTGTGTGTGTATGTATGTGTTTGTTTGTGTGTGTGTGTGTGTGTGTGTGTGTGTGTGTGTTTGAAATCGATGGACTCGAAAACGACTAAGCCAATTTCGATGAAATTTGGTATTTGGATGTGTTTTCGGCCGGAGACGAACATAGGCATATTTATTTGTCCGTGCGAGGTCAACTTTTCACGTGCGGAGGTCAAATCTATTTTTACGCCGTTTTTGCGCTAATATATTTCAGTTCGGTGCTCACAAATCGATTCGATATAGTGCGAATAATAAATTGCCAGTCATATAATTTGCACGGTTAGAATCTGTGTGGCTTCATCTTTCCAACGATATATAATATGTATGTATCCGTTTTAGTTATCTGCCTCAATTATTAGGTACAAGTGGTACGATGCTTTTATCAGGATAAAATCAATGCGTAATTTCTATGACGTCGTCAGAGGTCATAAAGTTAGATTACGTTAACTCTCACCCTGCCGATGCATTTGACTGTGTCGCGTTAACTCATCACCGGCCGAGGTATCCGCAAATGACATTGGGCTATATATCTCGGAAACGGGTGTAGCTATCGACTTGAAATTTGGTATGTGAATGTATCTTGCCCCGGATACGAATTTTATCGGGTCGCCGAGCACGTGCGACGCCAGCTTCGCGCATGCGCAGACGAGATCTCGGAAACGGGTTGAGATATTGACTTTAAATTTGGTATGTGAATGTATCTTACCCCGGATACGAATTTTATCGGGTCGCCGAGCACGTGCGACACCAGCTTCGCGCATGCGCAGACCAGATCTAGGAAACGGGTGGAGCAATCGACTTGAAATTTGGTTTTTTAATAGCCCGGACGAAGTCGGGTCACCTTCTAGTCTATTATATATTTTGGAAGATCTGTTTGTGTGTTTGTGTGTGTGTTTGTGTGTAATCGATGGACTCGAAAATGGCCCAGCCGATTTCGATGAAACTTGGTATGTGGGGGTATTTTCGGGTCAGGACTAACATAGGCCTATTAATTTGTCCGTGCGAGGTCAACTTTTCACGTGCCGAGGTCAAATCTGTTTTTACGCCGTTTTGCGCTAATATATTTCAGTTCGGTGCTTACAAATCGATTCGAAACAGCGCGAATAATAACATGCCAGTCATAATAATGACACTATGAGAATCTTTCGTGTTTCCTCTTTCCAACGATATATAATATGTATGTATCCGTTTTAGTTATCTGCCTCAATTATTAAGAAGAAGTGGTACGATCTTCTATCAGGGTAAAAACAATGCGTAACTTCTATGACGTCGTTAGAGGTCATAAAGTTAGATCACGTTAACTCTTAACAGGCCGATGCATTTGACTGTTTCAGACGTCTTGGCGATATCTCGGGCACCGATGGTAATTTATCTTTACGTTGAAACTTGATAATTAATGAGCGTGTGTATATGAGGCGCGTTTATATACTTCAGTGGAAATCAAATCGGGTTAAACTGGCGGATTTTTACGGACGAAATTTGATGCATAGGGTATCTCGGTATCCGCTGGGCCGATTTCCCGGTATCCGCTGGGCCGATTTCCACCATTTTTGGGGTGTTGGTGTTTGACCCCACCTAACCTTGACCTTCAAAATGGTCAATTCAAGGTCAAATCGGGTAAAACCGGATGGATTTCGACGGGTACTTTTGTCGGGTAATTTTGTTCGGGCACTGTGTTTTGGACGGGTCAAATCGTGACCCCACTTGACCTTGGCCTTCAAAATAGACAATTCAAGGTCAAAGCCCGGACGAAGTCGGGTCACCTTCTAGTTATATATATAAGCAACAATCATCTCTTCAACATCTCCACATATAACTAAGTCCTCCCTCATAATACAACAATGCCTTCAATGCTATACGAATGGATTCGACTAAAACACGTGGTACCGGTAGCTACAATATGCATCCATTGCAGGTGATTAACCCATTGACCCAGTATTGAGTTGACTGGCAAACATCATTAGTTGAAGGCGTACGTTTCAGTCATGTCCATTATGAACAAATGCAATGTACAATATGTAGGCTACCATAATGTGAAGTAAGTATTAATAATTAATAATTGATAATTACTATATATACCGGTATAGCCAATTTGAAGTTGTGTATGTTTATATACCTGTGTACATGCACATGAATGCATATCTTCTGTTTTGTCCTTTAGACATATTATAATACCTTATTTGTGGTTATCTATATAGTATATACAAAAATACAACAAGTAATGTGGAAAGATAATAATACTGACTGATATCATGATTCCAGTAAATACAAAGAGGTATACAGTACATGTATGTGTAGGCCTATATGTATATATTGTATCTCATGTGACTTTGTTATTGAAATCAAGCTTTCCGATTGGTTGGCTACTCGACTCTATTAGTCGTAGTTGTATACTACGCCTTCAAGTCTCTCCCATCGTGCACTATGCATATGTAGTTTTGACTACTAAAAATAGTAACGAACACTACATCAAACTTTGTTCTGAAACTACTTGTTATTTCGCCGCTGATCCAAATTAAAGCTTCAGTAAGGCGAACATCAATTGTCTGAACTTAGTAAAAGTTGAAAATAGTAGTTTCCTACTGCTAAATCAAAAGTTTTCTCTGGAGTCCCGTTGCGTTTCCTAAGTTCGCGATACCCCATTCCTATACCGGTAACACTAAAACGTGTGATCGGTTGCCGTTTCCGAACAACTAATAAAATGAACCGAGAATACAATTTGCCGATTACAGCTTGTTTTAGCTGTCTCTTGTAAATAAATAATACCCCTATGCTGTATACTAAGCGTTGAAAAAAACACGCTACTGCAGATTTTCATGGCCCAATAACACCAATCATACGTTCATGTTTCCGGAGTTGGGTACACTTTTTTTTGTAGCCGTAAATTCGTTGCTTCCGATCAGTCACGTGACCGCTCGGTTCGAAAATAATCAATAATTTCGCGGCTCAATTATTCTGATAGTTCCGTGTACAAGAGCGACTTATACTAATAAATGACCAAATTTAATACATTCTTCGTTCGTCCGGGCACCAATTAAGAGTGGGTAAGTGGTTGAAATGTGTTGACATTGGTCTAAATGTTCTTGAGTTTGGTCACTGGTCACCACAGGCACAGGTCGGGCAACAAAAAAATTAATTTAAAAAAACAAACAAATCTGAACAAAGGGGAATTTTTTTTAAAACAAGTTTTTTTTTAAACAGGAAAACAAACATAAAAAATAAACAAACAATAAATAAACATTTACAACAAATAAAAATAATAAAAAACAAAAAATAATAAAAAAAAAACAACAAACAGGCAGCCAAAGTTTTTTAAAAAACAGGAAAACAAACATTGAAAAAAAAAAAATTTGCAAAGAATTAATTAAAAAATAACAAACATACAAACCTGAACAAAGAGGAATTTAAAAAAAAAAAATTTACATATTATTTTTTTTTCTTTTAAAAAAAATGGTGTTTGCCCACTGGTTTGCCTTTAATTTCTGCATTTGTTCGATACAATATAATAATTAGAGCATGACTTGTCGTGAAATACGCCGATATAGTGCATAGTGCGGTTGTGTAGTTCACTCCGCTTCGCGTCGTGAAATACACAACCTCACTATGCACTATATCGGCGTATTTCACTCCAAGCACATTCTCAGCTAAGTGGGCCCAATGGACATGATGTTTCACCGAAAAATCGAAGTTAACCATAAGAGCCAATTCGGTTAGTTTCTTGAAGTAGAGTATCCATATAATTGAAATCTGTATTTGCGGACGTTTTAACAAATTATCCCCTGACATACAACAGATGGAAATATGGGCCTCCAATTTCCCATGCGACAGAATACGTTACATACGTTACCACTTCCGACTAGGCTAACGTCATTATGTATAACACATCGAGATTGCATTCGGATTTGCAAAGTATTAAAATGATCTGAAACTCCTTCAAGATCACAAAACTAGTGCTCTAATTCATTCTCTTCTCAATCCTTGGAAATTAAGCAAATATGTATTGTGGCGGACATGCATGTTCAAAATGATATATGATTATATGATATTATAAACTAATGTATTTGGAAGTATATTATCTGCGATGGCTGTCTATTCAAATCAAGATTTTACTATTAGCATGCGTCTCGTTCACGGTGGTAACGTATTATGTCGCTTCATACATTAAGTGCTCACAAGCTATACATTAAACATAAAATACTCATTTGACATTAAGACAATCAATTTTATTCCATATCATGTCAAATGTACAAGTTTAATACTGTTAAATATGCATGCAATTAACAATTAAGCATGCAGTGACTGCGTAGTGGGTAGGTGCTACTTATACGCTCAATATTGTTTATATAGGCTAAATCTGACGTCTGCGTGGTATGGATGGGGTCTCGACGTGATATATATGAACGTTGTGAAGTCAGTTACATGATTGTACATTGACGCACACATCAGCCGTGCTCTTTAATTTGAAAGCAAGTGATCACAATCGACTAGTCCACGCAATCGTGTATATATACACCTTCCCAAGAAACAACCAACACGCATTTCCTAATGAATAAACAACTCCTGGCATGTCAGGCACGACGTCTATTGAAGCTGCCGAGCATTCCACAAATACACGGATCACATGTGAGATACTCCTTTGAGCTTACGATATATACATGTAAGTTTAAAAAATACGATTTTTTCACGCCTATTTTGGAGCGCAAACCACCAAGTAACTTTATTTGATAAATGAAGGTCTGTTGTTGAAAGTTTTAGGTGGGATATGTGTTCAATTCTAGCCAGGGTTGGGGCGATTACATTCCAATGTAATTGATTACGATTACAATTACTTTTGATTTACATGATTACGATTATTGATTAAATATTTTTCAAATGTAATTGATTACGATTACATTACTTTAGTAAAATGTAACTGATTACTTTGGATTACATCTGATTACAATGTTTAGTTTCCAACCATTTTGATCCCATAGGAATAACTAATGAAATAAATCAAATTAAAATATCAAATGTTATTTAATAACTATATAATACGTAAACAAGGAACGACTGAACAAATAAAACAACCAAGCAATAAGCACATAAACGCTTTTAATTAAGTTGTGATGTTTTGTCATGGAGTTGTGCACCAACATATTTGGAATAGACCATGTTTTATGTGTATTTATTGAATTTTATTAAGTATAGTTTTCATTTCGCTCGAATCCAAAATATCATCGAGTGAAATGTGAATACGCTCGTATATGCTTAGCTGCTAATTTGTATACGAAGCATTTATATAAATGACCCAAATTGCACAAGTAAGCACAAGATAGAGTTAAAACGAACTTAATTACAAACTATATACCGGTACACGGCCTGGCTAAATCGACAAGGACTCACTTTATCGTTCATATTGCATCAATGTGAAATGACAACTGTGGACAAAATGAAATTAAAACATGTGTCCACAAGACACCATAAACACTCCCCCGATCCAAATTCAGTTGACCGCCGTCAATTTTGATGGGGTTTGTGGTGACTGTTTAATGCGTCTTGTGGGGGGGGGTAAATTACAGCACCCTTTCTTTGACCTTAATATATAAAGGAACCGAGAAATGGAATGGGTCACCTACATGAACCGCTCTGCGTGGGCGGCTGCCATGTTCGAATAAGGAATGGAAGTCACGTGGTTCGTATAAGTTTAATAAAAGCTGAAAAATGCGACTTTTTGAAAAAACAGTGGCGGCCATTTTGAAAAAAAAAGTGGCGTCCATATTGAAAAAAAGTGGCGGCCATTTTGAATCAGTCGACCATTATGATTGGTTTGTTGGGGGAAAAAATCTGTCATCGCAGTTCACATTGACCATTTATGTCAAATTGCATGCTTTGCGCCACAATAAAGTGAACGATTCTGTTACTACCGTTGATACATAATTACATGTATAAGAAGGCAGTGTAACTCACCATAATTGATCATAAGTGGTTTAAATTCAACATAATTGATATTTCGTTGTTTTCACTTGGTTATTTTCACGTATCCTTCCAAATAATAGTCATCGTATTTCCCGGACAGAACCGATTAAATTGGGAGAGAACCGACTCGATCGGGAGAGAACCGATCGAGATATCACAATTCGCAGTTTTCGTCGTTGTTATTACTCGCACAATAGGATTTTCATTATGACTACGTTATTTGGGACCATAGATTATGAGGGGAATGGAAAAACGAATCGAATTATCACCTAGATGGCTCAAAAATTGCGTTTCAACTGTCAAAAACTCACGAAAATGTATAATTTGGATCATCAGGAACCGTCACAAATCAGTCAAGAACCATCACAAATCGGCGATAGAACGACTTCCGATGTAACAGTTCCTACACAGTGGGTGACCATTTCAGTCCATAAATTTGGCCGAAATTATTTAAATTATCTAAATATGGTTACGTAGCGTTTTTCCGAAGACCCATAACTCCGAAGGTCCGATTCTCCGAAGGTCAGATTCTCCGACGCCCCGATTCTCCGAAAGCCCATAACTCCGAAGTCCCGATTCTCCGAAATCCCATAACTCCGAAGACCCATAACTCCGAAAGCCCATAACTCCGAAGGCCTATAACTCCGAACGCCCATAACTCCGAAGGTCTATAACTCCGAAGGGCCGAAGGTCCGATTCTCCGAAGGTCCGATTCTCCGAAGATCATGTTTTATCGCTTATTAAATAGTGTACAGTCCAGTGGCGGGGTCAATGGGGCCCTAGGGAAGACCGCCCCCAAAAAACATGTCAAATGTCATGTAAACGTCAGGAAATCCCTCCTAGGCATTCAAATATTCACAGTGTTCCTGCCCAGGGGAGCCCCCGGACCAACGATTGGGGGCGACCCCTCCCATGTATGCGCTCCCCAAATCAGGCCTTCGTGATATGCTTTCGGCATATCAAATGCATGATATATCCCACACATATCCCCCACATATGCTAATTAATGTGCACCCCTAAATGGGAACCCTGGCACCGCCACTGGTGTGCACCGGGTATATTATAACGAAACGCTGCAAGAATGTCAGAGTAGCCTAACATGCACAGGGGCGACAAGTTCTTCCCCGTTCACCCCTGTACATTTTACTCTGGCATCTCATGGGCCAACGTAACGTTATAGAATCTGGTGTATTGTCAGTGGCGGGCCAGGATTCCCATTTAGGTGGGGGCAGTAGGAAAAGTTTGAATATTTTGATGCCCCATGAACGATTTCCGGGCGTTTACATGACATTGGACATGTTTTGGTAGGGGCCCATATTGTCTGAAATAGCAAGTAGAGGTTTAATGGGGGCAGTGGGAATTTTGGGACCCCTTGGCTTCGCCACTGGACTGAACACTATTTAGTAAACGATAATACCCCGATAAAACAAAATCTTCGGAGAATCGGACCTTCGGAGAATCGGACCTTCGGAGTTATGGGCCGTCGGAGAATCGGGCCTTCGGAGTTATAGGTCTTCGGAGAATCGGCCCTTCGGAGTCATAGGTATTCGGAGTTATAGGTCTTCGGAGAATCGGCCCTTCGGAGAATCGGATCTTCGGAGTTATGGGCCGTCGGGTCTTCGGAGTTGTGGGCCGTCGGAGAATCGGGTCTTCGGAGTTGTGGGCCTTCGTAGTAATAGGTCTTCGAAAAACCGGTCTGACACCCTAAATATGCGGGTTTTTCTTTGAAAACAATTTTGGCGATATCACGTACACGGGGGTGATCCAACTGGAACACAAACCATTTGCTAATTGTCATCTCAATACATCCAAAATAGCGTACAAAAGCCTCAATAGAGTATTTAAGACCATCAAGTGTGTTCCATCCCATCCAATTGGTTTACGAAACCACGATACACTAGCTGGTTGGTTTGAGATATTCGATGATGGTTTTGTACACTAGTTGGGACACTCATAGGTTGGGTTGTGGGACATTTTGCATGGGATGGATTTAGACACCAGTTGTTTTAGACACTTCTGATTCTGATGGTTTGAGGTAATCGTCGGGATACATGGGACACCCATTTGGATTGTTATGAACAGTCATTAAATGGCGTGGGACACCCAGTGGATGGTTTGGGGTTCTCAATTTGATGGTTTGAGACGCTCGTTGAGTTGTTTGGGATGTTTTGTAACACTCATTTGAGCGGGGTTGGACACCATTTGGATGATTTGGGACACTAGTGGGGTTGATTTGGGATACATATTGGGCGTTTCGAGACTCTAGTTGGCTGATTTGTGACACCAATCTATGAACTTTTTGTTTGGTATAGCATATTAACTAAGATGTTGGATTGAGACACTCGTTGCGTGGATTTACACTCTTTGGTGGTTTGGGACCCTCGGTAAGTGGGATTGGACACTCATTGGATATATTTGGATAATATTTATGTTGCTTTTGACACTCATCTGATGCATATATAAATTATAGTATAGCTTTGTGCAAATAGAAGTGATTTGCTTTTCAGAAATTGTGTATTGTTGATCAGTGATTCCTGGATCACTATTAATATTATAAAAATCAGCTTCGTACTCATAAGTGCAAATATAGTCATTATGGGGGGGGGGCGTGGGGTCTCTGGAGGAATACGGAACCTAGAAAATCTGATTTATTTGAACATTCCTGGGGTGTAACACATTTGAGGCATCAAACATTTCTTACGCGATTGTGTAAATAAAACCCAGCAGGCTCTCGGTTAATAGCCAGTTATGTTGGAAGGGCCACGTTAGAAGGTTTATCAATCTAAACCTCCCCATTATATGAAAATGTCATAGTGTATATTTGTATCTTTCTTCTGCTCATATTACCTGAAAATTCCTCAGAATTAATATAATACACCCTTACACCAGTTTTTTATAATTGAATGTCATTATTCCATTTAGTATAAAGAAAGGGCTAAATAATTCATCTCACATGGAGATACTTCGAATTGCGTAATGTCCATGATATACCTGGATATACAGGGTATTATGCTTATCCGTGCATGCTTGACGAGTGTTTCTATCATATGGAAATTAAGGGAGGGGAAAATGACGCTTCGTTGGTGCAGGTAATATATGCGTACACAACAAAGAACAAATCGAGTACATGAGACATTGCGATTTAATGACCGTTTCATGCATAACATCGAGATGTCGAGCTATCATGCAGGTGTTTTATGGGCTGAAACGTTGGAATCTCGATCATGAACCCCACGTAGCTATTAATTGTATGATGCTGCAATACTCGCTATATCTATATTTGCGAATGTTGGAAGAACCCGTTGTAAACTCGATGAAAACTCGAACCTAACATGGGGTGCAAATAGAAATTACTGGAAGGGGTGCATTTAGAAACTATAGGTGAACACCCCTAACATGGACCCTCCAGCCACGTCCCTGCTAACTCGTGAGTTACACTGATTTAACACATCATAGCCTATACTGTTAATGACATCAGAACATATATGAAACACAAACAAACATACATGCTTTCACTCTTGCGCATGCACCCACACCCTAAAGATGATCCATGTGCCGGTCTGTCCGAATGATAATTGGGATATTTTCAAGCAGAAACGGTCAAAATCTGAAGCATATCATTCGCATCTTTGACATCCCAGCTCTGGTTTGGCGACATTTCATTGCAGGATCGATCTGCGGCTTTGATACCCGAAGTTATGATGGGTACCCACACTTGGACTTAGCTAGTATTTTGCGAACCGCTCTGCAGGTTGGACAATTTCATGGTTAATTAAACATATATTTTTCTATTGATACACACATTATCCGCCATCTACGACTGATAATTATCGTTCAAACGAACCACCTAACGTCAGAATGTGTCTACTATTTATGATAAAAGCGGAAATGAGTCGGAATTTCTATTAAAGTTATCGGGTGAGAGCAAGCTGTGGTCGCTATCTCATTGAGGGGATATTCCGCTTTGCGAAGTTATGTTTTAATAGTGGATATCACCCCATTTAAAGGTACCCAATCCGAACAGAGGGTCCCCATCTCAACAGATTCCAACAACAACAATCCGATCAAAGGGTCCTATATTACTATTTCTTTGGCTTTGTGGGTAAAAAATATTTGATTCGAGTCGAGGAACCCATCAAACAAAGCTCAGAGTTATTAGATACTGATTTTTGAAATTTGTTATTTACTCGAGATGAGTACTAATAATTGCCTTCAACTGCCGTAATCTGCTCGGGATGTGTACACCAAAATATATTCAAACAGACAAGGATGGATAACTCTAAAATCAAGTGGTAATAATAACGCAATTTTGACTGAGTTCTGGGCCAGAAAGTATTCCCGATAATGAAAAATAATAGATTTCTAAAATCGATATCTAACAAATCTGAGCTTTGATGGGTGACTTCCTCGACTCGAATCAAATATTTTTGACCCCCGAAGCCATTGAAATAGTAATTGAGAGGAGTTTTATCGGGTTGATTGCTACAGTGGATTTATAATAGAAACGGTAACGTATTATGTCGGAATCAAACACTTATTTCAGTGGCAATTCATAAAAACTTCCAACTGGTCTAAATATGCGATGTGTATAATAAACTATATGTAATGTGCAAACAACTGAGTATGAGTAAATAAACTACTCCCAACCGTTTTGGAGATGCAGGGTAAAAGCTTGGTAACGTATCTGTCGCAAAATTTCCGTACCATTCTAAAGTGGCATTACTTATGGAATTCCTTCGAACACTAGGCGGCAAACTGAACTGAGTGGTCATTACATAGATAATTTATGGCCTTCGTGTTCACTTTTACTGAGTATTCCATGTTGTAAAAACAATTTCAAGAGCCATGTATGAGTTATTTCGTCGGTAACGTATTCTGTCGCATATTTTTGCGACAGCCACTCCCGACGTCATAAAACTGTGGAAATTATCCAGGGTTTAGTGTCTATGCACGTGTGCTAACGCACGTGTCTTGTGGTTTAAATCGGCGATATCACGTTCCGCAGCGGATGGTAAAAACGCGGAATCGGCTGGTCGCGACGTTTCACATACATCTTGCGACAGGGTGTTTTGGGTCCATATAGACGACATGATGTAACGTGGACGCGCAGGAAGAGGCGTTATGAGCCAGTGGTGATATTTATTCATTTGATATGATCTTATGTTGTGAAACTTAGGATAGCATGTCAAATATGTCACCCGTTTTCTTTCCGAAAATCAACAGCGACACGAAAATTGCGCATTGCGCCCATTTAGCTGAGAATGTGCCTCCAAGCCATGCTCTATTTATTAAGTAGTAAGGCCAAGGGGTAAGGTGGCACATGGCATTTTTCTATATTAAAGCAGGGTTCTAAGTCTGACATAATGCTTTGAGTGTTATTCCAATACAGTGACACATGTCATATATAAACTTTTATGACACATCATGGGATGTATGTGCTGGTTAATCCGCATATCTAAGGGTATTTAAAGTGGCCTACAATGCCCTACATGCATGCCATCATGAGACATTTTATCTATACATTGTAATCTAAACACCAGTAAATACAAACAAATTTGGTGCGTCAAATAATTTGTACATACATTAGTTATAGTGCGTATGTGTCAATTCATTCATACATTCACAGATAAAGTGGCACATTTCATATCATGGGTATTTTTTCTATAATAGAGCACCATCCAGTTTAAGTCTGGTATACATGGTGTGTTGTGTAATAGTCGAGTAAAACAAAAGATTTTGTGACCCATCATGGGATTTGTAATTATGTATATGTAGATTCATTTGTACTACGTACATGTAGATATACAAAGGTAATAAGCAGTGTATGCCATTCATCACGATTCATGAGTATATCGTGGTAGGCCAATATGGAAAATTCTAGATATCTAGTGCACGTATAAATAAAGAACCTATATATAAATTATAATAGAGCATTGAATATCATAGTTATGTATAAGTTCAAGGTAGTCAGATAAAGGATCATCTTTTTCGAAAGTAATCGATTAATTTCATATTAAGAGAGCAAACAAAAATAAAAAATAAAAAATAAAAAATATTATTAAAAAAAAATAATAATAATAAATAAAATAATAATAATTAGATATGTGCAAAGTGTTAAGGACCTGACTGTACCAAATCGACCATTGCAATAGACCTCGCAACCACAGCAGAACCACGAACGAGCAACCCCTCAGGACCCAGTCGGAAACATGGCCCGCCGCCACTCATCGGGAAGCTCTCAGTGAGAGCTTTCAGATGAATGGCAACAAGCCATACCCCCAACCAAATCGCGAGAAGCCTCCCACAACTCTGCCGTGTCTATGGAGTCGATTAATTAGGGCATTACTGTATATGATGATTCATTCGAGCTACCCACAACTCTGCCGTGGCTATGGGATTAATTAGGACATTACTGTATTTGATGATTCATTCGAGTATCCAGGATTAAAATCGACGCATGGCATTCATAGAACTTTTTTCTATTTATGCGCAAAATCTTAAATGTCTGGAATGGTTCTCTGTGTATGATTCCAGCATTAAATTCATGTATATATATTTTTTTCCATCTAGCACGAGCAACCCCTCAGGACCCAGTCGGAAACATGGCCCGCCGCCATTCATAGGGAAGCTCTCAGAAGAGCTTTCAGATGAATGGCAACAAGCCATACACCCAACCAAAACCCGAGAAGCCACCCACAACTCTGCCGTGGCTATGGAGTCGATTAATTAGGGCATTACTGTATATGATGATTCATCGAGTATCCAGGATTAAAGCGACGCATGGCATTCACAAAACCTTTTTCTATTGATGCGCAAAATCTTAAATGTCTGGAATGGTTCTCTGTGTATGATTCCAGCATTAAATACATGTATATTTTTTATATCTAGCATTAAAGCGACGCATGCCATTCATATAACTTTTTTCAATTTTAACGCAGAAATCTTAGACGTCTGTAATGGTATTCTGTGTATGATTCCAGTTTTGAATACATGCATGTTTTTTTTTTTATCATTTGCTCCTACAGCCTGGGTTAAAGCAGCACACGACATTCATGAGACGATTTTTTATAATATTATTACATGCCATCTTAAGAAGCGTCTGGCTCGGAGCACTTTGCAAGATTCCAATAACACATATGTGTTATGCCATGATTCGCTTTGTATGATACGATAATTCATATGTGTTGATTCAATCTTGCATCAAAAATTAAAGTGACACATTCCATTCGTGAAACTTTTTTCTATTTTTAACGTATATGATATTAATTATTTTAAGGGAAAATATGGTATTTGAGGGGCGTGACATACTTGTAGCATGTGAAAGACCTTAAAGGGACATAGAGGGACAGGTCAAGCAATATTTAAGGACATATGATATTTAAAGGAACTCACACAATCGTAGCCCACGTATGGTACTAATTTATAGGGTCATTGAACATACAGGTCACATGTATGATTCCATTAATAAATACAATTTGAGTTTTCATCATTCCTTCTTACTGGTAGGTAACTTAAAGTGGCACATGGCATTCATGAGGCAATTTTATTTAATAACGCGCCGTCTTAGGAAGTTTATGGCATGATTCGCTTTGTGTAATTCTGATCATACATATGTGTAAATTCATTTGTGCATCAGGGATTAAAGTGACAAATTATATTTGGGAGACTTTTTCTATTTTAACGTATATGATATTTAAAGGAAAAATATCTTGTTTGAGGGGCGTGACATACTTGTAGCATGTGAAAAGTGTTAAAGCGACATCGAGGGACCGGTCGAGCATTATTTAAGGGCATATGATATTTACGGAACTCACACAATCGTAGCGCGTGTATTGTATTGAAGGGTGATTGAACAGACAGGTCGCACATGCATCGAACACATATAAAAAATTTGTGACATAACATATATCTTTATAAATATAGCCATATATATATATATACATATATATATATATATATATATAAATATATATATACATATATATATATACATGTATATAAATACATATACATACATACTCATATGCTGAGTATATCTGTTTTGAGACAGGAAAAGTGAAATATGTTTGTTTTTGGTGGAATTAATAGAGTCAAAAGTTCATATTGATCTATTCTAATATCACAACTTATAACATTCAAGCTATTTCAGTGAGTGTGCTGAGTTTATCTGTTTTGAGACAAGAAAAGTAAAATATGTTTGCTTTTGGTGGAATTAATAGAGTCAAAAGTTCATATTGTTCTATTCCAATATCATAACTTATAACATTCAAGCTATTTCAGTGAATGTGGTATTAATTGGTAGACTATGCTGACAATATAGAATATGCAGGGACTGAATATATGTGCAATATTGAAAAATTCTAAATTTATACGTCACTTAATTTTGAGATCTGTTTGATGTTTTTTTATTTATCTGAATATTTAACATAAATTTTCCCACCAACTGACCAGGAATCTTCGACAGCTGATGATTCTTTGGCACTTTTCAAGAGTGAACTGTTAGTATCAGTCAGGTCTTCTTTGATAACAATTCCTTGACCCTTCAATGCTTTCCTTTCTCGAATAATGTCGTTCTTTGCTCTCCTGGATATAAACTGACATATAACACTTCTGGGACATTTTTGCTTTGTATCAAATTTGCCAATTCTGTGTGCGATGCTTATATCGCGCTGTTCAATAGGGAGATGTAATTTGTCCTGAAAGATTTTCACTAACTTCTTTTCGCACTGGTCTACTGTCTCTTTGTCTCTTTGGCACTGTCATCCCCCACCCCGAATACACGTATGCTGTCTTTCCTGGTTTGCTGCTCCAAGCGGTTATGCTTGTCTTTCAACTGCTTAATTTCATCTCTCATTTGTGCGATATCATTATCCCTGTCCTGAACTTCACTCGCGAGTCGAGTCATTTGGTCATCCATCTGGTCAATTCTAGTTTCTGCGTCAAACACCTTACTTTCACATTCATCTTTTACTGCCTCTAACTTTCTGTCATACTCCACTTTCAGGTTGGTAATGATGGTATTTAAATTTTCAGTGGTGGCGGAAATCCGGTATAGAATTGTCTGCCCTGCCTGTGTTGTCTAAATCACGAAGAGTAAGGCCGTGATACTTATTCGTCACCACATTAAATGGCGTAATATATGAATTTTCGGGGTCCCGTCTCTATTTCGTGACCCGTCCTGACCCCATTTCTTAAAATCTGAACTGCGTGTGTCGGAAATCCTGTACAGAATTGCCTGCCCTGGTTGTGTTGTCGAAATCACGAAGAGTAAGGCCGTGATACTTACTCGTCACCACATTAAATGGCGTAATATATGAATTTTCGGGGTCCCGTCACTATTTAGTGACCCGTCCTGACCCCATTCTTAAAATCTGAACTGCGTGTGGCGGAAATCCTGTACAGAAGTGCATGCCCTGCCTGTGTTGTCGAAATCACGAAGAGTAACGCCGTGATACTTACTCGTCACATATTTTAATGGCGTAATATATTAATTTTCGGGGTCCCGTCTCTATTTCGTGACCCGTCCTGACCCAATTTCTAAAAATCTCAACTGCGTGTGGCGAAATCCTTTACAAAATTGTCTGCCCCGCCTGTGTTGTCAAAATCACGAAGAGTACTGCCGTGATACTTACTCGTCACCACGTCAAATGGCGTCAAATTTTCGAGGTCCCGACTCTATTTCGTGACCCGTCCTGACCCCATTTCTAACAATTTGAACTGCGTGTGGCGGATATCCTGTACAGAATTGTCTGCCATGTCTGTGTTGTCGAAATCACGAAGAGTAAGGCCGTGATACTTACTCGTCGCCACTTTAAATGGCGTAATATATGATTTTTTCGGGATCCCGACTCTATTTCGTGCCCCGTCCTGACCCAATTTATAAAAATCTCAGCTGCATGTGGCGGAAATCAGGTTTGAAATGGTTCACCCTGGCTGCGTTGTCAATATCACGACCAGTAATACCGTGATACTTACTCGTCGCCACAATAAATGGCGTATTATATATGAATTTCCGGGGTTCCGACTCTATTTCTTGACCCGTCCTGATCCCATTTCTTGAAATCTGAATTGCTTGTAGCGGAAATCTTGTTTGCTATGGTTCACTATGACTGCGTTGTCAAAATCATGACGAGTTATGCCGTGATATTTACTCGTCGCCACTTTAAATGGCGTAATATGGGAACCGGTCGGGCCACATTTCTCAAAACTGCACGTGATGGGAATACTGTTTGGAATGTGACCATGTAGATAAAAGTGTTCCGTCTTATACCTATACAAACTAAATTTCAAATGGATATCCCCATTACTCCACGGAATGCGCGTTCAATGTAAAGTGCTTGAAGGTCAAGATCACGCAGCACGAACTTGTCTGTAGCGTATAAATATTCCCCGGGTCAAAATAGTTCCACATACGAAGATTCAGCCTAATCGGTCAAACGGTTCTCGAGTTCTGAATTAGTATATAAAAACCGCAAATTTGTACGCCTGATAAACCTCGTGAAAAATCGTACCTATATAGATATAGATATATATATATATATATATATATATCTATATCTATATTTGCGAATGTCTGTCTGTCTGTCTGTCTGTCTGTCTGTCTGTCTGTCTGTCTGTGTTCTATAGAAATTCACAGGGGACCATCTAGATGATGCCAAAGGGGTCTACTAGGAGTAGCTTTTTACGAGAAAGATAATGGTCGGGGTTAGAATTTTCTAAAGTGACGCCGTTGTTGTCAGGGGCAGAAAAGGGGGAGGGGCAGAACAAAAAAATGTCGCCGATTGCCACCAAACTTATATATAATCATCCCCATAATATGAGGAATCTAATGGCGTGGTTTAAATATGGCAAAAGTCGCGCCGTTCGCGTCAGGGTGCCCGGAAGGGGGGGGGAGATTTTTTTTTTTCTGTCGCCGATTGCCACGAAACTTACATATAATCATCCCCATGATATGAAGAATCCATCGGTGTGGTTTAAATATATCAAAATTGGCGTCGTTTGAGTCAGGGATGAACGGAAGGGGAGAGGGGCACCAAAATTGATAAAACTAATTTTAGCGCCGATTTCCACCAAATTGATATATATTCTTCTTCATGATACAAGGAATCTAATTGTGCGATTTAACAACGCCAAATTGTTGTTTTTGGATGAGAGATTGGGAGGGGGTGGGCACTAAATTTGATAATAAGTCGCCGATTGCCACCACACTTATACAAAATCATCCCCATGGTATGAGGAGTCTAATGGTGTGGCTTTTATCTGTCAAATGTGGCCTCATTCGAGTCAGGGTTGCATTGTAAGGGACAGGGGCACCAAAATTTATGCACAATTTTTTTAGCGCCAATTTCCACCAAATTGATACACGTTCTTATCCATGATACGAGGAATTTAATCGTGATTTAAAGACGCCATAGTGGTGCTGTTTGAGTGAGAGATGGCGAGGGGAGGGATTGGCACCAAATTTGATAACAAAAATTGTTTAGTCGTCTGTCAAATGTGGCCTCATTCGAGTCAGGGTTGCATTGAAAGGGACAGGGGCACCAAAATTGATGCACAATTTTTTAGCGCCAATTTCCACCAAATTGATACACGTTCTTATCCATGATACGAGGAATCTAATCGTGATTTAACGACGCCATAGTGGTGCTGTTTGAGTGAGATATGGAGAGGGAGGGATTGGCACCAAATTTGATAAAAAAATTGTTTAGTCGCCGATTATCACCAAATTTATAAACAATCATCTCCATGATATCAGGAGTGTAATCGTGTGGTTTAAGGATGTCACAAGTGGGACCATTCGAGTCAGTGGTGTATAGAGATGAGAGGGACACAAAAAATTATATCTATATGTTTAGTGCCGATTTCCACCAGATTGATACATATTCTTCTCCGTGATACGAGGAATCTTATCGTGTGGTTTAGATACACCAAATTTGTGCCCTATGGGTGAGAGATATGGGGACCTTAAGTTTGATAGGAATTTGTATACTCGCCAATTTACACCAATTTCATATATATGCATCTCTAATCTCTAATGAGTCTTAGTGTGTGCAGCTTGAGCGCGAAATAGGGACGGGAGGGTCACCAAAACTGATACAAAATATTTTTAGTACCAATTACCATCAAATTCAGACACGTTCTTCTCAAATGATACAAGAAATAAAATCGTGCTGTCTGTCTGTCTTTTTGTCTGTCTGTGTGCTTTCTATATATAACTTCACGCGGTACAATCGAGATGGCACCAAGGCGTTCTAAGAGGGGTAAGTTTTTACAAGGAAGATAATGGTGCGGGTTAAAATTTTCTAAAATGATGCTGTTGATGGGAGGGGAAATTAAAAAAATATGGTGAAATAGTTTTGTCGCTGATTTCCACCAAACGAATACATAATCCCCTTCGCAATATGGCATTGTTTGAGTCAGCGTTGCATCAACAATTGATTTAATAAACCAAATTCCACCAAATTCATACCCGTTTTTCTCTAATGATATACCATGAATTAAATCACATTTGGTGTCATTTGTGTCACGGATGGCGAGCGGATATGCACTATCATTGATAAGATTGCTATTCGCCGATATCCACATATAAGTTATATACAGTCACCAGGCCATATCCATATCATTTTAAGTAGTTGGGCGTTCACATTTCACAATCCCGACATATGGTGACCCACATAAGTCACTTGAACAATTATATCTTCTTAACAGTCATATTTATATGGGAATTGCAATCAAGGCATTCACACAATGAGCTAGCAAAAAGAGATAACTAGAAGAAGCATTAAACGTATATTTATCATTCTATTGAAGAGATACATATATTCGTGCAAACTGAGAGACATCGAACCGTCAGAGGATTGCATATATATAATAAAAAAATTTAGTCTGTTCCATTCAATACAGTTTCCACAAAAAGTTACAATTTGTCAAGAGATATGGAAGGCCTGTTCAAAAATAGTGGTCACAGTGTGCAGTCAAATATAGTTTCTTCTGATATACAAGAAAATGCAGTTAGTAGCACAAGACTTTTCAGGATCCTACCAATACGGACATCTGAGAAGGGTTTTAGAACAGACTCATTGACTGACATAAACAACTCAAAATCTCGCTCTGTGCCTGGCACATGTAGCTGATATATGTGCGCAGCAATATTTCGTTTAAACTAAGAATATTTAGCCAATATATAGCACCATGAACAGAGGAGCACCTGGAAATTTCTTTGAAACATCTGTATCTTCGTGGAGATATGATAGCCAGGTGTCATCGAGATCATAGTCCAACTCACTAGATTGATTGATTGATACATCTCAATATGTAAAACCCAATTATCATCTTTTATCGAACTAATGTGTTTATGATGTTCATGTATCATATTATAACGTCTAATGTATACGCAGTTGTAAATAAATAAATACTTCATTATTGGTGGAACGGATTAATCGCGATAAACAGAATGACAATTGACAATGTGAGTGAGCCACTACTTATATTCCATGACTGTAATAACCATGTTTTGTGATGCTATTTGAATATACAATTTATGAGAAAACGTATAACACTTTAAGCAAGAGCATTGTCTATTCCCAACAAATATCCACAGCATACATTAACCCGGGCAACGCCGGGTAACCCTGCTAGTATATATATATATGTCAGAGTTATGGAGGCACGGACTCAGTATGAGTGTTCATTGCTTCATATTTTGCGTGAACAAATTCTCATTTCTTATCGAAATGGCCATGTGTCGATCGGAATGGTACATCGAGATGTTCCCAAACCAAATCAAGCTATATATATATATATATAAATATGTGTGCCCCGTGGCTTTTTACAATTATATACGAAATTTGAGCTCAATCCGTCCAGGCGTTTTCGATTCCATGACGTACCCACATACACACACACACATATATATATATATATACGGAAGTCTCAATATATATATATATAAATATATATATATATATATATATATATATATATATATATATATATATATATTGAGACTTCCGTATATATATATATGTGTATGTGGGTACGTCATGGAATCGAAAACGCCTGGACGGATTGAGCTCAAATTTCGTATATAAGTGTAAAAAGCGACGGGGATCGCACACGTCGCATTCTTGACAAGCTCTGATCACTCATTCTCCACTCCCAATCAATAAAATCACCGCAAACACGGCGGGGGTTAATCGGGTTGATATTCGCTCGCGATCCAAGAGGAATAACTCTACATTTTTTTTTATCTGTATATGTATATTTTTATATCCATATTCACTTCAAACTGCTAAACCCGTTGAGCCAAAACTTGCTAATACCTCGCAAAATATAGAATTTACATTTTCTGATGTATACATGTTTTGTTACGGCTGAAAATCTTAGTCTATTTCCGAAACATTCAGATTTTAAAGTATAAACTTACACACCACAATTCCTGCTAACTGACGCAGCTATATGGCTGCTGAAATTTAAGTGAATCCCAGGCACTGTGATACGTCCCGAATCTGACGGGACTTCCACTGCCCCAAACCGTGAACGCCAACGACATTGTTGGCGAGAAAATAGCCCCCAAGCCGTAAATATCAACAACAACGACATTGTTGGCGAGAAAATAATTAGTTAAAATTACTAAATACACGCAATCCTATTTTCCCTTTTCGGCAATGTGAGATTTTTCGGGGAGCCGTGATGCCAACAACAACGACCCGAAGTCCTAAATGCCAACAACAACGACATCATCGGGTCAGTTTTTTAATTGAATCCAAGGCACTGCGATACGTCCCGAATCTGACGGGACTTCCACTTCCCAAAACCGTGAACGCCAACGACATTGTTGGCGAGAAAATAGCCCCCAAGCCGTAAATATCAACAACAACGACATTGTTGTCGAGAAAATAATTAGTTAAAATTACTAAATACACGCAATCCTATTTTCCCTATACGGCAATGTGAGATTTTTCGGGTAGCCCCGAGCCGTGATGCCAACAACAACGACCCGAAGTCCTGAATGCCAACAACAACGACATCATCGGGTCAGTTTTTTTCCGCCCGATGTACCTTAAATCATACCTCTTTTAGGGAGGGTACAATAATTTCTCTTAAAAAGGCACGATTAACTCATTGAAAAGCGAAAACAAAGTCATGTTTCGGACCAACGCCGCCAGTGGCGGGCTAACCTGCTAGTCTCATATATATTTTGAAGACCTCTGTTTGTCTGTCTGTCTGTATGTTTGTTTGTCTGTCATTAATACAAATCTACGATTCTCGACCGATCGGGACGAAACTTGGTACGTGTGTGTAGTTAGACCAGGCGGTCGTCGTTGTCGTATTGGCGAGCCCGTGTGACGCCCGCTTCGCGCATGCGCAGACGAGATCTCGGAAACGGGTGGAGCTATCGACTTGAAATTTGGTATGTGAATGTATCTTGCCCCGGATACGAATTTTATCGGGTCGCCGAGCCCGTGCGACGCCAGCTTCGCGCATGCGCAGACCAGATTTCGGAAACGGGTAGAGCTATCGACTTGAAATTTGGTTTTTGAATAGCCCGGACAACGTCGGGCTCATCGGCTAGTATATATATATTTCAACTGAACACATATGACTATGTGTGAGACTTACGTTATACAGAACGGTATTTTCTTATTTGTGCCGCGCATATCGGGACAGTGATCACAACTCAAAATGGATATGGCATTACATACGCTCCATATTTGACAATAAGTTTAGGATGGCATCCAAAGCGGCCAACAAAATCGAAGTTTCGCCCGCTTTCCGCCACAGACGTGACTGAGTTCGTTATCTGGGGACAAGGAAAATGTTAATCATGAGTTCACTAGTAACCGTAAACAAACCGAAGAACCCTACTATTGTTTCATTTAATTTAAACTAATGAGTAATTGATTGTCTTAAGGACTATAGATACTCATTTATTGGGGAATACTTGATAAAAGTCAATGTATAGAAATTTTAAAACAATCATCACTAACATGTGCCTTTTGGGTCAGTTTAGATAAGTAATATCAAATTATATAATTTTTCTGAAGAAATTGAAATTGTATGCCCGTATTACCGAAATTGGTATACAAGCGATCTCGGTGTCATTCAACGCGGGAGAATCTCTGCTACAACATATCCAAAATCCGCTAAAATCCGCTTTGGGCAAAATCCAGGATCCAAGATGGCGTCCAACATGGCCGCCTTTAGTCAAAAGAGATTCTGACTGAGATTAATTCGACATAATGAGAACAAATGTTGCCATATTAATACAAATGTATACATTTTTGCGAAGGTAAAGTATTATGCCACATATCTTTTTTTGCCTAATATCTTAAAGTTCAATTCCTGTTGTTTGATAATGGTTCAGACTGGCGACATTGATTAGTCATATTCATGTTAATTCATCATCGGAGCAATGAAAGATACCATAAATGGGGTCCCAGTCTCATATACACCCTAAAAAATTTGATTTTACAGAACGCGGTATAAAATTCCACAAAAATCGCCATTGGGATTCCAGTCGTATATCAACAAGAAATGGACAGAACTGCACAATGTAAGTTGGGCATACCATTATCTATAATTACTCCAATTCAATGAAACCCAAATTGGCGCTTTGTCTTAAAATGGCTGCCAAAATGGCGGTCAAAATATAGAAAATGGCAGATATTTAGAATGGTCGTCAGAGGGTTAGACCCAGAAGAAATTGGTAAAGAAACGGTTTTGTTGTCATTCGACGCGGGAGAATCTCGTGTATAACATATCCAAAATCCGCTAAAATCCGCTTTGGGGAAAATACAGAATTCAAGATGGCGTCCAACATGGTCGCCAATAATAATGAAAATGGCAAATATGTAGTTATTCACGAAAACCCATTCGACAAAATGCCAATTCGGCACCAATACACATCATTGATTGAAATCAATGTTTTTTGTGGGTATGAGTAGCCAATCACGATTCAAAATGCTAAGATGGCTACCAAAATGGCCACCGAAAATTGTCGAAATTTAAGTTCTGCTCAGAGGAAAGCCGAAACAACACTTCGGTTGTGAGCTAACGATGACAGACCTATTAAACATGTTGCCAATAATCTACTACCACCATCAGTTCAGCTCGAAATGTTCCAACTAAGCAGTATCTACTGCAGGATCCAACACGATGTCCACTTATTACGAGGGACTATCTGGAAATTAATTAAAAAGAAATTAAATTGCTACGAATCTGGATTATTTGAAAACACAGTGTCAACATTTCTACTTATAACGACTATTCGGAACATCAAATATATGGGCATCGGTGGTAGTCCGGAAGCATCAGGCTATAATAGGTTTTCCAGTGCTGGCGAAAGTGAAAAGGACAGGAGGGAAAAGCGAATAATCTGGGGTTTATTTAATTGGTGGGCAAGTTGGTTATCGGAGCTGGGGAGTTTCAAAGTAAAATTATTTTCTTCAATATCAAGAGGAAAAATGAAAATTCGCACGTACATTGTATACCCTTCACACTTTATGTGACAATTCCGTGTCATGCGATTGTGGGTATATACATGTGGATAGAAACATTCTAGTACATATATAGACGCACCTATATCTTCTACACATTTAGTGAATTTCATCAATGATATGTAGACACAATGTGCGTCACGGCTGGATCTGACCCGTAGGCGTAAAGGTATCAACCATTTAGCTTGATTAACTGGCATTTCAAGGTTGTCATTGGATAGAAATGCCACATGAACATGGTGATTAACAACATGTTTGTCTAAGAAATGTGAACAATGAACATGTTATTTTCCGGATGTTAGACAATCAAACTGCCACATAAGGCGTTCATCCATGCTCATCAGAGCACGAAATATGTGCAAATTAATGACACGAAAACTATTTCATGCGGACGACGTACTCTAGACCTACATCCAACGTCATTTCCTATTAACTTTTATTGTTTGTACGGACGGTTTCGAGGTTTGAAAATCCCGCTTGTCCAAGAAAACCTCCACATACTTACGGAGTCGATGTGTAAACAATGTATGGGGATAGTTTCTTCATACATATATGTATTTGGCACACGTATTTTCTAGAACATAAGAGATCACCATTTACCGGAGAGTTGATATCTGGGAAGAGATCAGAGTAAAACTACTTTTCTTACATGTCGAATGGGGAATCCATGGGCTACATTTAGTTCCAGCTTGAAACTTGAAAATGATGGCCGAGCCCGAATAGTTAATATTTCGTCGCATCAGTGCTATAATGTAACCCACATATTCAACTTTCCGAGAAAATGAAGGTTGAAGTTTTTAGACAACATTTCTCCTAATGTTGACAAAGCATGACGTATTGTTGTATTTATCCCAATGAAAACTGACATTAGCTGTTCATTGAACCACATATTGTTTTCTGTTTATTCCCTCGTTTTCTTTTAAAAAGCAATAGCTTGTTTGGAGATATGACATGCCAGCGACGATTCGTTTCCGTGCTATAATGAAGTTGTGTTAATAAATGCAGATTAAGCTATATATGGTGGCAATCGCATGTGTCTGTGAACTAAAAAGTGCCTATTCTACACTATGAAAATTCACCCATGTGCATCATCATACAGAAATGTGTGGAACAATCACAAAATTTAAATCACCAAATGATCACGTGACTAACATGGAGATACTGCCATATAGCACACATTTTAGAATTCACAAACACAAAACAGAAGTCACGTGGACAACCTGAAGCGTCCGATTGGCTGCTGTTGGACATACGACCTCATAGCACGAATAATTGTAAAGATCGCTGGAGATACGACATTTGCTTCACTGGTTTGTGCGAATATTTGTCATCCAATGCAAGGACAGTTTGGCCCATCGGATTGGATTTTTTCTCACGATTCGAATGGTATCAAATACTCATTTCCCGCCAAAATGGATATACGACATTATAGCACTGATGAGTCGAGATTTTGTCAACCCGCGGGAAGCCACCAAAAGATTGAAAATAAATAGTTTTGATGTATATGAGCCACATACATGTATATGAGCCAACTATCAACTGCATCCACCACTCACAACTTCCATTATGTGATAAGCTGGGCAGAGTCTACCATTTTCGTTTTGGAACCATATTAGATAAAATTTATTGTTTCTTTTTGTTTATTTGGTCTATTTGATCAATTATTTTGTAGACAAGATCTGTTCATCCCTAAATATCAAATGTGACCAGAACCCCAAAGTCGATTTTGGTTAAATTTCATACCACATTCGTTATAACTTATTAGTGAAGGACCAGAGTAAACTATGATATAATCTATTAGAAATTCATTGCTGTAATGATCAGTTGACACGATCATTGAAAGAATATACCCATTGTTTCCCAGTTCAGAGAGCAACAAGTGATAAACAGAAGTGATAGAAAATAGTATTTTTCACATCGGGTGGCGATTTTGGCAGCCATTTTTGGTACTGATTTTTAAGTTTTTACATAGAGCTAGCATAATGGCATCTTAAAGAGGTATACATTCGTATTTATTTAGTCAATTTTATTCATCAACCACTACTTATAATGGATTGAATGACACTGTGATCAATATCCGCCATTTTCCATATTTTGACCGCCATTTTGGCAGCCATTTTGAGACAAAGCGCCAATTTGGGTTTCATTGAATTGGAGTATTTATAGATATTGGTATGCCCAACTTACATTGTACAGTTCTGTCCATTTCTTGTTGATATATGACTGTAATCACAATGGAGAGTTTTGTGGAATTTTATACCGCGTTCTGTAAAATCGAATTTTTGAGGGTGTAGATGAGTCTGGGACCCCATTTATGGTATCTTTCATTGCTCCAATGATGAATTAACATGAATATGACTAATCAATGTCGCCAGTCTGAACCATTATCAAACAACAGGAATTGATCTTTAAGATATTAGGCAAAAACTTCAAATGTTCTAGTTTAGGCCGCCATTTTGGCAGCCATCTGGGACGACGGGTTCCATTTTTGCCATAAACAGGTGGCACAACATTTTACCTTTGCAAAAATGTATACATTTGTATACATATGACAACATTTGTTCTCACTGTTATCGAATTAATCTCAGTCAGAGTATCTTTTGACTAACGGCAGCCATGTTGGACGCCATGTTGGATCCTGAATTTTGCCCAAAGCGGATTTTAGCGGATTTTGGATATGTTATACACGAGATTCTCCCGCGTCGAATGACACCAAAACCGCTTGTATACCAATTTCTTCCGGGTCGAACCCTCTGACGACCACACTATTTCAAGTTGCCTATCTCTTGTGTTCAGGTTAAATATTTTATATTAACGAAATTAGTTGTTATACAGAGGATTTTTTGTCAATAAATAAATGATTTTTTCAGTATATAATATTGTGTTGCCAAACAGTTTTCAAGGCATGCTACTACGTCCTATTCTATAAGTTGATTTCTCTCACTCTGCTCATCATATGAGTCATCAAAATTTACAATATTTCGGTTATTGTAGACATTCTCACATCGTTACATGGTTAGTCTGCGGTGAAACAAGATCATTTGTTTGATTCATATGAATCTTTACAGCCAAGGCTCAGTAGTCACAGTAGATCGGGTGGAAGTATAATCCGACCTTGTTTGTAGGACTCAATCAAAGAGCGACCAGCCATGGCTGTCAGGACATGGCACACCAGGCTGGGGAGTTAGTATGATGTGCCAATCACTGATATAGTTCGCACGAAGATGTGTTAAAGTGATTTCTTAAGGAGTCTGTGTCTGCTGGCGGTAGAAGATGTGTTCCAGTGTTCGGTTATACAACATAAGAACGGGTGTGTTTATTTGTCGAATTGACATTATGGCCCATTATAATATAGCCCACATGCAAACTTGGTATGATATATAGTGTCATCGTCAACATTAATAGATTGCACAAATTGCACAAAATTCGCATCACATTTTACTGATTTTGACTATTAAGTCAAACGGCTTCATTTTATAGGTGTTTGTGAATGTCGTAACCCGTCAACTCGTGAATTGGTGGCAAGGTTTTACACACCTCTTGGACTATACTCTCCGATATGTCGTTCACGGAAATGTCACATGACCAATTTTTGTTTTCAGTATGAAGAATTATCCTAGCTCCTATTCATCGAGAAACATAACATGTTCGTCAGGGGAATAAAAAACAATAACTTGCTTCCGACCGAATCGTGCTGCATTGTCTACATGTAACAGTATACTTGTATCCGCTGCATCACGGTAACATACTAGCAAGGGATCAGGAACTAACTTTAAGCGAACGTTGATATTGACGGACCGTATCACGTGACATTCGACCCAATGGCAAACATAATTTAGTGTTTTTGAAACAGCATGTAGATTCTGCACTCCACCATTCACGAAAAATAGAAACATATCAAGGAGTCTTTGTTGTCACCACCTGATAAATATTTGGCATTATCTGGAACTGTGTCATGTACACAGAATATGTGAAGCCTTGTCTGAAAACCAGGATTGTATTCTCGGGTCGCAGGAAAAAGGTAGCATAATGTTGCTGAAAAAGAAGTGCAATGTATCATACTATGCAACAACGTCAACAATCTACTAATATCAATGATGACCCACTAACATCCTGCCAAGAATTTGTATGTGCTTTATGTGACAAGCCGACATGTATTCAAGTCGATGAATTACGATGAATGTTATCCTGTTGTAAAACGAGAACAATTACACCAGCCTTCTGAGGCAACACGTTTTTCGTGCAAACTATCAGGCAACTACTTGGAACAATAACTCACACCCATTCTGGAATGCCATGTCCTTATAACACTATGCAACTTGGACTCCATATATAGCCCTACGTTGTGTGGCATATATAACCATAGCCCGTCTATAATGCACGAGATACATGTTTATGGTTATATGATAACACTAGGCATGGCGATATGAGTTGTCCATAAAGTATGTCCCTTTACCTATTGCCCGTTTGAGTGTCATGTAAATAATTTTATCCCCTGGACGCAGGGCGGGAATGGTCAGCACCAAGATGCACATGCATAAAACGAATCTATAACCAATGATGTAGCAAGATTCAGGCGTTATCGTGATCGGCCAGTCCACTCTCGTTGTCGCTTTCGTGCCCGTCGGGTTCGTATTATAGATAAACGCCATGCTACTATTATAATCTTCGTATTGTTAACAAATCCAAATGATTTAAGTTGACCCAGAATATATACCCACAATCTGGGCAGAACCATGACAGCTAAATAGAGTCAAACATTTTCCAAAAAATCCTATAAAGTACTGAACCTTTTGACATGCAGTGTATCGGATCGCCCCGGGTGGCCCGGTCCGTCCACCAGCGCTAATATATAATCAAATCATGGGAGTTCTGCTTGTCTCCCTCAAATGACCCCGTAAAAGAAGTACCGGTATAGAAAGCATAGTTACCGTGCATGAGATATATGGGTGCATGGGATTGTATGGGATTGGTTTTCCATGACGGCCATCGGTGGTCGTTACGTGAGGGGCCCGAAAGTCCTACACATCAACAACGCATCGATGACACTTCATCCATATCAAAATGTAGTTATGGAACTACTGCGATTTTATTGGCTACAATGATTCATGCGAATTGGTGTTATTTGGCCGCCGACATGTCAGGTTGCACTGGTGTATGAAATGTGAGGATATCTGAATTAAATAACCGAAGTAGTGCCAATTTTGACTTAAATGGCTACCCGAGAACGAGCACAGATATTGGGCATTTTCGTCAATGAATTACTCATCACAATACATTAGTTGGGACAAGATATTAGAGTTCTTTAGTTTGTCGAGGAGCACCAGTGAATGCAATTCTTAATGAACAATTCCTTATCCCATATGACCAACCCAGTTAAATTTGTATCGGTAAGTTTGAAAATCTTCGATGTTGGTGGCCGTTTTGGACGCCATCTTAAAAGAATGATCAAATATGAAGTGTCCGAAGCTGTATATATCGTCATTTGTGTCTAGTGTCACAAAATGCGCCACAAAATAAGAAAATAACTCCCTGTAAACGTGAGTCTCAATCATCAGTTTTTAGTAGCCATATGTGACCAGTTGAAATATATATATATATAATCGGCTTTGCACAAAAATTTAAATAAAAATATGAAATAGTTGACAAAAAAGTGATCATGTGATGTTTTATGAATTTACAAATTCTGGACCAGTATCCTCGTGTTATTTTTCCATACCCCTATAAACATTTAATCACAATGTTGTAAAATTTTGAGAAATTAGTAAAAAAAAAAAAAAAAAACATTTTTCACCATTTTCCCCCCAAATTTTCATCTTAGAACACGTTCGGACAAGGTTGTTTAAAATTCCACCTCATCAGTCGCTACTATGTTTCATTTTATGCCCCTAAAGCCTTCTTTGCATGTGGCATTCTAAGTGGAAAATATACAATTCATTTTTCTACGAAAATTATATTTTAGGGGTGGGGTTAAGTGTATGCCCACAGCGCATTTTCACAAAAATATAATTGGCATACCATTATCCAAATTGTTTTGCTATGTCTTTGGGGCAATTTTTCAGATATGTTTCCCGTCTGCTGCATAACGGCCTCTTGGGGGACAAAAAGGTACATTATGGAAGTACATTGGAAGTATGGGTACATATTCTACTGCCCTATTGTCTTCCGACATCAAAGGAGATCAAAGGAAAGTACCCCGCCCCCGCACCGTATGACGTAACGACGTAGTGTGTAAACAAAGATCAAAGTACCACCGCCCCCGCACCGTATGACGTAGCGACGCGTGGGTGTTTGAGTATACGCGTGTGGGTATTTGTATACGTCACGGTTGTGGGGGGTCCTTCTGTATATGGATGTGTACTTCGTGGGTGTGGCTATTTGAGAATGGTCGTATACGCTTTCGGGCCCTTGAGAAAGGTACAATGGGCAATCGTATACTTCCGTCATCGAAGTACGTCGTGTATACTGTTCATCAGGTACGAAGTATATTTGACAATGATGGTGTAATGAGTCATTACAATCTAACGCAATCCCTTACTTCCGGCGCAACGCCTGAGTCATTGGAATCTGATGCAATACTTCCGGATGAACCCTACCGGCTGACTCCACGCTTATTGGCCCAGCAGTTCTGGAACCTTCTCCGATATATCCACTTTTCTGGACCCTATTAAAAATCCCAACATAATTGCAAAGGCATAGTACATGATCCCTTTACGTTTCATACCTGTGTCGTATGTGTTTCCTTTAATTTGATACCTGTAATCGAATTCTCAGGAATAAATCAAAATGCACCGGGGGATAAAACACGTGTCAATATACAATAAACTAAATCACAGCGATTTGTTTCCGCACACAACACAACAGACAGACAGATTCTCGAAGCTTCGTAATTAAACACACGTTTAAGTCATTAACTGCCACGATACAGATCAACATGTCTGTTATTGAAAAATGCATGTTCCTAACGGCTTCTGTGCAAGGGGTTTGTGAATAGAGTGGGGGGATGAGTGTATGAGACCATCACTTCATAGATTTTCCTGGCAATCCAACTTAAAGCATTTATGAAGTATGTAGGGACACCGATCATTATACATTTTCACAAACAGATACACACTAATCGGTTCAGACTGGCGGTACACTATTCTCTTGAATTCCACATCTGTTAATAATATTTATTAAAATATATCTCTTCTGGTGCTCTATATGCTTTCTTTAATCGTTCTGCCTTACAAATCTTTACATATTACGTATCATTACGTATCAACTCAACTCAATTATGGAATACTTCTCACAACTACCCCCTCTCCCAGCATCTCATCCCCTTTATCTCTCTCTTCTCACTCTCTCTCTCTCTCTCTCGTCATCTCTATGTCTCTCTCTCTCTGGTGTATCCCTGTAAACAAATTCTCAGAAATCATTTAGCGCATCGACCATATATATATTTCAAAATATCTAATAATACATATGCAGATTACCTCTAGCAAACAAGAATTTTCTAGAATGTGAAAAAACAATAACAGAGGGTATCTCCTATAATATAATATTCTCAAAGTCGTCACGTGACCTGACAGTTGGGCAGTAAACTCATTAGAATCGACAACGCACTGTCTGTTTATCAAAAGCACTTGTATCACATGCTCTGCCAATGCATTTGGAATGTTCGCCATATAAGCTTCAGTTTGAATCGCTCAAGTCCATGGTCCCATAACATGTTCTCATTTGAAGACATTTGAAGAGCGTCTGGTTTAATCTCATGGTAAAGTATTGCACAATCATTCACAGAATAGATTAATGGAATCATTCTGCAATTTTCGAAGCTTCACATTCTCCAGCCATTGCTCTGCTGTTTGAATCCACATTATTAAAAAGATTAACATCTCTCGCCCGATGCGCTATAACCTTCATCACAAACACATGTCATTAAGTGTGCTGACAGAGGCAACAAAGCTAAGGTCTCGTCTTTCTCGCAATATATTAAACCCTCGAGTTATCTACCTTCTTGAATATTCCCCTTTAGTAAAGTAAATGATCTGTATACAGGTAATATTACTTTCATGGTCGTATGTAACCAAACGAGGCCCCTCTCATACTCTAGCAAACATAAAAGAGTAGCGGAAGAAAGAGAGAGGGGCAGAGAGAGAGAGAGAGCCAGGCGTAGAGGTGTGTTGTTTTATGGCTATATATTTCATGCACATAGATCACATACAGTAATGCCCTAATTAATCGACCCCTTATCCACAACAGAATTATTGGTATTTTCAGGATTTAGTCGGAAATATGGCTTGCTGTCATTAATCGGAAAGCTCTCACGGGGTTATGTGTGTTTCATAACCTTGGAGACGTTCGTATCGATGTTTGGTGCTGCTAGTAAATAACCAATACTTACTTCAGGTGCAACACCTGAGTCATTGGAATTTCAATGCAATCTTTGTGTGAACCCTAACGACTCACTCCCCGCTCATTGGACACATGTAATCTTCAACCACGCAATTTTTCTGGAACATTCTACATGTGGAAATTCCACAACATTCTATTTGACTAGTATTGAAAATTCCTTCATAATTTCATAATGGCATCGTATATGGTCCGTTTAAAATACCTGTATGTGGCCCCTTTAAGCTATGTATCCCGACTAATGGTACACTGTTATTTCAATGGCAAACTTGATTAAATCATCTCTAACATTCGTTATACTTTTTCTCTAACTACCACTTTACAATATGGTGTATATAATCGAACTATCAGGAATCAATCAACGCCTTACCCATAGATATTTGAACATACAACTGAACGCATTTAGGGTCACATACATTAAATGTGTTTTGGACGGGTCAAATCGTGACCCGACATGACGTTCACCTTTAAAATGGTAAATTCAAGGTTAAATCGCGCAATTCTCCGAAAATCAGAGGGAAACATCCCGGACGAAGTAGGGTCCACCAGCTACTATTATATATTTCTAGATTTAGTTACAAACTAAATACCTGTATATTGTACAAAGAAATGTTTGACAAATATATCTGTATCAATATTACCATACGGGTCATTAAAATAGATATGACGAAACAAATTTTGAAGGGTGCATGTATCAGGTAAATTTTTATATTTCAAATGATGACAGGAATGCGGAAAGTTGAAGTACCTACGTAATACTGGCTATCCGAATGAAGAGATATACATGTATATAAAAACCAAAATAGAAGATGACTGCTGGCGACAATGTTTTCCAAAAAATTTCAAAGCATTCGATAGCTCCCATCTAGTTGTCAGCCCGAAGATCAATATAAAGTGTGGTGACTATCAGATGAGGGATATGTCTGTACAGTTGCTAAACAATTCAGTCATGCAAAAGAGGATCAAACAGTAAGATACCAAATTGCTGCCTGTGGTAATGTTTTTTAACGAAATTCGGGAAAATTAGATTACTCTCACCCTGGTTATCCAGAAGATCGTTGTGGAATCTGGTGACGATCGGACAGGGGGTGTCGTCTGTAGGATCAACCAAATTATTTAGCCATAAAATAGTAAAATTCAAGATCACCGCTGGCAGTGATGTCGCAAATCTATGTTAAACGACAGTAGCATTATAACAGAGTGGTCACTTACCTTCAAGTAAAAAAAAGTACCATTATGTTCTCATTTTCTATCTTATCATTATGAAATTTGTCACGTGCGTGCCAGACGTCACTTAGAGGTCAGCACCATATTTTGGTTCGAATATTTTTCAATAACATGGCTGCCAGACTATTTCGAATTTTAGATATTTAAAATAAAATGTCAGGCTTAATTCACGCCGAACCACGGGTTCTCGGTTGAGAAACTTGGCCTCCAGTTGTCATCTTTTATTTAAGTCATAAATGCACTTCGAATTTTAAAGTGTCATAGTGGGCTCATGTTTCCACCAATCATTATGCAATTTGGCGAGTACGTGCCCGACGTCACTCAGATGTTATCACGAGATTTTAGTTCGAATCATACGAAAAACATGGCCGCTATTTTGTTTTTAAGTGATAAAACTACAGAACGAGGTGCAGAGTTTGGTCGTGTCGTGGTATTTCTCAAGTCATTCTCATTCTGTAGTGTTATTACAAAAATCACAAGATAATCGAAGAAGGTCATGCCAGAGAATAATTTCGACATGGTTTTCTACACGTGGGTCGGCTTTTCCATAGCAGTAAAACTGAACGCATCTTTTAATAATTTACACATTTTATTATTTATCAAACACAATCCATTTATTACATTACATAATAATTACAGTTTAAAACGAATCAGGTGTATATGTTTTGCATAATTCCGGTGAACAGAAACTACACATTAAAAAGCCAAGCTGATTTTTTTTATGATCCTCTTGCATGTAGCAGGGTACTAAAGTTTGTAGTTCCGGTACAGCCACAGTGACGTCATTAATGGTGGACATCAACTGTTCAAATTCTGAGTGGTTGAGAGTTACACCTGTCTTCGCAGGACAAAGTCTCTCACTGTCTTTCGGGTAAAAGAATTTTCGGATATGTACAACACGGTGTTCATGATCATAAGTCACGTGTTCATTATGTCCGATATGTATCCTTTCCAAAGAAGATCTGCTTTGTAAATGTTCATACACTTTCTGTGCGTTATCAGCTAATTCCAGCCACTGTTGTAATCGCAGGCAGGCGCCGAATTTAGTAGGGAACTTCCCATCGTTCCATATTCTGATGTCTATATTTTTGATGCTTTTATATTCACCGACGGTAAGGTATCTATCCCGTCCTAAGTGTTTTGTGAAAATTTTAGAATTCATGGTGTCGTTTCGATGAACGCTGAACTGAAAATGTCGGAGGCGCGTGGATGTATTACGTTTATACCCTATATGACGTCATTGGGCGGTCCCATCACAACCGTTTCAAAGTATATAATCAATCAGATTGCCCCCCGGAATCGTATTAGTCAAATATGGAAGGGTCAATCATGTTTCGATCAGAGGGAACTCTCAGACAGTGGCTCGGAAGTACATTAGCTAAATACAGAATAAAGGGGTTTCGTGGTAAACTGTCTCGGCCTATAGGAAAGGGCCGGAAATGACACGCAACCGTGATTCAGGGTATTCATAACGCAGGTATGAATCATTTAACCAAAAGTTTTGGCATAGGCACGCACTACGCTTCTGCACAAGGGACAAGTCTCAGAACCGAGCGCGCACATGCCACACATTGCTACGTGTCCACATGGTAAAAGCACACAGTTTTTATTCTTCTCTAGACAAATGATACATTTGCATTCTTCAGAATCGTCTACTGCCGTATCAGGCCAGTCATCTTCATAGGAACCAGACAGTCTCTCATCGTTTATTTCAGTCATTTCTTCGAAATTAACGGTAAGGTCATCTACTGAAAATGTATTCATGTCTTGAACAGAGGCACTATCCACGGGACGTTGCAATGAAACATTTGCTGGTACATCGGGGATTTCCATTAAATATCTCGGTCTGTTCCACTGTTTATACCTATCTTCAGGCAGGAAACGTTGCAAATAATTGAGATAGCTTCAATTTGGAAAGAAACGGTAATGTTCAGTTCGAGGATCATCTCTCTTTTCCCATTGCCACAACCTACATCCGCAACTATAACATATGGTTTTATCAGCGGTCTTTGTGAAAAAGAAACCAGCTCCAGCTATTTTAGCAGCCTCCACGGGCGAGGTCCAGTTTACGAAAGAAGCTAATCTCGAGTGAAAATTTCGATACTCTGGGTATGACGGTTTCCAAGCCACAGTAAGACCATACACGTTTAAAAGTTCTGGTATCGTGCTTACACTATTATCGCTCGAATCAGCGGCGTGCGGCGGGATATCCATCACCTGTTATTTCTCCCCCACCCTGACAATCAGTATGAACCTGTAAATGTTAGTTCAAGCCTTATAACAATGGTAATATATAGAAACACGTTCATTGGCTGCTGTATTAACATTATTATTATTGTTTATATAGATGTACTTATTTTTCTTTTTACAGATGGAAAATTTCCAGGCTGAACAATTTCATCGCAATGCGTGGATTCGAAAGTAGTGACCTTATGAGGGGAATTAATGCGAGAAGACAACGAATGACTCATTAAATAGGTCACTATACAACAGACTGGTTGAGTTGGAACCATAATTCCCAATTTACAAAACCCTCTGTTTATTCGAGGAAATCCGCTAACTGACAGGTCCTTGGACACGAGTTTCACGTCATGATGCAAAATCACGCAATCTGTGGCCCTAAATTTGCACGTACCTAGTGAGCATTTGATATCTAATAGCGATCAATGAAGTATTTAGTTCTTATCATAATATTTATAACAGCCAATCAAAATCCGTTGATGGATTTAACTATATAATACAAGGACAAACGGAATGAAAACATCTGTGCACCAACTTTATGTATTCCAGCCATAGTTCATTCATATTATTACTCTAAAATCTCCATTACATGGCAAAACCAAAGGACCCATTTGATGTAGACTAGTATATAAATACTTACTTCATGTATTCTTTTCATCAATGATATGTATTGTAACACCTATAAATATAGTCTGTTATACAGAGGAAACATTACCCACAGCCTCATGCCACAAAAGGCCTACTATGTGAACACATGTGTATATTAATTCCATATTTTCTTGTCAAAACGCTCTATTATATAACGATGTATTCGTTAATCGTTCCTTTATCTTTATTGTTGTTAATTTATAGCATTGTTAGTAGAAATTTAATCTAAACTCGATAATATATTGAAAATAATTCGTCAATACTGCTTTATTGGTGGTAACTGAACTTATTACATCATGTATGCAACTAAAACAAGCGAGACAACTCATAAATTTGTAATAGTTCTCATGTCTATGGCGGTTCACACAGTGTACATTTTCATTACCATTTAATGCGCACATTACTGATTTATGCATATGAACGCGTTTCCATGTTTCTTGAAGCAAATCCGTTACATATAAATACGTTATGACGTAAATTAAGTGTCATTTTCACTGTTAAATCACGTACAATATTAGCAAACGTGGTATTTCACACAAAACTATATCGAAACGGCCATTTATCAAACGAAATGACATGTCTGGGATCAAACGTGCTAATCAGGCCTGTGTTTTCGCCAACAAGGGAGTTTGATTTTGGTTGTATATGATGGTTCAGTCATTATATGATACCTAATCGGTTGCACATGGTGCTGTCTAGGGTATATACTGTGCATGTATATTAAATGCTCCATTGATGTTAGGAGTGTTTCTTAATTATGCACTCTCTTTACTATGACTCAATTTTATTGTGTACATATCATAACTGGCATTATATGTATTTTTTATCATTTAATGTAATAATTATTTTTAAAATACCGTGTATATCACAATACTTTACTATAGCCGATGTGTGTCTAGAAGCTTATTCATGCTATCATCACATACACTTGAATTAGATACTAACTATCGAGTTATGATTTTCCCTGTATTTTCATGCAATATTCGTGAATGGCAACAATCAGCAGTTCTTTTCTGATGAATGTCAAACGAGATTTCTCACCCCAATGCCCCCCTCTAACTGACATTTCGATAACCTTTATTGAATCTTAAACACTGTAATTTCTCTAATTTCTCCACGTTACTTCTCCTATACACGTAGTTCGATCAGCTGTCAATGTCATGTCTGGTGTTGCTGTTGTGTTCTTAATGGACCATCTGCTAACTAACGATGCGTGTCAGGTATGCATACTATTTGTTTTAATATGCCTGGTATACATGTATTCTCAGACACTCACTCTCAGATGTATCTCTTCGGTAAAACACATAGATATGATATAGCTGTGCAGTAAGGTTCGTCCATGACATTACTTCATTCCGACATTCTGATACATAGACCAATCACATAAAAGTAAAGAATGTACTCCCAATACGTTAGGCATATCTTTTAATCTGAGTGATGTCACCACAAAACGCGAGGTTCAAAAACTTCAAAAATAGTTAAAAGTACACATTTTTTTATTTCGAATATCATTATTTATGGTCAATTTCGTGTTATGAAATGGGCCATTTTACAAACGCGTAATATGTGATTAAAAAAACGGCTATTTGATAAAAATTTTAAACGCTATTATCACTATATTTGGAATATAAAAAACGTTGTATTTGACGAAGTATGACAATGCAAAATGACTACTTTTATAAACGCGAATTTGAAAACACTAATATCGGAACGAATTTTAAACTAATTTCGTGTTATGAAATGACTCATTTTATAATCGCGGTCTAGTCAAACGGGGAAACTAGTATGTATGTGTAAGTCGACTTAACGCGGACCTCATTAAACCCCACCCCTAAACACCTCCCCCTGTCCGGATGAAACCCTGACCAAAAAAAGGGGGATGGGGGAGGGGGGCGCGCCGTTTTTTATGACAAAAAAATATGCCAGATATTTTTCATGCAACCAGTTTCATACCAAATCGTTCACCATATTGTTGTAATTGTTGTTGCTGTGGTTGCTTTTTGATGCTGTTGTTGATGTTAGTTTGGTTGTTGTCGTTGTTTTTCTTATTTTAGTTGCTGTAATGGCAGCGGCACAATTTGGAACATACATTTACACACTAGCAACTTGAGGAGGTGGACTACCTTATATCAAAGGTTAAGATGAGTTATACACTAATACTTTGGAACATTGTACTAAAACATTAGGTTTGAGAAGGTGTGTTTATATTCCTGGAAAGAGTCAGAGAAGTATTACTGGACTTGTCCAAACATGTCACATATAAGTGTTTGCCATTGGTTAATATTAAGATATATAAATGAGGTGCATTTGACATCACAGTCACTGGGGTGAAGGAAAGGGGCTATCGACCATCCCGGGGTAGCCACCCCCACACCCCAAATCACATACTCCCCATCACTTGCTGGGAAACCATTGCGAAGCATGGAGCTATATCACCAGAAGATTGTGAAACCAATGTATGGCCAACAGAGATACCTAACAGTTACTGAAGAAAAGGGTGAAAATAAACATATGGCAATTATAAGATGGTATTTTGCCAATTAAATATGGAATTTATATGGACAAGGATCTATGGTACAATATGTCTTCATATGGTGATGACATCAAAAAAGCGATATTAGAGAAACGTTCTGTGAAATAGCATATTGGGAGTGACTGGTTTCTGTGCTACTGTAATAAATATTGGACAATACGAATAGGAAAATTCTATAAACATAAGGAGTATCAAGAATCGTACTTCAAGTGTACAAAATGTTGCGGTTCTATGGCTGAATAAATATATAGCTATAATTCAATACCTTAGTCAGTTTTACATCCATAGTTATGGTTCCAATATCATCCTGGGTATAGGCAAATATACCATATTTACCATTTTTCATACATATTGTATACAATATTATATTTAGTCACCCTTACATCATATTTTTTTGTCATAAAAAACGGCGCGCCCCCCTCCCCCCTCCCCCTTTTTTTGGTCAGGGTTTCATCCGGACAGGGGGAGGTGTTTAGGGGTGGGGTTTAATGAGGTCCGCGTTAAGTCGACTTACACATACATACTAGTTTCCCCGTTTGACTAGACCGCGATTATAAAATGAGTCATTTCATAACACGAAATTAGTTTAAAATTCGTTCCGATATTAGTGTTTTCAAATTCGCGTTTATAAAAGTAGTCATTTTGCATTGTCATACTTCGTCAAATACAACGTTTTTTATATTCCAAATATAGTGATAATAGCGTTTAAATTTTTTATCAAATAGCCGTTTTTTTAATCACATATTACGCGTTTGTAAAATGGCCCATTTCATAACACGAAATTGACCATAAATAATGATATTCGAAATAAAAAAATGTGTACTTTTAACTATTTTTGAAGTTTTTGAACCTCGCGTTTTGTGGTGACATCACTCAGATTAAAAGATATTCCTAACGTATTGGGAGTACATTCTTTACTTTTATGTGATTGGTCTATGTATCAGAATGTCGGAATGAAGTAATGTCATGGACGAACCTTACTGCACAGCTATATCATATCTATGTGTTTTACCGAAGAGATACATCTGAGAGTGAGTGTCTGAGAATACATGTATACCAGGCATATTAAAACAAATAGTATGCATACCTGACACGCATCGTTAGTTAGCAGATGGTCCATTAAGAACACAACAGCAACACCAGACATGACATTGACAGCTGATCGAACTACGTGTATAGGAGAAGTAACGTGGAGAAATTAGAGAAATTACAGTGTTTAAGATTCAATAAAGGTTATCGAAATGTCAGTTAGAGGGGGGCATTGGGGTGAGAAATCTCGTTTGACATTCATCAGAAAAGAACTGCTGATTGTTGCCATTCACGAATATTGCATGAAAATACAGGGAAAATCATAACTCGATAGTTAGTATCTAATTCAAGTGTATGTGATGATAGCATGAATAAGCTTCTAGACACACATCGGCTATAGTAAAGTATTGTGATATACACGGTATTTTTAAAATAATTATTACATTAAATGATAAAAAATACATATAATGCCAGTTATGATATGTACACAATAAAATTGAGTCATAGTAAAGAGAGTGCATAATTAAGAAACACTCCTAACATCAATGGAGCATTTAATATACATGCACAGTATATACCCTAGACAGCACCATGTGCAACCGATTAGGTATCATATAATGACTGAACCATCATATACAACCAAAATCAAACTCCCTTGTTGGCGAAAACACAGGCCTGATTAGCACGTTTGATCCCAGACATGTCATTTCGTTTGATAAATGGCCGTTTCGATATAGTTTTGTGTGAAATACCACGTTTGCTAATATTGTACGTGATTTAACAGTGAAAATGACACTTAATTTACGTCATAACGTATTTATATGTAACGGATTTGCTTCAAGAAACATGGAAACGCGTTCATATGCATAAATCAGTAATGTGCGCATTAAATGGTAATGAAAATGTACACTGTGTGAACCGCCATAGACATGAGAACTATTACAAATTTATGAGTTGTCTCGCTTGTTTTAGTTGCATACATGATGTAATAAGTTCAGTTACCACCAATAAAGCAGTATTGACGAATTATTTTCAATATATTATCGAGTTTAGATTAAATTTCTACTAACAATGCTATAAATTAACAACAATAAAGATAAAGGAACGATTAACGAATACATCGTTATATAATAGAGCGTTTTGACAAGAAAATATGGAATTAATATACACATGTGTTCACATAGTAGGCCTTTTGTGGCATGAGGCTGTGGGTAATGTTTCCTCTGTATAACAGACTATATTTATAGGTGTTACAATACATATCATTGATGAAAAGAATACATGAAGTAAGTATTTATATACTAGTCTACATCAAATGGGTCCTTTGGTTTTGCCATGTAATGGAGATTTTAGAGTAATAATATGAATGAACTATGGCTGGAATACATAAAGTTGGTGCACAGATGTTTTCATTCCGTTTGTCCTTGTATTATATAGTTAAATCCATCAACGGATTTTGATTGGCTGTTATAAATATTATGATAAGAACTAAATACTTCATTGATCGCTATTAGATATCAAATGCTCACTAGGTACGTGCAAATTTAGGGCCACAGATTGCGTGATTTTGCATCATGACGTGAAACTCGTGTCCAAGGACCTGTCAGTTAGCGGATTTCCTCGAATAAACAGAGGGTTTTGTAAATTGGGAATTATGGTTCCAACTCAACCAGTCTGTTGTATAGTGACCTATTTAATGAGTCATTCGTTGTCTTCTCGCATTAATTCCCCTCATAAGGTCACTACTTTCGAATCCACGCATTGCGATGAAATTGTTCAGCCTGGAAATTTTCCATCTGTAAAAAGAAAAATAAGTACATCTATATAAACAATAATAATAATGTTAATACAGCAGCCAATGAACGTGTTTCTATATATTACCATTGTTATAAGGCTTGAACTAACATTTACAGGTTCATACTGATTGTCAGGGTGGGGGAGAAATAACAGGTGATGGATATCCCGCCGCACGCCGCTGATTCGAGCGATAATAGTGTAAGCACGATACCAGAACTTTTAAACGTGTATGGTCTTACTGTGGCTTGGAAACCGTCATACCCAGAGTATCGAAATTTTCACTCGAGATTAGCTTCTTTCGTAAACTGGACCTCGCCCGTGGAGGCTGCTAAAATAGCTGGAGCTGGTTTCTTTTTCACAAAGACCGCTGATAAAACCATATGTTATAGTTGCGGATGTAGGTTGTGGCAATGGGAAAAGAGAGATGATCCTCGAACTGAACATTACCGTTTCTTTCCAAATTGTAGCTATCTCAATTATTTGCAACGTTTCCTGCCTGAAGATAGGTATAAACAGTGGAACAGACCGAGATATTTAATGGAAATCCCCGATGTACCAGCAAATGTTTCATTGCAACGTCCCGTGGATAGTGCCTCTGTTCAAGACATGAATACATTTTCAGTAGATGACCTTACCGTTAATTTCGAAGAAATGACTGAAATAAACGATGAGAGACTGTCTGGTTCCTATGAAGATGACTGGCCTGATACGGCAGTAGACGATTCTGAAGAATGCAAATGTATCATTTGTCTAGAGAAGAATAAAAACTGTGTGCTTTTACCATGTGGACACGTAGCAATGTGTGGCATGTGCGCGCTCGGTTCTGAGACTTGTCCCTTGTGCAGAAGCGTAGTGCGTGCCTATGTCAAAACTTTTGGTTAAATGATTCATACCTGCGTTATGAATACCCTGAATCACGGTTGCGTGTCATTTCCGGCCCTTTCCTATAGGCCGAGACAGTTTACCACGAAACCCCTTTATTCTGTATTTAGCTAATGTACTTCCGAGCCACTGTCTGAGAGTTCCCTCTGATCGAAACATGATTGGCCCTTCCATATTTGACTAATACGATTCCGGGGGGCAATCTGATTGATTATATACTTTGAAACGGTTGTGATGGGACCGCCCAATGACGTCATATAGTGTATAAACGTAATACATCCACGCGCCTCCGACATTTTCAGTTCAGCGTTCATCGAAACGACACCATGAATTCTAAAATTTTCACAAAACACTTAGGACGGGATAGATACCTTACCGTCGGTGAATATAAAAGCATCAAAAATATAGACATCAGAATATGGAACGATGGGAAGTTCCCTACTAAATTCGGCGCCTGCCTGCGATTACAACAGTGGCTGGAATTAGCTGATAACGCACAGAAAGTGTATGAACATTTACAAAGCAGATCTTCTTTGGAAAGGATACATATCGGACATAATGAACACGTGACTTATGATCATGAACACCGTGTTGTACATATCCGAAAATTCTTTTACCCGAAAGACAGTGAGAGACTTTGCCCTACGAAGACAGGTGTAACTCTCAACCACTCAGAATTTGAACAGTTGATGTCCACCATTAATGACGTCACTGTGGCTGTACCGGAACTACAAACTTTAGTACCCTGCTACATGCAAGAGGATCATAAAAAAAATCAGCTTGGCTTTTTAATGTGTAGTTTCTGTTCACCGGAATTATGCAAAACATATACACCTGATTCGTTTTAAACTGTAATTATTATGTAATGTAATAAATGGATTGTGTTTGATAAATAATAAAATGTGTAAATTATTAAAAGATGCGTTCAGTTTTACTGCTATGGAAAAGCCGACCCACGTGTAGAAAAACCATGTCGAAATTATTCTCTGGCATGACCTTCTTCGATTATCTTGTGATTTTTGTAATAACACTACAGAATGAGAATGACTTGAGAAATACCACGACACGACCAAACTCTGCACCTCGTTCTGTAGTTTTATCACTTAAAAACAAAATAGCGGCCATGTTTTTCGTATGATTCGAACTAAAATCTCGTGATAACATCTGAGTGACGTCGGGCACGTACTCGCCAAATTGCATAATGATTGGTGGAAACATGAGCCCACTATGACACTTTAAAATTCGAAGTGCATTTATGACTTAAATAAAAGATGACAACTGGAGGCCAAGTTTCTCAACCGAGAACCCGTGGTTCGGCGTGAATTAAGCCTGACATTTTATTTTAAATATCTAAAATTCGAAATAGTCTGGCAGCCATGTTATTGAAAAATATTCGAACCAAAATATGGTGCTGACCTCTAAGTGACGTCTGGCACGCACGTGACAAATTTCATAATGATAAGATAGAAAATGAGAACATAATGGTACTTTTTTTTACTTGAAGGTAAGTGACCACTCTGTTATAATGCTACTGTCGTTTAACATAGATTTGCGACATCACTGCCAGCGGTGATCTTGAATTTTACTATTTTATGGCTAAATAATTTGGTTGATCCTACAGACGACACCCCCTGTCCGATCGTCACCAGATTCCACAACGATCTTCTGGATAACCAGGGTGAGAGTAATCTAATTTTCCCGAATTTCGTTAAAAAACATTACCACAGGCAGCAATTTGGTATCTTACTGTTTGATCCTCTTTTGCATGACTGAATTGTTTAGCAACTGTACAGACATATCCCTCATCTGATAGTCACCACACTTTATATTGATCTTCGGGCTGACAACTAGATGGGAGCTATCGAATGCTTTGAAATTTTTTGGAAAACATTGTCGCCAGCAGTCATCTTCTATTTTGGTTTTTATATACATGTATATCTCTTCATTCGGATAGCCAGTATTACGTAGGTACTTCAACTTTCCGCATTCCTGTCATCATTTGAAATATAAAAATTTACCTGATACATGCACCCTTCAAAATTTGTTTCGTCATATCTATTTTAATGACCCGTATGGTAATATTGATACAGATATATTTGTCAAACATTTCTTTGTACAATATACAGGTATTTAGTTTGTAACTAAATCTAGAAATATATAATAGTAGCTGGTGGACCCTACTTCGTCCGGGATGTTTCCCTCTGATTTTCGGAGAATTGCGCGATTTAACCTTGAATTTACCATTTTAAAGGTGAACGTCATGTCGGGTCACGATTTGACCCGTCCAAAACACATTTAATGTATGTGACCCTAAATGCGTTCAGTTGTATGTTCAAATATCTATGGGTAAGGCGTTGATTGATTCCTGATAGTTCGATTATATACACCATATTGTAAAGTGGTAGTTAGAGAAAAAGTATAACGAATGTTAGAGATGATTTAATCAAGTTTGCCATTGAAATAACAGTGTACCATTAGTCGGGATACATAGCTTAAAGGGGCCACATACAGGTATTTTAAACGGACCATATACGATGCCATTATGAAATTATGAAGGAATTTTCAATACTAGTCAAATAGAATGTTGTGGAATTTCCACATGTAGAATGTTCCAGAAAAATTGCGTGGTTGAAGATTACATGTGTCCAATGAGCGGGGAGTGAGTCGTTAGGGTTCACACAAAGATTGCATTGAAATTCCAATGACTCAGGTGTTGCACCTGAAGTAAGTATTGGTTATTTACTAGCAGCACCAAACATCGATACGAACGTCTCCAAGGTTATGAAACACACATAACCCCGTGAGAGCTTTCCGATTAATGACAGCAAGCCATATTTCCGACTAAATCCTGAAAATACCAATAATTCTGTTGTGGATAAGGGGTCGATTAATTAGGGCATTACTGTATGTGATCTATGTGCATGAAATATATAGCCATAAAACAACACACCTCTACGCCTGGCTCTCTCTCTCTCTGCCCCTCTCTCTTTCTTCCGCTACTCTTTTATGTTTGCTAGAGTATGAGAGGGGCCTCGTTTGGTTACATACGACCATGAAAGTAATATTACCTGTATACAGATCATTTACTTTACTAAAGGGGAATATTCAAGAAGGTAGATAACTCGAGGGTTTAATATATTGCGAGAAAGACGAGACCTTAGCTTTGTTGCCTCTGTCAGCACACTTAATGACATGTGTTTGTGATGAAGGTTATAGCGCATCGGGCGAGAGATGTTAATCTTTTTAATAATGTGGATTCAAACAGCAGAGCAATGGCTGGAGAATGTGAAGCTTCGAAAATTGCAGAATGATTCCATTAATCTATTCTGTGAATGATTGTGCAATACTTTACCATGAGATTAAACCAGACGCTCTTCAAATGTCTTCAAATGAGAACATGTTATGGGACCATGGACTTGAGCGATTCAAACTGAAGCTTATATGGCGAACATTCCAAATGCATTGGCAGAGCATGTGATACAAGTGCTTTTGATAAACAGACAGTGCGTTGTCGATTCTAATGAGTTTACTGCCCAACTGTCAGGTCACGTGACGACTTTGAGAATATTATATTATAGGAGATACCCTCTGTTATTGTTTTTTCACATTCTAGAAAATTCTTGTTTCCTAGAGGTAATCTGCATATGTATTATTAGATATTTTGAAATATATATATGGTCGATGCGCTAAATGATTTCTGAGAATTTGTTTACAGGGATACACCAGAGAGAGAGAGACATAGAGATGACGAGAGAGAGAGAGAGAGAGAGTGAGAAGAGAGAGATAAAGGGGATGAGATGCTGGGAGAGGGGGTAGTTGTGAGAAGTATTCCATAATTGAGTTGAGTTGATACGTAATGATACGTAATATGTAAAGATTTGTAAGGCAGAACGATTAAAGAAAGCATATAGAGCACCAGAAGAGATATATTTTAATAAATATTATTAACAGATGTGGAATTCAAGAGAATAGTGTACCGCCAGTCTGAACCGATTAGTGTGTATCTGTTTGTGAAAATGTATAATGATCGGTGTCCCTACATACTTCATAAATGCTTTAAGTTGGATTGCCAGGAAAATCTATGAAGTGATGGTCTCATACACTCATCCCCCCACTCTATTCACAAACCCCTTGCACAGAAGCCGTTAGGAACATGCATTTTTCAATAACAGACATGTTGATCTGTATCGTGGCAGTTAATGACTTAAACGTGTGTTTAATTACGAAGCTTCGAGAATCTGTCTGTCTGTTGTGTTGTGTGCGGAAACAAATCGCTGTGATTTAGTTTATTGTATATTGACACGTGTTTTATCCCCCGGTGCATTTTGATTTATTCCTGAGAATTCGATTACAGGTATCAAATTAAAGGAAACACATACGACACAGGTATGAAACGTAAAGGGATCATGTACTATGCCTTTGCAATTATGTTGGGATTTTTAATAGGGTCCAGAAAAGTGGATATATCGGAGAAGGTTCCAGAACTGCTGGGCCAATAAGCGTGGAGTCAGCCGGTAGGGTTCATCCGGAAGTATTGCATCAGATTCCAATGACTCAGGCGTTGCGCCGGAAGTAAGGGATTGCGTTAGATTGTAATGACTCATTACACCATCATTGTCAAATATACTTCGTACCTGATGAACAGTATACACGACGTACTTCGATGACGGAAGTATACGATTGCCCATTGTACCTTTCTCAAGGGCCCGAAAGCGTATACGACCATTCTCAAATAGCCACACCCACGAAGTACACATCCATATACAGAAGGACCCCCCACAACCGTGACGTATACAAATACCCACACGCGTATACTCAAACACCCACGCGTCGCTACGTCATACGGTGCGGGGGCGGTGGTACTTTGATCTTTGTTTACACACTACGTCGTTACGTCATACGGTGCGGGGGCGGGGTACTTTCCTTTGATCTCCTTTGATGTCGGAAGACAATAGGGCAGTAGAATATGTACCCATACTTCCAATGTACTTCCATAATGTACCTTTTTGTCCCCCAAGAGGCCGTTATGCAGCACCCGTCAATAGCCCATGTCTTTCACAATTTATAGCCAATTATATGTGACAATAATCCAAGCAATTTTTCGCAATTTCAAAATATTTATCGCATTTTTTTCGAACTAGCGTATGTATACATTGGTCCAGTGTGGTATCACATGTTGTTTTATGGTGATCTGTAATTAATATAAACGATGTCTTGTTCACTTTATAACCGCAGTCAATTTTCTATACGCTGGCACTTGTACTAGAAGAATTTTTTATTTTAGTTTAGTATTAGGAGATTCTTCCCTTAAAAATCTATTTTGGGACACATTCTGAAGCTGGCAACAAGCAAAATAAGATGCGTCATATAATGACCTTTAATTTGATATATAAAAACCTTTGTTGGAGGGGGGTGCAGCCAACTTCTAAACTAGAGGCTTTATGAGAATTGGCCCACGGACTACATGTGTGTATAATAACGGGTTGTCGAAGTAGGGGGAAATAGGACCTGATTCCGATGCGTTTTACACTCTCAGACATTTCATTAATCATCAAATAAGTGGAACAGCAAAGAAGTGATCACGGAAACAAAAATCGTAGTGGGACATTTTCGGGTGAAATTGCCCTACATTTTTCACATGGAAGCATATACGAACGTGCTGATTTGCTGCATGTATAACCAATGGTACATAATTTTTATAAATCTGAAGATTCCATTACGATATGTCAGCTGGTTCGCAAGAAATCAACTCGACATTTCTCCATTGCATTAACACACGAATTAGATGAAATGCCACCTGAACGCAAATAAGAGTGAAATAACAGTTCGACATGAGCTGTATTCATTGTTCATCCTCAAAATGACCAAAATACATGTTAACAAACTCGCCTGCCTGGCATTTGTTCTCGTTTTTCCACATTTTCAACTTCCAAAAACATTTCAAAATCGGAATTGAAGGGGAACACGATCAAAATCTAAGTGAAACATAACACGGGACAGGACTGATCTTCGGGGAACAGAGGAGCAACAGTGACTAAACTAAAAAAGTATTAGAATCTAAGATTCTATAGACATTTGATAATGAAGAAACTTTCCAGAGAAGATGGGGCCTAAGCAGAGTGATGTCCCCAGAGGGTGACTTTAGTTATGCTAGCCCGCTATGCGCGATAGCGTCACTAAACTCACCATCTGGGGACCGCATTCTGCAAATTACAGACACGCTATAATCAGGCTTGCAACAAATGAGTCAAATAGCATTTGATCATGAAATCATATATCAAGAATATGGGATATATATTACATAGGAAATATAGAATATATATATTCTATTATAAGTAGTAGATTTTAAGTGTAAAATGGCATGGACAATGTGTTAGGTTCTCTCAAATCGACCGGAATCTCTAATATACGAGTGTACAGACTTAAAAATATCACTGTTCTCAGTATCAGTTAGTTCGGGGTTCCAATAATAATCATACATTTCATACATTTAATTACACGCATTAGACATGGAATTAGTTTCAATGCGTTGGACAATTATTACCCCGATGAGCCTGAACATTCAGTAATCCATCTACTGCTCCCCGGGGACAGGGGGAGGTACAGTCACAATGTGACTAGCATACTGACAAGATCTTTCACTGCTCATAAACGGGTACCCGTGTTAACGCTTGGGTGGAGCGAAACAGACACAGTACGAGTGACCTTGCTCAGGGGTCACAACTTGGCGCGAAATTCGAACAGCGTGCGATCTCACAATTGCCGCTAATCGATTTTTGGACAAGCCACTGTTGTGTGGAACTCACTTTGGCCAGCTGGAGGCGCGAACGCATGCCGATGCGTTGACAGCAACACAAGTCCGACGCGCGGACCACGGAGCTCCACGTCTACAGACGTCTACAGAGTTAATACGATATTGCATGAGCGAGATTGTGAATAGTTAATTTAATTGAGTTCCATTCATTTGTACAGATAGGGAAAAGGTGGATTTTAACCTTGCAGAGTCACATCGAATGATAATGAAATCAGAAGAATATTTTGATTCTCGATCACTGAAAAATTGTTACACATGTTACACATGATAAATACAAAGAGTGATTATTTCACTCATGTGCACTAAAGTAATCGACTTCTTAACCACAGCAGAATTATGGGTAACTTTTCAGGATTTAGTCGGAAATATGGCTTGTTGCCATTCATCGGAAAGCTCACGGGGAGAACTTTCCGATGAATGGCAACAAGCCATATTTCCAACTAAATCCTGAAAAGTTTATACCCATAATTCTGCTGTGGTTAAGAAGTCGATTACTTAGAGCATTACTGTACTGTTTGAGGTCCCCCATACCTACCTTAATAAATACCCAGACCAAGCCCGGATGTAGTGTGTCTGATATTTGCAGACTCATGTCCACAGAGGGTGAATTTATTGACACTGTCTCGCCTCGCATATATAAGAGAATGCATTGTCTTGCAAGATCAAGGTAAATATTGTTTGGCCAAAGCATTCTTTTTTATAAGGGATCCTCACATTTATAAGAGAGTGCATTGGCACAGGGTTTTCACAAAATTTGAGGAAGCTCCAGTCATGGAAAGGTTAATACAGAAAAGATTTTTAATCAATAGAAAATAAGCAATTAATTTTCTGAAATAGGGACCCATTTGTTTTATTTGAGGCAATAGTTTCTATCAGAACAACATGGTATGCAGTTAACTGGGTTTATTTAATTTTAGGCTTGAAATTTAGAGGATATTACTTGGTTGGTTTGATATCAGGTCCGATATCAGCCTGAGACTGAATGTCAAACACGTGCAGGGTCACTGTGTCACCAATAAAACATGTGCGGGGGTCACTGTCACAAATAAATAAATAAATTAATGTCAAATGTACCAAGTAATATCATATTTATTAATTAGATCGCCTCTTTGTAGCTGACAACTCTTTCAAATGAGTGACATCACGCAAACAAAATATATCTGCCTCAAAATATGATTTTGGTACTAAAATGACCACAATATTATAGCCGGGGGGTGTGATTACTAGTACCTCACGAAACTTATTTGGAACAAATAAAACTATCGTCATCAACTTATATTGACATATATGTGTGAAGGAGATACCTGTTTTATCAGTAATGTAGATAAACCCCTTAAATGTATGTTGTACAGACTGACCAACTTGTCAGAGCATGGGACGGTATAGCCAAGTTTGGCAATTTATGGTAAAAGGTGCACCCAGGCAAATCACATTGACCCCTTGTGTTAATTTTGGTATCAACATGAGCGTAAATATATCCCCGACGAATTTAGTTAATAAAATGCGACATGAGGCAGCAAACTTCGACACAAAATTGATGTAACCGGTTACCGGGGGTGTTTGTTGACATCAGAGTTTCCAAATATCCAAGCTACAAAAACATGATTTCGCACTATTTAACTTATTGCCGTTGATCGGGGTTAGTCGATTCCTGTGAAAAATACTCTATTCAATTTGATTGAGTAGTTGTCAAAGTGATATACTTGCGTCTTGTATTATTAAAGTAAGAAAAACGTACCGATGTTGAAATGTGCTTTTCTATTTTAAAACAATGTCTCACAAACCGGAAACACAACTCAAAATTCCACTTTCTGTTTAGCCTATCCCTGTCCCTACGGGCGAGTAGCTGGAGTTGGGACAGGGTACCAGTCTACCTCACACACGACATTTCAGCAACTCACAGTATACTCAAACACGCCACCCATTATCATATAGCTACTCCGTGTACACACACCAATGATAATACATCCTCGACATATATAGATATACATCCCAACCGTTAGCAGAAGGGCACTCCATATATACCCACACGCTCACCAATGACCACCAGCATACTCCAGGTATGCATATACACTTCAATCATGACCGTAAAGGTACATTCCAGGTACACATATCTAGTGATGCGGACCGGACCGGACGGTGGTCCAGTCCACTGCCAAGGCGGTCCAGTTCGGTCCGGTCCAGGCCATTCCGGTCCGGTACACATGCCTGGACCGGTCCAAAACGGTCCGGTCCACCTATACTAGGCTATATGTTAATGAATTATCTGTTTTCTCAAAGTTTTTACTCTGTATAGTACAAACTATAAGGTTACTGAGTTCAGTGCATTGCAATGAGTCCATATATGTTAAAACTTACATTGTTTGCCGATTGTATGCATCATTGTCTGTCTCTGGTGGGATATACTGGGAACGATGCACGATAATAGTATTTCTAGTAATGCGAACATGCACTAATTAAATGTATTGGACATATATATAGCTAGGGCCAGAATGTGTTATAACCAATCTAACATGGCACTCAACTGGTCGTATGCATGATTCGTATCATACTTATTTTCATTAAATTGAAATTTAAACGAAATAACTATACTGATGACAATTATACAAATGTGTACTGATATGACTACTACATTAATATTGGAGTATTGGAGATTGTGATGGCAGATTGTATAGTCCTGACAATTACAGTTATAAACCTAAGTACAACTACTATGTGATTAATGTGACTGCCTTGTGTATGTACTATGTAATGTGGTTTGCATGTTTCTTCGATAATTATAACTGTGAAAAACAATAGAATACTCGATTCGATATCCATCCAAATTGATTAGTTGATGCCATATTACACTGTTTATGACAAATAGTTCCATACTCATTCAGTTGCATGTTTGTCACATTGATAGGGTGCTACATAGTGTTGGCCAGTGTAGGATAGTAGTTATTAAAAACAATTTAGAACGAAACAAGCAATTTTTATATTTGGAAAAAAAATTCAGAATGCTTAACATTTGGTTTACAGTAACAGAAGCAGAATGAGCAGATGACACGGTTGATGGTGGTGAATTTCGGTTAACGAAACCCAATAAAGTCCGAACACGTTTTGAGGATCACATTTCGTATGGATATCCTTGTGATGTCTTTTAAAATGTTTTTTTTTCAAGTTGCTTTGTCCACCGCCACCCTTCTTGATAGATTCATCGCACGTGATACATCGCAACACAACAGTCTTGTCTTCTTGCAGTGAATACAAATAACCATACACGGGCGCAGCAAACTTCAAGTGGTATCACTCCTTTAGTGTCCTCTTTCTGTGGAACGTTGTGGTCCCTGAAGTCGCTCCTTGTTCAGGGGAATTAACCGTCGACCGTTCCATAACTATATTCGATTCGCTTTCTTCGAGTACTTCCGGGGGAGCCTCGATCATAATGAACAATAGAAACGCTTATGTTAATTATTGAATGTGTAATCGTTACGACGGCGATGTGAGAATGTTGACAGAATAAACTTGAATGAGTTATAATTATATAACTGTTTCATGGAACCATGAGTGTATATGTGGGTTCATGCTTGTGATTGGAAAAGCTAAAATCCATTCTTTTCTTGTAGCTGTCAATCATCATTCACCAACTTTGATCTCTCAACAGGCTCGTGTGACACCTGCAGTCATCCTTTGACTTTCGGCAATCGGCAGCACATGATCGTTACACTGTTGAAAACGATTTGTCTGGAGTCTGCGACAACAAACCAGGCGGCCGGAAATCGGCGACATCAAAGCAGGCGGCCGCCCACACTGGCACTTTCATTATAAGGAAAGTGACATGTACAAAGTACATCTATACATTGTTTTCGTGGCATCAAACGTTTAATATATATTAACCACTTGAATGCGTCAATACATCGTTGCTAATTGATATGACGGCAAATTCGCAATAATATTCGCGATAGTTTATTATAACTGAAGTAATATAGTTGGCCGGACCGGAGAGTACCGGACCGGCGGCAAAAAGCGGTCCGATCCAGTGACACCCGGTCCGGTCCACCCCTGACCCGCGGACCGGACCGGTCCAAAGCGGTCCGGTCCGCATCACTAATATACGCATTGCCCATAACCATAAAATAACTCCCTATTTATACACACCCCATCCATGATCCTATAGACAGCACATGTATACACATACACCCACCTATCACAATACAGTCACATACGGTACATCTATATATCCCATCCAGGGCCTTACAGTCACCCCATATATTACATAAACAACACACATACGACCATGTAGCTACTTTCGTTATATCCATAGACCACACCAATGCCCACTCACCCACATCGGGTATACCCGTACTGGGTACACACAACCATACACCATACATTCACTCCATGTATACCGATTCACCTCATACGTGACCATACATCCACTCCTTGTATAAACTAAACATCTCACCATGGACACCCCACTCATAACCATACAGCCACTCCTTGTCACATCAGTCATGACCATACAATAACTCCCTGTATACATATTCACCTCACCTTTGATCATACAGTAGCTCCATGACTGCCACTTTGGCATCCACCATGTATCCAGTTGATCATTTTTTTTATCCTAACGGGCCAGAATAGCCACAGATTATGGTTCATCTCAGTTCCGTCTCTAAGTTCTGCCCATTTCCTTTCAATAATATGGCCAGAATCACGAAAAGAGTTTCGCGGCAAAATTCCATATGCAACTTTAAAATGAATTTGCCATGGCACATACAAAACTGGGACAACCAGAATAGAACATGTAGTTGTCAGAGAATAATGTTATATATGTAAAAAAAATCCACTTTTTACCGAATTTGTTGCCACTATGAAAGCCATATTGGGCAATTTGGTCTATAAACACCGTAATGTGACACACATAAGATGGACGAGAACAATAAACACCTCTATTACCAAAGATATTTACATTTTACTTGAAAAAATGGTCCAAACCTGAAAAGTGAATTTTTGCCGATATATATGTCAAGTTTGTGAGAGAGAAATCCAATATTTCTGGTAATGTCAGTGGTGACAACAGTAACAATTAATCACAGTATATCAGACATATTAGTATTTAATGTATAGAAGGCAGAATGGCCAATTTTATACATCAACAACGACTTGTAAGCGATTGCAGGATAAGCTGGGGCAATATTTACCATTTTCTATATTTTGGCGGCCATTTTGCCAGCCATTTTGAGCCAAAGTAACAATTTTGATTCCAATGAGTTGGAAAATTCATAGGTAATGATATGCCTTACTTTCATTACAAAGTTCTGGTCATTTCTTGTTGAAATATGATTAGAATCTCAATTGTGATTTTTTTGTCAAAATTTATACTGCTTTCTGTAAAATCGAATTTTTGAGGGATCGGAAGTGGCTATGACCCCAATAATTGAATATTGCATTGCGCCAATGATCAGTTAATACAACAAATACAAAATAAAGTCACATTTCTCAACCAGTTCCAAACAGCATAAACTGATCTAGAAGATATTAGTGAAAAACGTCATATTTTCTGGCGGCCATTTTGGAAACCATCTTGGATGGGAGTTTCAATTTTATCTTATAAAAGTGGCATCAAACTGACTTAGGGCCTGGTCTGAAAAACGGCCGCCATTATGGACGCCATCTTGTCTGGAGTCTACACTGCCACTTTTTTTTCGTGTTAACATTGCTTAATAAGGACATAATAAGGAACAAAATTAGTGGGGTGAAGTTAAGTCCCACACTCACATGGGTTGCAAGGGTACCCCTATTAGCTCCAGGACTATGATTTCAGAAAGTTGTGATGCGTCCTTTATTGTGTATCCGTTAAAGGTACTCAATCCGAACAGAGGGTCCCCATCTCAACAGATTCCAACAACAACAATCCGATCAGTGGGTCCTATATTACTATTTCTTTGGCTTTTGGGGTTACAAATATTTGATTCGAGTCGAGGAACCCATCAAACAAAGCTCAGAGTTATTATATATTGATTTTGGAAATTTGTTATTTTCTCGAGATGAGTACTAATAATTGCCGTCAATTTCGTAACCTGCTCGAGATATGTACACCAAAACACTATTCAAACAGACAAGGATGTATAACTCAAAAATCAAGTGGTAATAATAACGCAATTTTGACTGTGTTTTGGGCCAGAAAGTATTCCCGATAATGAAAAATAAAAGATTTCTAAAATCGATATCTAACAAAATCTGAGCTTTGATGGGTGACTTCCTCGACTCGAATCAAATATTTTTGACCCCCGAAGCCATTGAAATAGTAATTGAGAACAATATCTCACACTCGTCCTATTTTATACGTAATTTATCAACCTCGTCCACTAAATTCTATTTGAGCCTCGGTAAACCTCGGCTCAAATCGAATTTAGTGAACTCGGTTGATAAATTCCGTATAAAATAGAAACTCGTGTGAGATCCTCTATTTAGTACATGCATGTTATTTATAATGTATAACTAAAACGAAGGTCATCCGGGCCTTAATTTTAAAGGTACTCAATCCGATCAGACGGTCCCCATATCACCAAGATACAACAACAACATTTCTTCAAAATACGCTTTAGTTATCAGAATCGATTAATAGCAACAAAATAATGCAAACCAATGTCTACTATGGTATCAAATTTCCCAAAACGTGTTATTTATCAACATTTTGTTCAACGAATAATGGCCGTATTATCACTTGAGTATCAAGAAATTTGGCCGTATTGATCCCGTGTGAACCCTCCTATGTTTAGCTTGGGAACTCGACTGAATGAATGCTTTCTCGCAGCACACATCACATTGAAACGGGCGACCACCCCCCCCCCCCTCCCGTGTGAATCATCTTGTGACTCAAATTAGTAAATGATTTCTCGCACAAATCACATTGATACGGGCGATCCCCCGTGTGGATCCTCTTATGTTTGGTCAAGTTACTCGACTCAGTATATGATTTCTCGCACAAATCACATTGATACGGGCGATCCCCCCCCCCCCCCCCGTGTGAATCTTCGTATGTCTCGTTATGTGACCCCGACTGAGTAAATGATTTCTCGCACAAATGGCATTGATGCGGGACATCCCCTGTGTCCATCCTCTTATGTTTTGTCAGGTCGCTCTAGTAAGTATATAACATCCATCTTCATCCGTAATTTTGTCCGAGACCGTCGGTTTGACAACTCTTTTCTGGGCCACAAATAATTGCACATCTCGAGAAATAACAAACTTCAAAAATCGATATATGATCACTCTGAGCTTTGGTGGGTGGGTTCCTCGATTCGAATCAAATATTTTTTACCCATGAAGCCAACGAAATAGTAATTTGGGAGCGTTAATTCGGAAAATGCATCTTTAATATATTGTTGATAAATCACCAGCGGGTGTCATGAATTTGATGTCATATATTTCGTGATTGCTTTTTCTGTATGGTTATTGTCAGTAAGCGTGTGTATTCAGTACGCATCCTCGACTGAAATTAAATCATTTGTAGCATATGTGACCCGCCATATCAATTCCAGTCGTAAGTCGGGATTTTGTTAACCCTGTGCCAATGCATTCTCTTATATATGCGAGTCGACCATAGGTCGCCTCGCATATATAAGAGAATGCATTGGCCTAACAATTTTTTACAATTTTAATAATTTTTTCTTGTATTCTTTAACAATTTTATAATTTTACCCATACAGAGACCGCAGACAAACATGAGCAGACGACACTCTTCTATATGCTTCTATATATGTGTGGGGCTCCCTGCAGGGTAATGGATGTTTTTTTTATTTTATGTCCTAAAAATTGTAAGAAACATTTATTTTTAAAAAATGAAAAAAAAATTGTTAGGCCAATGCATTCACATATTGTCCGTTGAGGAAGTGGAATGCGTATAATAAATTATCAGAGTCGCGTGCAGCGCCCCTTTAACTTAGAATGTTATGTTGTTTGTGATTGGGAGTTGAAGCCATGAGTACTTATTTATAAATACACGGATAATATAATAGCCAAACTAAAACCTGTAATGGCGGGAGCTGCGTGCACTGGTGCAACATTAAAGATCCTGTGCCAATGCATTCTCTTATATATGCGAGTCTCCCATATAGGGAGCCTCGGGTGTAAAAGAGAATGCATTGGCTTACAAGAGCAAGGTAAATATTGTTAGGCCAATGTGTTCTCTTATATATGCGTGGCTCCCTATATGGGAGACTCGCATATATAAGAGAATGCATTGGCACAGGATTATCATAAAATGTCAGGAAGCTCCAGTCATGAAAGTGTTATTAAACCAACTTTTACAGAATACTTACGTTTCAAAACCTCTTATATGCATGGCGAACATTCACATAAGCGCGCGAACGAATTCCAAACAACTATTTATAAGCACGAAACGCATCGACGTTCAAGTGGATGGCGAACATTCACATAAGCGCTTGAACGAATTCCAAACAGCTATATAAGCACGGAGCACAGACGTTCATGTGGTAAACAACGAATCCACGACAAACATATAGGAGGAAGTGTATGATATAGGGGATCAACTGTATATAACCGTGTACGTTTTGTGTCGATTAAGATTTGTCAGCATGATATAAGTTGGCGAAACCTCCCAGCGGCATGATGGTTACATATATAGATTGTTTGATCGTGCAGAAGACATAGAGGAAGACTCAACTGTCGCTTATCCACCCGATCCGCATAGAATTATCAGATATAAATACGTAATGACGGAAATTCTTTATCATCTATAGATACGTAAGTGTGGACCGTATACGCCTATCGAGCCCACTATTACGATTTATATCTCTTAATGATGATCTGATCACGGGCCCACCATTATGACATATAGAACACTAATTGTAACCTAACAGCGTTGGCTATGCGGTTATCTATACATATATAATAAAACCTAACGAATATAAAATTGAGTGGGGGTATTACCCCTGATCAAGTGGTCCTGCTAATATGTTATGATGCTGGAGGTCCTGCTGAATTGCTATGACGTCGGTGGGGCAAATACATACTGTGAGAGGGCAACCAACTGGTCGCTATATATACAATTTTAAAGTTCAACTTGACTTATCAAGATTTAGCTATCGCCATGGGTTCATGTTCGTCCTCCGTGTGTCCGTCAACAATTCCCATTAGCATGGATGATATATGCGCTACAGGTCGCACCTTTGGTCTGGTCGTTATGAAATTCGTCATGGTTGTTGACATTGACATGTAGATGAGAAATTAGTCATTTTGGGGTAAATCCAGGTAAATCGACAAGAAAACATGGCCAACAGCCACCATCTTGAATTTCACAATTCAATCAATTGGCCACGCAGGCCGTATATACCATTTGTGTGATTATAATGAAATTTGTCATGTATTTTGACATTGCCATGAAGAAGAGAACGAGTATTTTTTGCGTCAATCGGCAAAAGAGCATGGCCGCTATCGGCCATCTTGTTTTTGAGTATTAAGAAATGTAAATACATAAGCACGGTGCACGGGCTACATGTCGTACCCTATGAAAATTGTCATGGCTGACTACATTGACATTTAGATGTAAACGAGTCATTTTGGGGTCATTTCACACCAAAACTATGGGGGCCAGCGACCATCTTGGATTTCAAAGTTCAATCCATTAGCAGAAGACACGCCGGAGTGTTCGTCTGATTATCATGAAATTTGTCGTGGAATTAATATTGACTTGTGGATGAGAACGAGTCATTTTGGGGTCATTCAGCCATAAAACATGGCCGCTGGTGGCCATCTTGGATTTTACTCTTTTTATGACTAAATTCGCATGCTACAGGTCGTAGCATTACAACCGGCTGTTACAATATTAATTTTCCCACAAAACTTCTCCCACAAAATGGTAAATTAGGTTTTAAAAAATGCATTTTTTTTCGGGCGGCATAGAAAAATGGAAAAGAAATGCAATTGGACCAAAATTAAAACAATATTAGTCCGAGAGCTGATAGGACACCCCTGCACCCCATGATTCAAATTCACCCCACTAATTTTCTTCTTTATTAGTCCCTCAACTTTTAAGCAATGTTAGACCGGAGTGTTCGTCTGATCATCATCATGAAATTTGGCGTGGAATTAATATTGACTTGTAGGTGGGAACGAGTCATCCTGGGGTCATTCGGCCATAAAACATGGCCGCTGGTAGCCATCTTGGATTTTACTCTTTGTATGACTAAACTCACAGGCTACAGGTGGTAGCATTACAACCGGCTGTTACAATATTAATTTTCCCACAAAACTTCTCCCACAAAATGATAAATCAGGTTTTTAAAATGCTTTTTTTTCGGGCGGAATAGAAAAAAGTAATAATATATGGCGCCGCTAGGCTTTAGGGAGTGTGCGAGAGGGGTCGTCGACCCTTCTCGCAGGCGGGGGTCCGGGGGGCCTCTCCCGGGAAAATTTTGGGAAATGTAGAAGCTTGAGAAGCATTCTGAGCATATTTCTGAGTAGCATAATATGCGAATGTTAATTGGACCAAAATTAAAACAATATTAGTCCGGGAGCTGATAGGGTAACCCTGCACCCCATGATTCAACTTCACTCCACTAATTTTCTTCTTTATTAATCCCTCAACTTTTAAGCAATGTTAGGCCGGAGTGTTCGTCTGATCATCATGAAATTTGGCGTGCAAGTTAATCTTGACTTGATGGTGGGAACGGGTCATTCTGGGGTCATTCGGCCATAAAACATGGAGTATTAATTTTTACACAAAAGTTTTCCCACAAAATGATAAATCAGCTAGGTTTAAAAAATGCATTTTTTTCGGGCGGAATAGAAAGAAAGAAAAAGAAATGGCGCCACTAGGATTTAGGGAGTGCGCGAGAGGGTAGTAGCATTACAACCGGCTGTCACAGTATTAATTTTTACACAAAACTTTTCACAGAAAATGATAAATCAGTTTTAAAAAATGCATTGTTTTCGGGCGGGAATAGTAACGAGGTAAAAAAAAAATAGCGCCGCTAGGTTTTAGGGAATGCGCGAGAGGGGTCGTAGACCCTTCTCGCAGGCTGGGGCCCGGGCTTTCCCCCGGGAAAAATTTGGAAAATGTAGAAGCTTGAGAAGCATTCTGAGCATATTTCTGAGTAGCATTATGCGAATGGTAATTGGACCAAAATTGAAACAATATTAGTCCGGGAGCTGATAGGGTATCCCTGTACCACCGTGATTCAACTTCACCCACTAATTTTCTTCCTTATTAGTCCCTCAACTTTTAAGCAATGTTTGTACGAAACAAAACGTGTCAGAACAGTCACCAGACATGATGAGATGGCGTCCAACATGGACATGTTTTTTTCTCATAAGGATGCAAATTAGTGAGAAAATTATATATTTGTATCTCAACTTTACTTTGTAAAGTTTGAGCTATTGCCATGGCTTGGTATCCGTGGTCTGTGTGTGCGTGGTGTCAACAATACAGCCTACGTGCAATACCTTTATTCGGATCATTATGAAATTTGTCACAGCTGTTGACATTGACATGTAGATTAGAACGAGTCATTTTGGGATCATTCGGGAAAAAACATGGCCGCCAGTGGCCATCTTGGATTTAAAATTCAATCCATTAGCACAGGCTACAAGTCGTACTGTTCGTCTGATCATCAATTTGTCATGGGATGTTTAAATTGACATGTAGATGGAAACGAGTAATTTTGGGGTCGTTCCTCTAAAAATCTTGGATTTTATTCTTTGCATGATTAAATCCTTTGGCACGGGCTACAGATCGTACCTTTGGTCCGATCATTATGAAATTTGTCATTGCTGTTGAAATTGACATGTAGATGGGAACGAGTCATTTGGTAAAAAAAACATGACCGCCAGTGACCATCTTGGATTTCAAACTTCAATCCATTAGCACGGGCTACAGGCCATACTGCTTGTCTGATTATCATGAACTTTTCGTAGATATTAATATTAAGATGTAGATGGGAACGAGTAATTTTGGGGTCATTCGGCCATAAAACATTGCCGCTGGTAGCCATCTTGGATTTTACTCTTTGTATGACTAAATCCTTTGGCACAGGCTACAGGTCGTATCTTCGGTCAGATCATCACTAAATGTGTCATGGATGTTAACATCGACATGTAAATGGGAAACGAGTTATTTTGGGGTAATTCAGCAAAAAACGTGGCTGCCAGCGGCCATATTGGATTTCAAAATTCAATCTATTATCATGGGCTACAGACCGTACTGTTTGTTTGATCATCATGAAATTTGTCATTTATATTAACATTGACATATAGATGCGAATGGGTCATTTTGGGGTCATTCGGCCATAAAACATAGCTGCTGACAGCCATCTTGGATTTTACTATTTGCATCACTAATCCTTTGGCGTGGACTACAGGTCGTAGATTTGGTCGGACCATCATGAAATTCTTCACGGATATTGACAATGACATGTAGATGGGAACGAATCTTTTTGGGGTCAATCGGCCATAAAACATGGCCGCTGGCAGCCATCTTGGATTTTACTCTTTGCATGACTAAATCATTTGGTATGGGCTAAAGGTCGTAACTTTAGTCGGATCATCATGAAATTTGTCTTGGCTGTTAACATTGAAATGTACATGGGTAGGAGTCATTTTTGGGGTCTTTCGGCATAAAACATGTCTGTTGGCAGCCATCTTGGATTTTTGCATGACTAAACCATTTGGCACACCATACAGTGCACTTCCCTCATCCGATCATCACCAAACTTCATATTAAACTTGATATTGATCTACTAGATGGAAGCTTTTACATATTTTTGAATTTCATTGGACAACATAGCCGTCAGCAACCATCTTCTTATGTATCTCGTGGTGATAATCTAGTATTACTTAGCCCTTTCAAATTTCCGCATTCCTAATCGCTCCATTGACTGTAACACATGAAATTATTCCCTTTCCAAATCGAGCTACAGTACCATTGACACTTTGATTTGTGAAGCAGGCTGCTTCAAGACGCAAAGATATAATAGTGCCTTTTTAGGTTAATATTGGAACTCTCCATCAAAGAAAGCCGCCAAAATGGCAGCAGGAAGTGTAAAATAAGGAAGAAAATTATTGTGGCGAGGTTAAATCACTGGCGATCAGGGTTACACTATCATCTCTCGGATTATATGCATTGTCATTAACATTTTCGAGCAATGTACTGCGAATCCACCAAACAGTATAACTGAAGTCATCTTGGAATATAGTTTTTACATGACTAAATCCTCAACATGGCATACAGTAATGCTCTAATTAATCGACTCCTCAACCACAACAAAATTATGGGTAACTTTTCGCTTTCTGATGAATTGCAACAAGCCATATTTCCGACTAAATCCTGAAAAGTTACCCATAATTCTGCTGTGGTTAAGGAGTCGATTAATTAGAGCATAACTGTATAGCCATAATTTTCAAAACGACCAAATTGTGTATGAAGATAGATAACTCTAAAATCAAGTGGCTTTGTGTTGATAATAAAGCCAATTTTTAAAGAACATGTTGATAATACATTTTTGGAAAGTTTATACCACAATTGACAGTGGTTTGAATTATTTTGTTGTAATTAATGGATTCTGATAACTAAAGTGTATTTTGAAGAAATATTGTTGTTGTAAGGTGGTAATATGGGGGACCATCTGATCAGCATGAGTACCTTTGAAAATACTAGTGCAGCAAATTAACAGATGCCTGCTCCAGATATACATGTATGGCATAATGGCAAATTGTTATATGATAAATATCAATGATGAGTGAGTACGTGTGATCATTAAATTTGCCTACTATATATTGTACTATGACGTAATCATTCATCATACGGATGTATAGCCTAAGGGCCCTTATTTATAATCTATGTCCCTATATTGACATCTGTATATACATCACCCCCACCCACCCTGCTCTTAACAACAATCCATATATACATGATACATTTCATGGCAGTATATACTACCATATCCTGATCCAAAACGGGTATTGCATGCATTAGTTTTGATGGAATAATGAAGACAAACTAAAAACAATATAATAAAAAAAAGGATTTTATTACTTCATCAAAGTATTGTATTATTCAATATTCAACAACATCATTCAAGTTGATAAAGAAGAGAGAACAATGTAATTTAGTCATTGATCTCAGTATTTCTTAATTTGTTAAGACCTAAGTGCAGTACAATGAAATGTATTAACTTTTTCAAAACATCATTGCATTTTGAAGCCTGAAATTATGCTTACTTCTGTTACATTGCGGTCGATTTCAGAATATCAAATTATGTACATTATTAAACTTTTATGTAAATATGGTATTTAACAAGAATGTCAAGATTTGGAACAGCAAATCATACACTGAAAATTGATTGTTATTTTCTATACTTCGGTAAAGCGGTATATCAGAAAAATATATTGAACATAATTTAGTCATTGATAAGGGTTCCCTTCGATCATACATTTCCATTTCATTCAACTTGAAAATCAGTAACCCACATATCTGTACATCATGAGCAGTAAATTCATTTTATATGTTGAATGTGTTAATTGTATAACTTAATTAAAGTCTTTATTCATTTTAAAAGCAATTTAGAAATGTAACCATTCTAATAATGAGTGAAGAATCGGCATAACTACCCATAGCAACATGGTCATCTTCTAACTTGTGACCACAGCGAAGGTGGTCTTATGGTCATAATGGTGTATAATAATCTAACTTTCATGTTAAATTACATATAGAAAATTCCGGTTTATTAGGACTAACATCTTTTTTTTTACATTTTAGCTGAAAGTCGAAGTGTTCTGTAATGCACTCAGCAGTCTCAGCTAAATCCATCTTATGTGCAGTCAATTGATTTTGCCCATAACAATTGAATGCACCCTTATTCAAACATTGTGTCCTGTTAATATTCCCATCACTATTAAGTGTTTATTTTTATTGTAGATGGTCCTATATTACTTATTAGTTAAACATTTCTTACACAGAATGTCTCACGATATATAAGCAATTTTAAATTTACAAATTACCAGGTATAAGTGATAGAATTAATTAAATTTACAACCACGTGGTTTTGATTATGTTTTCTAGAATATTTTCTCCGGAATATGCTGATGTCACTTTGTGAGGTCATACTTTTAAAAATATGTGAACGCTGCAGTAAATGACTCATTAAACTAGAGGTGTGACTGTCCCAATGGGACCAAAGATACCCCTGTGTTTTTTAAAATACTAAGATGTTTCACATGTCAGTAAACATTTAGTTAAAATAATAAAATAATAGTTGCCATTCCAGGTGCACAACCCTAACCCTAATCTTAAACATATTGACCAAAAAATATAGGAATAAAAGCTTGGCCAATATATGCACGTCGAAAAAGGGGAATTACTCCACAAAAAAAGTCGGACAGACATCGTAATCGCAGGTGCACAGGTTCCCATGGTACTAAAAAAATTCTAAGTTCAAAAGGGGGGATAATTCCACCAAAGAATGTCGGACAGTAGTGATAATTGCAGGTGCACAGGTTCCCATGGTACTAAATATCTGTGCCAAGTTAAAAAAAACAATTGACCTAACAATGTAGGAATAAAAGCTCTGACAAAATTATACATGTTGCAAAAAAATTCTAAGTCAAATAAGAGGTGCGCACTCGAGTGCTAGCATACCCCCACCATGTAAAATTCAACCCGCATTATCCGTAAACCCAACAAAAAAGATTTTTAACTTTAAAGAAAAATTTGGACTAATAACATCGATATGGTGTCACAAGAAGCTTGTACAGAAAAAAATATTCAAATTGGTTCATATTTGTTAAAGTTATTAAGTCGGACAGAATTTTCTAAGTCAAAATAAGTCGAAAATGAAGTGTAATATTACGAAAAACAGTCTGAGTCAATCCCTAGCCGCACCATGTACAGAGGGTATTATGAGAAGCATGTATACCAACAATTATGGAAATCGGTTCATATTTGTTAAAGTTATTAAGTCGGACAGAATTTTCTAAGTCAAAATAAGTCGAAAATGAGGCGCAACGTAAATATAAAAGTCGGACCGAACCGCAATTAGCATCATGCAGTCCTAAGGAGATTGCATACAAACAATTAATGAAATCGGTTCATAGTTGTTCGAGTTATGAGGTCGGACAGACGGACAGATGGACACACGGAGGGAGAAAGCGTGACGGACAGATGTAGTCAAACCAGTATAGCCCCCATTTTCTTCGAAAGTGGGTGTATAAAAAGGGGGGGGGGGTAACTCCACAAAAAATGTCTAACATCAGATGCACAGGTTCACATGGCGGTTAATGTCTGTGCCAAGTTTCACTGAAATTGATTTAAAAAACGACTGAGAAAAACTCCGGACAAATTTGAGTCCACAGACGGACGTACGGATGAGCTGACTCCAGTATACCCCTAACTTTGTTGTGGTGGGGGGTATAATTACCGCTTTCAATTGATAACTGATGTGGTTTTCAGAACAAATATGTCTTCTGTGGAATAAACCCATTTATTGTTGCAATTGTGATATTTGATTACATTTAATTGAGGTTTTATGTGAGCTGGTCACTAACGCATAAACTATGTCAAACAAATGGTAATGGGATTTTCTTGTACTAAAACTAGCATCTTGCTATCCCAATATTTTAGCTGGTTTTAGTACGAACAGACACCCGGAAACCAAAATAATCGTCAAACTATAAGTCAACAAAGACTATAAACTCCAGTTAAAATAGGCCGACGGAACTCAAATTCTAACTTTACCTATATTTTCATATGAGTAATCCATTTTCTAAATTTGAAAACAATCAGATAACTGAAACTAAAGTTATCACCAGGGAACCATAAATAATTGGCAAAGTCAACAAGGACCATAAACTTCGGCAAATATGGGCAGCCCAAATCCATGTAATCTACATACAAAATTTGAAAACAGACAGACAACTAAAGTTATCATCCGGAAACCGAAACTATCGACAAATTCTAAGTCGACAAGGACCATAACTCTGGCAAAACGTAATGGGTGGAACCAAACTTGACCTGTATTTTTGGCTAGTAAACTCACTTACATTATTTCAATCCATTCAGTTCAGATTTACAGAAGTTATCATCCGGAAATGAAAATTGAGTACAAATTCCAACAAAAAAGGCCATAACTCTGGTGAAAATTGCCGGCTGAATGAATTGGCACCTTGTGACACATACAAGTATGCCACACGATATAGTATTTATGTAAAATATGCTGGCTTTTATGATTGTGCAACATGTCATATATAGCTACTGATTTTGTCATTAATGACTGAAAGTTTTTGGGCATACATGAACCTTCAACAATATTCTAATAGATTACTTTGACATCACATAAGCTTACATGTAAATACCAGATGGGAGTCTCATAAGCTTTTTCATTGAAAAATATAAACGTTTATTTGATTGAAATTTAACAAAACTACCATGCCCATACGATTACCCCGAAAATTAAAAAAAGTTGAAAAATGTGATGTGAAAAACAAATCTAGTTATGCTGATCTAACCAAGCCAATCAGTTCAGTGCATTTATGAAAAGAAAATGCCAAACTCGGAACTAATTGCAACAGTAGTTTTCTTTCCATGAATAAGTATATAAGCCCATTATAAACAATTAACATCTTAAAAACCAAGAAAAGGAAAATAGAAAAGGGAAAAAATCAAGTTCTTATGTCCTTCTATTTTGTGGTAGTGCATGTATTTCAAAATACCATCTTGAATACAGAACAGATAGCAGTATTTTTTCAAGTGATATGCTTCTAGGTTTGTAAATTAAAGGTACTCAATCCGAACAGAGGGTCCCCATCTCAACAGACTCCAACAACAACAATCCGATCAGAGGGTCCTATATTACTATTTCTTTGGCTTTGGGGGTAAAACATATTTGATTCGAGTCGTGGAACCCATCAAACAAAGCTCAGAGTTATTAGATATTGATTTTTGAAATTTGTTATTTACTCGAGATGAGTACTAATAATTGCCTTCAACTGCCGTAATCTGCTCGGGATGTGTACACCAAAATCTATTCATACAGACAAGGATGGGTAACTCTAAAATCAAGTGGTAATAATAACGCAATTTTGACTGAGTTCTAGGCCAGAAGGTATTCCCGATAATGAAAAATAATTTATTTCTAAAATCGATATCTAACAAATCTGAGCTTTTATGGGTGACTTCCTCGACTCGAATAAAATATTTTTGACCCCCGAAGCCATTGAAATCGTAATTGAGAGGAGTTTTATCGGATTGAGTTGTTCTACTATTATTGTTTACCACAATTTCTTGATAAAATGTCTGGATCCCTGGTCTGAACATGAAGCAGTCTGGGAAAATTCTATCTATTTTAGACAGCATGTGATGCAATTTTTTTCCAATTAGCAAATTTGCCGAAGATTAATTAGGAAATAAATATTTTTTAATTATATTAATTAGTTGCGTACTGAGCTTACATCAGCTGCATCATTTCTGAGTATGATTATCTCTATTAGTGAATAAAGAACACAACCATATATATGCGACACCAAGTTGGACACTAATATTAAGCATGTGCATGTAACTGAGCTGTGTTGCAACTTGGTTGGCTGATTTAAAGTGATGTGAAACACTCTGGTTTGGTAATAAAATAGAAATAGAGAATAATCTTGCTCATAGCACTCAAAGTAGTTATTTTTACGAATATTAATTCAAATTTCCAGCATACACACAATAATTTTTATATTTTGATTAAATGCAATGACTCTCGATGGCAAAATCATTTGCGTTAGTTTATCGCCGATTGTTCCGTCCAAATCGAGATGTAAATATTTACAATTATGCATAGTTCAGAGGATGATATCTATGGAGTGGTATGGTCGATTTCTTTGAGATTTTCGGCGATGTTAGTAGAATGCTACATTGCCACAGTTGGCATAGTGCCTGAGTACTAACTAACAGGTCCACAATATGTCTTTAACAAAACTTGAAGACAACATTTGTATCATGTCATTACAGAGGCACCAGGAATGCTATCAATAAGTCTATGATTTGGTCCACTTTCAAACATAATTACATGTTTTTCAGGCAGGTCTTAACTTTTTTCAGTATTTCTTCTAGTCAATATTAAAGAATATAAGCATGTTCTGACATACTGACCAGCAGTCTCACTGGGTTATTCAATCGCGCTATATCGAATCGATTTGTGAGCACCGAACTGAAATATATTAGCGCAAAACGGCGTAAAAACAGATTTGACCTCGGCACGTGAAAAGTTGACCTCGGATCTGAAAATTAATATGCCTATGCCACTTCCCGACCGATAGTACCCTCACATACGAAATGGGGTCGGCCGTTATCGAGTTCATTGCGAACACACACACAGACACACACACACACACAAACAGATCTTCCAAAATATAAAATAGACTAGCAGGTTAGCCCGCCACTGGCGGCATTCGTCCCATGGCTTTGTTTCAGAAACATGACATTTTTGTAATTATTTTGTTTTTATTTATTATTGTTTTTTATTTTTTAATATGAATTTAATGTTTTTTAAATTTAATATATTTTGTTTCTGAATTGTTTTTTTATCGTAAATTTTTTTTAATTTTAAATTGTTTTAATTAAATTTTAAATTGTTTTAATTAATTTTTTGGTTTCTGGCGGAAAAATTTACCCGTAGAAATCCCCCCCCCCCCCCCTTCCTAGGAACGACAGACAACGCATTCTTTGTTTCGTGAAATCTCTCTACGATAACATTGCATTGAATTGAAATTAAATTTTATATTGTTTTAATGAAATTTTTTGTTTCTGGCGGAAAATTTTACCCGTAGAAATCCCCCCTTCCTAGGAACGACAGACAACGCATTCTTTGTTTCGTGAAATCTCTCTACGATAACATTGCATTGAATTTAAAACAAACGCTTCCCGTCGGGAAATCTGTCTGCATAATATTTCGAGTCTGCCGTACCCGTCGTAATGTCGTGAAATCTCTCTGCATAATAGATAACATTGCATTGAATCTGTTGTTGGCATTCGGGGCTTCGGGTCGTTGTTGTTGGCATCACGGCTCCCCGAAAACTCTCACATTGCCGAAAACGTGTATTTAGTAATATCGTTGTTGTTGATATTTACGGCTTGGGGGCTATTTTCTTATTTAGCAAGTTTGAGCTCAATCGGTTCGAGTCTATAAAGGACACACTCATATATATGACACTTCCCGTGGGTAGCAAGTTTGAGCTCAATCGGCATTCCCTGGAATTTCCCGTAGATTGGCAGATTCCAGTAGCTTTATAACGGTATATCTGGGGAGAAATCTGATGCTATATTCGTGATTATCTGGGATGATTTCGGTATATAAGTATATACTGTAAAAACAAAGCGCGCCATCCGTGCTCGCAGGGTTGGTCAGAAACAAATGTTTTTTAAATTTAATGTATGTTCCGTATATCTCTCTGCAGATGCAAATAACGTTGAATGGCAAACAGACGCTCTTTATAGAGATGCGTCAAAAACAAACGCTCATTAAATAATCACTTGATTAACAGAAGAATAGGAGGCTCGTTCGCCTCACATCTAAAAATAGAATCTTTGGGGTCTAAAATTGGTTGTACTAAAATATTCCCAAAATATCAAAACCCAAAAAAAATTTCAAAACTTCCAAAAATTATTTTTTCCAAAAAATTTCAAAATTCCAAAACTTCCAAAAAATTTTAAAACCCCAAAATTTCAAAAGAAAAAATTTCAAAACCCTCAAAATTATTTCTCCAAAAAAAGTTTAAATAAAAAATTTATAACGAGTTTTCGGTTTCTGATAATCTCGATATTAAAAAAATGTCGAATGTTAAATTATTTGCGCGTAATATCTTTCGTTATTTTTTTTGTTCAACCAATGTTTCAATGTATTTATTAATCGATGTTTAGAAATAGCTTTATTGGACATTGTGACCATCGATATGAATGCATACATTCCAGTGTTTTATCGGACGCAGTTCATATAATTGTCATACCTGAAAATAGACACCATTACTTTTACATAAATAATAAAGAGCGTTTATTCTTTACACTCTCTCTATCCCATATGACAGGTGTGTATTATCGTGAATTATTGGAAGTATTGAGATGTACTATGTTGAATCACTAACGGTCGAAAATTGTAATGTGAAATTACAACCCCCAGAATGAATTGTCATATTCGATGGAACATATTATGTACACGCAATCACACACGCGACATTGGTGGTAACAATGTGTCTTTCACACCTTTGCTTTACCAAATGAATTCTATTATTTCCCCGGTCACAGTTATATGCTATTCAGAAAACATATCGATTTAATGTCTGAACAAACGGGTTAGTATCAATTAAGGTTGATAAACTGTGTCATTGTTAGCATTAACACGATAATTAGTTATCCAAAACATGCATACATATTACGTCCAGGTCACTCAATTATAGAAATTGCTTCGGTGTCATTGTTATAACAACATTACGTAATAACCACTTATCACTCCATTCACACTTACGATCATTTTGTATACCAAAAATTTCAATATAATGAAGATGACGAAAAGTTACCTATAATTCTGCTGTGGTTAAGCCACAACAACAACAACAACAACACCAACAACAACAACAACAACAACAACAGTCACCAAGCGACATAACATCCTGTTTTGATGATCCAATGGCCAATGTCCATGAAGATTTTATTTCCGATGCAAGTCATATTTCAGACTAACTCCTGAAAAGTTACCTATAATTCTGCTGTGGTTAAGCAGTCCATTATTTAGGGCATACCTGTATGTAGGCCTACCAGTGGATGAATAGTCTGCCGGAGAAGTACTGTGTAGACAGGTCTTGTCGGTAAGAAAGTCAGACGAGTAGTGAAGGCTCGGCTATTAAAACATAGTAATGCGATAGCGAACATCAAACGAGTCTGCGCACGCATATCTGTCAAAGGATACAATGGCAGTCATTGGTCAATTTATCCCCGGTGTACGCTCAGTACAATAACAGTCATTGGTCAATTTATCCCCGGTGTCAGCTCAGTACACAATCGACACGAAGCCGGAGGTCATAATTACTCTTACGAATGAAGAGCGTTGAACATATACGAAATTATTACACGAATGAACTGAAATTTATATTTCACATCTTACCAACAACAGATACAGACATAGTCATAGTGTTATACTATCTTACATGTACCCATGCTGTGACATCATTCGAAGGGGCAATACACTCAAGGAGTTAAAGTGACACGAAACAAGGGACGTGATGTAATATTGGTGTTTGAATCTTAAAGGAACACAAGACACTCTAAAGGGACACTCATTATGAATGAATGTTAACAATACAAGCGCACGAATGAAGAGCGTTGAACATATACGAAATTACTACACGAATGAACTGAAATTTATATTTCACATCTTACCAACAACAGATACAGACATAGGCATAGTGTTATACTATCTTACATGTACCCATGCTATGACATACTTAAAGGGGGATAATGCACGCACGGTGTGGAATGTTAAAGTGACACGAAACAAGGGACGTGATGCAATATTGGTGTTTGAATATTAAAAGGAACACAAGACACTCTAAAGGGACACTCATTATGAATGAATGTTAACAATACAAGCGCAGTGGTTGAAAGTTAAAATGACAGATCAATATTTAAGGGTCAAATTTTCGGGCACTTAATGCACCTTTTATCATTACGTATCGTTTCTCACTCTACAATTCCCAATAATCCACACACTCTCTCCCCCCAGCTTATAGATATATAACGAAAACGAGAATATCATGTTGATGAAGTTTATTGAAATTTCATCGTCCGAATTGTCATCACTTTCGTCAGAAGTGTCATATGTTACGTCCATGAATTTTTCTAGCATCGGTTTGTACTTTAATATTGACATTTTCACTGCATCACATTCTCCATAACCATTATTCAAATATTTGTCGACTTTATCCATGACTCTGTTGTGCAGAGTCCCTTTGCGCAGCTGCAGATACGATACTATTGTCCAAGCATAATCATTCATAAAGTGTATCATATCTTTACTTTTAAGGTCCTTGTCAGCTTGTTCTTTTGCTTCTGCGTCTTTCGAGCCATTTTCCTTATACGTGTCCACTTTATCACTCCATTCCTCACGGGTTTTATCTCTACTTTCATCACACAAACTTTTGAAGTATTCATCTTCATTCAATTTAATTTCCTTATTCTGACTATCATCCGGGTCCTCAGTTAATTTTCGTTTTAACTTATTTTCTTGACACCAGTTTTTTACGTGTCTCTGAACATCATAATGATCTGCGAACAAAAGCCCGCATTCATTACAAGGGTACGACATGTCTTCTCGAATGTTTTGACGGTTCTTCTTATTAATTTCATCGAGCTCACCAGGTGGCCGTATGTCGTTAGTATAGTCATTATGTTGACCCTGGGGCACAATATAATTATATGTTATGCCCTTCTGTTGACCAGGGAGTTCTCTGTCATCGTATTTCATCGCATTCTGTTGACCCTGGATCTCAGTGTCTTTTGTATGTTTTTTCATCCCATTCTGTTCATCTGGGTGTTCTCTGTCTTTTTGGAGATTATATTTCATGCCATTCCATTCACCCCTATGTTGGTTCGTGTCCTCTTTTAGTACATTCTGTCGCAGACGTAATGTGTCGGTGTTGCGGCTTTTAAATCCACCAGTAGGTAACCGTACGGTTCACTCGTCGCTTCCGAAAACTCTCGAACCATACGCTGAGGACATTCAGGATACATCTGTCTTGATAATGTTGAAATTAATCCCTTGTCGATTGGGTTATTGAACAATACCAAATATTGACAATTTCGTCGTTGCGTTGGATCTTTGTTGTAGTAGAAATTCTGGTTCAAACTTATCAAAGATAAGTTCAAATGGTGACTTCCTTCGGAATGCAAATCATTAACTCTCTGGTCTTTTGATGAAGTTTGCATCAAGTCATCGAGTATAACTAGATTTTTATACCGGGGGTTGATAAGCGAATCCAAGTTTGCTGGTATTCCTCGTATAAAGTTGACCTGAGGGGTGACGGTATACTTTAATTCGTCATATAGGGGCTGCCAATATTTATAAAACCATATTATTCTGTCAGGTGCGGGTGATATTTTTGAGGCAGACTTTTGTAGTAAGGTTTTCACGAAGTATGTCTTACCACAAGATGTCGGTCCACTTACACATGCCGTGAATGGATGCTTGAAAATAAAATCTTCATGGACATTGGCCATTGGATCATCAAAGCAGGATGTTATGTCGCTTGGTGGCTGTTGTTGTTGTTGTTGTTGTTGTTGTTGTTGTTGTTGTTGTTGTTGTTGTTGTTGTTGTTGTTGTTGTTGTTGTTGGGGTGATGATACTGTTGTTGTTGTTGTTGTTGTTGCGGCTGATGATACTGTTGTTGTTGTTGTTGTTGTTGTTGTTCTGAAGGCGTGTGTTTAACTTTGATATGACGCTTCAAACTATCTTGCCAAGCATAGACACTTAAGCACTCTTCACATTGATACTTCATTTTCCTATATAATCAGTGAAATCGAGCGTTCTTCTATGCACCTATATTTATATAGAACAGAAACAAGGGAAACGTGGTGGACTAGTTAACTAGTTCAGGCTGTCGTTCACAACGTCTCTTAGTGTTGTTTGTACTGGATACAAATTTATCACATTAGCTACAATACAACCTACCTATCCAAATGTCAATGCAATTATGAGTGATTTCAATATGAACACTCTATTATATAGATATGTGTAACCTGGTGACTGACATGATGATACAGTTATGCACTAAATAATGGACTGCTTAACCACAGCAGAATTATAGGTAACTTTTCAGGAGTTAGTCGGAAATATGGCTTGTTGCCATTCATCGGAAAGCTCTCGCCGGCGGCGGCGGCGGCGGCATTGCAGTATTTTACTGCGGGGTCCGCCGGCGGCGGACCCCGGCGGCGGCGGCGGCACCGCCGCCGCCGCAGTAAAATACCGCATAAATATAGGTGCATAGAAGAACGCTCGATTTCACTGATTATATAGGAAAATGAAGTATCAATGTGAAGAGTGCTTAAGTGTCTATGCTTGGCAAGATAGTTTGAAGCGTCATATCAAAGTTAAACACACGCCTTCAGAACAACAACAACAACAACAACAACAACAACAGTATCATCAGCCGCAACATCAACAACAACAACAACAGTATCATCACCCCCAACAACAACAACAACAACAACAACAACAACAACAACAACAACAGCAACAACAACAACAACAACAACAACAACAACAGCCACCAAGCGACATAACATCCTGCTTTGATGATCCAATGGCCAATGTCCATGAAGATTTTATTTTCAAGCATCCATTCACGGCATGTGTAAGTGGACCGACATCTTGTGGTAAGACATACTTCGTGAAAACCTTACTACAAAAGTCTGCCTCAAAAATATCACCCGCACCTGACAGAATAATATGGTTTTATAAATATTGGCAGCCCCTATATGACGAATTAAAGTATACCGTCACCCCTCAGGTCAACTTTATACGAGGAATACCAGCAAACTTGGATTCGCTTATCAACCCCCGGTATAAAAATCTAGTTATACTCGATGACTTGATGCAAACTTCATCAAAAGACCAGAGAGTTAATGATTTGCATTCCGAAGGAAGTCACCATTTGAACTTATCTTTGATAAGTTTGAACCAGAATTTCTACTACAACAAAGATCCAACGCAACGACGAAATTGTCAATATTTGGTATTGTTCAATAACCCAATCGACAAGGGATTAATTTCAACATTATCAAGACAGATGTATCCTGAATGTCCTCAGCGTATGGTTCGAGAGTTTTCGGAAGCGACGAGTGAACCGTACGGTTACCTACTGGTGGATTTAAAAGCCGCAACACCGGACACATTACGTCTGCGACAGAATGTACTAAAAGAGGACACGAACCAACATAGGGGTGAATGGAATGGCATGAAATATAATCTCCAAAAAGACAGAGAACACCCAGATGAACAGAATGGGATGAAAAAACATACAAAAGACACTGAGACCCAGGGTCAACAGAATGCGATGAAATACGATGACAGAGAACTCCCTGGTCAACAGAAGGGCATAACATATAATTATATTGTGCCCCAGGGTCAACATAATGACTATACTAACGACATACGGCCACCTGGTGAGCTCGATGAAATTAATAAGAAGAACCGTCAAAACATTCGAGAAGACATGTCGTACCCTTGTAATGAATGCGGGCTTTTGTTCGCAGATCATTATGATGTTCAGAGACACGTAAAAAACTGGTGTCAAGAAAATAAGTTAAAACGAAAATTAACTGAGGACCCGGATGATAGTCAGAATAAGGAAATTAAATTGAATGAAGATGAATACTTCAAAAGTTTGTGTGATGAAAGTAGAGATAAAACCCGTGAGGAATGGAGTGATAAAGTGGACACGTATAAGGAAAATGGCTCGAAAGACGCAGAAGCAAAAGAACAAGCTGACAAGGACCTTAAAAGTAAAGATATGATACACTTTATGAATGATTATGCTTGGACAATAGTATCGTATCTGCAGCTGCGCAATGGGACTCTGCACAACAGAGTCATGGATAAAGTCGACAAATATTTGAATAATGGTTATGGAGAATGTGATGCAGTGAAAATGTCAATATTAAAGTACAAACCGATGCTAGAAAAATTCATGGACGTAACATATGACACTTCTGACGAAAGTGATGACAATTCGGACGATTAAATTTCAATAAACTTCATCAACATGATATTCTCGTTTTCGTTATATATCTATAAGCTGGGGGGAGAGAGTGTGTGGATTATTGGGAATTGTAGAGTGAGAAACGATACGTAATGATAAAAGGTGCATTAAGTGCCCGAAAATTTGACCCTTAAATATTGATCTGTCATTTTAACTTTCAACCACTGCGCTTGTATTGTTAACATTCATTCATAATGAGTGTCCCTTTAGAGTGTCTTGTGTTCCTTTTAATATTCAAACACCAATATTGCATCACGTCCCTTGTTTCGTGTCACTTTAACATTCCACACCGTGCGTGCATTATCCCCCTTTAAGTATGTCATAGCATGGGTACATGTAAGATAGTATAACACTATGCCTATGTCTGTATCTGTTGTTGGTAAGATGTGAAATATAAATTTCAGTTCATTCGTGTAGTAATTTCGTATATGTTCAACGCTCTTCATTCGTGCGCTTGTATTGTTAACATTCATTCATAATGAGTGTCCCTTTAGAGTGTCTTGTGTTCCTTTAAGATTCAAACACCAATATTACATCACGTCCCTTGTTTCGTGTCACTTTAACTCCTTGAGTGTATTGCCCCTTCGAATGATGTCACAGCATGGGTACATGTAAGATAGTATAACACTATGACTATGTCTGTATCTGTTGTTGGTAAGATGTGAAATATAAATTTCAGTTCATTCGTGTAATAATTTCGTATATGTTCAACGCTCTTCATTCGTAAGAGTAATTATGACCTCCGGCTTCGTGTCGATTGTGTACTGAGCTGACACCGGGGATAAATTGACCAATGACTGTTATTGTACTGAGCGGACACCGGGGATAAATTGACCAATGACTGCCATTGTATCCTTTGACAGATATGCGTGCGCAGACTCGTTTGATGTTCGCTATCGCATTACTATGTTTTAATAGCCGAGCCTTCACTACTCGTCTGACTTTCTTACCGACAAGACCTGTCTACACAGTACTTCTCCGGCAGACTATTCATCCACTGGTAGGCCTACATACAGGTATGCCCTAAATAATGGACTGCTTAACCACAGCAGAATTATAGGTAACTTTTCAGGAGTTAGTCTGAAATATGACTTGCATCGGAAATAAAATCTTCATGGACATTGGCCATTGGATCATCAAAACAGGATGTTATGTCGCTTGGTGACTGTTGTTGTTGTTGTTGTTGTTGTTGTTGTTGTTGTTGTTGTTGTGGCTTAACCACAGCAGAATTATAGGTAACTTTTCGTCATCTTCATTATATTGAAATTTTTGGTATACAAAATGATCGTAAGTGTGAATGGAGTGATAAGTGGTTATTACGTAATGTTGTTATAACAATGACACCGAAGCAATTTCTATAATTGAGTGACCTGGACGTAATATGTATGCATGTTTTGGATAACTAATTATCGTGTTAATGCTAACAATGACACAGTTTATCAACCTTAATTGATACTAACCCGTTTGTTCAGACATTAAATCGATATGTTTTCTGAATAGCATATAACTGTGACCGGGGAAATAATAGAATTCATTTGGTAAAGCAAAGGTGTGAAAGACACATTGTTACCACCAATGTCGCGTGTGTGATTGCGTGTACATAATATGTTCCATCGAATATGACAATTCATTCTGGGGGTTGTAATTTCACATTACAATTTTCGACCGTTAGTGATTCAACATAGTACATCTCAATACTTCCAATAATTCACGATAATACACACCTGTCATATGGGATAGAGAGAGTGTAAAGAATAAACGCTCTTTATTATTTATGTAAAAGTAATGGTGTCTATTTTCAGGTATGACAATTATATGAACTGCGTCCGATAAAACACTGGAATGTATGCATTCATATCGATGGTCACAATGTCCAATAAAGCTATTTCTAAACATCGATTAATAAATACATTGAAACATTGGTTGAACAAAAAAAATAACGAAAGATATTACGCGCAAATAATTTAACATTCGACATTTTTTTAATATCGAGATTATCAGAAACCGAAAACTCGTTACAAATTTTTTATTTAAACTTTTTTTGGAGAAATAATTTTGAGGGTTTTGAAATTTTTTCTTTTGAAATTTTGGGGTTTTAAAATTTTTTGGAAGTTTTGGGATTTTGAAATTTTTTGGAAAAAATAATTTTTGGAAGTTTTGAATTTTTTTTGGGGTTTTGATATTTTGGGAATATTTTAGTACAACCAATTTTAGACCCCAAAGATTCTATTTTTAGATGTGAGGCGAACGAGCCTCCTATTCTTCTATTAACCCACGCCGTGCCTTTGCGGTGATTTGAGATTGGAGAACGGGTGCTCTGAGCTTCTCTAAGCCGCGACCACGGTCGTGTCGGTGGGATTTGACACTTACATAGGAAGTTTGAGCTCAATCTGTACACGCGTTTTGGATTCTATGAAGTACACACACATATACGAAGTCTCAAAATATATAGTATAGATTATAAAATCATTTGTTTGTTTTTATTTATCAGGGAAAGTAGGTCCATAATGAATTTCTAACGGGTCTACTCAGGCACTCTACTGGATCAGATCATCGGACCCTAGGAAGTTCTAATATTTTTTTTTAATAAACCAAAAGCACGACAACTCAACACGATCTACGTGTATCTCAAAGCTTTATTTTCCAACTGATGCACAACAGTTGATCAATGCTGCATGGTTATGTAGAGACTAACCGTGCGAAAGGAAATAAGATAAAATGGATTTGATTGTTATCATAAGTCTGCATACTTACATGCATCTGATAATCCATATATATTCTATTTTCTTGAATAGAATGAAAACACATACTTATGAACAAAGCAGAAGATACATTCAGTTCCATGCAAATTCGGTCAATGGTGAAAGTTACACGATGACGTTGTTTGTCGACTATTGTTGAAATCGACATGATGACACGTTATGACCGATATGAACAGCCTGCGTATCTGAAGCGGTAATACAACCATTAGTTTCAGTTCCATGCACTATCGACAACATATATAACTATTTTTAATTACACCACCAAACATAAGTCTTGCATGTGAATCTTATTTGGTGGGAATCTATAAAGCGATTTTGACAAGAATTGTTTTAAACGCTACATGCAGAAACCCATACGTGATTGTTTTAGCTTTGGTTTGTTAATTACGCTTGCGTATGATCATATTAAAGCTTGTATTCAATCAGTCGAAAACAAAACACATACTATCCGGTCATGACATTGCTAAATTGGTCCTAATTGAAATATTTTTGTCAAACAAAGGGCTTCCTGAAGTCTAACTTGTTAGGAAACAGTTTTGATAGTGGGTGTGAGATAAATTATCATATAATGGCCTTCGTAACTCAGCTTTCAGTGTTGGCAAATATTTTTGTAAAAGAGTAACTTTAGGTCTCCATCGATCCATGACCATTAAAATTACAAGTGAGGCCATATTCCTACTGTACCAATAACTTTGTGTTTTTTTAATAAAATCTTAATTTTAGATCTTAACATTGGTATCCTTAGGGCAAAAAAAAAATACCCGTGTTTAGGGTTTCCCTACCTACCCTAGAAAAATGTGCCTACCCAAAAGTTTTATTGGACTGTAGACACAGATAATTATTTTTTGCTCAGTGGGAAGGGCATCTAAAGGTATCATATCCATTTCCAAACCTCTCCAACATATATGAGGCTATAAAAATGTTTAGAAGTTTTACTAGTCTAGTGCTCTGACTAATTCAAGATAACAATATTTGGTATTGAACCTTTCAATTAATCTGAATTGTGAATCTTTCTAGATTGAACTCTCAGTTACCCAATGGAATGCAGAATAAACAAATTTGAAGAAAAAAATTCCCTACCTACCTAGGTTAATTATTTTGCACCATGTAACCCTAAACACAGGTATTTTTTTGGGCCTAATAGGAACAACCATATGCATGCATGCATCATTGCAAAATTTACTCATAACACTCTACTGGGCATTTTGTTTGAGTCACTTGTGTAAACATGTCATTTGCATTATAAAAACATCAACATCAAATATACAACGTGATTCATAACTAAAATATTTCAATACAAATTGATCATACTGCATTATAATGAAGAATATCAGCTGAGCCTTAGTCTTGTTGAAAAGGACCATGATTCAAAATGTAAAATGTCTTTGAAGGTCCCACCTTCCATCATTCCTCAGCTCCTGAAAAATATAGAATTGAATAGATAAATGTTTTGTTTCAATACAATTAATACTCGAAAGTATGGAATTGATTTATTTGGGAAAAATATCTAATTTGAGAAATTAAATAATCATATTTAGGCCAAAAAAAAAGTCTTTTGGTTCTCGGGCAATTTTTTTTTCAAATCAATGAAGGGGGGGGGGAGGGTTATATTTTTAATTTTTTTCTGCGCCTAGTAAGCATGGACAAAGATACCTTCCTCTTTCTAAAAAAGTTAAAAAGGTCTCTAACTTATTTAACTTGTCGACCCATATGTTATGGTTGTCAACATTCATAAATTTCATTCCATTCAGTTCATATCATATAACATACATGTATAAGTTATCACCTGGAAAAAAAATTAAGCCCAAATTTAAACAAGAGCATGCCGTCGGGTCGTGGGCACAATACGCCATTTCTGGAGTAAAGTGGGGCACGGTTTAATTCATTCGTTTGAAACATGGTTCAGTTCACTCGATTCAATATAAAGTTATCATCTGGAAACTGCATATCAGGTAAAATCTGAGTCGAAAAAGGGGCATAACTCAGTCAAAATCATGCGGACAAATCCCCATATTCGAACTTGATCTGTATTTTGGGGTGGTAAACTAACATACCCGGTACCGAATTTGGTTCAGTTCACTCGATTCAATCAAAGTTATCATCCGGAAACCGCAAATCAGGTGAAATCTAAGTTGAATAAAAGGTTGTTAGACCTCATGTCCGCCGTCTAAGCGTTGGCTTGATACGACTGTTGTTTGCGAATAAAAATTGGCATGGCGGAACCCGAAATCGAATTTGATCTGTCTTTTGTGCTAGTAAACCTACATATACCAAATATAATTTCATTCAGTACACATTTACTAAAGTTATCATCCGGAAACCTCAAATTGGCAAAAATTATAAGTAAAAAAGGGACATAACTCTGGTGAAAATTGGCGGGCGGAACCCGAATTCGAACTTGATCTGTGTTTTGCTGGGAGAAAGACACATACCAAATTTGGTTTAAATGTGATTAACTCTACTAAAGTTATCATCCGGACACCAACTTTTGGGGTTTTATATGTCGGGTCGGCGGACAAAAAAGGGCTATAACTCTGGCAAAAATTATCGGATTAAACCAAAATCCAAACTGAGCTGTTTTTGATATAAGTGATCCACAAAAAAACGGGTTTTGCATATAAACAATCAAAAATCAAGTTATCATCCGGAAACCAAAAAACAATTAATACTCGAAAGTATGGAATTGATTTATTTGGGAAAAATATCTAATTTGAGAAATTAAATAATCATATTTAGGCCAAAAAAAAAGTCTTTTGGTTCTCGGGCAATTTTTTTTTCAAATCAATGAGGGGGGGGGGGGAGGGTTTTATTTTTATTTTTTTTCTGCGCCTAGTAAGCATGGACAAAGATACCTTCCTCTTTCTAAAAAAGTTAAAAAGGTCTCTAACTTATTTAACTTGTCGACCCATATGTTATGGTTGTCAACATTCATAAATTTCATTCCATTCAGTTCATATCATATAACATACATGTATAAGTTATCACCTGGAAAAAAAATTAAGCCCAAATTTAAACAAGAGCATGCCGTCGGGTCGTGGGCACAATACGCCATTTCTGGAGTAAAGTGGGGCACGGTTTAATTCATTCGTTTGAAACATGGTTCAGTTCACTCGATTCAATATAAAGTTATCATCTGGAAACTGCATATCAGGTAAAATCTGAGTCGAAAAAGGGGCATAACTCAGTCAAAATCATGCGGACAAATCCCCATATTAGAACTTGATCTGTATTTTGGGGTGGTAAACTAACATACCCGGTACCGAATTTGGTTCAGTTCACTCGATTCAATCAAAGTTATCATCCGGAAACCGCAAATCAGGTGAAATCTAAGTTGAATAAAAGGTTGTTAGACCTCATGTCCGCCGTCTAAGCGTTGGCTTGATACGACTGTTGTTTGCGAATAAAAATTGGCATGGCGGAACCCGAAATCGAATTTGATCTGTCTTTTGTGCTAGTAAACCTACATATACCAAATATAATTTCATTCAGTACACATTTACTAAAGTTATCATCCGGAAACCTCAAATTGGCAAAAATTATAAGTAAAAAAGGGACATAACTCTGGTGAAAATTGGCGGGCGGAACCCGAATTCGAACTTGATCTGTGTTTTGCTGGGAGAAAGACACATACCAAATTTGGTTTAAATGTGATTAACTCTACTAAAGTTATCATCCGGACACCAACTTTTGGGGTTTTATATGTCGGGTCGGCGGACAAAAAAGGGCTATAACTCTGGCAAAAATTATCGGATTAAACCAAAATCCAAACTGAGCTGTTTTTGATATAAGTGATCCACAAAAAAACGGGTTTTGCATATAAACAATCAAAAATCAAGTTATCATCCGGAAACCAAAAAAACAAGAAAAACTTAATTTTCTATGTCGAAAAAGGGGCATAACTTGCCAAAAATGGTCGGGCAGAACCCAAGTTCGAATATGACTTGTGTTTTGCTTCGAGAAAGTAATATACCAAATTTGGTTTGAATCCGATTAACTCTACTAAAGTTTTATCATCCGGAAACCAACTTTCAGGGGTTTTCTAAGTCAAAAAAGTCAAAAAGGGGGCATAACTCTGGTGAAAATTGGCGGACGGAACCAGAATTCGAACTTGACCTGTCGTTTCTGCTAGTAAACCCACATACCAAATTTAATTTGGTTCACTCTAACTAAAGTTATCATCCGGACGGACGACGGACCGACGGACAACCCATTTCCATAATACGACCTTTTTTCAAATGGGCGTATAAAAAGCGATTTAAAATGGGCTTCCTGGACCTCTATAGCATTTAGTTCAAGAACTACATGGGTTATGATCCGGAAACCAAAGGTTCACAGAAGGACATCTGATGGCAAAAGAGACATATGGATGGATGGAGAGACTGATTACATAATACAGTTTTTCAAATGGCATTGGTGTATAAATGTTATTAGTATAATTATTCCACACCCATTGACATAAGGCACTTGTGTTCAATGGAATCCCAGCTATTGAATGCATAGTATTGTATACCTCTACAACTATTTTTGTTGACATTGTCGCCAAGTAAGATGGCTTAAATAAGTTCAATAATCTGCTTCTGGTGATGCCCCGATCATTACTGGTTATTCATCAGACATAAATCACAATAGAGGTAGCTATAGTATCAACGAAGGTGACAGTCATTGATTATCTGACACAACTGTGTAGAATAAATACAAACACAACTTGTATCATAATCTCAAATCATTTATCAAACTTGTTGCGGATATTTCTCTTTCGTGAAATATATCCATGCATCATCCACAATTCATTCGATAAAAGATTCTTGATTACGGGTCAGGCGCACATTTTGCCAAAATTTCCTGGTATTTCAAAATGGATTCTGTCTATGTATACCAGACTTTCATTTTTAGAAAATGTAGGCGCGCATTGTCTCGCTCGCTGGGTTTTGGGCCCAGGCGCGCAGTTTCTATCAAGATAAAATAAACAGCGGATTGCCGGAAACACATTCATAAATGCCGTGTAAATTGAATTACCGGTAGTTTACATGTAATTCACGATCGATGTCCAGTGAATCTCTTTGATGGTTTAACACTGCTTAATCCACTATCCATAAGCACAAGTGAATGTCACACACTATGTTTTATATTGTACATGCTCCTATATTAATTGTAATTCATAATTATTAACCCTTTACCCAACAAAGCGTCCAAAACCGGCCAAATAAAGCTTCAACAGCCTAAAATATCTTGGGTCTGTCTCAATAAAACCATACAAATATGGATATCATTGGAACCGGCTCATTGACCACATTGTGATGGTTATAGTTATGCCCTGTGCCAATGCATTCTCTTATATATGCGAGTCGACCATAGGTCGCCTCGCATATATAAGAGAGTGCATTGGCCTAAAAAAAATCTTTTTTTACCATTTTTTCTTACATTATTTAACAATTTTATAATTTTTAATGTGTTAAGCCAATGCATTCTCTTATATATGAGAGGCGACCTATGGTCGACTCGCATATATAAGATAATGCATTGGCACAGGGCCGTTCTGTTGGGTAAAGGGTTAATAAAGAATAAATTTAATACTCCGATTCCATGCTGACAGAATAATATCAACATCTCCCGGCCACTTGGTCTCGCTTTGATTTTCCAGAAATTTATGTGACGTCATAAGCCATACATATAAATCATTCAAATGTATTTTTAGCTTAAACGAATCATCCAGACAGATAGTGCATTCGACACCGTGTGACCTCAAATAATTTACTGGTGTCGGTGATCAAACATCGGGCGGGTTGATTGACACCGCACTGTGAATTGAAAGTTGTGGAATTGGTAACTAGGTCGCGGCACCTTTGATCTCGCGACACATCATACAGGCATTCTCGTAACGCGGTAATAAAACGGAAAATGGGACACATTATTAACCAATCTCGTCTGGGTAGACACTGAAAATAGCGTTATCAGGTTCGGCCAACTTCGCTCTCTGTATTTGGCCTAGGTGTGCAATCGATCGCTCGCTGGTTTTCAATTTCAGGCGCGCGATGGTGCGCAAGAGCGATCGCGTGCCTCAAAAATGAAAGTCTGGTATACAATTTTCTCAAAATCTGGTAGGAATTTCTCTGTGAAATTTGGTTTAAGTGATAATTGTTACACAATATTTCAGAACCATCGACCAATTTGATATTATAACCTCAATTACTTTACTTTTATGCCATATGGCATGAAAAAGATTTAAAATTTCACTGTTTTCATTTGTCAAGAACTTCTGTAAAAATAGTTTTTTTTCAAAAGTGCATTTCATATATCCATGAGACCATATCTCAAGATCATGAGACTTTATTATACTTAATTTAATGATTATTTTCATTAAGAAAGAAAAGTACCCCATAAAAAATTATCAATATTTGAGGATTTTCATGCCATGGCTGTTGATCAATGAACAATTGGGCTGAGATGAGTTGTGGGTCATGGGTTCACAATTATTCTAACAGTTCTGGGTACCAAAAGGGGTGAAAATTAAATTAATATTTTCAACCTCTCAAATGTTTTATGTTATAATACATTGTTTTGTTGTGTCTTAATAATTGCTCAGAACACAATGAAGATGACCATATATATGTGAAATTCAAGATTTTTTTGCCAGATAGATCCAGAGAAATTGTTTGTTGAAAATCTCTTGCCATTTTTGACTGGATTTATGCAAAATATGTATCTCCCCCTTAAGAGGCGTGTTGTGTTCTGTCAATATATACCATACACTAGTACTGAATTATTCAATTAGATTATACGCACTTGTAAGAGAGTTGCTATCTGTTCCTTTCTTTCTGTCACTCCGACTCATGTGATAATGCTAGATAGTCCAAGCTAACATGTGAATTATGTCATATTCGGAATAACTGAAAGATTAAACAAAATACAATCTATTAATCTCTTGGCTGCTACATGTGAGTACAACAGGCCCATGGGGAAAATTACTAAAATACCAATATAGACTATACCAGTATGAGTACGGACCTACTACAGAATACAGTTGCTCATTATTCAAAACAGGAATTAAGAAATTAGTACATGGGAACAATTGTATCTGGATGTTTGATAAAGTGTATGATGTTCCAGGATTGTGAATGAGAAAAGCCATCTTACGGAGTCAGTGATAATGTTTTTCGATATTGCTGTTATATTTTTCGAAGTACATGATCGGACTATAATGTCAATGGCTTTGCACACAACATCATTCAGCAGTGAAGAAGTTAATAATATAAGTCATTAATAGGTTGTTTCCATATTGGCCGAGTTATGAGGCCGATGTCTGCCATATGGGCCGAAGGCTAATATGACAGACCGAGGCCTCATAACTTGTTTATGAAAAAAAACTTATGCTAAAATGATTTTTTTTATTAAATGGTTTTTTTTATTAATTTTTTTTTTATTTAAAAAAAAAAGTGACAAAATTAGTTTTTTCACGAATTTGATTGTCTGTTCATGAAATGACCAGAAAAATGTTTTTTTTTAATTCAATTTTTTCTTTTCTTTCATACGTCCAGGCTTGGATATTCCACCACCCCCCCCCCCCCCACCCCGCACCTACATGACAAAAAAATCATCTTATGGTTTTATCGCTTATTTTGCTTTATATAGTAATGAAACAGCGAGAAATTAGCTTCTCCAAGAGAAAGTTGTTTGAGTCAGGGTTTGGGGTGGGGGGAGGTCCAGGTCAGGATATCTCCCCCCCCCACCAAGCACCTACATGACAAAAAAATAATCTTATGGTTTTATCGCTTGTTTTGCTTTATATAGTCATGAAACAGTGAGAAATTAACTTCTTCTGAGAACAAGTTTTTTGAGTCAGGGTTTGGGGTGGGGGGGGATATGTCCAGGTCAGGATATCTCCCCCCCCCCCACCCAGCACCTACATGACAAAGGGGGGAAATGTCCAGGTCAGGATATCTCCCCCCCCCCCCCCACCCAGCACCTACATGACAAAAAAATAATTTTATGGTTTTATCGCTTGTTTTGCTTTATATAGTCATGAAACGGCGATAAAGTAAAGATTATTTTTTTGTCATGTAGGTGCTGGATGGGGGGGGGGAGATATCCTGACCCCCACCCCAAACCCTGACTCAAAAAACTTGTTCTCAGAAGAAGTTAATTTCTCGCTGTTTCATGACTATATAAAGCAAAACAAGCAATAAAACCATAAGATTATTTTTTTGTCATGTAGGTGCTGGGTGGGGGGGGATATCCTGACCTGGACATCTTCCCCCCATCCCAAACCCTGACTCAAAAAACTTGTTCTCAGAAGAAGTTAATTTCTCGCTGTTTCATGACTATATAAAGCAAAACAAGTGATAAAACCATATAAGATTATTTTTTTGTCATGTAGGCGCTGGGTGGGAAATATCCTGACCTGGACATCTTCCCCCCAACCCCAAACCCTGACTCATGAATATATAAAGCAAAATAAGCGATAAAACCATAAGATGATTTTTTTGTCATGTAGGTGCTGGGTGGGGAGGGGGCGTGGTGGAATATCCAAGCCTGCACATTTGAAAGAAAAGACAAAAATTCAATTAAAAAAAAACATTTTTCTGGCCAATGAACAGACAATCAAATTCGTGAAAACAATAATTTTGTCACTTTTTTTTTTTAAATAAAAAAACAAATTAATATATATTTTTTTTTAATCTCAAAAAACATTTTTCTGGCCATTTCAGAACCAAACGATAACACATGAGTGAAATTATTTTTTAGTCGTATATGGGGGGGGAGATATCCAGGGTGGGGGGAAGATATCCAGGGGGGAGATATCCTGTTACACCGGTACCAATAATTATATAGTGATGGCAGGGACAACCTGGCAATGACACCTGGCAAATCTCATGATTTCTTTAAACTTTTTGTATCATACTAATATATTATTATTATTATAATTCATAATTATTCAGATTAAATAAATAATCTCCGCTAGGAATTTCTGGACATTTGGCCTTCCAGAGTTCTGGCGCCCACACCAGTAACAGGTTTCAAATCAGCCCTGGATTGTTCCCTGATCCTAATTTATTATAAAAATAATTAGGAAATGAATGTAGTTTGAGCATGTTCTATTGAGGAGTATTGCACTGTGGCCCATTGGAGCATATTCAAGTACACTAACAAACTATATTTATTTCATAATTTTCTTCGTCTGGGATAATCATTTCCTTCAATTTGCCCATTGCAGGCCGACAGTAATTAATAAAATCCACCAATGTTTGTCATGAATGTCTGCTTTAATTGTGTTTGAAACTAGGAATAATCACTTACATTTTACAGCCAGCAGTTCCAAAACCTATATGTCTGTGCATAGAACTCTATTAAACTGCATGCATATACACCATTCTGAAAGGATAAGGGCAAATAAATTATTTTGGAATGAAATTATGTATGTAAAGTACAAATAACTTTGGTCATGGTGTTGATATGCTATGTTGAAAATGATATACAACAATCTATTTGTTATTTAAAGGGAGACTATACCTAATTCCAGCCAGTTATGGTGCCATCTCTTATACTCAAGTTCAACAGAACTGATCCAATCTGTAGATCCGTATATAATATAAAATCCATGTCTGTTATACGACCCAATGTGCTTGGAGCAATTAGTAATAGGTGTGCATTGTGTAGATTTCATAGCGATGAAGACACCGATGTGCTAACCAGTTTGACAAAACTGTTTGACCCTCTTTGCTCTGACAAACAGAAGCAAAAACATTCAAAGTCACTATTAAAATTACAACAAAGAATGAATGGTTGTGACGTAAAAAAGCCGGACGATTTATTATACAACAATGGTTCCTTCTTTATCCTTGTTACTATTGGCCTACATATGTGGTTTCATTTCATAATTGTGCTTTTTAAATAAAAATCATGTCATATACCATAATAAACCTGTTATTGCTGCAATGGATTTATTTGGGCTTCGCATCATGTCCAGTTGAAGAGTTTTGATCGCTGATCAAACTCGACGCCTGCGGCGGCTTATTTGTTACAATGATCTCACCTCTTCAACTCGACGTGATGGTTCGCCTTGGCAGATAAATTCACTGCAGCGATAACATGTATGCATCGATTATTACAAGGGGAGGAGACAATTAGCAATGCATCTCAGATTCAGATCAGATCACAAAACTCAGACAATTGGTAAACTCAGTGAAGCTAATGGGGTCATTGTCGTAACGTTTTATACATAAATGCACACCGCGAGATTGAAATGTTGCCATAAATAATTGCTGTCTGCTTCAATTCATAACTATTTTTCTTCCGAAGTTCTGATAGTCATTCTTTTATCACAATGTCAATGACGAAACTGCAATAAAATTGATCATCGGTAACATATTGATCGTATATTAAACAGGGACCGAAAGAACTGCATGGTTGTTTGATCGATGAACGGAAGAAAATTAACTTACAAAAAATATCAACACGTGTGAATTTATTTAGAAAATACTACGACAATGGCCCGTCACGTGGGGAACAAGTCATTTCGTACCCTGACCAACTCGTACCTTCCGAAAAAAGTCAACTCGTACCCTATTATGAGTCAACTCGTACCCTGCAGCTGAGTCAACTCGTACCCTCCTGAGTCATTTCGTACCCTCTTATTTTATTTAGGATACAGACCCATATTTCCACCTTAGAGATCTTCCAAACACACCAAGAGCGCATGGTACGAGATGACTCCGTCGTCATTCACAATCGCGGCTGATTAACCTATTGTCTTATACTCGCTGATAATATAACGCTGACATCATAATTCAAACGGACAAATGGGGATTAACTATAAAAATAAACTCGCTGGTAATATACCGCTGACATCATAATTCAAACGGACAAAGGGAGGGTTAACTGATGATTGTTTATGACTAGATAGTTCACATCCCATAAATAAAAACTCATAAAGTATATGATAAACTCAAAGTGTTTCAGAGTACGAGTTGACTCGATATATAGAAATCGCGTTACGATGACTAGATCGGCTACAGCTCTGTGCAAAATTCGCGAAACTGTCCATAAAATAATATGATAAACTCGAAGTGACTCAGGGCATGAGTTGACTTTGTTGTTCAAAAGATTTTATGTCACACTCGGCATTATGCAATTGTGACTTGGGTACGAGTTGACTCAGTCTGATCATTTGGAAGTAAAATCGTTGGGCCAATTAAACGTACGTTCGATCGTCCATAAACAGTTTGCCCCATGCACAGTGAAACTCCCACCCCAGTGTACAAGTTCACTTAGTTTATGAACACTTTGCAATGATTGAATCAGCTATCCCAGCATCTGGGTACGAGTTGACTCGATATATGGAAATCGCGTTACGATAACTAGATCGACTATATAACTAAGTGCAAAACACGCGAAACTGTACATACAATAATATGATAAACTCGAAGTGACTCAGGGTATATGAGTTGACTTAGTTCTTGGATAAGTGTACAAGATGTATTTATATTATACGAAATTGTAAAATTTGTGACTTAGGGTACGAGTTGACTCGATATATGGAAATCGCGTTACGATAACTAGATCGACTATATAACTAAGTGCAAAACACGCGAAACTGTACATACAATAATATGATAAACTCGAAGTGACTCAGGGTATATGAGTTGACTTAGTTCTTGGATAAGTGTACAAGATGTATTTATATTATACGAAATTGTAAAATTTGTGACTTAGGGTTACGAGTTGACTCGATATATGGAAATCGCGTTACGATAACTAGATCGACTATATAACTATGTGCAAAACACGCGAAACTGTCCATAAAATAATATGATAAACTCGAAGTGACTCAGGGTATATGAGTTGACTTAGTTCTTGGATAAGTGTACAAGTTGTATATTCTACGAATTTGTAAAATTTCTGCCTTAGGGTACGAGTTGACTCGATATATGGAAATCGCGTTACGATAACTAGATCGACTATATAACTAAGTGCAAAACACGCGAAACTGTCCATAAAATAATATGATAAACTCGAAGTGACTCAGGGTATATGATTTGACTTAGTTCTTGGATAAGTGTACAAGATGTATATTCTACGAAATTGTAAAATTTGTGACTCAGGGTACGAGTTGACTTTGTTGTTCAAAAGAGTTTATGTCACACACGAACGGCGACAGTCTATATTATATATATGAGTTGACTCGAGGTGTTAAAATTGTGCACCAATATATACAGTACGAGTCCACCAAAGCGTTCAAGATAATTATGTTTACCATGATAGAATAGTTGCACTCGGCATTATGCAATTGTGACTTGGGTACGAGTTGACTCAGTCTGATCATTTGGAAGTAAAATCGTTGGGCCAATTAAACGTACGTTCGATCGTCCATAAACAGTTTGCCCCATGCACAGTGAAACTCCCACCCCAGTGTACAAGTTCACTTAGTTTATGAACACTTTGCAATGATTGAATCAGCTATCCCAGCATCTGGGTACGAGTTGACTCGATATATGGAAATCGCGTTACGATAACTAGATCGACTATATAACTAAGTGCAAAACACGCGAAACTGTCCATAAAATAATATGATAAACTCGAAGTGACACTACGCGAGCCTGAGACTGGTGTGCATTTATGTAAAACGTTACGACAACGACCCCATTAGCCTCAGTGAACTCTCTTTATCATGAAACACAATTTCACAAGTCAAATGTTCACCTTCAATCACAAACTGACAAACTTACAAAAGTCATGATACCTAGTATATTATTATCAAAAGTACGACGAAATTATGTGACTTAATTAGGTTAATTTATGAGTCGAATATCACCACCATCGAGCTATAATAACACATACTCACCCGTCATGTACATTCTTTGGTTGGTTGGAAACAAGTTGCCACCCAGTCAGTATGTGTTCATCACCTCTGTGGTTAATATCGTCAATTTTATAATAACAGTTTCTAAAAATTCGTGTGAAATTTTCAGCTCCATGTGTACGCAAAATGCGTGACGTATTGCACAAGCCGGTTATAAAATTTCAGCTTATTTCCTAGTTTTGAGAACGAGAAAATTTGTTTTACTAAATAAAATTGCAATGTGTGCCTTCTAAAGTTAAAGACCTACAAAATTATATATATATAAACAAGTTAATATGCTATACTAATCTATTGCATGTGTCATAGTTAGGCCCATATATACAGGTATCGACATGCAATATACAAACTTGACTTCGTGCAAATGCGTGTATCTCGATCGCCATAGGGCTACATTTATACATATGTGTAGCTCAAATTTAATAGGCCTATCGCCATATATAATTAAAAAATAATCTACATAGGCATATAGTCCCCATGATGCCGACAGATATTGCTGCTTATGGCCTAAATGTGTGCAATGTGATTCAAGTTATAAAATGTATCTATATGGGACTGGGGTAGCTATAAGCCTACCAGTATATGTAGGCCTACCTCCAGCTCTACGCAAATTAATGCAGTAAATAGACTGCCTGGCTATGATTGTGCAGATAGGCCTACAAGTTTTGCAATTTTTCGAATCATCATCCATGCTTCAAGTTTGCATGTATATAGGCCTATCGTCCCGCGGCTCGCGGTTCCATGCTTGTATATTGACGAGGACTGTATATAGCCTACCTATAAAATGAGACGGTTCCTCGAAGACAGTACTGTTAAACCATCGACGTATATTATAATATAGATCGATGGTTAAACCAACAAACTTGTCCCCCAATCCCTTGTAAATTGATTTACAATAAATATGTTTAAACCAACCAACTAAAGGCAAACTAATGGGCTGACGCCCGATGCGATGACAATAGGGGCCTATGAGTTTATATTGAAAGGTCTTGTGATATTAATATAATTTATATTTTCTAAAACCACGCCTTTTTATATCAGAGAAATGTAAGCACGGACTCAGTACAGGTCTACATATAGTGCCATTGCTTCAAATGCGCTTAATTGCTTCAGTGAGCGTGAACAAATTATCATACATTTAGGCCTACCGGTATATATAGTTATGTACATTATTTACAAGTTAGTGTGCAGATGCAAATATAAAGGCACAATAAAGCTAAATTATATACGCACACGATGGCCTATATATGTATAGGCCTATATAGGCTACCTTAGCTACTGCAATGCCAAGGGTGTCGCCATGCATGCATGATTTTTCGACCCATAGGACTATAATATAGATGCAGGTGCTGCGATCCCTCGACGTGACACGCAGGGTGGCCAAAGCTATAGCCTACATAAGTAGGCCTATACTATGACCTGGGCTTGCTGACCATTGCAGATATCCCAACTGTAGACTGGGGTATGCCATAATAATCATCCCGACTGAAATATCCTGTGCCCCGAGTACTTATAAGTTAGGTCATGTCATGCATCTCTACTATAGCTGTCAAACGACCGTAGACAAAGTTGAGATTCATGGCATGATCTACTTATTAGTGTTAGATAAAAACCACGAAATTCATTGTGCGTATCTGCACGTGCACATACCGTTAGTGACATGTTATAAACTTAGTGAACAACTCAACTCATTGAACTACTATACGCTATATGCAAATCTAGGTCTATACTGACAATGTCATGACAATTCGAATGCGAGGCTGGCACATCGCTCGACTATAGGCCTATGTATTATGCTCATCATCGCACCTGTTTCCTGTCAATATACATGTATAATTATATATATATATATATATAAAAAAAATTTAAAGTAGAAACTCTCCGCTGAGGTAGGTGACTGCTGACGTGAAGATTGGAATAGTTTGAAAATTAAGACAGGTATCCGTTCATTGTTGAATATTTATTACGCAATATTTGTGCTAGCGCAAATATTTACGCTTAAGCGTAAATCATTTGTGCTCAAGCGCAAATAATTTGCCCTTAAGTGCAAATTATTTATGCTTATGTGCAAATAATTTCCACTTAAGCGCAAATAAAAAATAATATTCATTGATTCCCCCCTGAATTAATTTTAATTGGCACAGGCCTAAACACATCACTCAAGTCTATATAAACCCACCATATGAGGGAAGAAATCCCCCAGTAACCCCTAGATCCCTTTTATGACCATGGAAAAGATATAGATCTGTGCAGGATATGTCTTATTTATAAAATATACTAGATCTCTGGGATGGAGACACAAATTCTTGGAGACAGGGATGCTGATATGAAAATAGGTCCCCCCCCCTATTTCAAGTCAGTAAGTACACCATAAAAAGGAAGCAAGCCCCCTGTAACCCTTAATTCCCTTTTTATGGCCATGGAAGTGATATATATATATATCTATATATATATATCTGTGCAGGAGATGTCCCTTTAATAACATATACTAGAGCTCTGGGAGTGAGGCACTAATTCCTGGGACACCAGGGACAGATATGCTATGCATATGTAAATGTTTTTTTTCTTCAAATTCGAGTCTGTATGGGGCTATTACTATGGGCCCATAATAATATACTATGAGATGGACTCAATCATTCACAATCAGTGGGAAGTAAGGGAATGTTAGGTATTTGTGCTTAAGCGCAAATAAATAATAAATGTGAAAAGGGCCTCCCATAACTATTAGGGTTTGTAATAATATAATCTAATTTAATTTGATTTTAATTTGGAGTGTCATGATTGAATTCTTCACCGAGTCGAATGGGTTTTCTGGACGTCCAGCATGGATTTAGTTGGTTCATCACCCTGGTCCCGAACTCATTGACTGGAGTGGAGTTACCTTCACCGTAGGTACCTAGCTACGAAGTGTCCGAGTATCTTCACCCACCCTAGGAATTGCTAGAGTTAATTGGCTCTCTTCAATATGGCCAATGGAATATAACTCACAACTCCTTATGAATTTTAGGGGTGCGATTAATTTGACACCATATCCAAGATATCTTCACATGTTCCTGAACAAACTCTCATTTCTTATTGACATGTCCAGGTTATACAATCTGGATACTATCAGGAGATCGATGTCCCACAATTCATTAAATCTGAGATAAACCAATTTAATCAGTAAACAGCCCTGATATAGTTTGTCAACTATGAAAGCATAATTAGCTTTTTCCCTGTTGACCCACTCCAACCCTTTGATAACTGGATATTAAATTTTGCCAATGAGTAGTCAACTTGAGGAATGTTAAGATTTGAGTTCTTGTAATCTGACATTCCCTATAAAAGAAAATCCTATTATTCTTTATTTGCAATTACAATAACACCTCGCATGAATGCGAATATGAATGCTTATGACAAAAGTGGCTTAACTGTAACTTGCGTCAGGACCCATGCCCATTTTAAGAGATAAATAAAGAATACAACTGTATTATTGAAAATATATTGTTATTTCATTTTGCTCAAGGCTAGTGGCTCACAGTGTCAATTAGATAGGAGTGTATAATATGTGAAATTTTCTTTGTTTAATAAAATAAGAGCAGCAGATACCAAATTAAGATATTACTATTTTTTAAACTGCTTCAATATTCAAAGTTTCTGTCCGTGCAGCATTAAATCTTTATTTAGTATATGAGGGTGCACACCAACAAGACGGTTTGGAACTAATTTCTGATAACCAGAGCTCAAGGTTTTTAGATAACCCATGAGAAGACATATTCAATAAAGCAAGATACTCTAATTCAAGATAAATTTATTGTGTAAGATTTGTATACAAAATTCAGCAACAATATGATATATAATATATAAATAACTGAAAAAATTAAGTTCCCCCCTCATATAATACACAGTATATCCATTCGTATTGATAATTTGCATAAATTGAGAGCATGAAAATGTAACACATTGTGAGAGTTAATTAACCAGAGGGTTTTCTAGCTTTCTGTCAGAATATTGCTTGATTGGATATATTTGCAATTTTCAATAAGAGCATTTCTAGGACGTGGCCAAATACACCCGTGGTAATTTCAACAATGGGCCATAACTCAAGTGGAAATTAGCAAGCGGAATCCAAATAAGAAATTTCACCTGTATTTGGGGCTAATAAACTCACATACCAAATTTAATTCCATTCTATTCAGACTTGCAAAAGTTATCCGGAAACTAAAATTAAGTGCAAATTCCAACAAAAATGGCCATAACTCTGGTGAAAATTGATGAGAGGAATCCAAATTCCTACATTTAAAAAAAATATAGCTATTATTAAGATAAAAAATACAGAGAACATAATTAAAACAGGCGTATACAATATCACACTCAACTTTGAGGCTCAACAGAATCATATGTTGATGGATTATCTGGGTGATCATTGTTGGTTAAGTGTCACCAGCCTTATTACTGCATGGGATATTCGACAAATTGACCAGTTGTCATGCTGTTTTATGTGCATGATTTCGAATCGCTCTAATATCTGGTTCACTGCAACCACTCGATTAGAACCATATCCCATATGGAGGACCAACAAGGGTTAACACAATAGATCTGTTGGAGGTAAACAACTCCATAATACACGTCGTCTGCAAAATAGGTGTTTCAGTAAGAAACCTCATTTACAAGAGACTGGCTGATGTCAATTACACTGCCAAATTTGGATGCAGTGTTTCGCACAGCCAGTTCCTTGAAATTTGGCCAAGTTTTCATGTCGCATTCGGTGAAACACACATTCTTATAGCTGCTTTATGGCAGTGTTTGCCTTTAATAAATCCATGGCGAAGTCAATCCAGACATTATTGCTATACAGTGTTGATTAATTTCAGTTTAAGTATGTTACACGAAAAATTAAATCGCATGTGCAATTCTCAGGTTGTATAATTAATATATATATGTACATTTCGGTTATGTTTTATTAATTTAAGTAAATACAGTTATGTGTATGGGCAAAAATAACTAAGCAGTTTTCAGTTAATCACTAATTTCGATCGAGTTTGATATCAATACCCTATAATCTGCATACATATTCATGGCGTAATTATGTGACACTATTAATTAGTGATACATCTACATGTACATGTACACCCACAATGCAGTTTGTGAAAATTGGGTACAGAAAGATCTACGCATGTATAACTACCATCCCGATAAAACAAAATGAACCAATAATAAAATGCTAGGCTCTTATCAAGTTCAAGAAAATCCCATGCAGCAATAAGTCTATGACACTTTAATAATCACTGATCACCCAATAACCCATAAACACAAGTGTTAGACCGAGTCTCCTCAGCCTGGGAAATCAGTTGGATTGATACTGTTTTTGACCGAGTTACTTTTCTATAACAGACTTTACGCCCATAATCGAGGGCGGGAGTTATCTTGCTGGCATGTCTTCAGATTAAGTCAATTAGCGCTTTGTGCATATGAACATAAAGGGCATTCTTTCCCAAGCATGATGATATAAAACAATCGTATATCAGAAGTTTGTTGAATGTCAAAGCAACAAGATTTAACTAAACAAACCATTGTTTTCCAGAGAATTTGAATGTGTCACATTATCAGAAAATGTGTGTAAACAATATAATAATCTATCAAATCTTCACTTAAATACCTTTTTCTATCATAGTAATTGATACATCAGTATGAAGACAGATTAATCGTAGACATGTCAGATGACTAATCACATTCAACAGTTCACATGAATATCCAGGCTCCACATGTAATTATATAGAGTACGACTTTTTAATGAAAGTCTGTTATAGAAGAAATTCTGTTATAGAAGAGCAATAGCACTTGACTGGGTCCAAAAAGACATCAAAACAACTGATATCTCAAGCTATTGTGGACCGACAAGTCTTGGTCTACACGAGTGTAAAAGTTGAAATTGTAATTTTTCAAAATGGTAATTTTTTCGATCAAGTAACATTCAAAAGGTTTTAAACATTGGGATAAATAAGTCCCACAATATGCTGCACTTTAATAATACCATGTTTTCAATTTGCTATAAATTTCAATATGATCAGATGAATAACATAGGAGATACAGGACAGATAATTGGATGAAACCCATATTAGAACTTGGCCTGTATCTTTTGCAAAGAGACACACATATCAACTTTGGTTCAGTTCAAATAATCCAAACAGGAGCTATCAGTTGGAGAAAAAAAATTGTGAAATTGGGCAAATAGAAAGTCGAACAAGAACACGCCGTCGGAGCGTGGGCATAATACGCCCTTTCTGGAGTAGAGTGGGGCAAGGTTTAATTCATTTGGTTGAAAGCTTTGACTTAAGATGAAATAATAAAAAAAATAAAACACAATAACTCCAAGTGTGACTGAAAATCCCCCCAAAAAACTTTTAAATATTTATTTTCGGCTATTTTCAGACAAAACAAGAGGTGTGCACTCGAGTGCTAGCATACCCCCACCATGGCAAATTCAACCCTCATTATCCGTAAACCCAACAAAACAGATTTTTAACTTTAAAGAAAAATTCGGACTAATAATATCGATATGGTGTCACAAGAAGCTTGTACAGAAAAAATTATTCAAATTGGTTCATATTTGTTAAAGTTATTAAGTCGGACAGAATTTACTAAGTCAAAATAAGTCGAAAATGAAGTGTAATATTACGAAAAACAGTCTGAGCCAATCACTAGCCGCATCATGTAGAAAGGGTATTGTGAGAAGCATGTATACCAAAATTTTTTGAAATCGGTTCATTTTTGTTAAAGTTATTAAGTGGGACAGAATTTTCTATGTCGAAATAGGTCGAAAATGAGGCGTAACTTTAAAACAAATTTAGCATCATACAGAGAGGCAGTCCTAAGGTGCTTGTGTACCAAAAATTAAAAAAATTGGTTCATAGTTGTTCGAGTTATGAGGTCGGATGGACGGACGGACAGACACAGAGGTAGAAAGCATGACGGACGGACGCAGTCAATCCAGTATACCCCCCATTTTCTTCGAAAGTGGGGGTATAAACAAATCCTATAACTCTGGCAAAAATGGTTGGATCGGACTCAAATTCGACCTTGACCTGCAAAATCATGTAGGCAGAACCCATATTTGAACTTGATCTGAACACCAAATTTGGTTCAGTTCACTCAATTCAATCTAAAGTTATCATCTGGAAACTGCATATCAGGTAAAATCTAAGTCGCAAAAGGGGTATAACTCAGTCAAAATCATGCGGACAAAACCCATATTCGAACATGATCTGTATTTTGGGGTGGTAAACTAACATACCAAATTTGGTTCAGTTCACTCGATTCAATCTAATGTTATCATCCGGAAACCAAATGCGGACGGACAGATGGATGGACAACCCATTTATATAATACTAGCAGGTTAGCCCGCGGCATTCGTCCCATGGCTTTGTTCGAAATAGCAATTGCAATAGGTTCCGAGACACTTGTGCTGCATTTGTACCAAATTTCGTCAAAATCAGCAAGTTTTACCCGATTTTACCTTGAATTGACAATTTTGTAGGTCAGGTCGTGGTCATGATTTGACCTGTCCAAAACACTCCCCGGACAAAAGTACAGAAATCCGCCAGTTTTACCCAATTTGACCTTGAATTGACCAGTTTGAAGGTCAATGTCACATCGGGGTCACGATTTGACCCGTCCGTGACACATTCGGGACAAAGGTACCCATACATGTAGGTAGCAAGTTTGGGCTTAATCGGTTGACCCGTCCCGAGTTGACCACTTTGCTTCCATAGAATTTTAACAGTGTATCGAAAATAATATTTAAATTTTAACATAGGATTTCGCATTCAAATCGATTTATGTCGATAAAACTCTTATTTTTCAAAATTTCAAGCTGAGACTTCGTGTGACTGCGTGTAATACTTATATATTCTTAAAATGACACAGTCCAACACGTAATTATGTTTTAGATGGAAGAAATTAAATTTTTTCGATGCTAAATTTTAACATAGGATTTCCCATTAAAATCGATTTATGTTGATAAAACTCTTATTTTCAAAATTTTAAGCTGAGACTTGGTGTGTATGTGTGTAATACTTATATATTCTTAAAATGACAGAGTCCAACACGTAATTATGTTTTTGATGAAGAAAATTAAATTTTTTCGATGGTAAATTTCGAGCGATAACGTTGCGTTGAATTTTAAACAAACAATCTTTTATAGCGACGCGTCATATACAAACGCTCATTAAATTATCACTTGATTAACCACCGCAGTGCCGTTTTTGTGACAGAGTGGAGAACGGGTGCTCTGAGCTTCTCCAAAACGCCGCGACGACCATTCCCGTGGGATTTGACCTTTAGATAGGAAGTTTGGTCTCGATCGGTCAACCCGTTTTCGATTCTATAAAGTACACACACACATATATTTATATACGGAAGTCTCAAAATATATTGGAGACAACCTTTTTTTTTAAAAGGGCGTATAAAAAAGGGCCTTAACTCATGTAAAAATAATTGGACGGAACCCATATGCGAACTTGGTCTCTATTTTTAACCGGGAAGCACAAATACCAACATTGGTTCAGATAAAATAATACCCACTAGAGTTACCGACAAGAAAACAAAATGTTAAGAAATTAGGCAATTTCTAAGTCGAAAAAGGACTGTAGCTCATTTAAAAATAATATGACGGAACACATATTCGAACTTGGTCTGTATATTTTAGCTGGGAAAACACATACATAATTATGTTCAGATAATCCAAGCTGGGGTTAACGGTCAGAAACAAGAACAAATTAACAGACAGATGGATGGACAGACAGAGGGACTCGGACAGACCGATTACGAAATACAACATTTGTTTTCTTCAAACAGGCATATAAAAAGCATGTGACTGATCAGAATTACTATTTCTGCAAGAACCATTTTCTCTTTCATGTATATAGGTGTCAATGCCTCAGATTAAATGTAGTCACTTTGAAACAAGGAGCATTGCTATAACTTTCAAAACTGAAATCTGGAAATACTAGCTGGAATGCTTTAGAAAGTAGCAAATTACTAGATGCAGTTGTGCAAAAAAAAAGACAATATATGCAAGTGAATGAACACAAGGGTGGCTCTTGATTTACAAAATGACACTGTCATCAACAAAATATAGAGTTAACACCCAGTTCAAAATTGTGCATGAAGATCTAGCTGTTTGTTTGATTACAAGGTATGGTGTATATAAATATAAAAATCATATGATAATATATTTTGCAGATTTTAAATTGTCTATCAGAAAAGCCTCCAAACATTGGCTTGATTCTTCTTTTTCTACAAAATATAGCAATGTGTCAATACAAGGCCTTCCAGATTTTCTGTATCACTATGTCACCAGTATCGTCCCAGGTGAAGATTATTCTTGCTGACATTCACAGTTCAGAAGATAAAGTTGATCCTATCTGAAAGTAGAGGTAACTGTAAACAGTATTTAATCCATATAATTCATAAAATAATTATGGTACAATATAATAACAAGTTACATGTATGGTATGGAGGGGATTCAACAACAAGCTGATAGCTTATATGTGTCTTCGCCAGTTATGGTGTGACCGAGCCCACAGCGTGAGTGTGCTTGGACTAAGTGCGATGTATTCCAGACAATTTGATGTTCACAGTTGGCTTTATTTTTGTAATACAGTTGGTATTAGAAAAATTGATATCAGACCAATGGGAGAAAAAGGGAGAATTAGATAGTAATGTTTCAGATAGAAGATAATTTGAAGATATGTGGATAATCTGATGTAGATATAATGATTTTGATGAGCTGGCCTATAGCCATAACTATGATATATAAACTTCACAACTATTTTGACATTATATAATATGAATTAGAAAAAATATTAATTTTCTTTGAATAAATAACAAATAAAAGGCTGCTTGGCCACATGACAAAAGTGGCTTAAAATTTGTTTGGCAGGTGGCTTTTTACACACTTACACATATTTATTTAGAAAAAACTATTTTAAAACTGATTTCATCATGAGGGGTCTAAATACCATGACAAAGCAGGACTTGGTTGTCACAAAACCATGGTTAACTGTATTAGAACCAGCTTCCCAATTGTTGGTCTGCCTATGATGTTGAATTTGCTATGTACATTACTGATTGGCTCAATCTTGGACCCCTACAATATCTGAACATTAAAGTTACTCATCCCGACGCAATGGTCCCCATATCATCAGATTCCAACAATAACACAAATTTTTGAAATGCTGCTTCAGAATTGATTTATTACCTGAAAATAATGCTAACAACAGTCAACTATAGTATGAGAGTCATTGTATTTAATTAATGTATAAGAATGATGGCGTGTGTTGTTAATTTGGATTAATATTCATAAAAAAATAACTACTTTGAGCAAGATTATTCTCAATTTCTATTTGACCACCTTACAGGGGTGTTTCACATCACTTTAACAACTTTTATTGACAGATTTTGTACACATGTCATTGGTATTTTTGGTAAAAAATGATGCAAATTGGAAGAAAGGCGTAGCATAAATCGGAAATACGACAAATCCTTGAGTACAGACTAACACACTGTGAATATGTATGCTATTACCTCACCATGGCATGTTGATCATTAGTATGACCAGAGGATGTATTTTGCCATTATCCTGACATTGAACAAAACTTGATTTACTTGACTATTTGTCTTTGATAGTTATTGAGAACCGGCACTCGTACATGGTGTGTACAGCTAGAAAATCATAAGTTTGCTAAATCATTAAAGAAATAAAAAAAAGTGATGAGATTCTGCATGTGTGAATCAAAGTTGATAAACAATCTACTGTAACAAAAGCCAGTGATAATGTATAATAACTCTAAAATACAGATAGCTTAGAATATGATGAGTTTTAGTGTGTATTTCCTCATTAATGTATCTGTAACAGCAATGGTAGTATTAATGTCTTAGTATTAAAACAAAAGAAAACATTACTTGAAGCAGTCTGCGTGAATGTCCTGGTAAATGCCATAATTGGTCAAATTTGGACTCGAGAAGTAAATATATGTTTAGGAGATTTACTGATAGCATGTCCATTTTTCGCAAGTTGTTATTTATTATTTGATTGCCGAAATTGCCAATAATACAATGAATTCAAAAGTCAAACCCATATTCGAACTCTATCTGTATTTTGGGCTGAGAAATTCACATAGCAAATTTGGTTCCATCCAGATAAAAAATGTTTGAATTAAGGCAGAATGCGTCAATTCTAAGTCGAAAAAGGGCCATAATTCTGAAGAAAAAAAAGACTCAGGTCAAACCAATATTTTAACTCAATCTGTATTTTGGCCTGAGAAACCCATATACAAAATTTGGATCCGTTTGGATTTAAAATATTTGAGTTATTGCATGATGCGTAAAGTGTCTACAAACAGACGGACAGACGAACGAATGACGAGTGGTCAATCCGGACGTCGACACTATGGTATGGGTACACATAAAAATGGAATCCGCCAACAAAAATGTATGACCATTTATCACATTGAGTTCTGGCATTGTTTATATAGTCAGTACCACAATATGGTGGCATGTATGCAGTCTGTTTGAAAAGATAATGGAAATCCTAACGGATGTATATCTCTATATCTCTAATGAAATTAGTTTCTGTTTTGAAGGGATTCCTTCCATTTAATTGGAGGGCGGTGCAGACTATGCACGATTCATTGGTTATTGGCATAGCAGATCACTTCACAGATCAGATATCATGCAATAACTTGTTGACAATTTTCCAATGCAATGTAAAACTCAACTACTGTTGAATCAGTCAATGATATTCATGACTGATTATTCTTTCGCATCTTATAACTATTTTTAAATACTATGATTCTCACAAACATTTACTATGCCAGGAAAGCACTCCATATTTGTAAACGGTTTATTACATCGTGTTGGGAATGCCGTGTTATCATATAAAAGAAATATAATGTACTAATCTAGAGACGTTCATCCGTTAGGATTTTTATTGGCTTTTCAACGAGACGGGCATGCCCTTTAGGCCAAAAAAAAGAGTTTTGGTTCTCTGGCAATTTTTTTTTCAAATCAATGAGGGAGGGAGGGTTTTATTTTTATTTTTTACTGCCCATAGTTAGCATGAACAAAGATACCTTCCTCTGTCTAGTAATAACCAGAAATGTAGAGGGAACTTTTAGGCATATAAACTCATTTAATCTTACATAAAAATGACATTGTACTATCAGTCTAAGACTGGGATTACCTAACACCATACAATGCCCCTGACATTCAATATTGTTATTGTTTTCTAAAAGCTGATACCTCCCCATTCTAATATGTGATCCTGAATTCAATCCTGTGCCTTTCAATTGTATGGAGTTAAAATTAGTGTAAGTTAGATCACAATGACTAATTGTAAGAAGAGCATGAGGATCAGCTAATCATTTTCTTAATTGCAGTCATCTACTTCATGTTGTAAGCCTGCAAGTCACTTTATAACACATTACATGATAGAGCTCAATGCATGCTAATATTCAACACATATCTCATATCTACTATGGACATGTTTATGAAATCCAAAAAAAAATTATTATTTTTTGTTAATTATTTATTTTTGTGTTTTAATTTTTTTTTGTCATAACATCAGGCATTGCAATAAAAAGGCCTAATCCGGCCCTGAGAACCAAAGCCCTTTTTTTGGCCTTATACATTATCAGCTTTCACCTACCATGTCTTGAATAATATCTTGACCAAACTCTGGTTACTTTCTTTATCATTTGTTGTCATCATCCCTGATTTTAATAGAACAAGAAATTATGAATACATGTACTTATATAATTGTCATACAAAATGCTAAGGTATGATCACCTGAGCCCATATTTAGAATGAGATGTCAATTTGTTCATAGTGACGTTGACCATATGATTGGACTGCTGGAATATGGCAGCATATGTCACTTTGGTGTAGTTTTAATATAGCATTTACATGTATCAAGTAGAGCACACCTAAACGATACAAGATTTGCAATCTGACGACTTAATATAACTTGTTATTATTGTATTGATAACATAGTGTAGGTATTACATACATATAATGTTTTTATGGTATTAAAAAAACATTTGGCACCCACAAAGCTATTAAGCCCCAAGATAGTCAAGACAAGAGAACAGATTTCCGAGTCATTAAATAATTTTCATTATAATTACCATGCTGTTTACGTTGTTCATAGAGCACACAAGTGTATTTTGCGCTATTCCAAGGCTCAAATTCATCCTTTTGTTGCACATATTCTGTTGAGTATAACAAGAGATGGTCCCATAAATGGCTGGATTTAGTTTGCAGTACCCACTTATAGTAAAAGCGATTGATACATATAACTGTTGGTAAAAGTACTCTTGAATCTCATAAGCTTTAAATAGAAAGGGTTCAAATGGATATTGGTTCAATGTTCATGCATTTCAATCTACCTAAATCGTCCTGTACATCTACTCTAGCACATATTCACTTGCAGACGGCCCCGTATCAGGATTCCGACTTTACAATTATACCAACCAACTAATTAGCTCAATTTTTCTAACTTAACAACCAGGCAAATTTGAGTAACTGTAGACACCTAATTTATGGGCTAATCATGCTCAAACTACAGTTTCACTAAATAAGCAAACATATATTGAAAACAATGCCAAAAATTACACTTATAAAATAAGTTGTTCCAATTAGATATTTTGTTGCATATTTTAGTTATATTCTTGTAACATGAGTTTTTTTTGTTTTAACAATGTTTATAAAAACGATCAATGTGCAGTTTTAAATCCAACGTGATGGGGCCCAATGAAACAAAACCCTTTTTTTTATTTGCTCTGATGACACAAAGTAGTTTGTCGAAGTTGATTATTGTATAGCATCTTTGAAATTACAGTTTCTCACAGTTATAAAGTCTACTTTCCTCAAATATATGTAGGTGCTGATTGGGGTAAAATTGTTTACTACCCAGTCACAAACAAATAAAACGTTGATCCCTACAGAATTACAGATGCTCAGACTGTGTCATGAATACAATATATTCATGATATTGAATATCATGCAAATTTAGATATATGTAATAGCCCTGACATGGAAATGTATTTATCAGTTTGGTAGCTTCCAGGATATACCCGGTAGTAGTAGCCTGAATGATATTTATCATAGCACAACAGGGATTTGTGTTAGGGATCTGCAAATCGGGGATTTTGCAGCGAATCAAATCTCGATATCGAATCTCCTTCCTGATATCGACATCGAATCGAATCTCGAATCGAATCAGCTAGTGATTGACATTGTCGACCATTGTGTCTTTCAGTGTATCGTGACAATGAAAGTGTCAATGACACTGTAGCTCAACTTGGAAAGGGAATAATTTCATGTGCTACAGACAGCTACAGTCAATGGAGTGATTAGGAATGTGGAAAGTTGAAAGGCCTAGTTATGCAAAGAGTAAAATCCAAGTTGGCTGCTGGCGGCCATGTTTTTGGCCAAATGACCCAAAAATGACTTGTTTCCCATCTACATATCAGTGTTAACATCCATGTCAAATTTCATGATGATCCAACCAAAGCTGCGACATACAGCCCATGCCAAAGGATTTAGTCATACAAAGAGTAAAAACCAAGATGGCTGCTGACGGCCATATTTTTTTGCCAAACAACCCCAAAATGACTCGTTGCCATCTACATTTCAATATTAACATCCACGACAAATTTCATGATGATCCAACCAAAGCTGCGACCTGTAGCCCGTGCAAAGGGATTTAGTCATGCAAAGAATAAAATACAAGATGGCTGCTGGTGGCCATGTTTTTTGGCCGAACAACCCCAAAATGACTCGTTCCCATCTACATGTCAATATTAACATCCATGACAAATTTCATGACGATCAGACAAACAGTACGACCTGTAGCCTGTGCTAATGGATTGAAATTTGAAATCCATGATGACCACTGGCAGCCATGTATTTTTGCCGAATGACCCAAAGTGACTTATTCCCATCTACATGTCAATGTCAAAATCCATGACAAATTTCATAATGATCCAACCAAAGGTACAGCCTGTAGCCCATGCTAAAGGAAATTGTTGATGAGTCACTGACACACACACGCAAACACACCGACAGACGACAGATACCAAACCATGACAATAGCTCAAACTTTACAAAGTAAAGTTGAGCTAAAAAACTGCAAAAGTTCTCTAGATACTATATAGCAATGCTAATCTCCTTAAACATCCGTTGTAACTTTTGTTTTGTTTTGGATATGTTGCATTGCATTTCTATCTAGCTGTGTCATGGCGAATATGATGCAAGAAGTGATAGTAAGACACTTGAAGACAATTCATTCAACGTATCACAAACCCCATGGAATGGAAGTCACTTTAATAAAGATAATAAAGAGTTGACACAAGTGAACATGGGTTCACCGTTTAGCTATATGATTGTTGTAGTCCGATACCAATGATAGTTATCTGTTAAACTGTTCACACCACAATAGGTCAAACACCTACATCACATATTCACAGTACCTGTCTTGACAGAGGGGGTCCCAGAAAACAGACAAAATTTACAAGTGTTAAATGTTATTACTAGTAACAAGATTCAACGCATAGAAACTTGGTGCAACGTGCTCGATTTATCGGGAAACAGAAACTGAAAGTTGGAAATTTATAGGAATTCTGCCAGCAGTGTTGCAGATAACTCGTCGCACATGATAACGCCTGTTTAAGAATGTAATAGACTGTTTGTTTTAAGGTCTCCCACTGTTCATTCCAATCTATGTTTTGTCGCTCATAACGGTGGCTGAGATTGAATTTTATTCATATGATTATAATCTGAATTGGATATATGAAGTTCTAAACATAATGTAATCAAATGAGTTCCGCATCTAGCAATCACGCACCGTGTATACAATATAGACAGTGTCGATACAGATTACAAATATACGTGGCGATTGATCAGCGTCACAGGTTGCGATCGAAGCAATAATTTGCATAAGCACGTCTACATGTACGTCTGTATACACCCGTCAGTAAGCCCGGGGGCTCATGCATGTTTTTGCTCAAAAAGTGGGTACTGGGCTTACTCACGAGGACCGTCCAGTGCAAAAATTCAGTTAGCCTTCAGGTGCCAACCTACCATCATGTTTTATACCAATACCATATTTTTTTTATTGAATAAGGATAATAATGTGTTTTATTTATATTATTAAGATAAAATCACAGGATAATAACCAGAAACAGTGATAGATAGATCTACACATTTTGGATCAATTTGAATAAGGTTGTAAATGTTTGTATTAATTTGTAAAACAATAGGGCTGTATGATCAGTTCACAAGTTAATGTAGCTACACTAATGCTTACTAATCAAGTAATTTCTTATAACGAGAGGCCGATCGTGAGATGTTTAACTCATACCTTGGCGATAGTGATCAGCTAGTTTCAGTTCAGACACGAAAATCCATAAGCCATAACTCTGTTTAAAATATAAAAAAATGGATCAAACCCAAATTCGAAATCTATCTGTATTTTGGGCTGAGAAACTCACATACAAAATTTACATACATCTCAATAAAATGAGATATATCAGATGAAAGGTATTTCTGCTAAGTATAAAGAATGTTGTGAATTAAGGGTTCATTTAACCACAAAAATCCATACAAGTGAAAGGGATATAATAGGAGAATGATTACATGAAAAATATACAAAAGCATAAATTGATGACAAGGGTTAACAATTTTAACTCAATACAATTAGGTACAGGTATGTCACTGGAACATTGCATTGATAAACCAGAGAGCTGTATGGAAATACAATAAACAACAGATGGTTCTCTGTCCAATTACACCTTCCACTGTGCAATGACAATATGATGGCTAAAAATAACTGTAATTTCCAATAATACAAGTTAATCTACAGTATTCTCTCTCAGTGCTAACTGATATCACCAGTGTTAGCTGCTATGGTTCTACATGATAAGCATAAAAATATCGAATCTGTTCAATCCTTAGTTAAAAAGGGCCATAACTCTGGTATAACAAACAGGAACTAACCCATATTCAAACTTGATCTGTATTTTGAGTTGAGAAACTCACATACCAAAGTTGGTTCCTATCAGACGATAACTGGTTGATCTATCGAAGCATGGATGAATTCTATATCAAAGGGCCATAACTCCATTAAAAATAATCTGATCAAACCCATATTCGAACTCGAACTGTATTATAGATAGAGAAACTCACATACCAAATTTAGTTCTCATCAGATAATTTTTGTTTTTAGTTATCGTAGCATCCATGAATTATAAGTCGAAAAAGGGCCATGACTCCGTAAAAAAAACTCGGATTAAACCCATATTCGAACTCGATCTGTATTTTGGTCTGAGAAACTCATATACAAAATTTGGTTCCGATCAGATAGAAAATATTTGAGTTATCGCACCATGCGTAAAGTGTCTACGGACAGACAGAGGGTCGGACGGACAGACGGACGAATGACGAGTGGTCAATCCGGACTTCAACATTATGTTTACCATACTATGGTATGGGTATTTACATAAAAACACAACAGTGTGATGCAGGTGAACTTACATCCTCCTCTGCATTATCAAAGGATACTACAAAAACACCAAGTCATTGCTCCACATCCCATTGGATTTACTCTGATAGAGGTGTGAACAATAAGTGGCACATCCTTTGATTTTATTGATATAGTACCTCTTTGACAGACCCAACAACTAAGAATAGAATAAGATATGTATAATTCACAACGATATTAACACAAGTGTATATTACAGGGTCCGCGCTGGACCGAAATTTACTTTTGCCAAATAATTTGCCAAATGAAAATATTTTGTGCCAAATGTTATCCCTGATATTATCATTTCCTCAACCTTGATTGAGTTTTATGTTTCGACACTGGCTGTTTGAACGATGTTTGATATCAATAGGAATGCAGTTAGTTAACAATTATACTCGCACCTCTATTGTGGTTTAGCGTACAGCAATACACCAATCACCAAACAATAAAATGGTAGCAGAGTTGCTTCAACAGAAGGGAACATCACTAAATACGGTCAATCCCCGAACCATCGATAATAATGTTACCAGATTAACTTCATGTGAATGGAGGTGTTAACTTTTCCAAAACCACATAAAACACTACTAATATAAATCTTTTGTAATAGTTTCCTAAAATGAATGGTATTGATTGATCAATATGTTTCAACTTTATTAAGAATTAAAAAGCTACTTGCCAAAATATTTGCCAAATGAAAATATTTTTTGCCAAATGTGAATTATTTTTGCCACTGGCAAATTTGGCAAGTGGCAGCGCGAACACTGGTATACTATTATACATCTTTATTATTTAAGAAAAACTGGAACAAATAATAGTATCTTCTCCTATTCTACAGGATAGATACATGATTGTATTCACCTTCCAAATGCTCAAAAATGGGGGTGGGCTTATCTACGAGAACCACCCCACGTTTTGTTTAGGGGAAAAACCCAGACTGGGCTTATCTTTGAGGATGGGCTTACTGACGGGTGTATACAGTATTCTGCTTTAATTTTTATGAGCTCAGGTCATTTGGCATGTGTTATTTAGACGCACAAAACGAAACTACACCGAAGTATAACACCGATTCAAAAATATCTGAATCAGCGGGTCTCGAATCGGGTGCCTGATATCGACATCGAATCGAATCTCGATTATTCGCAGGTCCCTAATTCGTGTATCCCAACCAATTCACAATTATACATTCTAATTTGAATCAATTAAATATCCCCTACATGTAACTTGGCAGTGCCCTATATAAAATGAATTCTCAAATATGCTCTTGTATCTACACAGGCAGTAAATGTGAAGGATGGTTACATGTAAGCAAGAACAATGCTTCATTAACTTTTTCTATCCAAACATTATGTTAAGATTTTCTATATACCTAATTTGTTTTCAGCTCTGTCTGGAAAAATATCTTGATCAAATTCTGGTCTGTGTCTTTATTATCCATTGCCATCTACATGTATGTGTATGATATGTATGAACCCTGATGAGAATGAAAAAAAAAATTTTATTCATTTACTTATCATCTAAGGTTCGAACCCAGACATGGGTAAACAAATATTGGGATAAATTTTCAAGTGTGATCTGAGTTGAGGGACATTTCAATGTGCCATTCCGATCGATAAGGTATGGACATCATGATTATTCCTATGAACGATGAACTGTTGATAAAGCCGATAACTGATTACCATTTCCGTTGTTGATTATTTCGGATGTCAGACAATGCCGGGTATAATTGCATACCATGTTTGAACCTACAACATTTTAATCAACGATGTTCCCCGAACTGCGTCAAATTGAGCCAAAAATGGTAAGGCCTGTAGTCTGTGTTAACGGATTGATTTTTGGCCACTGACCGCCATGTTTTTTTGCCGAAAGGCCGCTAAAATGACCCGTTCCCAGCTACATGTTATGACAAATTTCAAAATGATCTGACCAAAGGACTTGTAGCACGTGCTAGTGGGAATTGTCGGATGTACACATGCACACACAGCATATCATGGTCAGAAAACAGGGTTCCCCAAAAAATCTCTGTTTTCATCCCTATCCCTTTTATTGGTTACCCCTGAAGCGACATATGAAGTTTGGTGATGACCTGATGAGGGATGTGGTCTGTAGGGTGTGTCAAAGGATTTATTCATCTAAAGAGTAAAATCCAAGATGGCTGCTGACGGCCATGTTTTTCTTAACAGATTTCAGATAAAATTGATGGCTCCCATCTATAGGTCACCCTGATGATCCATGTGAAATTTGGTGACGATCAGATGAGGGATATGTTCTATAGGGTGTGCCAAAGGATTTGGTCAAGCAAAGAGTAAAATTAAAGATGGCGGCCATGTTTTTCATAAAAAATCCTTCAAGTTTTATAGCTCCAAGCTAGATGCGATCCTAAACATGCCTGTACATTATCAAAACATTTCTTCAATAAATGTGGAATGCAAAGTGTGCTGATGGATTTAAATTTGAAATCAAAGTTAATGCTGGCTGCCAAGTTTTTTAATGAAATTCGGTCTCACTGTTGGGTGTGCCAAAGGAAATTGTTGATGGATGGATGGACGGACTGACGGACAACGGATACCAACTCATGGCAATAGCTCAAACATCTGAAACCTGACTTTGTCAAGTTGAGCTAAAAATTATTCATTTATATTACTGTATCCACATATCATGATAGACATTATGTATACCTTATCAGTTTTCAGCTATCTCTGGGATAATATCTTGATCAAATTCTGGTCCCTCACATTATTATCCATATATATATATATATATGTAGCTCTTTGAGTTCCAGGATCCTTAATGATAATGAAAACAAAATTATGAATAATCCTTCACTAATCATACAATAATAATCCTTGTACACAATAATCCAGAGTAAATTCCAAGACGGTGGCCATTTTTTAAACAAATTTGAATTTTTTTTATGGGTCTGATCTGGTTGTCATACTGAAGATCTATATTAAGTTTGGTGACAATCGGATAAGGGCTTGCAGGATGTGCCAAAGGATTCACCATGGAAAGCGTAAAATTCATGATGGTCACCCCAAAGAACCATATGAAGTTTGAATGAAAGTGTCAATGACACTGTGGCTCAACTTGGAAAGGGAATAATTGCATGTGTTAAAGTCAATGGAGTGATTAGGAATGTGGAAAGTTGAAAGGTCTAGTTATGCAAAGAGTAAAATCTAAGATGGCCGCTGGCAGCCATGTTTTTTTGCCAAATGATCCCAAAAAGACTCGTTCCCATTTACATGTCATTATTAACATCCAGTACAAATTTCATGATGATCTGACAAATGATACGACCTGTAGGCCGCGCCAAAGAATTTATTCATGCAAAGAGTTAAATCCAAGATGGCTTCTGGTGGCCACTTTTTTTGGCCGAATGACCCCAAAATGACTCGTTCCCATCTACATGTCAATATTAACATCCTTGACAAATTTCATGATGATCAGACAAGCAGTATGACCTGTAGCCCGCGCCAATGGATTGAATTTTGAAATCCAAAATGGTGGCTGGTGGCCATGTTTTTTGCCGAATGACCCCAAAATAACTCGTTCCCATTTACATGACAATGTCAACATTCATGACAAATTTCATAAAGATCGGACCAAAGGTACGACCTGTAGCCCGTCCTAATGGATTGAATTTTGAAATCCAAGATGGCCGCTGGCGGCCATGTTGTTTGTCCGAATGACCCCAAAATGACTCCCATCTACATTCCAATTTCAACAGCCATGACAAATTTCATGACGATCAGACTAAAGGTACGACCTGTAGCCCGTGCTAAAGGGTTTATTTTAGTCATACAAAGAGTAAAATCCACAATGGCTGCTGGCGGCCATGTTTTTTTGCCGAATGACCCCAAAATGACTCGTTCCCATCTACATGTCATTGTTAACATCCATGACAAAATTTATGATGATCCGACCAAAGGTACAACCTGTAGGCCGTGCCAAAAAATTCAGTCATGCATAGAGTAAAATCTAAGATGGCTGCCGGTGGCCATGTTTTTTGGCGGAACAACCCCAAAATTACTCGTTTCCCATCTACATGTCAGTATTAATATCCATGACAAATTTCATGATGATCAGACAAACAGTACGACCTGTAGCCCGTGCTAATGGATTGAATATTGAAATCCAAGATGGCCACTGGCGGCCATGTTTTGTTCCCGAATGAACCCAAAATGACTCGTTCCCATCTACATTTCAATGTCAACAGCTATGAGACATTTTATGATAATCCGACCAAGGGTACGACCTGTAGGCCGTACCAAAGAATTTAGTCATGCAAAGAGTAAATCTAAGATGGCTGCTGGCAGCCATTTTTTTTGGCCGAATGACTCCAAAAATACTCGTTCCCATCTACATGTCAATGTTAACATTCATGACAAATTTCATCATGATCAGACCAAAGGTACGACCTGTAGCCCGTGCTAATGGATTGAATTTTGAAATCCAAGATGGCCACTGGCAGCAATGTTGTTTGTCCGAATGATCCGAAAATGACTCGTTCCCATTTACATTCCAATTTCAACAGCCATGACAAATTTCATGGTGATCAGACTAAAGGTACGACCTGTAGCCCGTGCTAAAGGATTTAGTCATACAAAGAGTAAAATCCAAAATGGCTGCTGGCGGCCATGTTTTTTTGACCCCATCATAACTCAATACCAACTACATGTCAATATTAACATCTATTTCAAATTTCATAATGATCCGAAAAAAGATACGACCTGTAGACTGTTGGTAATGGATTGAATTCTGAAATCCAAGATGGCCGCTGGCTGCCATGTTTTTTTGGCCGAACAAACCCAAAATCACTCATTCCCATCTACATGGCATTGTTAACATCCATGACAAATTTCATGAAGATCCGACAAAAGCTACGACCTGTAGCCCGCGCCAAGGATTTAGTCATGTAAAGAGCAAAATCCAAGATGGCTGCTGGTGGCCATGTTTTCTGGCCCAATGACCCCAAAACGACTCGTTCCCATATACATGTAACTTTTAACATCCATGACAAATTTCATGAAGATCCGACAAAAGCTATGACCGGTAGCCCGCGCCAAAGGATTTAGTCATGTAAAGAGCAAAATCCAAGATGGCTGCTGGCAGCCATGTTTTTTGGCCGAACGACTCCAAAATCACTTGTCAATATTAACATATATGACAAATTTCATGATGATCAGAGGAACAGTACGACCTGTAGCCCGCGCCAATGGATTTAATTTTGAAATCCAAGATGGCCGCCAGCAGCCATGTTTTTTGGCCGAATGACCCCAAAATGACTCATTCCCATCTACATGTCAATGACAACATTCATAACAAATTTCATAAAGATCAGACCAAAGGTACCACCTGTAGCCCGCGCCAAAGGATTTAGTCATGCAAAGAGTAAAATCCAAGATGGCTGCTGGCGGCCATGTTTTTGGCGGAATGACCCCAAAATGACTCGTTCCCATCTACACGTTATTATTAACATTCATGACAAATTTCATTAAGATCAGACCAAAGGTACGACCTGTAGCCCGCGCAAAAGGAAATTGTTGACAGACACACACACGACAACCCATGGCAATAGCTCAAACTTACAAAGTAAGTTGAGCTAAAAATAACGGCTCCTATCTGAGGTCACCCTGAAGATCTCTGTGAAGTTTGGTGACAATCCGATGAGGCAGAAGGCATGTAGGGTGTGCCGAAGGATTTAGTCATACAAAGAGTAAAATCCAAGATGGCTGCTGGTGGCCATGTTTTTCAATAAAATATCGAAAAAATTTGATGGCTCCAATCTAAAGGTCAGTCAAAAGTACCATATGAAGTTTGTTACAAAGAGATGAGGGATGAGGGACCTGTAGACCGTGCCAAAGAATTTAGTCATGCAAAGAGTAAAATTCAAGATGGCTGCTGGCGGCCATGTTTTTTTGCCGAATGACCCCAAAATGATTCGTTCCCATCTACATGTCATTATTAATCTCCATGACAATTTTCATGATGATCAGATAAACAGTACGACATGTAGCCTGTGCTAATGGATTGAATTTTGAAACCAAGATGGCTTCTGGCGGCCATGTGTTTTACCCGATTAACCCCAAAATGACTCGTTCCCATTTACATGTCATTGTTAATATCCATGACAAATTTCAAGAAGATCTGACCAATGGTACAACCTGTAGCCCGCGCCAAAGGATTTAGTCATGCAAAGAGTAAAATCCAAGATGGCTGCTGACAGCCATCTTTTTTGGCCGAATGACCCCAAAATGACTCGTTCCCATCTACATCTCATTGTTAGCATACATGACAAATTTCATGAAGATCTGACCAAAGCTACGACCTGTAGCCTATGCCAAAGGATTTAGTCATGCAAAGAGTCGATTGATCAGAATTCTTTATTTATTTTCGAATAGCGGTTGCTGCTAACTATTCTGACATTTTGAATGAGGTTTTGGCCACGTGACGGTCATGCGACAAGCAAAACATGCCACGAGCCGGATTTTCCAGGTGAAATCAAACTCAGTTTGATTGGTCAGATTAAATCGAATCCGACAAAAACCGGCCCAAAGTGTGGGCGCACACGATCCCTGTTGTCCCCGATTTATCCGGCAGCCGAGATCGTGTACGCCGACACTAAGTTGTATTGATTTTTCGCCACTTCACAATCACGGGCATTCACGATTGCCAGACCTGCTAGGCCTATTGAGTTCCACCGAAGTTCTGTATCTGTAGATACATATATTACAGTGCAGGAACCAATTCTGGTTGTAGACGACACACTGGTCCAGGTGCTACCACGGCCGAGTAACTTTATAACCCTGTGGTGACTCCAGTAGCGTTCTTTAACGTGCACACACCAAGGCATGTACACGGGTCATGCAGCCATTAAATTAATGTCCGCACCCGATCGTACAGCGTGTCTGCACCCACGACAACATACCTATTACCTGGACAAATGTTGTAATGGGGGGGAGTCAGCATTTTGCAATCAGATCTTTATTCAGTGATCTCGAATGAGACTTTTCATATTTGGACATTTACGATTATCTTAACCCTTCTAGGGGATTAACTTCATTAAGGCTACATAATTTCATAAATGTCCAAATATTAAAATAGGTCTTAATCCGAATCGTCTAATGTGTTGGACTACCGACTTCCCAGTTATTGAGTTATTGACTACAGCAAATACTTACACTCCGATTTCTTGATCCTGAAACATCGACTGGTTCTTCAAGTACGTTTGTTTGCGTCCGATGTGAAGTGAAATACAAGAATTTAATTTGTGAAGCGTGGTAAACGTATAAAAAGCCATTTTGTACGATGAGAAATCACGTGACTACACATGTCAAGTATCCATATCACGTGAGCTGGCAAATCGCTGATTCTGATGTGGACAAGCTCATCCAGCGTCCATGACGTCTCAAATAAATATTATGGCAAGCCGATAACTGATTCTGGTAGACTTTCTTCACTCGTTAGATTCCGGCTTATGGTAGTCTATGGGTGCCCATTTGAACCCCTGAATGGCGGCAATTTTTGGATTGGGATAGGGTTATGGGGTGTGAAAACAGTTCCTTGTGGGAGGCGGAAGGGGGCACAATGTAACTATAGGAGGCCAAATTCACATATATTAATAATTGCGTTTCAGCGCAATTCAATTGCGCTTCAGTGCAATTGATGAAGCGCAATTGAATTGGACTGAAGCGCAATCAATTGCGCTTCAGCACAATTCATTTGCGCAATTATTTTCCAATATATGGGAACGCCCACTTGTATTTGGGTCTACAAGTGGATCATCATACAACACACTTTGTTTGACATAAATCGGTCAAGGGGCCGAGAAATGGCATGGGCACCCTATTCAAACCCCTCTGGACGGCGGACATTTTGGATCGGGATGGGGTGTGTGGGATGTATGACGAGTTTATTGAGGGGAACTCATAACAATGCCCTTTATTTAACCTAAACCGGTCAAGGGCCGATAAACGGCATATATGCCCCATTTGAAACCCTCTGGGTGGCGGCCATTTTGGATCGTGGTGTGGTGAATATTTAGATCGGCTTAGGGCCACCCTACAATTACACCCTTTGTTTAACCTAAATAGGCCAATAAATTGCGCGAGTGGCCTATTTGAACCCCACTGGACGGCGGCCATTTTTGGATCAGGATGCATAGGTGAATATTTAGATCGGATAGGGGTCATCCTAAAACACCATTTGTTTGACATTAAACGAAAAAAATGGCACGAGTGCCCTATCTGATATCCATTGGATGGCGGTCATTTTGGATGGAAGTGGGTTCGTCGGGTTAATTAGAAAGAGGGCCACACAAAACCTATTATTTGATATAGGTTTATGAAACCTAAATCGATTAAGGGTCTAGGGTTGACATGGTGCCCAATTTGAACCCATCTGGACAGCGGCCATTTTAGACTGGGGTCGGGTGAACGATGTGAATATTTAGATTGGCTTGGGGCCACACGCAACATCCTTTATTTGAACTAAATCGGGTAAATGGCCATGGGAGCCCTATTTGAACTCCTCTTGATTCTTTGAATCTGGAAGGGATGAATGGGGTGAATATTTAAATTGGCCGGGGCCATCATACAACGCCATTTGTTTGACCTAAATCGACCAAGAGGACGAGAAATTGCATATGTATGTACCCTATTTGAACCCCTCTGTGTGGCGGCCATTTTGGACCAGGTTGGGGTGTGTGCAAAGATTTGATTGTAGGACACCCTAGAACGCTATTTATTTGACATAAATCTGCCAAGGGACCTATGCCATATTTGAACCCATCCGGGTGGCGTCCATTTTGGATCGGTGTGGTGTGAATATTTAGATCGGCTAGGCGGCCACTCTACAACACCATTTGTTTGACATATACCGGTAAAAGGACCGATGCATGAGTAGGCCTACCTATTTGAACCCCTCTGGAGGGCGTCCATTTTAGATCAGGTAGGTACATATTTAGATAGGCTTGTGAGTCATCCTACAACACCGCTATGGGGTCACCATACAATACACTTTGTTTGACCTAGATTGGTCAAGGGACCGAGAAATGGCATGGGTGCCATATTTGAACTCTTCTGGACAGCGGCCATTTTGAATCGGGGGTTGAATGGGGTAAATATTTAGATTGGCTTGGGAGCCAATATACAACGCCCTTTGTTTGACCTAAATCGGTCGAGGCCGAGAAATGACAGGGGTACCCTATATGAACTCATCTGGACGGCGGCCATTTTTTGGATGAGGGTGGGGTGTTTGGAAAGAGTGATTTGTTGCAATCTATAGCATCCTTTATTTGACCTAAATCGGTTAAGGGGCCGAGAAATTACATTGGTGCCCTATTTGAATCCCTCTGGATGACGGCATTTTTGGATCGGGGTGGGTGCGTGGGGGGGGGATACATTGTGGGCACCATATAATACCCTTTGTTTTACCTTGTACAACTTTTGAATAAGGAATAAGGAATGGAACTAATCTTTGTTGTCCGGGCTATTCAAAAACCAAATTTCAAGTCGATAGCTCTACCCAGCCCGACGTTGTCCGGGCATCGATCTATACAATATACGTCGATGGTCCGGGCTATTCAAAAACCAAATTTCAAGTCGATAGCTCTACCCGTTTCCGAGATCTGGTCTGCGCATGCGCGAAGCTGGCGTCGCACGGGCTCGGCGACCAGATGAAATTCGTATCCGGGGCAAGATACATTCACATACCAAATTTCAAGTCGATAGCTCCACCCGTTTCCGATATATCGTCTGCGCATGCGCGAAGCTGACGTCCCACTGGCTTGGCGACCCGATAAAATTCGTATCCGGGGCAATATACATTCACATACCAAATTTCAAGTCGATAGCTCCACCCGTTTCCGAGATCTCGTCTGCGCATGCGCGAAGCTGGCGTCGCACGGGCTCTGCGACCCGATAAAATTCGTATCCGGGGCAAGATACATTCACATAGAAAATTTCAAGTCGATAGCTCCACCCGTTTCCGAGATCTCGTATGCGCATGCGCGAAGCTGGCGTCGCACGGGCTCTGCGACCCGATAAAGTTCGTATCCGGGGCAAGATACATTCACATAGAAAATTTCAAGTCGATAGCTCCACCCGTTTCCGATATCTCGTCTGCGCATGCGCGAAGCGGGCGCCGCACGGGCTCGGCAATACGACAACGACGACCGCCTGGTCAAACTACACACACGTACCAAGTTTCGTCCCGATCGGTCGAGAATCGTAGATTTGTATAAATGACATACAGACATACAGACATACAGACAGACATACAGAGGTCTTCAAAATATATAGGAGACTAGCCGATGAGCCCGACGTTGTCCGGGCTATTCAAAAACCAATTTTCAAGTCGATAGCTCTACCCAGCCCGACGTTGTCCGGGCTATTCAAAAACCAAATTTCAAGTCGATAGCTGTACCCGTTTCCTAGATCTGGTCTGCGCATGCGCGAAGCTGGCGTCGCACGGGCTCGGCGACCCGATAAAATTCGTATCCGGGGCAAGATACATTCACATACCAAATTTCAAGTCGATAGCTCCACCCGTTTCCAAGATCTCGTCTGCGCATGCGCGAAGCGGGCGCCGCACGGGCTTGCCAATACGACAACGTCCACCGCCTGGTCAAACTACACACACGTACCAAGTTTCGTCCCGATCGGTCGAGAATCGTAGATTTGTATCAATGACAGACAAACATACAGACAGACAGACAGACAAACAGAGGTCTTCAAAATATATATGAGACTAGCCGATGAGCCCGACGTTGTCCGGGCTATTCAAAAACCAAATTTCAACCGATAAAATTCGTATCCGGGGCAAGATACATTCACATAGCAAATTTCAAGTCGATAGCTCCACCCGTTTCCGAGATCTCGTCTGCGCATTCGCGAAGCTGGCGCCGCACGGGCTCGCCAATACGACAACGTCCACCGCCCGGTCAAACTACACACACGTACCAAGTTTCGTCCCGATCGGTCGAGAATCGTAGATTTGTATAAATGACAAACAAACTTACAGACAAACATACAGACAAACATACAGAGGTCTTCAAAATATATATGAGATTGGGAAGCATACACGCGTAAGATTTCATGGAAATACGCAACATTTTTTTTTAATTTGATGTCGATTGGTAATGTATATCAGTTTAAGACGTGTACTCAAAACGGGTCCTTTTCAACCATTCATTTAAAAACATCCATGCATCGATTCGTTTATACCTCATACCCACTCTTTAACTAGTATAGATATGCACACTTCAATGCATAGAGATGCCGATATTGCCCACCCTACACACACAAGGCAATGACCATAAACGCTATACACACAAAACTATCCGTTGGGTTTTATTACAGTTTTAGAGATAAACATAATGGACTCTGGATAAGGTTACAATTAGTGTTCTATATGTCATAATGGTGGGCCCGTGATCAGACCATCATTAAGAGATATAAATCGTAATAGTGGGCTCGATAGGCGTATACGGTCCACACTTACGTATCTATAGATGGTAAAGAATTTCCGTCATTACGTATTTATATCTGATAAGTCTATGCGGATCGGGTGGCTTATCTTGTTATTCTCTCGATGAATTTTTAAAGGTACTCAATCCGATTCGATGTTCCCCATATCATCAGATTACAACAACAACGTTTTTTTCTAAATACCGCTACAGTTATCACAATCGATTAATTGCCCAAAAATAATGCTAACCACAGTCAACTATAGTATAAAATTGCCCAAAACCTGTTATTTATCATCATTTTGTTCAACGAATTTGTTCCGGTTTGTCAGATACTGACACAAAAAAGCCACTCGATTTTAGTGCTATCCGTCTTCATCCGCAATATGGTCCGAAACCGTCTTCTCGTCGATCGTTACTGGGCCATTAACAATTATCGGTGGTGAAAAATAATAGATTTCAAAAATAGATATCTGATCACTCTGAACTTTGACGGGTGAGTTCCTCGACTCGAATCTAATATTGTTGACCCCCGAAGACAAGGAAATAGTAATTTGCGAGTTTTAATTCGGATTATACATCTTTTATGCCAACTGCTAATAAATAAGATTCTTCTAACGCAGCTAACCAACATAAGTAAAAACCCAATAAATTCCTGTGTGGTGTGTCATATTGCCAAATAAAATTCTGAAATTAAACACCCAGCATGTATCTGCTATCATCTCGATAGGCTCTCAAACTGTCGCTCATTTCTCATTTGGATGTGTTTTAATTCTTGATCCAATACGTGTTTCCATGTTGAAAGTCTACTATTAATATATCGCATTAATTGTAGCTCTATTTGTGTCGATGTATATATACTCATTACACTACATGAGTTATACATGCGAGACAGCTCGAAATGAATATTATCTATTCCGTATGCGCATGTGAGCAAGTAAACTGAGGGATGGTGCCCATTAATTTTTAATTTGGAACATCTCATCTTCAACAAAAGTCACTAGACTTGAATCTTATCGTATGTGATAAAATCACCACTGCAACGCCAAGCGTTGCATATGCCCCGACGCTCATTTTAGAGTGTGGTCATGCATACAATGTTAAATGTTGGTACGGCCGGGGGGGGGGATGTGTTGCTAAAACAAATCCCACACACAGCAGTACACCGTGTAAAAAAAAACCCGCATTAATTTGGCATGACCGACACCGGAAATTATGCAGGAATTTTACCAATTTTGTCCTCTTGATAGTATACCACTATATATTAGAATTTTATCAATTTCATTTATAATGCGTAATAATTTTGACGAAGTCTCTCGTTGAATACGTTCGCTATACAATGGCCTTGGTGGAGTATCGACGAATCGTTGAACGGTTCAACGCACATGGAGTACTGTTCAATGATAGTGCGTTCCTGCACGGGAAAATATCAACGATGAGAGCTAAGATGTCCCTTATTTAATACAACCTCTTCAATTTTCTTGAGTCATCAATGTGGCAATTGTCCGCACACAATCATTCTTAAACGTTCGATGCTAGTGTACGGCAAATCACAAATCACATTATATTTACTGTCGTGCGAATTGGCGCTGTCGCCTAACAGAAAGTAACAACTTTGTAGCCCAGAAATTGACAGATACTGTGTTTTGTTTTTCGATAAAATTAATGTCAACAAACGAAATATATACGATCGACTGACTACATTTAAGACGAACTGACTTGTAAGCCGATGCCCTGGTAGTTATTCGCTACAATTAAATGTGATGAAACAAAGTCAGGCCAGGTTTTTTTAAGGAGATCAATTGCTCCATCTTGACTTGAAATTTATATGATATCTATAATATACAAAAGGGGTTATGGCAAATTTTGTTTGTAACTTATTAAGCATTACAACGCAGCCTCAGCTGATCGGAGCTCCTATAAAATTCGAATAAGGAGGGTTACTGCACGGGTTACACATTCGGCTCCTCTCAATTAACATTTCAATGTAAGTATAATTTTTCCTTCATATTATAGATTCTGGGATTATGAATCCTCTTGTTTGATTCAAGGGGTGTGTTTAGCAATGGGACTCTTTTGCAGTTGTCAAACGGCCAGGACCGCTGCATCCTGAACAAATGTCAATTGTTTAAATTGGACATACATGTAGATTACACTCTTATGACTAATGTGTAGGTTTTCTACACAAAATGTGTAGCCCTGCTACACAATCATTATTCAATTTTGATCTTAAACATATTTGTGTAGTATATGTGTAGTTTCATATTCGTACACATATTGTGTAACAATTTTTACACATAAATGGGTAAATTTTTACACATTTATACACAACTGTGTGTATAAAATCAACACATATCCCTTACACATTTTGTGTAGGTTCTTACACACACAGTTCGTAGACAAAAAATGCAAGTTCAGTAGTCCGACCTGTGGGTATAGTATTAAAGATATATGCAGATTTATATGTTAAAACTTTTATGGCGCATAGTGGGATGTAGTATTTTGTTCTGTACTGTGAGTTTTTGCTTTGAATGAACAAACCAGGGTCGAGGCGTGATTGCATAATATTAGTATTATTACAACAATCATAACAAGAGTCTAAGCGCAGTAATCGCCATGAAAGTTTTAACAAATAAATCCTCATATACTATTAATACTATACCCACACATTGGAATTCCGAACTTACATCCTTGTCTACGATCGCTGTAGATTGTATTCCAAAAAATATACTCAAACAATATGGCCGTCACGTAGCAGACTATGAAACTGAAGGCATCGCAATGCGCATGCTCGACGTTCTTACACAATTGCGTGTAACAAAATATACACATTATGTGTAGAACGGCACTGGTCAATGTATTTGTATGTAAAACTACACATTGCTATGTGTGTTAACCGGGTTTACACATTTGATGTGTAATCGTTTCTACACATTAGTTATAAGAGTGTAATGGGTTTGTTCTTGAATTTACATGGGGTTATCCTACAAGGACAAGTGACATAACTTTGCCATTGCGACACATTTCACGATTATTATGAATAGAATAGTCGAAAATGCTCTATATGGAGCGCTGTGGTTTTGGGAGGTGGTCGGGTCATCAACATTTTTTTTTAATATTAGCCGAAACAGCAGGGGCATGAACAAACGTTCGTTGCTGCCAATAATTTCACCAGCAATGGCCTTAGCACATCATTCATGTACTGGGGTTATAATGGCCTTCCTATTTGCAATTCAGGTCAGTAGTCAGATAACACCATGTCCACACCATGATGTCCGTCCAAAGCGATTACATGTACCGCGTGCATGTGTAAATGGCACAAATTGCGAACGAGGTATTAATTATGTCCAAAATGTCATCATTTGAGATCGCACCAGCAGTAGAGTCTGTTAAGGGTGGACAACGAAACGATATGTGAGATATGCGGATTTAAAACTAAATGCAAGTATAACCTGAAGATACATAAATCAAGACGTCATGAAACCTGCCGCCAAGTGTGCTACAACAACAGCCACACGAGACAAACTGAGAAAAACACAATGCGTGTAGAATTTGTACATGATGGAATAATAATCGGCTGATTCTAAGTGGAATCATTTGATATTTTTAAAGTCGAAAAAGGGAGATAGCTCCGTCAAAATTCCGCATATCTGAACCACATTCAAACTTGACTCGAACAATATGCTGGATATTCCTGATGTCAAGTTTAGTTGGGATTAGTTTATATTAACTGGATATATCCGGACAACACGAAAATGGCAATTTATATGTCTGAAAATGACTATAGCTCTAAAAAAAAGCATCTTCCGGAGCGATATTGGAACTCGACCTCAATAATGTAATGTTTATTACTCGTACAAAGTTTCGTTCCAATCGGTTATTATTCACCGGAGTTATTATCCGGACAATATGAAAATAGCAAAACAAAAACAAGAGCATCGCTATGGCGTGCCAAAGTACGCCCTTTAGTCATTTCGAAATGAAATACCGCAAAATAAAATAATAATTTGAGCTTACAAAGAATATACGATATACCCCTAATTTAGTTTAAACATATTTTATTTTAACCAATATAATGTACAAAAGTCACGGTATGATGATGAGAGATATTGATGGTTATAATGGGATTTGGCAGCAAGCATAATGCTTATCTTAAGCCATCTCCTAGTAGGAGACTCCTACACGTATGAAATAATGAATGGTGACCGTTTCATACAGACAAAAATAGAATGTACATTTCGATGTATATGAATGTATACAGCTCAAGAAATTACTATTGTTATTGTTAATTATAATGTGCCTGATAGCCCCCCCCCCCTCAATCGTAGCAGGTTTTGGCAGGGTACTTTGGGGATTGATGTTACACTTAGTTTAATTTTGATTTTAATGTGTTTTTGTTCCATACATAGCCTAAGATCGCATACATCAGGTCTGTGCATAATATGGCTTGAATCTGCCAGTTAGTTCTATATATTTCTGAATGTTAGCGAATATCTCAATGTTTTTGGATAAGGGAAGTGATTTTGAACCTTCTAAGAGTGTTTTTGTTTCCAAATTATTAAGGTTGCTGAGACATATATCTCTCTCGGCTTCAAAGACTGGGCAATAGTGCAAGAAGTATGATACTGTTTCAACTTCGCCACATATACAATATTGATTGTCTTGCAAATTATTGAGATATAAGTCGTAGTTCAGATTGCTACACCCTAGTCGTAGTCGACAATGAAAAATTTGACTTCGGCTTGTGTAAGCAAATTCCATGTAACAGGGGCTCACGACGAAGTCAGTATTAAAAAAAGATTTGAAGTCCGATATGGTTTCACAGTTTTTAGCCTCCGGTGGTAGATCATTCCATAGACTCACAGCTGCAGGTAAAAAGGATTTCTTATATGATTCAGTATTAAAAAAAACCGGTTTATTGTCTTTAGGTCTGAAGTCGTAATTTGTTAGACTCCCTGATATAGGGGAACATATATGTATAGGTAGGCGGGTGTTGACTTTTTCACCATTTTGAAAAATTGGGTTAGCTTGGTTTTTCGGCGTCTATTCGTAAGTGTCTCCCACCTAGTTTCGTGGAGCAAGCCCTCTTTACTACAACTTCTTGTCGCGCCAGTTACGATTCTTGCGACTTCGTATTGGATTTCTTCTAATTCATTAGCTTCTTCGTTGCTGCAGTTGTCCCAAACTGAGGAGGCATACTCCAGGACAGGACGAATAGATGATAAATATATTCTTTCTAGTGACCTCCTGTCAAGGTTAAATTTATGCCTCCTCAGCAGGGACAGCCTACTATAAGCTCGTTTTTCAATATCTGCTATATGTTATTTCCATTTACCATCGGAACTCAAGGTTAGACCTAGGTGTGTATGTGTCGCTACTTCGCATATTGGCTGATTTGCCATTTTGAGATGGGGGTGGCTAGGTTTAATTTCTTTCCTGCTAACTAAGAGGGATTCAGTTTTGGATGGGTTGAATTTAACGAGCCATTTGTTAGACCAATCGTGTATTTTCGATATATCTTTGCTTGTGACGTCAGCCGCCATTATGGGATCTTCTACTGCTAGAAAAAGGGAGGTATCGTCTGCAAAAATTCGGATATTACTTGTTATATCGTCTGCTATATCATTGATGTATATCAAGAATAGTAAGGGACCCAGTATCGACCCTTGGGGGACACCAGATTCCACAGATTTCCAAGACGACTGGGTAGTTTCCAAAATGACTCTTTGTTGTCGATTTTCCAAATAATTTTTCAAAATGTCGTATGTGTTTTCACACACACCTAGGTTACTTAGTTTGGCCAATAATCCCTTATGCCAATCTTTATCAAAAGCTTTGCTGATGTCACAGAAAAGACACCTTATTTCTTTTCCTTCGTCTAAAGATGAAATAAGATAATGATATATGTCTGTTAGTTGGAATACGGTACTGTCATTTGGAGTGAAACCCGATTGTAAATCTGTTAGGAGCTTATTTTCGTATAAGCATTTTGATAAATGTCGAAATATACATTTCTCAAATATTTTTGAGAGGCAACTTAGCAATGAAATCGGACGATAATTCGATGGTATACTTGGATCTCCTTTTTTAAAGATGGGACAAACGTTTGCTCTCTTCCACTCGTCATGGAAATAGGAATGTTTTAACAATTCATTAAATACATAGCACATAGGACTTGCTAGGGCCGTTGCGCAATTCATATATCTAACACCGAGATATCGTTCTCCTGTGGTGGACATGTTATTTGACGTATACATGTACAAATATAATGTTTGGCGAATTTTCACGATGCTTATTTGAAAAATAATTGTCATATGAACTCGCATTTTGAGTCAATGTGGTAAGACAACTAATAGGAATGTGTCATAAAATGTCGATTATTTATTTGGAAGTAGCCAATTAGTCTGTTACATTCACCTTCTATATGTCAGAAACGCAATAGGCTGAAATAGGGTAAAATTTGCGTATTATCGTATTTTGGCCGCCATGTTGGAAGCCATCTTGGATTAAGTTGACATATTCTGGATCCAGTTAGATGTAGATATCTTATGTAATGATCCTACTAATTTCTATCATCGATTAATACTAAATTTCTATAAGGAAATCGTTAGAAAATAAAAAATATATATATTGGCGAAAATTCATACCAGTTCCTTTAAATCATCGCATTTAGAGAAGACAATCAAGGTTATGATTCAAGATATCAACTAATGTGATGCCTAAGTGATTTGTTATTATGATTTAAGAGAAGTATTTTCCCTAATCGTCACCAGTTCGATACAATCGGAAATGATGTAGGCGACATGTATGGAAAATCTTTAATTTTCACACTTCCGGTCGCCATTTTGGCAGTCATCTTTGATCGAGAGGAAAATTTGTTATATAAAAATATAACATGGCGTCCCACCATACACTGTACAAAAGTATAGTCATATATTTTATATCAGAATTATATTTACATATTTGAAATCAAACAATAGCGAACTTAACAACATTAGCATGGTGGCCATCTTTGTGACGTCATCAGACCACCCAGTCGCGACCCCAGGGGGTCTAACAATTTTTTTTTTCTGAAGTATAAACCATATACTGGCTCATAAACATGGTCTCTATATTTGTTCATGAATTTCCCACGGGAGCCAAAAATCGGACATAAGCGACTCTACTATATGTTCACAGGGGGGATTGGAACACATTGTTTGCATGGTCAACTATAATTTCTTGAATTTTTATCACATTATATTTCATAATTTTATAAAAATTATAATTCAAGTTCAAGTTAGTGAAATTGCAATAAGAATATACTACGATATATCAGGGTACATGTAGTTAATGTTCTCAAACCTGTCAACAGTCAATATTGCTAATATTCGTTCATGTCTGTTACGATCTGCAATTCCGACTGCTTTTCACTAATTTGGTTTTAGTAACACATTGTTGATGGTCAGCAGCAAGTTTTGCCAAACTTTCCAAATGGATTTTCTCGAAATATACGCAACTAGGGTATGCGCTCAGTTTACTGTCTGAAATCACGAATGTCTGCGAGAAAACAAATAAAACATTTTCATTGCACATTTCAGCTTTTTCATTTTCACTTTATTGATACAATCATGAGACTTGACAAGAATAAATGATATATATGTATGTGTGTGTGTGGGGGGGGGGGTGTGTGTGTGTGTCACTATGTGCACACTAGTGTTGTAATGAAGTTAGGTTTTCACCTATAACATCATCGCCTCATTCGTAAAACTGTCAGTTTGAAGACTTTCGTCCAACGTAGTTTAGTACCGTATTTCATTGGTATAAATCATATTTATTCTTGAGTTTATTCATTGCGAATTGACAGCGACATTTATTTACTGCTGATGTCATGATCCTTAACTTCCGGTTGTGAAGTCTGCATGCGAGTTGTCATATGAACGGTCACCAGCAACTCAATGCGTCCCATCTTAGATGAATGCAGTGCGTGCGGCAGGGACGTGGCTAGAGGGTCTCCATTGGGGTGACCATGTTGGGGAATTCCAACTGCACCCCCCCCCCCCCCCGGTTGAATCCGACCAAACAGAAGTTTTGCATAATTCCATTTGCACCTCCCCTTGCATCTCATTGCTCAGGTCTAATAGCCTATATATCCATAAACCATAGTTCTATATACCGTTATGAGAACATTCACATATTTATTTGAACCTGAAAATTGCATAAATCCTAACATCTATAGTAGCCCAACTACAGACAAATGCACACGGCTACGAACAAGCGACCAGGACCATCGTTGCTCGCCCCGGTGTGAGCAAATTTTGAAAACTAAACAAGTAAATCGCAAAATCTTAGCATCTAGACTGGCCTTGAGCTTTCCTATAGTGTTAGAAATTTCAAACCTCATACTCTCCCTTAGGTTGGAATTTCTTCAACTGAAGATCATTTCAGTCCACAATTTTGACCAAATGTAGTAAAATACTGCTTTCTTAAACTAATTAGCAGTTTTTAAATGGACATGGCGGGACCATGACACACCGGGCCGACCATGGCTCGGCCCGTCTTTGAAATATTTTGAAATCTGAACAAGAAAATCGCAAAATCCTAGCATCTAGACTAGCCTCAAGCCTTCAGATGACAGTTCCAATGACAATGTTGACCAAATGTAGGACAATATTGTTTTCTTTACTTAACTAGTAGTTTTTGACTGGTCACAGTAGAGGGACAAGGACACAAGCTATCCAAGTGTTGGAACCTGACACCATAAGGTTGGAAAATTTCCAACTGATGGCCATATCAGTCCAAAATATTGACCACTAGTAGGAAAATATGCAAATATTGGTCAAAAAACAATATTTTTCCCCCAATAAATAGTTTGAAAATCAAACTACAAGAATATTTTCAACCTATTGTTGGAGTAAAATTTCCAACTAATGTTGTGTCAGGTATGAAATTTCCAACTGTTGATAATTTTGACCAAAGTTGGGGGTGATACACCCCCCCCCCCCCAAACCCTGTCGGCACGTCTCTGTGCGTGCCATGTGCCATGTGCGTGACCATAAAAGTGAATGCATTCCCAGGGTATAAAAGGGTTCCTACTCTACAGCCCTTTCGACCATCCCGGGGTAACCCCCCCCCCCCCCCCCAAATCACATACTCCAAGCACTCAACACACACAATTTTTGGCTTGATCACCCTGGATCACCCGAACAATCTGTATCTATTACAGTATTGAAAACAATCAGTATACGCCCATCGTTTCGGTAAATCAACCCGTTTATATTAGGGTTCAGTTGGGAATTCCCGGTCTATATTTAAAACCCATTGTCTATTATGGATACCGTTTAATTGGTTACTCCAGCTGTTTTCGTGGCATAATTATGCAGCCCAACGTTAAATTATAATATAAGGATTGTATAACAGTATATCACCAATGGATGTCATAATATCGAGGACTGTCTTCCTGACATCCCCTGGCGCAGATTTGATTATCAAGGCCTGATTATATAATCAACGTATATAATGCAAGAAACATGTAAGTGATTTAAAGTTGTGTATCTGTCTCTGGTCCATACCTAAGCTATTTTATTGAATGCGTAATTGGTGATTGCAGTAGATATGATGATGGGATATAAAGGTGAGTCAATTAGCTATGGGTCTTATATAGTATAATTCATGCGAGTGCATTGGTGTTTCTCCAATCAGTGCATCGGGGGTTATCGCAATTTACTATCAGTTGATAATGGCAGATAGCCTTTTTAGTATATTCAGCTTTGAATGCAGATTTGCTCCAGATATATTTCGCATCACAACTGACGTCTGACCAAATGTTGATGAAATAAAATACTGGTAGTTTTCTAATTACGAAAACCCTGTGCCAATGTATACTTATATGTGCGAGTCTCATATATGGGCGGCCATTCGGTCGGAAATTACATGAAATAAAAGTTAATGGTGGTTTGTGAAAACAATAGTCTCTATTTTCAAACCAATATACTCCATTTCCAAACCAATAATCGTTCTTGGATTCAATAAGAGACAGTTCCGTTTTAATAGATATAGATTCATAATCAATGTTGACCGATGCAAAATTAATGTTCTATTTTAATTTAATAGTATTCATTGTTCAACTAATATCTAATAACACACAATTAGTAAGATTCGCGCATATTCAATAAACGTACACTCCGTTTCAATAGCCATATTTTCTTAATCAATAAACTGAAGATATTTCAAACCAATAGAAGATTTTTCACAAGCATTGATTATCGTTATAAAACTAATATACCTTATTGTCATTCTTATATTTAAAAGATATAAATTATCACCAATGCAAAATTAATGACGTTCTTTCAATTCAATATATAATTGCGCAATCTACTATTTCCGGTCAAACCAATGATTAGGAATTCGAAATCAATGATTAAAACGTGAAAGAACGCTAGGGGTCTCTGATGGCGATGTTTGAAGAAACTGTATTCATGTGACGTCAGAAATATATAAATAAACATGGGAATTCCCAATGTCATGTCAGTGTGACGATTTGCAGTAGTTCACTCGTAGTCAAGTGCATTTATGAGAAAATAGGGCTGAACCTCAAAATAATTGCAACACAAAAGATTTTGTTTTATTTTGGTTGGGAACATCATAGAGTATACTCAGCTAAAAATCAACAAAAATCTGAACATGCGAAATGGCCTTTTTGAGGCAAAAAGTGGCGAAAATGATGAAAAATTGGTGAAAAATGGAGATTAACATTTTTTGTTAATAACTCTTGATGTAAACATACAATTGTTATATTTTCACAATGATAAACTGTGGTACAGTTGTATCCAAGATTTTGTATCATTTTATTCTATAAATATTGATTAAATTTTCGAAATTTTGGTCAAAAAGTTGAAAAATTTGCCAAAATTCAGTGAAAAATGGAAGTCTACAATAACTCTTGATGCAGTTGTAAAATTGTCATAACTGGGCTTGGAACTATTGTTCTATAGTTGTATCCACAATTGTGGATTTATTTCATGTTGTTACTACAAGCAAATAATCAAAATAATCAAAATATTTTAGGGTGAAAAGATGTAAAAATGGCAAGAAATCAGAGAAAAATGGATTTCACTACATGTTTTTGCATTAGAAAATTGCCATAGTTGGACTTGGACTGTTGTCAGTCAGTTATAAATGGGATTTTCCATCAATTTTGGGCCAGGTTGTGGTATCAATGACACTAAGTTGTCCATATCTTGTGGCAAAATAGTGAAAAAAGAGAAAAAATATAGAAATTCATTAAAAAATATATAGAATTTTGAAAAAATAATAAGTCTGGATAGATCATTCTGATTTTCTGATAAGGCATGTGCACCTATTGCTTTTGCAGTCCGTTTTACATTTACAACGAATGATGTTCAGTAGTTCTTTTGGAGCTGGTGGTTCCTCACATTTGATAGGATTAAGCCGCCCATCCTTAACCTGCCATCCCCAATCAGTTGGTTCCAAATTAAGCCCTTCCAACACTGCACCTGGTGATAGTGTATGTAAATGAAATCCTGTTCTACCTAAAAGTCTGACACAGCAGGTTACATCACCTCTGGTCAGCGCTTTGGCAACAGTGATAAGCCTCTGAAACAAGAGTTGTGGGTCGATGTGTACAACGTCGTTGTCGATCTTGAGAGACAGAGCACTCATTATTATTGCTTGGGATGTTCGCTTGAATACATAACTCATAACATCTTTCCCTCGCATGTTCATAAGGATCTTCCTGCCTATTAGTCCAGTGCATTTATGAGAATAAAGTGCCAAACCTCAAACTAATTGCAACACAATGTTTCTTAGCAGGAATAAGTCTATTAACCAATTATAAACAACATACTAAAAATCAAAAAGGATCAAGAAATGCGAAATTGATCAATTTTGTGAAATAAATAAAAACAATTATAACTTTTCAAGGATGTTTATAAAAAACTTCTTTTCACATGTGCTTCCATTTATATATCCATTTTGTTGAGTACACAATCCTGATTACAGAACAGAAAACATTTTCCAGATACGTTGAGAATTTTTCGAGTTATGTGCCTCCAATATTGGGAGTTTGTCTAATTTCGGAGCCTCAATTTCTGAAGAATTAGCTAAAATCCATATTTTAGGGTCTAGTATTTTAAAAACTAGAGAACAATGAAGGGATATCTTACTGTTGTATGAGTTGCCTCACTATATTGTGCACAAAAAATGATTTCTTTATGCATCTATGATCCAGAAGACAAAAATATTCTTAAACAAAATGTGTGTTCCATTGTATGGACTCAGCCAAATTTGCCTTGTGACACAGAACTGGTGTGATGAAATACCATATTTGAGGTCATACAACTCAATAAATTGATATCCATATGCCCTGTATTTCTCATAACCTCTTACGTATACTAGGTTAAATACACTGTGCTGTAAATTGCTAAACACATATGTGCCATAATAAACTTATGGCCCTATGAATCCTTTGTATTGACTCTTTTCCAAAAATGCCATTTTGGACTGTTTTGTGGTGTTTTTGTCCATTTTAAAGTTATTTTTGTGCACAAATAGTAAACAACAATGAATACAATTAGTGTTTAATGTGTAAAATCATTTTAACGTTCCTCCTAATACACTTAGTGTTGGGGAAAATATGATTACATTGGTTATGCCAACCAACAGTCACTGGATTTCACATTATTTTCAAGAAACTGACTCCAAATTTGAATGTTGATAATGGGGTAGGTGAAATCACAAAGGCTATGATCTTGTCACCATATTCTAGTCATTGGAGACAAAGGGTTGTTTTATTCCAGTTTGTGCAGATTATTCTTGCATGGTAAACAGTTTAGCACTTTAATCATTATTAGATGTTTATTTAGAACTTTTATCAGCATGTTATATAGAACCAGCCCGAAATAATGATTCGCCATTTCGCCATTGAGTTACAACAAAAAGGATCGTAGCTCTAAATATGAACACCAAAACAGGAAGCCGTTTACTCTGCATGAAAGAATAAGGTTTGCAGGAGCTGGTGATGTTAAAGTTTTATGCATCAAGGTCCATATTTTCTAGATTTTGTCAATATGGTTTCCCCTACCCCATTTTTCAGATATTCAAATTTGGCATCAGTTTCCAGAAAAATTAGTGAAATTCAGTGACATTCATTGACATATCCAACATAAGGCATTTATTTCAACACTAAAGTGTTTCAGGAGGAAAGTTCAAATGATTGTGCACATTAAACATACGTTGTTTTTACAATTTATACACAAAAACCTTTAAAAATGAAAAAAAAACGCCCCAAAATGGCATTTTTAGATGAGTCAATTCTAAAGATTAATAGGGCCATAATTTGATTTTCTACACCATGATTTGGGAAATTCCTTTACAATGTGTTTAACGATGTATACTAAGTGATTGTGAGAAAGACAGGGAATATGGATATATAATTATTGATTTGTATGACATCAAATATGCTATTTCATCACGCCGGTTCTGGACCACAGGCAAATTTGGCTGTCCATACAATGGTGGAACACACATTTTGTTTAAGAATATTTTTGTCCTCTCAATCATAGATGCATAAAGAAATCATATTTTGTGCACAACCTAGACAGGAAATGACTAAAACAACAAGGAATCCCTTCATTTTCTTTATTTTTTAAAATACAAGACCATAAAAAATGGATTTTAACTAATTTTGAGAAATTGAGCCTCCGAAATTAGACAAACTCCAAATTTTTGAGGCACATAACTAAAAAAATACTGAACGTATCTAGGAAAGGTTTTCTGTTCTGTAATCAGGGTTGTGCACTCTACAAAATGGATATATAAATGGAAGGATATGTGAAAGGAAGTTTTTTATAAACATCCTTTAAAAGCTATAAAATGAGTATTTTACCAAATTTTGACAAATTTATTTCACAAAATTCATCAATTTCGCATTTCTTGATTCTTGTTGATTTTTAGTATATTATTTGTGATGGGTTAAAGTACTTATTCCCACTGAGAAACTTTGTGTTGCAATTATTTTGAGGTGAAACCATAAATGCACTGGACTATCGGTGCAAATAAAACGACGATAAATATTCACTATGGTCCACTATAACACAGTGGAGTAGATTAAATAAAAATTTCAAGACAATTATTAATTTGTCTGACTAAACCATGAAACTTTGCACATATGCGGACATATTTACATATTTACATACGTATTGGTATTAGATAAGGAGCCACGCTGGAATTTCAATCTAACCCCTCTTTTAAGGGGTTTTCCAAATTTAAAGAGTGTTTCGTGGTTATATAATTTACTAAATGTCGCAAGTAATCTTACCATGAAATATACGATTTAAAATTAGGCATATTCAGTACGTATGACTCTGAGAGATATGATGCCACATTTTTAGGGTAAAATTGGAACTCCCCGCCCAAGATGGTCGTCAAAATGACAGCTGAAAGAGGGAATTTGACGTTTTTTCGCTAATATCTTCTAGATCAGGTTCTGCCGTATGGAACTGGTTCGGAAATGTGACTTCATTTTGTATTGCTCATGTTAAGAGATAATTGGAGCAATGAATATATGTCATTCGTATGACCCAAGTCCCTCTCGATCCCTCAATAATTCGATTATACATAACTCGGTATGAAATTTAACCAAATATCACCGTTATGAATCTAGTCATATTTTAACAAGAATTTGACAGAACTTTGCAAATTATGACATACAATTACTTATGAATTTTTGCGCTTAAATGCAAATATTTTACGTTTAATCACAAATCATTTGCGCTTAAGTGGAAATAGAAATTAATGCATTGATCTCCCTGAATTAATTTTAAATGGCATATGCCTAACACATCACTCAAGCAAGCCTGCAAATAGCGTGTCTGTCATTTGCAGAATGAGGTCCCCAGAGGGTGAATTTAGTGATGCTACCCTGTATAGCGGGCTAGCATAACTAAATTCACCCTCTGGGGACCTCATTCTGCTTAGGCCTCATCTTCTGGGAAGTAACTATGGTATCAAATTAACATTGTTTTTAGTTTCGTTTTCCCATCTGGGAAGTTTCTATATCCCATAATTTGCAGAAGATAAAATCCATAATCGAGGCTCCAAATGGGTGAACATCACCAACTTCAACTGGGGAACTTCAATCTGATCCTAGGACTGCCATAGCAGTTGAGGGCCCTAATCAGAATGAGGTCCCCAGAGGGTAAATTTAGTGATGCTAGCCCACTATGCGGTGTAGCGTCACTAAATTTACCCTCTGTGGACCTCATTCTGCAAATGACAGACACGCTATTTGCAGGCTTGCACTCAAGTCTATATAGGCCCATCATATGAGGGAAGCAATCCCCAGTGATCCCTAGATACCTTTTATGACCGTGGAAATGGTATAGATCTGTGCAGGATATGTCTCTTTTATAAAATGTATTAGATTTCTGGGATGGAGACACAAATTCTTAGGGACAGAGGTGCTGATAATATGAAAATATGTTTTTCCCCTATTTCTATTCAATAAGTACATGTACACCACGAGGGAAGCAAGTCCCCAGTAACCCCTAATTCCCCTTCTATGACCATGGAAATGGTATATATTTGTGCAGGATATGTCCCTTTAATAAAAATATACTAGAGCTGTGGGAATGAGGCACCAATTTTTGGGACACCAGAGACAGAGATGCTTTTGACTTTTCAACTTTCGAGTCTGTATGGGCTACTACTATGGGCCCATAATAATATACTATGAGATGGACTCCATCATTCACAATCAGAGGGAAGTAAAGGGGTGTTAGGGATTTGCGCTTAAGCGCAAATCATTTACACTTAAGCGCAAATGATTTTCGCTTAAGCGCAAACAAATTGATAGACACATATTTGTGCTTAAAGGTACTCAATCCGATAAAACTCCTCTCAATAACTATTTCAATGGCTTCGGGGGTCAAAAATATTTGATTCGAGTCGAGGAAGTCACCCATCAAAGCTCAAATTTGTTAGATATCGATTTTAGAAATCTATTATTTTTCATTATCGGGAATTCTTTCTGGCCCAAAAGACAGTCAAAATTTCGTTATTATTACCACTTGATTATAGAGTTATCCATCCTTGTCTGTTTGAATAGAGTTTTGGCGTAAAATCTCGAGCAGGTTACCAAATTGACGGCAGTTATTAGTACTCATCTCGAGCAATTAACAAATTTCAAAAATCAATATCTAATAACTCTGAGCTTTGTTTGATGGGTTCCTCGACTCGAATCAAATATTGTTTACCCCCAAAGCCAAAGAAATAGTAATATAGGACCCTCTGATCGGATTGTTGTTGTTGGAATCTGTTTTAGATGTGGACCCTCTTTACGGATTGAGTACCTTTAAGCGCAAATGACATTCGCTTAAGCCCAAATGATTTATGCTTAAGCGCAAATATTTGCGCTTAATATTTGTGCTTGAGCGCAAATAAATAATAAATGTGAAAAGGGCCTCCCATAGTAAGAGGGGACTCTAAATTTCTTGAACATTGAAATTCCCTTTGTTTGAGAATTTGTACATGTTTATATTGAATATTCTCAGTAAATAATTATTCTGTGTGTTTCAAAAGAAATCAGAATAAATTGTTATTGTTTTTAAGTATTGGTTATAGATAACAGTTAATTAGATTGACTCCCCTCTTCCCAGATGCATCCTTACTGTGGAAGACCGATCGCCCGGCGATTCACCCAGGTCTGTTGGATGGCTCAAACGATTTTTCCTACTATGGCCAGTTTGTACCCTTGATTTGAATGACACATTTAATTGTTTCGTACCATGTTTTTGGTGATAATGATTTCACACCATATATTGGTATGTTTCGTTGATTCCCAAAAATGATGAATGGTCATTCGTACATGTATGTGAAAAATTATTTTAATCGTGTTCACTTAATGAAAGCGAACATGATCATGATTTAACGTTCGTGATGATGACAACCCGACATTTACATGTTAACATATTTCTTTCTCTTTTTTTTTGCGAAACAAAATGAACAAATTGAAATTGTCGCGACAAAGTTAAAGAAGCATAATCCGAATTAACGCTTGAATATTACTATTTCCTTGGCTTCGGGGTAAAACATGTTTGATTTGAGTTGAGGAACCCACCCATCAAAGCTGAGAGTGATCAGATATCGATTTTTGAAATCTATTATTTTTCACCATCGATAATTTTAAGTGGCCCAATAAAAAGTCGAAAGAGGACGGATGAAGATGGATAACTCAAAAAGCAAGTGGCTTTTGTTGTGTCGGATATTTGACAAACCCGCAAAATTTCATTGAACAAAATATTGATAAATAACAGGTTTTGGGCAATTGTATACTATATTTGAGCCGATGGGGTCATTTTCACAAGGCTCCGGTCGCATTCGTAGCCAGCTTTTTAAATTGATCACAAATGTAGCCAGCTTTTCGCCGGCGATCACATTCGTAGCCAGCTTTTCTAATTCCATGCTTTAATGGCGCGAAACATGACGTCATCGCGTTCGTGACTAAAATATCGACGTCATGCTCCAAAACTGACTTCGTTTATCAACTTATATTGAATATAATTCGAGCAGCTATAACGACATTGATCGGAAACCTCAGGTTATTAGATGAACTAATATCAAATTAAAATTTATGTTGTTTTTCATTCATCAAGTCAGAAAAATGAGACTAACCTCATGTTGTTCATTGAGGCTCGCATGAATATGAAAAGCTGGCTACAAATGTGATCGCCGTAGAAATGCTGGCTACATTTGTGATCGATTTATATAATAAGCTGGCTACGAATGTGACCGGAGCCTTGTGACAATGACCCCATCAGCTATATTTGACTGGTTAGCATTATTTTTGGGGCATTAATCGATTCTGGTAAACGAAGTGGCATTTCAAAAAATGGTATGGAAACCATCGAATCGGACTGAGTACCTTTAATGTCATTTTTTTTAAAAATAATACCGGTATACTCAAAGGTACGAATTGTCGAAATGATACAGGAACTGGTATGAAATGTCCAGAACCCTGGTGCGAAACATCTCTATGTCATGGTATGAAATGCCAGCAACCTATTGGCTATTCATCCATTGCACATTATAATTTATTTTCAATGGGCATGGATACGAGTCTCCCATTGGGAGGGGGTCCACCTTGATACATGTATGTTCCGACAGCACCCCATTGGAAGGAAGTTTCCTACAGATGGCTACAGGGTACATGTATATCGGTCCAAAAAAAATTCGAAAATTATTAATTAGATATGACATTTTTGCACGGTATGGCTTGTTATCAAACTCCATTTGTACGGTGTCAGACCGGTTTTCCGAAGACCTATTACTACGAAGGCCCACAATTCCGAAGACCCGATTCTCCGACGGCCCACAACTCCGAAGACCCGATTCTCCGACGGCCCACAACTCCGAAGACCCGATTCTCCGACGGCTCATAACTCCGAAGATCCGTTTCTCCGAAAGCCCATAACTCCGAAGGGCCGATTCTCCGAAGACCTATAACTCCGAAGACCTATAACTCCGAAGGGCCGATTCTCCGACGGCCCATAACTCCGAATGTCCGATTCTCCGAAGGTCCGATTCTCCGAAGATTTTGTTTTATCGGGGTATTATCGTTTACTAAATAGTGTACAGTCCAGTGGCGAAGCCAAGGGGTCCCAAAATTCCCACTGCCCCCATTAAACCTCTACTTGCTATTTCAGACAATATGGGCCCCTACCAAAACATGTCCAATGTCATGTAAACGCCCGGAAATCGTTCATGGGGCATCAAAATATTCAAACTTTTTCTACTGCCCCCACCTAAATGGGAATCCTGGCCCGCCACTGACTATACACCAGATACTATAACGTTACGTTGGCCCATGAGATGCCAGAGTAAAATGTACAGGGGTGAACGGGGAAGAACTTGTCGCTCCTGTGCATGTTAGACTACTCTGACATTCTTGCAGCGTTTCGTTATAATATACCCGGTGCACACCAGTGGCGGAGCCAGGGTTCACATTTAGGGGTGCACATTAATTAGCATTTATATGTTGGGGATATGTGGGGGATATATCATGCATATGATATGCCGAAAGCATATCACGAAGGCCTGATTTGGGGAGCGCATACATGGGAGGGGTCGCCCCCAATCGTTGGTCCGGGGGCTCCCCTGGGCAGGAACACTGTGAATATTTGAATGCCTAGGAGGGATTTCCTGACGTTTACATGACATTTGACATGTTATTTGGGGGCGGTCTTCCCTAGGGCCCCATTGACCCCCGCCACTGGATTGTACACTATTTAATAAGCGATAAAACATGATCTTCGGAGAATCGGACCTTCGGAGAATCGGACCTTCGGAGAATCGGACCTTCGGAGTTATATACCTTCGGAGTTATGGGCGTTCGGAGTTATAGGCCTTCGGAGTTATGGGCTTTCGGAGTTATGGGTCTTCGGAGTTATGGGATTTCGGAGAATCGGGACTTCGGAGTTATGGGCTTTCGGAGAATCGGGGCGTCGGAGAATCTGACCTTCGGAGAATCGGACCTTCGGAGTTATGGGTCTTCGGAAAAACGCTACGTATATTACTTGGTTGGTTTGATATTATGGGCCTGATTTCAGCCCTCAGTAGCCTCATATCAGCCTTCGACGTCAGGCTGGTTGGGTTACCTCAGGGTGATATAGGGCCTAATATCAAACCAACGATGTTGCCGCTGCTAGTCTACATGGTCACTGTCTGGTTGTTCCCCTTGCCGGGGAGATATAAATGGGTACAGGACGTTTTGTATCGTCTTAAGTCATTTCGTACCATATTTTTGGTAGTTTCGTACCATATTTTTGGTAGTTTCGTACCTTATTGTTTGGTCGTTTCGTACCATGTAGGAAATCAATTGGTCATTTCGTACCATGTTACTACATGTATGTCACACCATATGGAAACAAATAAATGATTTTCTACAAAGTACGAAATAAAAAAAAGGTTACGTAGCGATTCTCCGAAGACCCATAACTCCGAAGGTCCGATTCTCCGAAGATCCGATTCTCCGACGCCCCGATTCTCCGAAAGCCCATAACTCCGAAGACCCATAACTCCGAAAGCCCATAACTCCGAAGGCTTATAACTCCGAACGCCCATAACTCCGAAGGTCTATAACTACGAAGGGCCGATTCTCCGAAGGTCCGATTCTCCGAAGATTATGTTTTATCGCTTATTAAATAGTGTACAGTCCAGTGGCGGAGTCAATGGGCCCTATGGAAGACCGCCCCCCCCCCCCCAAACATGTCAAATGTCATGTAAACGTCCGGAAATCCCTCCTAGGCATTCAAATATTCACAGTGTTCCTGCCCAGGGGAGCCCCCGGACCAACGATTGGGGGCGACCCCTACCATGCATGCGCTCCCCAAATCAGGCCTTCGTGATATGCTTTCGGCATATCATATGCTAATTAATGTGCACCCCTAAATGGGAACCCTGCATGGCTCCACCACTGGTGTGCACCGGGTATATTATAACGAAACGCTGCAAGAATGTCAGAGTAGACTAACATGCACAGGTTCTTCCCCGTTCATCCCTGTACATTTTACTCTGGCATCTCATGGGACAACGTAACGTTATAGTATCTGGTGTATAGTCAGTGGCGGGCCAGTATTCCCATTTAGGTGGGGGCAGTAGGAAAAGTTTGAATATTTTGATGCCCCATGAACGATTTCCGGGCGTTTACATGACATTGGACATGTTTTGGTAGGGACCCATATTGTCTGAAATAGCAAGTAGAGGTTTAATGGGGGCAGTAGGAATTTTGGGACCCCTTGGCTTCGCCACTGGACTGTACACTATTTAGTAAACGATAATACCCCGATAAACAAAATCTTCGGAGAATCGGATCTTCGGAGAATCGGACCTTCGGAGTTATGGCCCGTCGGGGAATCGGGCCTTCGGAGTTATAGGTCTTCGGAGAATCGGCCCTTCGGAGTTATAGGTCTTCGGAGTTATAGGTCTTCGTAGAATCGGCCCTTCGGAGTTATGGGCTTTCGGAGAATCGGATCTTCGGAGTTATGGACCGTCGGAGAATCGGGTTTTCGGAGTTGTGGGCCTTCGTAGTAATAGGTCTTCGGAGAATCGGTTTGACACCAAAAAAAAGTAACCAAACAATCCGGTACCGTACCGGTATGTAAAACCAAAAATTATGGTATGGAACGACCATGGTTATGGTATCGAATACTGAAATAATGAAGAAGTCACTGCAGTTGTATATATCATTTATGTGGTCACAATATATGCATGTATAACAGTATAATGCAACCTGTAAGTTGACATGACCTCTGTTCTAGTTGGCTTATGATTGAGTTCTGAAGTGCTCTTCGCACTATCGTGTTTACTTGATCAATACTCCAGCAATGTTCAGATTCCTATTCCACGACACTCGTATGAAACGTCTAGAAAATAGAATCCATATTTAATAAATCCTTCAGACATTCAGTATTACCGATCGCCTGAATCAACATCTGACTGTTCGAAGCGGTTCCACTCAATGGTGTTTTCAGAAGAAGTCGTCGCAATGTACAGTGCTAGTACGCACTACGTAGTAGATCGAACGATTATCTTACGGTGTTAGAGATGTTGTTGTTATTGTTGACATAATCATATTCATACTGCTGTTGTGAGTACTTGTCACACACATCCTAAGTTTTCCACCGGATTTTGACAGACAATCCCTGCAACACTGGGAACAGTGATAATCACAGTAATAGTGACAGTGAATGAGTTATAGATACTGACAGTGATACATCAACATCATACAGTCCTCAAATTCGGTTGCTTAATTCAGATCTTCGTCGGCATTCTGGGTCAATATTAAAAACAAGCTCTCAAATGCATCTTCGGTATCTGCTACAGGTGCAGGATATAGTCCACAGTCCGTATATCATCGCAGTTTTCATGTTCAGGGTCACTTTCTGACGCGAAAATGTTCGAGAACATGCATTTTTTTTTTGGCAGCGGGGATATCCCATGTTGACGTCACGGATTTTGCGGTTAGGTGACTCCAGCAAGATTGGTGGCGCCCCTAGCGTTAATTTAAGATTGGTGGCGCCCCCTAGCGTTAATTTAAGAATTAACTAGTAATTCAAGAATTGTCCATTGGTTTGTAAACGGAAGCTATTAATTCTGTAGACACGTCCATTAATTCTGCAATTTTAGTCATTGGTTTCACCGGAAATAGTTGATTCCTCTATTAGAAATTGATTCGAATACGAACGTTATTAATTGTGATAATTTATATCTTTTAAATATAAGAATGACAATAAGGTCTATTAGTTTTATAACGATAATCATTGATCGTGGGAAATCGTCTATTGGTTTGAAATATCTTTATTGATTAAGAAAATATGGCTATTGAAACGGAATGTACGTTTATTGAATATGCGCGAATCTTACTAATTGTGTGTTGTTAGATATTAGTTGAACAATGAATACTATTAAATTAAAATAGAACATTAATTTTGCATCGGTCAACATTGATTATGAATCTATATCTATTAAAACGGAACTGTCTCTTATTGAATCCAAGAACGATTATTGGTTTGGAAATGGAGTATATTGGTTTGAAAATAGAGACTATTGTTTTCACAAACCACCATTAACTTTATTTCATGTAATTTCCGACCGAATGGCCACTGTCGCAGATATAAGAGAATAGATTCGTTACATTGGCCTAATACTAGTTACCTTTACCGTGTAAGCCATGACATTATCTTATACAAGCGAGGCTCCCTATGGGAGACTCGCATATATAACAGAATGCACTGACATGGGATATTTAATGCTGCACCAGCGCAGCTCCCGTAATGAAAGGATTAACCTATATGTAATTGTTGAGAAATCTGCTCGGACGGACGAACGAACAGTCATCATTTTCGGATGAAAAAGAGGAATAACTCGATCTGGAACGAAAAATGCGAGCAACATAATTAGACCCCTCTATCAAAACCCTCCTGGTGACAAACATCCTTACCAAATTTCATCGATATCCGATAACCTATGGCTGTGATGACTGCTCGAGTGGACGGATGAAATATAATCCATTATTCATTCCATTAACTTCATTCATTGGGTATAACACAATGTAGACGTCGCATTCAAAATCAAGCGTTACAATAAAACCTTTTTATTTCGACACATTTGATTTAGATAACCAGAAAATATCACCTGTCCACAACGATGGATCTGAATAATTTAACTTGTGTGATAGAGTTTTATCATAAGCCTCCAGGTCGTGCTGATTCATGAATGTTATTATGTCCATTCCAGAAGGATTTGTGTTATGTGATGCCCACTCCATGGCAACAAGAACAACATGGTTCCGTTTGAAAAACTGATGACCTCCAGATAGGACCTTGTGCTCCATATTTTCAACGTCAATTTTCATAACAACAGTCTTGGAGTCCACGAATGTGAGAAAGTTGTCAAGGCAGACTGTATTGATTTCCCCACCCTCTATCGCTTTGGTTGCGCCAACATTTGTTCGTGAAACTGAAAGAGAAACTGTTCCGATTTTGTCCGAGACTGCGTTATGTATAATGTGCAATGGCTTCTTGAAGGCGTTCTCTTGTACTGATCTGTACAAACGTTGGACATTTCCAAGAAGAGGATCAACTGCGTAGGCTTCTCTGCCAAGCTTAGCGGCCATCAAACTATATTCACCAACGTGGGAACCAATATCTAAGAACACAGAATCCTCGTGTTTACGAAGTTTATTCCAAACTAAATGCATCAGGTCAGCTTCCCAAGCTCCGTACTTCAAAATGGCCGCCGATACCCAAACATCATCCGATGGATTATGGATACAAATAGAAATATTCCCGCTATCAGTTATCAGAACTGCGTGCTGAAATTTGTCTTCAGTCAGACACTTTGTTTCACAATCTATCCAGTCAGAAATGTTGTAACAAAGCACGTGGCTCGAAGGCGATATGGGATGTTTTTCGTTTTTAACTTTTGAGTTTGTGTCTGGGCCGGATATAATTTCCGCCCGCACTGCGGCGATATGATATGATTCGTCAGAACTACCCATCCGTCGCTCCTTTGTCCGCGGGTACACGTAGAGCAGGAAGATGGCCGCCAGCAGACAGATAATGATTTTACACCAAAGGATTTTTGTCGCACGCCTCATCGTCCGGCGTCCCGTCTTATCCTGAAGAGAATACAATACGTAATTGTGTTATATAAATTGAATAATAGCTTTAAAGATACGGACGGCCTTCGCGGTGGGTATTGCTGTTAAAATAGTCACTTCCGTTAAACCGCCATTAAAGAAAGATTTTGTTCTTATATCGATCATAAATAGCGCGTAAATTGTATGTTAGTGTCAAGTTCGGACGCTGTGTTATGTAAACAAAAGTAATGCTATGGTACAATGTAAAGAGTATGCGATAAGCAAAACATTCAACACCGCTATACTGAACTTTGGTTAAGACTGCCACCAAGGCGTTTATATACAAGATACTGGTATAGCGCTCGCTAATGCTCGCCAATCAAGATTTCGGTGTTGAATAGGTCATCGTGAATCATTCTCTTAAAAGCAATTGTCACGGTGTGGAGTGTTTTGCTTATCGCTCACATTTTACGTGCTGTATATAAACAAACTCTCGGCTCACACAAAGTGTGTTTTGTGGAAAAAATCGCATCCATACTATCACATTATACTATACTTCTTTTTTAAAAATGTTTATTGCATAAATAAATATAGATAAACGTTATATATATGCATGAAATAGGTACACACCACACACGGTTGTCAGTCATTCACGCAACAGCAATCACACAAACATTCACACTGCGGTGGATCCATCATAAACTTGCAAATGGATATCAGATATGGGAGGAGCGGGTTGGACACAACCCTAAATTGAAACTAAATATTGTAAATATATATAAGACTGTTATGACGATTCACGTATTGCCGTTTATAATTATTGTCGTAAATAGTCCATTTAGTAGTATATGAATGAGTCTCCACGGTTGCTGCATGTCATTTATATTTTAGAGAATATGGGTTTTTATTAATTGAAATTATGATTAAGGGGTTGCCATCTGTATTCAATAAGGGTGCTATTCAAGCTGATTCTGGCGATGTATTTTTTACATTCATATAACGAAACTCCAGTGACTCTCGCATATTTAAGACTTTTTAAATATTATTTAAAGAGGAAAACCCTAGACAATTTATCGAGCGTACATGCATACTGCCGCTGGTGGATTGCACTCTTAGAACAAATGTTTATAAATTGTACATAATATGTTTTAAATTTGATCTTAAATAAAGTTATGTAGAAATGACACATGACTCGCCCTTGGATAAATATGAATAATACGCAAAACGTGACCCTATTTTAGGGCTTTTCAATCATATATATTTAAATAGCCCGTCCGCGTTAAACTAAATCCTGTTTGGTGATTGGTCAACTGCCAATTGGGTCACCCGGTTTACATCCCAATATTGCGAAGAGTATATCACGAACAGGAATTTACAAACTGTTGACTAATCTGAACTAAACAGCAGAATAATTAGGCGTGCTTTTAAAACTTCCGCCGATTTGCATCGATCACGTTATCCTAGCTAAGAGTTTGGAAATATGCGCTGATTTAATATGCTGCGACCCAAGTTTGAAGTTTCCCACCCCTCTCCCCCTCTCTCTCTCTCTCTCTCTCTCTCTCTCTCTCTCTCTCTCTCTCTCTCTCTCTCTCTCTCTCACTCTCTATCTCTCTCTCTCTCTCTCTCTCTCTCGCTCTCTCCCCCCCCTCTCCCTCTCCTCTGTATATCTCTCTCGCTCTTTCTCTATGTGTGTGTTTGTGTGTATGTGCGTGCATGATTGCGTGCGTGCGTGCGTGCGATATCCCGCATCTGCTGTCCTGAACTGTGACACATTTGGTAGTTGCCCACCCCCACAATACGCTAATCAAGACATACCGTTGTACAGCGCAGGCAGCGACTGTAAGATATTTGCAGTAAATAAATGTTGGTAAGCTGACCTCATTCAATAACTCACGTTGGTAGCGAGTTGATTATGGTATTATAAGTCCGACTTCGAAATCGAAAGCATGGAATAAATAAATCTGATAAGCGGGAATACAAGAATTTTAATCCAATATTAACGGAAAACTTCAGTTCGATCAGCGACCGGAAAGTCATTTATATTCGTTGTTAGCCACGCATGTTGATTATCGCAAGTTTCCCAGGAGAATCTGGACCATGAATGTACAATATTTGACTTGATACTCCGTCGGAGTAATCTGGGCGTTATCAGCCGGTTGCAATCTCAAAAGCACTTTATTAGTCGCCGCAACAATAATTAATTGATAACCGAAACGCATCATTGATTGAAATTTGTCTCGGGTTGATTATATAGGGTGCTGTTTGCATGCGCGCCATGAAATTTTGTTCGACACTGAAACATAAAAGCGCGCTACCGTTTAAGCCCCTGTCACACTCCGCTGCGTGTTACTCATATTTTGGTACTTTTTCAGCGCAATGCAAGCGCCGGCCTGATCGCAGCGGAGTGTGACAGGGGTTTTAAGCTTACTGCAGTCGCAGAGGACAAGATTGGTTTCTTACTGCCACTACGAGTAGCTTGTATGCATCCTTGCCATGTCAACGGGACGCTCACGTCGCTGGCTTTTCGCTGCCACGGCGACAGCACTGCGCCCTGGTCAGAACGCCGAACCTCTGCGCTTGTTTTGTGCATGCATTAAACAAGCGCGCGCTCTGGCACTCAGGGGCGATCATGGGGACCCTCTCCCGTCCTAGCCAGTGTCAACTGCGTCACCAATCGGTTCTTGGATACCTTAATGCGTTTAGCTTGGCGCTTTGATAATTTTTCAGCGCAATGCAAGCGCCGGCCTGTCGCAGCGGAGTGTGGCAGGGGCTTTACGTGAAATCGATCAGATGAGAAAGTTAACTGCAGTGACCAGAACAATTATTGTGTGATCACAAACAAATCTAAGTCGTGACAAAGAGGTGACTGGAGTTACAGTTATGTCATTTCAGCCATGTTCTAAATGATTTTATGCTCAGGTTTGTAATGCGTAATACGCATACATAGGTGTAACAGAGATGTGGCGATATGGGTTGGGTGCCTCACCACCACCACGCTTTGGCAAGCATTATTGACACAGATCAAACATATTAATTTATTAGATTGAATTTGTGTCTGATAGTAACATTCTTCAACCTGCATTTGGCATGATATTTATTTGAAATAAAATATCGACGTTTGCTGGTCAAATAATTGCACTAGAATTGGCCAACAAATCTAACCTTAGAAACATAAAATTTCCAACAGTTGTGAAGCACCTCTACGTGCAGTTGGACAATTTCAACCCGTAATGCTATCTCATAGACTTGGCAATATAGTTTGGTTCAAGGGAATGCGGTTGAAAATTCCAATGTGAACGCCCACAAAAAAGCGGAGGCACTGTATAGCCACTGCATGTAATATGCATAAATGTTTCTTTGATACATTTATTAGATTCTAATTGTAAGACATTGCTCAAGAGGAGGAGAGTGCATGGATGGGGGGTCGCGACCAAATTTCAGGAAACAAGGTCCGGATGGGTGGGTCGTTCTGAACCCTATGGCAATTTTGTATTTAAACAGTATTTATTCCATATAATTCAAAAACAAATGTATAGTACAAAATATGATGTATGAATACTGGTTGTATGGAGGGGATCCGACATCAATCATAAAGCTTATGCATGGTGGTCGTTTCCGGTTACATGTGAATAAGCCCACACTATGAGAATGCTTTTAAACATATTACATAGTAGATATTACTCAGCTACTCACAGCGTGGACTAGATCGATCGATATATCAAAATGATATTTGTTTTTCATATGGAGTAATAGAAAGAAATTGATTGAAAATAGATTTAGTATAACATTAAAGAGTGTGAGGTGACATATCAAACGTTTATATGAGTCTGATATGCTGTATAGGAAGTAGAGATGGGGAGTTTAAATGATAAGCTATTGCTTTGAATTATAGAATACTTTTCTTTTGTGACCTAGCATTTTTTGCATCCGAGCCGACACCACTATCATTTTGATTTGTATGAATATATATTAACATCAACATTAATATTTCTATTTCTCACGCGAGTTTTGACGATATGAGTCGCATTATGTAGACGTTAGATGATATGCATATGTGTGGTTCAAGTGGAAACCCTTGGTTTTGTGGTCGAAGTGTTATTTGAATCTTTTAGTTCGAATAATGTATCTCTGAACTTCTCGGAAAATCGTTGTGTTATCTTCCTGCGATAGTTCATTAGAACCATGTAGTAGAATATGGGTGGTGATGTTACATGCATCATATAGTTCGTTCATAAATAAGACTGGCTGTGCACTGTATAATTGGCATTCGATTATATAATGTTCTGTGTCCTCTACTTCACCACATGTACACATTGGTTGGTCGGAAATGAAATTAAAATTGAGGTAATTCAGATTGTTCAGTTTAATTTGAGGCGGGCATGCATAATATGCGCTTCACGCGTGTTAGCGTGGTATAACCATTTAGGGGTCATCTATCGTTTGGGTTTCAGAGAATTGAGAAAGTCGCCAGGGTGTCCACGATTAACTTGTTTGTGTCTATAGGTTGTTCCACAGAATTGTTCTGTCTAGTTTCACGTCGTGATATCTGCCCGTGAGTAGGAGGAACTAGGTTTCTGAGCTAGACAGGCGATTGACCTGTTACCATTTTATACAATGATTTTAGTTTGTGTTTTTTCCGCCGTGATTTAAGGGTTTTTCCAACTAGTTTCTCTTAGAAGAGATACATTATTGACAGACCGAGGCGCCTCGTATTGTATATTTTCGATGCTGTCAGATTCTTGCTGGCTACAACCATCGCAGACAACACAAGAATATTCAAAGATTGACCTTATATCATTGTAAAATAACATCTTTCGAGAGCTGCTCTGTCGAGATAGAATCGATATTTTCTCAAGAGTGAAATGCGTGTCCATGCGATTTTCATCACTTGTTCGATACGGGGTTCCCAACTATACTCGAAATAACTCCAAGATGTTTATGTGTTTCTACTTCTTCAAAAGGCTGTTTGTTAATGGGTGAAAAAGCTTCATACGTTTCCGAGTGCATATCAATGTTTCTGTTAATTTAAAATTAAACTTGACAAGCCATTTGGAGGATTATTGAGTATCATGCTGCAAAATAGTCGCTCCTATGTTTGGGTCGTCGATGACAAGACTAGTGCGAGTGAAGTGTGGTCGGCGAAAAGACGAATGTCACATGCCATATTTTTCCAATGCCATGTAATTGTGTTCACCAAATCCATGCTTAGACTCCTAAATTGAATATATATAGATCTACAGGCTTATAAAACCGACCCAAATACAACAGTGATAAAGAGAAGAGGGCTTCCAGTTTCAATATTTACCCATTATGTTTTCTTTTATAACACGATATCGTGGAGGAGGTCCGGCTTCTGACGAGGAAAAATATGCACTGAAAAAGAAATGCTATCGCCGGTTGAACAAGGGTAGGTGATTTTTTTTTTTTTTTAAATAAATACAAAAAAATCGATTTATTTGAATTAAGTCAGATTTATTTTATTTAAATCGATTTTTTTAAATTGTGTTCTAACTCTTATTAAAATATGTAATTGTGCAATATCTTTGATAAATGAAGGTTCCAAAAGAACTGGTGTTGCCTATTATATCCGATACTGGATTAATCAGAATTATATTATTATATTATTATTTGTTTTCTGTTGTATACTTATCAAACTCAAATATCATGGGAGTACAGATATAGCGACCATGTAATATATGCATACACTTAGGTCCATGTGAGCTCCAATGAGAAAAGGAAAGGAAATTCATCAGTGTAATGAGAAGTGCTGAATTTGAGTGTTGTTACAAATAATACTAACAATTTTAAGCTGAACAGGCCGTTGCTGGAGCAGTAACTCAACGCACCATGCAGCATGCATGTAGTTTCTTTTGGGTTGACAATTACTGTACAATTTCAGATCTCTTATCCAATTTTGTATCATGTTTAATCATACTCATGTTATAGTTTACAAAACCCATGTTAGATATTGCAGTTTTTAACTTTTTGCCATCATTTAAAAAAATTTGATGTAAATCAACGATTTTTTTTTCTCATAAAAATCCTTGATATACATCAATTGATTTAAATCGGCCAACCATCGCCGATTATCACACGTTTTATTGTTGTTTTTGGCCTTCATTTACCCATGCGATGCCATTGTCAGCTCATTTTATTTTTCCAGTAATTTAAATGAACATTGAGAGATATACAGATGTCCCTTGGTATTACATTACGTTCATCATTGGGTAGATATAGGTATGGAATTTCTGGGACACGCAATATTAGTTCCACCAGTTTATTACTGATTCTCTTAATCCCGTGGATGGTATCACGGTGGGGAATCACGTGATTTAGAGTTGATGAGTATCACGCATTTAAAATGACCGATGAGATCTAAAACGCAACCAGAAGCGATAAAAAAAGGTAATAAACTAAGATATTACAAATTACATATCATTTTGACAGCTACGAGCAGATGCTATATTATTTTTCAAACAAGCTGATACCTAATTTATGTCCAAATTCACATCTGTTTGCTCTAACATTCTGACCAAAGTTGTCAATCGAAGGATTCTCCAAGATGTATGGACTGGTGTATTCCACGCACCTCCGACTGGCAACTTTGGTCAGAATGTTATGGAAATCCACTAAGTATTTCCGAACAAATAAGGTATCAAATTGTTTCAAAAATAAACTAGCATACGCTCGTAACAGTCAAATTGCTATGTTTTGTGTCAGTTCCTCGTACATTATGTTTTGTGCATTTGCACATTATGAATGCGTGGTACTCACAACCTCGAAACCACGTGATTGCCCACCGTGGATATATGTACCTATTATAATACCATTCATTTTGGTGTCCGTAACCACCCCCACCACCTCCCCAAAATTCAAACCAAAGTACTGACAACTGCACTTGCCAACATAACGGTACACCAGTGAAACTGACAGGCGTGGCGCTACGATTGGTACAAAGCGATTGTGATTCAATTATCAGGCCATTGTTATTCAGTAATGCTCTAATTAATCGAGGCCACACAGCAGAATTATGGGTAACTTTTCAGGATTTAGTCGGAAATAAGGCTTGTTGCCATTCATAGGAAAGCTCTCACCGAGAGCTTTATGATGAATGGCAACAAGCCATATTTCCGACTAAATACTGAAAAGTTACCCATAATTCTGCTGTGTTTAAGGAGTCGATTAATTAGAGCGTTACTGTAGCGTTACTGTAGCTGGGACATTTCAGCGCAGACAGACCCGTTTAAAGACATATTATGGACTTGTTCGGATACGCGAAACTGATAAGTTAGTACCCAGGCGCTATGCCAACCTGGGTAATGTAGCATTCCAATACACCGCTGAAGATTTCAAAGAAATCGACCATACCACTTCATAGAAAACATCGTCTGAACTACGCTGAATTTTAAATATTTACATCTGGATTCGGGACGCAACTATCGCCGATAAACAACTACAAATGATTTCGCCATCGAGGGTCATTGAATTTAATTAATATATCAGAATTACGGCGTGTGTGTTTTAAATTTGGATTAATATTCCTAACAATATCTGCTTTGAGAAAGATTATTCTCCATTCTATTTGACCACCCTACTGGAGTGTTTCACATCACTTTAAGTGAACGCAACAACGCAGTATGAACGAAATCTCGTTTGATTAATTGGGTTTCCGCGAGGCGAAGTTATCAAACGACACAACCGCCGTAAGCGAAATAATCAAAAGATTTCGTTTCATTCTGGCGCTTTCGGTGGCTCACTCGTGTGCGCGTCTTAACATTTCGTCGCTTTCGGCGGTTTCAGCGTTTGGCAGATTTCACAATCCCCGCTAGGTTGGCCCAACAGTATTTTATAGATAATAGCACTTCATCGCGCGCATGTAAACGGCACCTTGGTGTTATAAATATGTTATGAGCATGGCGTTCGTTTTATTATATGAGCCCAATAAATACCACGCCAGAACAGCCACCGGGCACTTGTAATCTCTTATAAAACGGACGATATGGCTATAAAGTATATACAAGAAAACTAAGATGCATGCATCAGGTCGGCCGTGAACTATCTACCATAGAATTGTTGTAGCTATCGATTATACATTTTGGAACACCTGTCTGTATGTATGTATGTGTGTATGCATGAATGCATGTGTGTATGTGTTATAGACTCTAACACTGCTCGACTGATCCGACTCGGATTTGGTATTTAACGTGTCAACTTGACCTCGCTCATAGGCATGTTTCTGGACCTTGACCGATCCGACTAAAAAATTGTGTGTAGGACTACTTCGATCCCGGGAGCAATATGGACGGGTCCAATTTCACGTGGGACCATGTTCTCGAACGTGCTGATGTAGGCATGTTTCTGGACTATTTGGACGGGTCAAATCTTGATCCCGACCTGACTTTGACATTCAAAAAGATCAATTCAAGGTCAAATCTGGTAAAACGGAAGTATTTCAACGAAATATAATACCTACTGTTACTTTTGTCCCAGGAGTGTTTCGGGTGGGTCAAATTATGACCCTGACCTGATCTTGATATTCAAAATTGTCAATTCAAGGTCAAATCGGGTAAAGCCGGGCGGATTTCGACGGGTATTTTTGTCGTGACTTTTGTCCGGGGAGTGTTTTGGACGGGTCAAATCGTGACCCGACATGACGTTCACCTTTAAAATGGTCAATTCAAGGTTAAATCGCGCAATTCTCCGAAAATCAGAGGGGAACATCCCGGACGAAGTAGGGTCCACCAGCTACTATTATATATTTCTAGATTTAGTTACAAACTAAATACCTGTATATTGTACAAAGAAATGTTTGACAAATATATCTGTATCAATATTACCATACGGGTCATTAAAATAGATACGACGAAACAAATTTTGAAGGGTGCATGGTATCAGGTAAATTTTTATATTTCAAATGATGACAGGAATGCGGAAAGTTGAAGTACCTACGTAATACTGACTATCCGAATGAAGAGATATACATGTATATAAAAACCAAAATAGAAGATGACTGCTGGCGACAATGTTTTCCAAAAAAATTCAAAGCATTCGATAGCTCCCATCTAGTTGTCAGCCCGAAGATCAATATAAAGTGTGGTGACTATCAGATGAGGGATATGACTGTACAGTTGCTAAACAATTCAGTCACGCAAAAGAGGATCAAACAGTAAGATACCAAATTGCTGCCTGTGGTAATGTTTTTTAACGAAATTCGGGAAAATTAGATTACTCTCACCCTGGTTATCCAGAAGATCATTGTGGAATCTGGTGACGATCGGACAAGGGGTGTCGTCTGTAGGATCAACCAAATTATTTAGCCATAAAAATAGTAAAATTCCAGATCACCGCTGGCAGTGATGTCTTCACAAGGACAGCTTGAGAACAAAACATGGCTCACATCTAGCGGTGACCCAAACTATCCACGTGAGAAAAAGTTCTCCAATAAAAGCTGGCTGCAGGGTGCGCCAATTGATTCAAATTCGAAATTTAACAGGGTGTACTGCTTGTGGCCATGTTTTCCCCGCATATTTGATAGACTTATGGACAAAACCACTGAATCCGTTGAATCAATATACATGTATACCTGGATTAATTTATATGCATTGTTATATACAGTACTGGTATATAAAGGTACTGAAAATAACAATATTACTAGTATACACAAAATAAACCATATATCATGGCTATGGGTTCTAATATCCGAATATGACAGCTGATAACTTGGTGTGAATTGAAGAGTGGTGGTGTCTCAAGCATATCTAACCCTCCACGTTAGCAACATGCCATTAAATGTCATAAGTATAATCTAGCTTGAGGACAGAAGTTATCCATAAAACCCCCCTTAATTCAACCAGGTCCTCGCGCGATGTATGGTCGATCACATGATGATCTAGGGGGGATTAGAATTGTTGTATAAAAACAGCACTGCATGTAAATATAAAATAAAATAGTGCTACATCTTAATACAGATTATTGCCATATATAATCAGTAACTATACAGACAGTCTGACAAAATAAAGTTTCAGTGACACTCTATCCGAAGAGGATAGCAATTATGAATCTGGAAAGGTGAAATTTCTAACTAATACTAGATATCGACATGACGCGATAACATATAACGTAAATGCAATATGGCCGCTGGCGACCATTTTTTCCTATAAAATTTAAAAAATATTTGATAGCTCTCATCTGATAGATCAATATCAAGATAAATATGAAGTTTAGTGATGATCGGATGAGTGAAGTGGACTGTGCTAAACGGTTTAGTAATGCTTAAAAAGATTTTTACCTTAATATTTTTATGTTCACTTTATAAACTTCACTGAGTCATCTTTGTCATGTATTGAGTTTGATATCTTTTGTTAACAGTTTATAAATCATGTATGTCTCATGTTTGTTATTTTAATTTATGTGTTTATTATCATTAAATAAAGTTGCATTCCTTAAAAAGATTCTTACCTCAATGTTTTTATGTTCACTTTATAAACTCCACTGAGTCATCTTTGTCATGTATTGAATTTGATATCTTTTGTTAACAGTTTATAAATTATGTATGTCTCGTGTTCGTTATTATATTATATACACTTTATAGTGTGTTTCAGAACGAAAACAAAGTGAATAAAATCAACAAATTTGTAAATTTAAAAACAATTCAAACGTTGTTGTATTCCATGTCCCAGCCCGGACATATACACCAAATTTCAATAATATTCATTGAGAAACAACGGACAAAACGCCATATAACACCCCGTATGCATCTTTTATTCCGAGTTGGCCTTTTATTCCGAGTTGGCACTCGCCGATTGGGGCGAGTTAGCCCTGAGGCGAGTACGCCGATTCCGACACCTTTTCTATTTGCAGCAGGTTAAGTTTACGCGTAATTTAATTCACAAAGTTCCCCAATTGGTATCGTAAATAGAGCGACCTTATTTGACAGAGAATGCCTCTGTTATTGATTATAAAGTTGCTATACATTAAATACGACAATTCACATGCTCGTTCAAGCGCAGTAGTCTATTTTCCCCATGTTAAAGGACATCCACAAATACTAAATAACGCTAACTTACTGCCGAATGTTTTACACGACAACTGTTAACATATTTGGGCTGAATTCATCTGACGCGGTATTATTCCTCAAAATAAACAACAAAACCATCGTTACTTGGAAATGTAGTTTGGGCTAACATTTACATAAATCCTCCATATCATTATTCCGACACACACGTCAGATGAAAAACTCACATGAAGTAACCGGCCAAATTGGCCGAAACAAGAAAACTAAGATGCATGCATCAGGTCGGCCGTGAACTATCTACCATAGAATTGTTGTAGCTATCGATTATACATTTTGGAACACCTGTCTGTATGTATGTATGTGTGTATGCATGAATGCATGTGTGTATGTGTTATAGACTCTAACACTGCTCGACTGATCCGACTCGGATTTGGTATTTAACGTGTCAACTTGACCTCGCTCATATGCATCTTTCTGGACCTTGACCGATCCGACTAAAAAATTGTGTGTAGGACTACTACGATCCCGGGAGCAATATGGACGGGTCCAATTTCACGTGGGACCATGTTCTCGAACGTGCTGATATAGGCATGTTTCTGGACCAATTGAACAATAGTTTGGCCAGACGCTGTATATACTGGGTACTGTCCAGATGGAGGCGATCACAAAACAATCCCTAAATAGCCCGAACGAAGTCGAGTACATCAGCTAGTTTAATATATATTTTGGACATTTGTCTGTCTGTTTGTCTGTTAGCTATGGCCGGGAAAACTGCCGGACAGATTTGACGTAATTTGATACCTAGGGGAAATTATTTCCAGAGAGTATTTTGGACGGGTCAAATCTTGATCCCGACCTGACTTCGACATTCAAAAAGATCAATTCAAGGTCAAATCTGGTAAAACGGAAGTATTTCAACGAAATTTAATACCTACTGTTACTTTTGTCCCAGGAGTGTTTCGGGTGGGTCAAATCATGACCCTGACCTGATCTTGACATTCAAAATTGTCAATTCAAGGTCAAATCGGGTAAAGCCGGGCGGATTTCGACGGGTACTTTTGTCGTGACTTTTGTCCGGGGAGTGTTTTGGACGGGTCAAATCGTGACCCGACATGACGTTCACCTTTAAAATGGTCAATTCAAGGTTAAATCGCGCAATTCTCCGAAAAATCAGAGGGGAACATCCCGGACGAAGTCGGGTCCACCAGCTACTATTATATATTTCTAGATTTAGTTACAAACTAAATACCTGTATATTGTACAAAGAAATGTTTGACAAATATATCTGTATCAATATTACCATACGGGTCATTAAAATAGATACGACGAAACAACTTTTGAAGGGTGCATGTATCAGGTAAATTTTTATATTTCAAATGATGACAGGAATGCGGAAAGTTGAAGTACCTACGTAATACTGGCTATCCGAATGAAGAGATATACATGTATATAAAAACCAAAATAGAAGATGACTGCTGGCGACAATGTTTTCCAAAAAAATTCAAAGCATTCGATAGCTCCCATCTAGTTGTCAGCCAGAAGATCAATATGAAGTTTGGTGACTATCAGATGAGGGATATGTCTGCACAGATGCTAAACAATTCAGTCATGCAAAAGAGGATCAAACAGTAAGATACCAAATTGCTGCCTGCGGTAATGTTTTTTAACGAAATTCGGGAAAATTAGATTACTCTCACCCTGGTTATCCAGAAGATCATTGTGGAATCTGGTGACGATCGGACAAGGGGTGTCGTCTGTAGGATCAACCAAATTATTTAGCCATAAAAATAGTAAAATTCAAGATCACAGCTGGTAGTGATGTCTTCACAAGGACAGTTTGAGAACAAAATATGGCTCACACCTAGCGGTGACCCAAAATATCCACATGAGAAAAAGTTCTCCAATAAAAGCTGGCTGCAGGGTGCGCCAATTGATTCAAATTCGAAATTTAGCAGGGTGTACTGCTTGTGGCCATGTTTTCCCCGCAAATTTTATAGACTGATGGACAAAACCACTGAATCCGTTGTATCAATATACATATAATTTATATGTATTGTTATACACAGTACTGGTATATAAAGGTACTGAAAATAACAATATTACTAGTATACACAAAATAAACCATATATCATGGCTATGGGTTCTAATATCCGAATATGACAGCTGAGAACTTGGTGTGAATTGAAGAGTGGTGGTGTCTCAAGCATATCTAACCCTCCACGTTTGCAACATGCCATTAAATGTCATAAGTATAATCTAGCTTGAGGACAGAAGTTATCCATAAAACCCCCTTAATTCAACCAGGTCCTCGCGCGATGTATGGTCGATCACATGATGGTCTAGGGGGATTATAATTGTTGTATAAAAACAGCACTGCAGTCCCCCCCCCCCAAAACAGGGTTTCAGTTGAAGTCCCACTCCTATCAACCAAAAAGGAGCACATTATTAGTTGGTGTGTGAGACTGTACATGTCCAGTAACTTTTCGATAGATCCGATATAGCCCCAAGGTGGGAACAGCACGTTAGTCCGATTGTTCGATTACAGGCCGGGGTACAGCGCGCTAGTCCGAGCCACTCCCATGGTTCAATAGTCAAAGGGTTCAATGGTCCGAGGGTTCAATAGTCAGATGGTTCAAGGGTACGATACTCCGAGTGTGCAACAGTCCGAGGGTTCAATATCTCGAGTGTCCATTAGCGGGACGTAGCGCCGGGGATTTGCGGGTCTTCCCCCAACTTTGTTAAAAATTCAAGTTGGCATGCAATAGGTCAGGGTTATAGATTACATGTATATAGAATAAGTCAAATACAGTTTGTTCATGTATATAGTGTAGGAAAATAAATATGCAGGACATTCCAAGCTTTACATATCATGTTCTACATGCATGTATATATAGATCTAACGATAATGGGATAGGCCTATATGCAATGAGTGATTTACTGTCGTTAAATTCAATTCCATTTATTATATAGCCCACTTCAGCCAATAACATAACCATTTTGAGTGCAGGTCTATACAAGGCTTCATAAGATCGGAAAGTTATAGCATATGCAGATTATATCTGGGGATGGTTGGGTTTTATCATCGTTCTTTATTATCCTAGTCAATACTACATGCGGTCACGGTCCCATACATGGAGAAAGCATTTGTCCATAAAACTTGATCATGTATGAAGACAAATACTGCCATGTCATATATTCTCACATAATCGGTAGATCAAAGTAAAACATTAGTATCTCTCTAATATACGTGCAGATATTACACAAATAATCGTCAAATATGCTCCATATTCGCGCTCGATGGGTTAATTTTGTTGTTCCTTGGACACCCACCTGCGGGAAAGGGACACTCCCTCCTGCACCCTTCCCACGCGGTGCGGTCGGAGCTTTTCACCTCGGTCCTGTGCCCCTCAAGTTAATAATCGAACCCGCCTTTTAAAAATGCTGGCTACGCCCATGATAGTAGTCATATTTGTGTAATTGTCATCAGTATAGTTATTTAGTTTAAATTTCAGTTTAATGAAAATAAGTATGATACGAATCATGCATACGATCAGTTGAGTGCCATGTTAGATTGGTTATAACACATTCTGGCCTAGCTATATATCTGTGCAATACATTTAATTAGTGCATGTTCGCATAACTAGAAATACTATTATCGTGCATCGTTCCCAGTATATCCAACCAGAGACAGACCATGATGCATACAATCGGCAAACAATGTAAGTTTTAACATATATGGAGTATGGACTCATTGCAATGCACTGGACTCAGTAACCTTATAGTGTGTACTATACAGGTAAAAACTTTGAGAAAACAGATAATTCATTAACATATAGCCTATTATAGGTGGACCGGACCGTTTTGGACCGGTCCAGGCATGTGTACCGGACCGGAATGGCCTGGACCGGACCGGACTAGACCGCCTTGGTGGTGGACCGGACCAACCAAGATGGTCCGGTCCGGTCCGCATCACTAAATTATTATTAACAATGTCAGACAGAGTAGGAATAAACCTACACACATAGTACACCCATTGGAGATCGATGCCATGGAAGTATATCCGATTTTATGGAATCAGACCTCTAGTTGTATATGTTATTGTATTTGCTTTGATGTGAGCAAAAACAATGTTATCAACTTGTCCCGAATGACCTTGACCTTTATGTTTGACCTCGACCTATAAACACAGCAGTAGGCGGGAAATTGTGTAGGACCTTCATCCATATGTATATGAACTAATCTTACCCAGACCAATTATATTTTTAAATTTGACCTTTTTCCATTTTTTGACAAAAATAGTATCTGTTGCCATGGCAACAATAATATCTACATTTTCCTTTCCAATTTTGCTCACTGCAACAGGGGTAATAATAATGGACAATCCACAAGCTTTCCAACGGTATATAATAATCAGTTACATACGAATTTGCATTAAACTCTTTAAATATGGCCCTTTTCCTCTATTGGTCGCTCTCTTATAGCAACCACCAGCTCGCCGCAGCGTGGTTGTTTATCACAACCCAAAGGGTTGTTTTACAGTAACATAAGCGACGCAAGTATAGTTGTGACGTCAGTAATTTCTATACCCTATCAACATGAATTTTATTTTTTTACATCCGGGCGATTCAGACCTATGGGGCCCTATGGTGGCCGCCATGTTGGAATAGAATTGTCAAATTAATAAAACGAATTTATTTTTCTTCTTCGATCAGCCTCCCTATAGCAACACTATTAAATTTGAAAAACAAAATCAACCTTATTCAAAATTAAATGCTTAATGTGGATTTAGCTGACGCGGGCGCATAGCATTCGGCAAACCTCACCAGATTCCGTACCGTTACAGTTAGAATATTACGTCCCCTGGCAGGCCATAGCAACGTTGGAAATGATGACGTAATTTCGTTTTACAAAATGGTGGCGCTCTCTTGTTTGCGAAATTTGAAATGGAATTGCTTGTTATTGTTATCGCTCGTATTTTAAATGTACAACGGTATCACAGCACGTAAGCGTTGAGAACAAACGAGAAAGCACAAGCGAAGATAGCACTACGAGCCAATTACTGGAATGACTTTAGAGTCAAAGCAGTCAAAAGAAGAAGAAGAATAACAACAACAACAACTTGTCAAAACTTAAGTTGTTTTGAAGTTGAAGTGAACTGTGTTCAAAGTGAAAATCAGTCAGTCGGAAAGAAACTCAATGACGAATCTGTGATTGAAAAAAATATAAAATTGAAGGTCACTGGAATGGAATGTGGACTGGTAAGTGCAGACTGCTCACCACGGCGATTTGACTTGTTCTGTTATTGTTCAATTTTAAGTCTGTTTTCACCTGGACTGGTTTAGTGGTTAGACTTAGAGTTTCAACTGCAAGCGGCAAATCATTCAATCTACTAACTACTTCTCTAAATAGTAAATTTAATTGTTAATATCTAACACTGTCATGTCAAACCTCAACTTGGGGCAAGGAAATCAGAAAATGGACATTTTAGAGCTGACTGATTTACTATACACAGTATAGTTCAGTCATGAACCGTTGAACGTAGCGCCTAGCTGGAACTTGTGGACGCAGTAATCGGTGAAAGCGTTCATGTGGCTTACTAATCTAATAATATTAGGATTAGTTATTTCCTTCATAAAAAGAGTCTTATGATAAGGAAACCTCTCAAAACTTTAGAATATAGAATGAAACTTCAAAATAAAAGTTATAAAAACCTTCTGAATATCGAGGAGTATAGAGAACCTTGGGAATGGCGAAACTTCGGTATAATGAACCTTGGGATTAGCGAACCTTTGGACACAAAGTGACATGTCGCCGTCCTACGGTCAATACGTACTGGCGTGATCGTATATATCCCAAGTTGGCCAGAAATACAGGCACTCCTATATGAAACATACATTTTTCATTTTATAGATGGACGTACGTGTTTTTGGGTTGTCCATACGTACTGATGTAATCATATTACCTTAGGCAGGTGAATGACGTCATATATTTGTTTTTATATTTTGTATACGATGAGAGGAAATTCAGGAAAGAGTGTATGCTATTTAGCGAAATTGACACGTCAGTTCCGATTAGCAACTGTATAAAATTGCGGAACGGAAGTGGAACAACGAGATGAAATGCCACGGCTCGTGACGTCATTTACGTCATGTTGGTTGCGTAGGTGCAGCATTAACCCTTTCACGATGGGAGATGCGCTGGTGCAGCATTAATGTTTTATTACGGGAGTTGTGCTGGTGCAGCATTAACCATTTCACGACGGGAGCTGTGCTGGTGCAACATTAACCCTTTCATGACGGGAGCTGCTTTGGTGCAGCATTGTCATTTTCATGACGGGAGCTGTGCTGGTGCAGCATTAACCCTTTGATGACGGGAGCTGCGTTGGTGCAGCATTAACCCTTTCATGAAAGGAACTGTGCTGGTGCAACATTAATTATTTTATGATGGGAGCTGTGTTGGTGCAGCATTAACATTTGTATGATGGGAGCTGCGTTGGTGAAGCATTAACCCATTCATGATGGGGGCTGCGCTGTTGGTGCAGCATTAACATTTTTATGATGGGAGCTGCGTTGGTGAAGCATTAACCCATTCATGATGGGGGCTGCGCTGGTGCAGCATTAACCCTTTCATCACGGGAGCTGTGCTGGTGCAGCATTAATTATTTCATGACGGGAGCTGCGTTGGTGCAGCATTTACCCTTTCATGACGGGAGCTGCGCTGGTGCAGCATTAATTATTTCATGACTGGAGCTGCGTTGGTGCAGCATTAATTATGTTATGATGGGAGCTGCGATGGTGCAGCATTAACCCTTTCATGGCGGGAGCTGCGTTGGTGCAGCATTAACCCTTTCATGAAAAGAACTGTGCTGGTGCAGCATTAATTTATGATGGGAGCTGTGCTGGTGCAGCATTCATTCTTTTGTGGTGGGAGCTGTGCTGATGCAGCATTAACCCTTTTTATGACGGGAACTGCATTGGTGCAGCATTAACCCATTCATGATGGGAGCTGCACTGGTGCAGCATTAACTCGTTCATAACGGGAGCTGCGCTGGTGCAGCATTAATTATTTCATGACGGGAGCTGCGTTGGTGCAGCGTTAATTATTTGATGATGGGAGCTGCGTTGGTGCAGCATTAACCCTTTCATGACGGGTGCTGCTTTGGTGCAGCATTAACCCTTTCATGAAGAGAGCTCTGCTGGTGCAGCATTAACCCTTTCATGACGGGGAGATGTGCTGGTGCATCATTAACCCTTTCATGAGGGGATCTGCGCTGGTGCAGCATTAATTATTTCATGACGGGAGCTGCGATGGTGCAGCATTGAATATTTTATGATGGGGTATGTGCTGGTGCAGCATTAACCCTTCCGTGACGGAACTGCGTTGGTGCAGCATTAATTATTTTATGACGGGAGCTGCGTTGGGGCAGCATTAATTTTGTTTATGGCGGGACCTGCGTTGGGGCAGCATTAACCCTTTTATGAAGAGAGTTGTGCTGGTGCAGAATTAACCCTTTCATGACGGGGAGCTGTGCTGGTGCAACATTAATTCTTTCATGACGGGAGCTGCGTTGGGGCAGTATTAATTATTTCATGACGGGAGCTGTGCTGGTGCAGCGTTAATTCTTTTATGATGGGAGTTGCGTTGGTGCAGCAGCATTATCCCTTTCATGACGGGAGTTGCGTTGGTGCAGCAGAATTAACCCTTTCATGGCAGGAGCTGCGTTGGTGCAGCATTAACCCTTTCATGAAAGGAACTGTGCTGGTGCAGCATTTATTCTTTATGATGGGAGTTGCGTTGATGCAGCATTAACCTTTTTATGGCGGGAGCTGTGCTGGTGCAGCATTAATTATTTCATGACGGGAGCTGCGTTAGGGCAGAATTAGTTATTTCATGACGGGAGCTGTGCTGGTGCAGCATTAATTATTTTATGATGGGAGTTGCGTAGGTGCAGCATTAACCCTTTCATGGCGGGAGTTGCGTTGGTGCAGCAGAATTAACCCTTTCATGGCAGGAGCTGCGTTGGTGCAGCATTAACCCTTTCATGAAAGGAACTGTGCTGGTGCAGCATTTATTCTTTATGATGGGAGTTGCGTTGATGCAGCATTAACCTTTTTATGGCGGGAGCTGTGCTGGTGCAGCATTAATTATTTAATGACGGGAGCTGCGTTAGGGCAGAATTAGTTATTTCATGACGGGAGCTGTGCTGGTGCAGCATTAACATTTTTATGACGGGAGCTGCGTTGGTGCAATATTAACCCTTTCATGACGGGAGCTGCTTTGGGGCAGCATTAATTCTTTCATGACGGGAGATGTGCTGGTGCAGCATTAACCTTTTTATGATGGGAGCTGAGTTTGTGCAATATTAACCCTTTCATGACGGGAGCTGCGTTGGTGCAGCATTAACCCTTTCATGACGGGAGCTGCGTTGGTGCAATATTAACCCTTTCATGACGGGGGCTGCGTTGGTGCAGCATTAACCCTTTCATGACGGGAGCTGCGTTGGGGCAGCATTAACCCTTTCATGACGGGAGCTGTGCTGGTGCAGCATTAATTATTTCATGGCGGAGCTGCGTTGGTGCAGCATTAATTATTTTATGATGGGATCTGTGCTGATGCAGAATTAACCCTTTCATGGCGGGTAGCTGTGTTGGTGCAGCATTAACCCTTCCATGGTGGGAGCTGCGTTGGTGCATCATTATCCCTTTCATGACGGGAGCTGTGCTGGTGCTGATTAACCCTTTTATGACGGGAGTTGCATTGGTGCAGCATTAACCATTGCATGACGGCAGCTGTGCTGGTGCAGCATTAATTCTTTTAAGACGGGACCTGCGTTGGTGATGAAAAGAAAATTCGGGATACAGCATGTGTGGTTGCTCCACTACGTGTCACGTATGATTCATATTATAACCATGTCTCTGGTCTATTACGAAAGGGTACCACCAATTTTGAAGGTCTATAACTTGGGAATGAGTTGACATTATTGGTAAATCTATAATTCGGCACAAAACGGTGTACTCAATATTATTTTTAATATATCCACGTCTCTCGGTATCTTCAAATTTCAATCAAGTGGGTCAAAGTTATATGATAGTATCGGAAAAAACACACATTTTTTTGCAATGACCTTCACCTTTACATATGACCTTGACCTTCCCAAGAGCTGAACATCTTTTCAAAAGTTAGACAACAATGGGTGTTCATACAAACCAACATAATATTTGAGATAATGGAAATAATTTTCGCCATATACACAATTTAACACCTAGTTTCCACACTCAGTTAAAATCACCCCTCGTTGCCATGGAAACAGAAATTTTGCTATTTGTCCCAAATATTATTCTCTAAGATTTGAGTATGTTGCATATATTGACTTACTCTATATGAAGGCACCTTTGCCATTTGTGTTGCAATTAGTTTTGGGTTCAACCCTAATTCGCCTGTACTATAAGTATAAACACCATATACAAAATCAGAGAATAGTCATTGCTACATCGATGTAAAATTAACCAATGTCGCCAAAAACAGTGTTTTGCGTTAAAACTTGGGATTATTTTGCGTGATATCCACAATTTTTCCTGCTTCGAACTGTGTTTGTCCTCCGATTATCTGTATCCGATTACAGGGCGTGATTCAGGAGTATCTATATCTATATTTGCTGGAGAGTGTCTAAATTACTACAAAGGGGTCTAACAGGGGAGTAACTTTTTACGTGGAAGATAATGGATAAAAACTTTCAAGTGACACTGTTGCCTGTTCGTGCCAGGGACAGAAAAGGGGGAGGGACAACAAAATCGACGACATTTATATGTTGCTGATTTCCGCCAGACTTATACATAACTATATCCATGATATGAGGAGTCTACTGGGTTAAAATGCCAAAAGTGGAGCCGTTTAAGTCATGGTTGGGGGATGGGGAGTTGCACCAACTTTGATACAAATATCTTTAACGCCAATTTCCACCAAATTGATACATGTTCTTCTCCATGATACGAGGAATCTAATCATGTGGTTTAAAATTGGTGCCGATTGGGTCAGAGATGTGGGAAACTAACTTTGATAAGAAAGTGTTTAGCAGCCGATAGCGACCAAACTTGTATATAGCCATGCCATACGAGGACTCTAATTGTGTGGTTTAAAGATGTCAAAAGTGTCGCCTCTCGAGTTATGGGGTAGGGAAGGGTAGGGGCCACCAAAATTAATAAAAAAAATATTTTTAGCGAAGATTTCCACCAAATTGATACATGTTGTTCTCCATGATCTGCGGAATCTAATCGCGCGGTTTAAAGACCGTTTTGGGTCGGAATGGGGATGGGTGGTCACTAACATTCATAAGAATGTTATAGTCGCCGATGTCCACCAAAGTTATATATAATAATCTCCGTGCTACGAGGAATCTAATGATGTGGTGTAAATACATGGAAGTGGCTAGAGGGTCTCCGTTCGGGGGGTGTCCACCTTGGGAAATTCCAATTGCACCCCCCCCCCCCTTGAATCAGAATCAGACCAAAGACAAGTTTGCATAATTCCATTTCCACCCCCCCCCCCCTTGATCCTCAGTCCTCAGGCCTAATATCCTATATATTTATAAACCATTGTTCTCTATTCCCGGTAAGAGAACATTCAGATATTTTGACCTGAAAAATTGCATAAATCCTGACATCTAGTGGTTTAATTTCCGACAAATGCATACGGCTACGGGCAAGACATCATGCAGACCAGGATGTAGTGAAATATTGTTTTGCTAAACTAATTAGCAGTTTTGTATTGGGAGGGACGATGACACACCGGGCCGACCACGGTTCGGCCCGGTGTGCGAAAATTTTGAAATCTGAACAAGAACATCGCAAAATCCTAGAATATAAACTAGCCTCAAGCCTTATATATATATAGAGTTGGAAATTTCAAACCTGACACCCCCACTTAGGTTGGAAAATTTCCAACTGACGACAATTCCAATGACAATGTTGACCAAATGTATGACAATAGTGTTTTCTTAAATTAACTAGCGGTTTTTGACTGGCCACGGGGGAGGGACCAGGACACAAGCATTCCAAGTGTTGGAAATTTCCAACCTGTCACCATACGGTTGGAAAATTGGAAATTTCCAACTGATGACCATTTCAGTCAAAAATTTTGTTCACTAGTAGTACAACAAATTAAATATATATATACGTTACATCACAAAGAATTTTGTCTGTTTTTTATGTTTTTTTTTTTCTGGGGCGGGGTGGGGATATACGAATTTCTTACATAGTTTCTACAAATTAATTTGATATCACGCATTCTATTATCTAGTTAAATTATTTGTTGCACACATACTATCGGAAATAAGAAATAAGAGATACTGTCGGCAATGTGTATCCAATTCAATTCAATTATGTATTCACTCAAATCGTCAAATATGACACAATAGAGCTCGGTGGAATACAGTGCATATAATTTCTGTGCAAATTACAAAAGTGGTGCGCGGTGAAAATTACACATATTACAATAATACAGTTGATTGAGAACAGCCCATGGTTATGCAAAAGTCGGATTTTAATGTATTACGTATATAGTATGCCTCAGGAGTTTTTGAATAAAATCAGGACACGTCTAATGAAAAGAGATAGGTTTTTCAAGGTTTTACGTCGTTTACAGTTAAAATGTTCACTTAATTTGATGGTATTTGGTCGACAATAATAATATTTGTGTATGTATTTGACTCGCATGTATTTTGAACACGGGCATTGCAATATTACGTGGAATTCGTCCCCTATATTTGTACCGCATAGATTACATTATAGTCTATCGGAATAATCTGAGTTAATCCATGAACCAGATTCGATTGGTAAGTGGTGATTGCGAGTACGAAATTTCAGAAGTATTTGGACGGTGTCGTTTTTCACGAAAGAGAGGAATTTTTCTTTGGTGAAGTCGTGTTTTATAATTATGTAAAAGGCATACTTATTTGAATTACATATTGTACCTCTCCATTCTTGAATGAATTGGTCTTCCAACCTACACTTGACCGACTTCTTAAATCTGTCGAGACTAGATAATGTGTGATTGGTCCATATACCCGCCATTCCAAGTTCATTTAACAGTTTATGCACATTTGCAATCCATGGGTTGTTAACGTTAGATGAGTTGTAATAAGTGAGTAATATATAATACAGTATAAATGGTAGCCTATTGCAGTTCATTTGTATAAGTTTTCCCCAGTACGTTAAATTTCTTAATTTGATTTTCATAGTGATGGGGAATATTCCTAGTTCCCCATAAACGAATGCTGAAGGTGTAGATTTTTTCAGATTAAGCAAAAAAAATTGTATGAAACATGATTTATCGTCGCTTAAGATCACAATGCATGATAGGCATATGCCATAAAACAGTAATCAGTGATGATTTAAGAGAAAATATGTTAACACTGACGATTTTGTCCGGCAGTTTCCCAAGCGATCAAAGTTATGGCCCTCTGTCATTGATTTAACGGGGGGAAAAAGTCAGACAAAACCGTCAGTGCGTGCGCATAGCCTTTGTTGTATACGTTCCATATACTGTGCCGACAAATATACCCAAGCATTTTGTTAGATATGGTTATGATATACGTATTGAATGTCATAACATCAGGCGGTGTGCATTGAAAGTTATACCAGTATGATGTTTATGTACAATTCATAGCTAACATAGATTAATCACTAGATGGGTTATGGGTCAGTTCTTCGAGTTGCGACCATCGTTAACTGAACTGTTTATATCGAGAATGGCTATAATAGTAAACCCGTTCCGTGATAAAAATGTGTGTGCAATTCTCTCCCAGTTACAGCAACGTTTGGTAATGTGTTATTGAGCTTCGATTTGTAAATATGGTATCTCACGAATATCAAGAGGAAATGAATCCACGAGTGGAGAGTTGCGTCTATGGACACGCTGAATAGTGCCATCTCCGTTGTGATTGTAATCCGATAGTTTGTCTTATCATAGACCCAGTTCTCTATACTTGTTTCCAAAACCGTTGTATGATAGGGCATTCCCAGAATATGTGATTTATAGACTCAGTTTGAGATTTACAAAACGTGCATGTGTCATCATCTGAAATTTGTATTTGTTTTAGGAACCGTTTCGTGCATATAATGCGCGTGTTAATTCTATATTGGAACCATTTTAGTTTTGTGTCCGAAACGTGAGAGAAGGGGCAACTGAACACCTCATTTCACCAATCCTCAGCTAGCATATGTATGATTCAGTACATTTTCCCCATTTGTTAATGTGCTTGCCCGGTCGTCCACGCGGTAGCATTGTTTTATATATAGAGTTTGAGCTTTCTTGTGTGATTAATTCCTTCAGTTGATATGGAACAATGGGGTGCGGGGCTTCATCGCCGTGAAGTACAAGACACTTTTCGCGCTCTTTAATATATTGTGTTACTCCATGAAAGGACAAAAAATCAATATTTATAGCATGATTGTCTTTAAATGCACGATGTGACATAATATTCCCCGACGAATCAAAGAAGTCCGAAATATATAGCAAATATTTTGTCTTAAATAATTTCAAACGGGGTAATATTAACTTGGATGTGTCTGTAAAACCAATTAGAGGAAGGGAATGAAATTCACAAGTATTTTTTGGTTGTATTTTGTCGCAATATAGCGCCCATGCGTTCAGTACATCTTTCCAAAAGTGGTTGTCGACTGACTTCGCTTGTTTTTTTAATATAGTTGGTGCCATGAGGTACAAAAAGTCTTCAAAAAGGGGACCAGATTGTTCCAAAACTGTAACCCATGCTGCCTTCTTTGTAATTGCTCGCTTTACCCATGAAATCTTCAAAGATTTGATAAATGTGGATATTTCAACCATTTTACATCCGCCTTCGGCAAATTCTTGGGTAATCTGTTTTCTGGTTATTCTGTCTGGACCATTTTTCCAAATGAAACCATACAGTATTTGATTCAGTTTCTTAATAAATTCATCTGATGTTGCTATTTGTCACATTTTATGGCGGGAAAATCATTAAAATGACGATAGGGACGGATCGGAAATGGCGATAGAATTGATTATTGTGAAACAGCTGAGCACCAGTGTGTATGTAACATTTCCTTCTAAAATACGATCCGTGCCAGGCGTGAGCTTCTTTATATCAATATCATCAGCCTCGCATACATTATTCATGAAGGAATTAAGATTGAGAGGTTCTGTCTCTGTATTTTGGTTTTTGTATTGGGTATATAAAATTGTGATGTCTCTTGAAGGATTTCACTTTGTTCATATATCATTTCACCATTGCCACGCTCTAGTTTTGGGATTATTTTTGGATGTTTAATTGCGCTTTTCTAGATTTAAAAAGTATTTTGATGGTTTTTCGCCGTCGCCTAACCATCCAGCACGCGATCTAACAAAAATACCTTTTAGTTTATCTTCTCTCATTTTTTCCAATTCAAGTTTAAGTTTTTCAATTTTCAAAATTTCATTCTCAGCTAGTGTTGTAAGACTTTCAAGATGGTATATTTGCGCGATCAATTCAGCTTCCACATTTTTCCGAAGTTTTGATAAATGAGAGCAAAAAGGAGTGGATGCACCCCGTATCTCCATTAATAGAATGTCGAGAAACAATTGATCATTGATGCTAAACACTATTTTGTTGGGATCTATTTCATGTTTTATGCCAAATTTTGAATATTGTCTTACTACTCTTGTTATCGTATATGACTAGTTGCACATAATCATTATTCTTCAGAAGTGAATTATTGAACTTCCAGAAACCCCTTTCCTTTTCGAAACTATGGAATTTAAATGTTATCGATATCGCTGAATGGTCTGTTTTATATCCTGGCTGGATGTCACAATTTTCCACCATGTGTATAAGGTCTTGTGAAACTAAAGAGAAGTCTAAACGGGCGTGTTTGGATGGATTTGTTCGGCACCAAGTGTATCGTCGAGTATCAGGGTTGGTAACTCTCCACACATCAACTAAGTCAAGGTGGTCTATCATATCAAGTACTTCATCTCTTGCTTTTTTTGTTATTTATAGCAACGTAATTAAGCATGTCGATATCAGGGTCAAGAATTAAATTAAAGTCTCCGCATATTACTATACTACCGTCAGATATTTCTTCAATGGTTTTGCGAATATTTTGGTAAAAGAGAGGGTCATCGTCATTTGGGCCATATATATTAACAAATGTCATTATACAAATTTTGGTCCAAAAACAATTAATTCCCCCCAATTAATTGTTTGAAAGTCAGACTACAAGAACATTTTCAATCGATTGTTGGTGTGAAATTTCCAACTAATGTTTTGGCAGGTATGAAATTTCCAACTGTTGAAAATTTTGACCAAAGTTGGGGGGGGGGTGAGACACCCCCCCCCCCCCAAACCCCCCTGTCGCCACGTCTCTGTGTAAAGACCCTATTCGATGCAGCGATGGGGATGGGGGCACCAAAAGTGCATGAACAAATATTATGTCGCCGATTTTCACCAAACTTATATAATCATTATCTATAAATGGAATATAATGCTGTGGACATAAATGAAGCGCCATTGGGACCAGGTATTGTGTAAAATAGGGCACAATAATGCCTGTCATTGCCTTGTTAATTTAAGAAATGAAGCGGGTCACTCTATGTGTGTCCCAACGACCACGGAGTTGAATCCCACAATAACACACATCCACTACATTGAGTTCGTATATGTATATAGCTTTTTGATTATTTATTCCCATAAAAAGCTGTGTATTCTTATTTATTTTCACAAAATCTGCCGAGAATTTGAGACTAGCCCACGTAGCAAATTAAGTCAGCCCAATATAAGATTTCCAAACGTGATCGGTATAAATAACAGGCTTTAGATACAAAATTCGCCTGAACTTTGAAAAGCCCGCCCAATTATTTTACTGACCGCTTTTAATGATTATGTCAGATTAGGTCAACAAGTTGTAATGTCGTGTTCGTTTTACGATCTGTGTGTTATTGGGATATGAAAAGGGTGACCCAATTTTGCAGTTGACCAATCCGATTTAGTGTAACACAGACGGGCTATGTAAGTATTACAATTTATGCAAGGAAATCAAAGTTTTGTTACCAAATCTTGCAGAGGACATGGAAACCATAAGAACATGTCCAAGAATAACAATGATCAACAATGCATATCTTTAACCTTGATATTTTAACATATATTTGTATTATCTCATCCGTGACTACATGAACATACCCGGTCGTCACTCATGATATACTTCTAGTATCCACTCAAATATGCAGGTATTTCAGGATATATATCCTGGATTCCCCCATTTTCTGTTCTTGTTATCTGACCAGCATATCTGATTACTTTATTGAAAATAAATCTTTATTTTGAAAGTTATTTTATCTTATTTAAACTAATACTGTGTGTAGCTAGGTAACCTAGGTTTATGTCAGGTTATACATATATAATACTGTTGAAATGAGAACTAGTGATGCAGTCATTTGTGCTAAAATGCGATTATATCGGCCCATAGGCTGCCAGAAGTGACACATATACCACCAGTGAATGTCTAAATGTAGTATAAATTGTTTAAATACTATTTGTTGAGCTTTTAGGACTCCAAATTACTTAAAACATCATGGGGGGCATTTGGACAGTCGGCTCTTCGGACACCCACCACCCCACATACATGTCTGGAATTTTTGTCCGACCCCGACCCCGACCCCCGCATAAAATTCAGATTGTTTTGTCATTACATGGACAATTTTTTATTGAAATAACGAATCTAGTTGTAACAAATAATAAATTTACAAGATTTATGCTGCCCTCATTCCAAACTCAAATTGTGGATAATAAAATATAGGGGATCGAGGGTCAGTTTTCATTTTATGTTTATGTTTTGTTTTGTATGTCACCAAGACCAGAGAACACAACCTTGTATAATACATTGACATTTTCTTCTTATGCGCGGAAATAAAACATAATGTGGGGGGGGGGGGAATCCCCAAATGTTGTGAATATATATCAAATTATGCGTTTTATTTACAAAAATATTGATTTTTATCTGTATTTTTCTATGAACCATAGAACATATGTATGAAATAAGATAAATTTCTTTCGATTGAAACAATGTCTGGTAAAACAGGTGAATTTCCAAGCATGAGAATTACAGGCAATCTTGCCATTCTTTGATTTCAAAATTGCGGGTAATGACCGAAACAAAAATCACTAAGCTTTCTGAAGTCAAAATGAAGGTACATCTTGAGCGCACAAACTCGGACAGGACACTAAACAATACTATGTAGTCATATGTAATGCAAACGAATTTCACATTTTAAAGAAAACATATCGGGTATACATACATGTATCAGAAATTACACAGAACACAAATATATTGTCTCCAATTGGCAGTAACTCCGAGTTGTGTTGGGTATTGAAGAGTGTCAGTGCTTCAGTCCGATTATTTAACTTCCTTATTTTTACCTTAGCCTATAAAAGTAGCGGAGAATCCGTAACGCAACCCAGTAATATCACACAGCACAATACAATACGTGATATTTTTATGACAAACAAATAGAGGTTGTGCTATTGAATTGGGATTGTGGCGATAAAAGTGGGTTGTTCTTGTGCTCTATATATCTCTCTTTTCTCTCTCTTTATCTCTCTCTATCTCTCTCTCTCTCTCTCTCTCTCTCTCTCTCTCTCTCTCTCTCTCTCTCTCTCTCTCTCTCTCTCTCTCTCTCTATCTCTATCTCTGCCCTTCTCTCCTCTCTCTCACTCCCTCCCTCTCCCCTCCGTCTCCCCTCGCTCTCCCCTCCCTCTCTATCCCTCTCTCTCTCTATCGCGCGCTCTCTCTCTCTCTGTATACCGTCAATTCATTCACCCTGCATGGTGCATTTATGCTACACATTTATCTTTAAGTTTTGACACAAACACAGTGCAGTACAAAGTTATTAACCCTTTACCCAACAGAAGGGCCCTGTGCCAATGCATTCTCTTATATATGCGAGTCGACCATAGGTCGCCTCGCATATATAAGAGAATGCATTGGCTTAACACATTAAAAATTATAAAATTGTTAAAGAATGTAAGAAAAAATGGTAAAAAGTGTTTTTTTAGGCCAATGCATTCTCTTATATATGCGAGGCGACCTACGGTCGACTCGCATATATAAGAGAATGCATTGGCACAGGGCATAACTGTAACTATCACAATGTGGTCAAGGAGCCGGTTCCAATGCTATCCATATTTGTATGGTTCTATTGAGACAGACCGAAGATATTTTAGGCTGTTGAATCTTTGCTGCTGCCAGATTGGTAATAAGGTAGCTTTTGACGAGATGTATGTCTCAAATAGAACAATAGAACATATCTCATCTACTAACTATAATATACGCACATATTCACTCATATTCAATGTGTCATTTCAACACAATTTTGTTTTAGATCAAAATTAAACATATTGTGTAGAATGTATACATAATTGTTCTATGGTGTACATGGAAACCGTAAAGCATCGGAATAAACAGAAATTCACCCTGCGATGGCGACTCTGCACTGGTGCATTGTTACGTATATTGTTATCACAAAGGTAATTAAAGATGCATAATCCGAATTAGTGACCCCAAATTACTATTTATTTGACTTCGGTGGGGGGGGGAGTAAAAACTATTTGATTCGAGTGGAGGAAACCACCCATCAAAGCTCAGAGTGATCAGGTATCAATTTTTGAATTTTTTTATTTCTCGAGATATTTAATTTGTTCCGCCTGGCAAAAATTCGACGATCTCAGACCAAAATGCGGATGAAGATGGATAACTCTAAAATAAAGTGCTTTTGTGTGTATATATTTGACATTCCGGCCATATTTTGTTGAAAAAAATGTTGATAAATATTCATCGTCGTCGTCGTCGCTGTTGTTGTTGTTGTTGTTTTTTTTTGTTGTAATCTCATGATATGGGGACCATCGAATCGGATTGAGTACCTTTACCGTACCATTTTGTGATATTTTATAAACCTTGTTTTAAAGATGCATTATGTATTCTCTTCGGGTGCGTGAAATTGATAAGATAGTATTCCGGCGCTATACCAACTGGAGGAATGTAGCATTCTATTAGGATCGCCGAAAATCTCCAACAAATCGACCCTACCCACTCCATAGAAAACATCGAATGAACTACGCTCAATTGAAAATATTTACTTCTCGATGCAACTATCGGAGTTAAGTACTGGGGATCAGCGGGCTCACAACTTTGGGATCTTTGACGATTTCGTTCCGACTCGTTTCCGATTTTTCAAAAATAAAAAAAATGCGCTTATATATCTATGTGATTTACCATTGAAACTTTGCACCGTGTTTATTACAAGCTATTTAGGTTTATATCTCATATGGTTATATGTTCTTAATAAAAGGCTCTAGCATCAAATATTACAGTAATGTATGTTTAGGACATTCAGTATGTTTGAGCTTCAAAACGAAATCTTCAAAATGGGTCCGACTCGTTACTGATTTTTGGACTCAGATCAGGTTCTTTGTCCGTCCGTGAACCACGGATCTTAAGTGATCGCGACACTTGCGTTCTGTTAGCAACGAACGTATTATATTCGTTCTCTTGAGCGTTGTGAGATCGAGGTTCAGTTTGGGGCATATGTGACCCGCCATATCAAATCCAGTCGTAAGTCGGGATTCTTTTACCCTGTGCCAATGCATTCTCTTATATATGCGAGTCGACCATAGGTCGCCTCGCATATATAAGAGAATGCATTGGCCTAACAATTTTTTATCATTTTTTTAAAATAAATGTTTCTTACATTTTTTAGGACATAAAATAAAAAACATCCATTACCCTGCAGGGAGCCCCACACACATATATAGAAGCATATAGAAGAGTGTCGTCTGCTCATGTTTGTATGGGGCTCTGTATGGGTGAAATTATAAAATTGTTAAAGAATACAAGAAAAAATTATTAAAATTGTAAAAAATTGTTAGGCCAATGCATTCTCTTATATATATGCGAGGCGACCTATGGTCGACTCGCATATATATAAGAGAATGCATTGGCACAGGGTAAAAAAAATCATCCCGACTTACGACTGGATTTGATATGGCGGATCACATATTATCGTGTTTCTACTTCTAACTGATTGTGTATTCTCGTTTGGACAAACAATCGACATTGCCCCTTCGCTATGTGGCTTCCCTTCGGTCTGATACTCTATGCATCACCAGCTCATTATAATATTATACTGATGAAGAACACTCTATGCATCACCAGCTCATTATAATAGTATACCAATGAAGAACACGCTATGCATCACCAGCTCATTATAATATTATACTGATGAAGAACACTCTATGCATCACCAGCTCATTATAACTATGTGCATTGGAAGGTACATGTATACCATAACGCCACAGCATGTCAGCCGAGGTGAGCATAACTAATATGACCTGTTTAACATGTTTTCTTACAACAAGCAAATGCATGCAGGGACACAGATATATGGAATGCATGTAGGCGACTCACTCAGCATGCATGTCAACGATTAAAACGGTAATAATGACAATAGTTTGTAATGCCGACTAAGCCGTATTAAAACTTTAGATCGGGGGGGGTGGTATTTGGACGTGTTGCATGAGCAGTTGCCGTTTCGGCGAAATAACACAGCTACTTTCTTATAGTGTGGCACATTTGGTAACCGCCCGGCACCAACACAATACATAAATGTAATCCATGACATACCGTTTTACAGCGCAGGCAACAACTAAAAGATATTTACTGTATATAGATAATGAATGTGGTATTATAAATCCGGCTTTGAATGCATGGAATGATGATGTTGATAATGATGACGAAAATGACAGTGGTGGTGGTGAAGATGATTAGTATGGCGATGATGTCTGATGGCGATAATCACGATGATGGTGATGATGATAATGATGGTGGGGACGATGATTATGATGCTGATATATATGCTTGAGATGATGATAGTGATGACGACGACGACGACAATGATGGCAATAACGACGATGATGACGACGATGATGAAGATTTTGATTATCATGATAACGATGACGATGGCGATGATTATGACGATGATGTTATGATGATGGTAATGATGATGATGATGATGATGATGGTGGTGGTGATTGTGGCGACTATGACGACGACGATGACGTCGATGAAGACGATGCTGGTGATGATGATGATGATGATGATGATGATGATGATAATGGTGACGGTGATGATGATGATTATGATGATTATGATGATGATGATGGTGATGATGATGATTATGATGACGATTATGATGATGATTACGATGATGATAATGATGATGATGATGATGTTGACGACGATGATGATAATGGTGGTGATGACGACGACGACGACGACGACGATGACGATGATGATGATGATGATAGTACAAATATGCACCTCTGCCATAGAAAAATGGCAAGCCAGACAACAGTGGCCCCCTTTTGTAAATATATGTATATATGTTAATTATTTAATACTCTGTATTCGCCACTTAATTGTGACATTGAGTTAAATCAACAATAAACAATCAATAAACAAATCCGATAACTAAGAATAGTGCACAAAAGAAAACGGATTCTTGCAAAAATTCCTATTATTTTTAAATCAGTATTAAAGTCAATCTTCCGTTTGATCAGCGAATGGATAGTAATTTATATTCGTGCTTAATAGCTATTACTAAGGCTGAAGGTGTCACTCTCACCAACAAAAATGCTGAAGAGTACACAGGTTTTGAAAATGTGCTGAGGGGTACACAAGTTTTGAAATATCGTTCTAACATGACGTTTAGTTTTCGTATCTGTCATGATTTCTGTTAGAGAATAATTGTTTACGCTCCAATGAACATTAAAATTAACTGAAAACAAATTTCAGAAACACAGTTTAAGTAACGATGTTTGGGCCGATCACAAACCCTGTGTACCTTTCAGCACATTTTCAAACCCTGTGTACCCATCACCACTTTTTTGGTGAGAGTGACCCCTTCAGCATTACTAAGTGGTTTCACGCACATTTAATACTAGCATCTGGACAGACACTGTACAATGACTTGATACTCCCTCTATAATCCAAAATATTAAATGCACTGTGTTTGTCACCGAAACAATATATTTAATTGGTAACCGAAACTCAACACTGATTGTATTTTATCTCTGGTGTTATGCAATCTGTTATAAGCTTGGCGTTTTGTTTTTTCACACGGAAAAAACCCTTCGGCGCTTGTGATGTTTAATACGTGTGTAAAACGGTCGCCATGCTTGTAACGTATATTTATTAGCGCACATTCTTTCCCGAGAGGGCCTATATTATAGCAAAGTTTGCCATGGTCTTCCTATGAAAACGAGTCGGAGCCAATCACTTTTCGAGCTGTAAGAGTCGGAGCCTTTGAAAAAACGAGTCGGAGCTCGTGTGCATTACAAAAATGCATGATTACGAAACCACCACCAAACAAACGTGCCCCTAAGCCGAACTCTCAACTCCCATTCAGTTCTAAAAGTACACCAAAACCACAAACGTACACAAACATGAAACCAGGGAGAGGCCGTGGAGGTCAACCGAGGACACGCCAAGTGAATAGAAACACACAACCGAAGGCCAATCCGAAAGCAGGTCGGGGAAACCCCGCAAATTCACTGAACAATACTAACTCTCAAACTAATAGTGCGCATGTGACCAATCAATTTAATAATCCTGTGTTCCCATTTTCAGGTGAATCGACGAGTAACGCCCAGTCGTCATAGGATAGCCCGGGTGTGACCGAAATTAAGTGTCTGTCCCTAAATGTGTGCGGGCTCATTTCAAAACTGCATGACCCAGAATTCGTTGAATACATAAATAACTTTGAGATACTCTTTTTTCAGGAATCTAAAACTGATGACATAGATTCAATATTTATAGAAAACTTCCACATTTTAGGGATAAGGAACAGGGCCAAAACATCAAGGACTAAATCGGGAGGTCTCTGTATTGCTGTCAAGGACAGCCTAAAGCAAAAAAATTCTATAATTAACGACAACATCGACGTCGTTTTATGGTGCATATACACAGATGCAGCTGGAAAAAGATATGCATTTGGAAACACTTATATTCCGCCAGAGAATTCAAAATTTTATAAAGGATGTGAATTTGATAACCTTCACATCTCAATCCTGGAGAAATATATAAATTATGATCACGTGATGCTCTTAGGCGATTTCAATTCTAGAACCGGTACCCTACATGACACCGCGAAAATCCGCCAATTAATTGCCAAACACCATATCACAAATATTTCAGAAACCAGAGCAACCGATGATATAAGTAATAATAACCACGGGGGTAAACTCATGCATATTTGTGACGAGACGGAGCTTATCATACTCAACGGTCGCATGGGCCCCGAATCAGCTCCAGTCACGTGTAAAGGAATCAGCGTCGTTGACTATGCTATCTGTTCGCCCTCATTTACAAAATGTATCGAGCGAGTAATCATTGACCAATTTAATTATTTATATTCCGACGCGCATTCCGGGGTCATAGTTCATATTGGTTTGAATATGACCGACATTAAACCGCTATCGCGTAAATCGAGTACATGCAAACATAAACAACGTAGTAAAAAACGGACCAATCGGAAACGAATCGCGAAAAAATGGGACAAAGACTTATCCCAACAATTTGTTAATCACATCGACAGGACCGCTTTGAACGACCTGCAAAGTGAACTCAATCAAATGCTTTTCTCCAAAGTACAACAAGATGACCTGGACTCAATAACTGATTCAATCAATAATCTCCTCACTCAACCCATTGATAAACTGATTCATACTTCGTCACACAACACCGCTCGCAGAAACCACAAGCCACAAAAAAGAAAAACGTCACAACCTTGGTTCGCAAACGACTGTCAATCGGCACGGACAAAATACCGTAAAGCTCGTCGCGCATATAAACGCCTACCCAATTCAGAGAATCGAGTTCTTCTGATTAACAGTAGTCGAAATTAAAACACGTACTGCGCACTAGTAGAATACGCCATAATACGAAGCTGAGTAAACACATACATAATTTGCGTGCAAATTCTAGTACAGAATTTTGGAAACTTATTCGCACACTTGACAATCATTGCCCCGATAAGCCATCCCCAGACTGCGAGGAATTCCAAAAGTATTTTGAACAAGAGGAGGGGTTACCAGACCAGCACACAGATTGCGAGATAATTATAGACGGGTCCAATACCATGCCCAATATTATGTCTGACATATCGTGCCCCCTTTTAACTTTAACTGTAGACAATACATGCCTAGATGCATGTATCACGATTGACGAACTCGAGAGAGCAGTGAAAAACCTTAAATCGGGGAAATCTCCCGGATATGATTCAATCACAAACGATTTTATAAAATCATCATTTAGTATCATGAAACACACGCTGCTTCAGTATTTTAACCTGATCCTATCTACGGGCATCGTTCCACGCGAATGGACAGTTGGTGTTGTTATACCTATATTCAAACGTAAGGGAGATAGCATGGATCCAAACAGTTACCGAAAAATAACCCTCCTGAGTTGTTTCTCTAAGCTGTTCACCAGCATAATTAATGATCGATTAAAATCTTTTCTCGAGATCAATAGCTTGCAGACAGAAGCACAGGCAGGTTTCAGGAAGGGTTACTCTACAATTGACCATATCTTCTCGCTGTATGCACTCATACATCTCATGAAAGCAAACAAACAAAACTTATATTGCGCCTTCATAGATTTTTCAAAGGCATTTGACTCTGTATGGAGAGTTGGGCTCTGGAGGAAACTTATTGCTTATGGTATCAACGGAAAAACATTAAATGTGATTCAATCACTTTATAAACACCTCAAACTGTGTGTTCGCGTGAACGATGAAGACTCGGGTTTCTTCTTTAGCCATATTGGCTTAAAACAAGGTGACAATATATCCCCTCTGCTCTACGCTGTGTACGTTAATGACTTGGAAGATTTTCTAAGCGCTAATAACAATTGCGGGATAGCTCTTGATAAGCTCAGTGGAGTGGAAACGGGTATCTATTTAAAGTTGTTCTTGCTCATATATGCCGATGATACTGTATTATTGGCCGACACGCGTGGCGGTCTACAGAGTTCCTTAGATAATTTCTCTGCGTATTGTACACGTTGGAAATTGAATGTGAACATTGCAAAATCAAACGTTGTCGTTTTTGGACGTAAGCCGAAAAATATGAACCAGCTACAAACTTTCACGATTAAAGACCAAATCATTGAACAGGTTGATCATTTTAAATACCTCGGAACGACATTCCACAAAAGAGGAACTTTCGCAATGGAAAGGAATCTAAGATGCCAATCCGCGAAAAAGGCGATGTACGCATTACTCAATAAAGCCCGTTATAATAAGCTCACTATAAAAAGTATCCTGGAGATCTACGAAAAATCGATTGTACCAATCATGACTTATGGAGCGGAGGTGTGGGGCTATGAAAACCTAACATGCTTTGAAAAACTGGAATTATGGTTCTTGAAATTCGCACTTAAACTGAAAAAGTCCACACCGAATGCTTTCATTTATGGGGAACTTGGAATGTGTCCCATAACAGTGAAAATCAAAACCCGTTCCCTCTCGTACTGGGCTAAGCTAATCTCTATGCCGACTAATAGATTACCACTTATGTTGTATTATGTTATGTATTGTTTATATTGTGAAAATGTTTTTAATAATTCATTGATTATTGGTATTCGAGATACCCTTAATTGCCTCGGTATGAGTATTGTCTGGACCAACCAACAAGTTCTAAGCATAAAAAGCTTTAACCGCACAATTTCTGGCAAACTACGCGACGTATACATACAAGAATGGTGGACCACAATATCTAAATCAAGCAAGTACGCATTTTACCGGATTATAAAGCCCAACTTTGAAACAGAGAATTATCTAACCCTAGATGATAACAGATCAGTTAACTATATTATGGCCTTCCGGACAAGAAACCACAAACTCCCTATAGAACATGGTACTTGGACAAATACGGATTACTCAGACCGAATTTGCACACTATGTAATCTTGAAATCGGCGACGAATATCACATGGTAATGAAATGTAGGGAACTTAATGAACTTCGAATAAAGTACCTGAAACCCTACTACTACCAGAGACCTAACACTCACAAACTATATAGCCGCTCTTTTCAACTCCCGAAATCAAAAGACAGTTAAAAATCTATCAGTTTTTATTAAGAAGATCCTAGAAATATTCAGGTCCGCCTGAGGCTTATTACCACCCGCCTGACATATTGAAACAACCGAATACCGTCCAACATTTCTATATTCTATTATTATGCCATATATAATATATACATGTATACCTGTATTGAAATATATTGTATATTATACCCATATATATCTGTAATGTCTAAATTTGACGATCAGAATAAACTAATTGAATTGAATTGTGTAAAACGGTCGCCATGCTTGTAACGTATATTTATTAGCGCACATTCTTTCCCTAGAGGGCCTATATTATAGCAAAGTTTGCCATGATCTTCCTATGAAAACGAGTCGGAGCCAATCACTTTTCGAGCTGTAAGAGTCAGAGCCTTTGAAAAAACGAGTCGGAGCTCGTGTGAATATCAAAAATGCATTATTAAATATAAACGGCTGACGATATTGATGATATTGAAACGCGATTAGACAGTGTACCGATGGCATAAAACAATTATCGTAAGTATCATGGTTTATTTTGTCTCTGTTCTTCTCAAAACTGTTACCGAAGTTGGAGATTACGAAATCCAAGGCCAAATCTGGCTGATCACCTCAGCATGGGGTCACAACGAGACGCCTATCGTAATCATCGTTTTAATGGTGGTAGGTTATATATATGAATATCCACCTACTCATTCCAAACAAATGGGACAAAAGCATCATTAATTAATACTCAACCTAACAATTTTCTCTTGACAGGGTATAGTTCTCCATAATCAAAATGGCCGAAAGTAAACAAATAATGAGAAACGAGTCGGAGTGATGGACCCCCAGTGTTATAAGGTTACATCCATGCATGCACTGGCACTTTTGGCAGTCATTTTCTCATAGAAAACCATATGGTGCCATAATATGAACGGCAACGTGCATATAAAATGCATATGTACCAAAGCTAACGATACGAGGAGTAAAATTTCGATAGTTCCACATGTAACGCATTGCCTTAAAATATTTGTATACTTGATTCTTGCGAGATAATTGCATGCTATCTCCAGGCTAATTTTGATATCATTTCTAATTTTCTATAGTTGATCTAGATAGTTTTTACCTCTCGTGTAGTTAGCTGACTTATAACTGTGATACATGTGCATTTTATAAGCATTTTTGCATTCGGTTTCTGTTCATTGTAGTTTTATATACCTAAATGCCTGTAAAACATGCCTTGTAAATTTGCGACTTCATGTGTATGAGCGTACGCTAACTGTACGTTCGTGAACACGCTGTCAAGTTTGCACGGTATGCATTTCATCGTGGAAAACCACATGCATGGTGTCAGAATATGAACGGAAACATTAGTAGAGCGGACAAACTCAAAAAGCTCACTAGAAGTAGGAGTTTAGTCCATCGGCATCACACACGGGCTTGTGATACATCATTTTGAAGGTTATGACATTCCGCATCGGATAGGACCCGGTGTGAAATATACAAATGATGCAAAAGTTGATTTTTAGCTGATTAAGTGCCAAAATTCAGCAAAAAGACCTGTTTTTGTTTCTGAAGAGGGATACTATGTGCATTGGAAGGTACATGTATACCATAACTCCACAGCATGTCAGCCGAGGTGAGCATAACTAATATGACCTGTTTAACATGTTTTCTTACAACAAGCAAATGCATGCAGGGACACATATATATTTTTGTTTAAACATATTTTATTTGTTCATAAATTAAATTAGTTTATGACAAAAGGGATTGGAGGACAAGTGCTAAATCACTTAGAATACCCTCCTCTCCTCTCCAGATATATGGAAGGCATGTAGGCGACTCACTCAGCATGCATGTCAATGATTAAAACGGTAATAATGACAATATTTGTGATGCCGACTAAGCCATATTAAAAGTTCAGATGGGGGGGTGTTATTTGGACGTGTTGCATGAGCAGTTGCCGTTTCGGCGAAATAACAAAGCTACTTTCTTATAGTGTGGCACATTTGGTAACCACCTCGGCACCAACACAATACATAAATGTAATCCATGACATACCGTTTTACAGCGCAGGCAACAACTAAAAGATATTTACTGTTAATAGATAATGAATGTGGTATTATAAATCCGGCTTTGAATGCATGGAATAAACAAATCCGATAACTAAGAATAGTGCACAAAAGAAAACGGATTCTTGCAAAAATTCCTATTATTTTTATATCAGTATTAAAGTCAAACTTCCGTTTGATCAGCGAATGGATAGTAATTTATATTCGTGCTTAATAGCTATTACTAAGGCTGAAGGTGTCACTCTCACCAAAAAAAATTCTGAAGGGTACACAGGTTTTGAAAATGTGCTGAGGGGTACACATGTTTTGAAATATCGTTCTAACATGACATTTAGTTTTCGTATCTGTCATGATTTATGTTAGAGAATAATTGTTTACGCTCCAATGAACATTAAAATTAACTGAAAACAAACTGCTAATGGGCGTCAGAATTTCAGAAACACAGTTTAAGTAACGATGTTTGGGCCGATCACAAACCCTGTGTACCTTTCAGCACATTTTCAAACCCTGTGTACCCATCACCACTTTTTTGGTGAGAGTGACCCCTTCAGCATTACTAAGTGGTTTCACGCACGTTTAATACTAGCATCTGGACAGATACTGTACAATGACTTGATACTCCCTCTATAATCCAAAATATTAAATGCACTGTGTTTGTCACCGAAACAATATATTTAATTGGTAACCGAAACTCAACACTGATTGTATTTTATCTCTGGTGTTATGCAATCTGTTATATATAGCTTGGCGTTTTGTTTTTTCACACGGAATAAAACCCTTCGGCGCTTGTGATGTTTAATACGTGTGTAAAACGGTCGCCATGCTTGTAACGTACATTTATTAGCGCACATTCTTTCCCTAGAGGGCCTATATTATAGCAAAGTTTGCCATGATCTTCCTATGAAAACGAGTCGGAGCCAATCACTTTTCGAGCTGTAAGAGTCGGAGCCTTTGAAAAAACGAGTCGGAGCTCGTGTGCATTTCAAAAATGCATGATTAAATATAAACGGCTGACGATATTGATGATATTGAAACGCGATTAGACAGTGTACCGGTGGCATAAAACAATTATCGTAAGTATCATGGTTTATTTTGTCTCTGTTCTTCTCAAAACTGTTACCGAAGTTGGAGATTACGAAATCCAAGGCCAAATCTGGCTGATCACCTCAGCATGGGGTCACAACGAGACGCCTATCGTAATCATCGTTTTAATGGTGGTAGGTTATATGATTATCCACCTACTCATTCCAAACAAATGGGGCAAAAGCATCATTAATTAATACTCAACCTAACAATTTTCTCTTGACAGGGTATAGTTCTCCATAATCAAAATGGCCGAAAGTAAACAAATAATGAGAAACGAGTCGGAGTGATGAGCCCGCTGGACCCCCAGTGTTATAAGGTTACATTCATTCATGCACTGGCACTTTTGCACGGCATTTTTTGCCGGCATTTTCTCATAGAAAACCATATGGTGCCATAATATGAACGGCAACGTGCACATAACATGCATATGTACCAAAGCTAACGATACGAGGAGTAAACATGTAACGCATTGCCTTAAAATATTTGTATACTTGATTCTTGCGAGATAATTGCATGCTATCTCCAGGCTAATTTTGATAGCATTTCTAATTTTCTATAGTTGATCTAGATAGTTTTTACCTCTCGTGTAGTTAGCTGACTTATAACTGTGATACATGTGCATTTTATAAGCATTTTTGCATTCGGTTTCTGGTTCATTGTAGTTTTATATACCTAAATGCCTGTAAAACATGCCTTGTAAATTTGCGACTTCATGTGTATGAGCGTACGCTAACTGTACGTTCATGAACACGCTGTCAAGTTTGCACGGTATGCATTTCATCGTGGAAAACCACATGCATGGTGTCAGAATATGAACGGAAACATGCATATAACATGTAGCTTTACCAAAGCGAACGACATGAGAAGTATAATTTGTGTAGTTCCGCTTGTAACGGTGCATACTACCGGCATTTGCCTTCAAATACCTGTATTAATATTGTTTCTTGCGAGATAATTCCATGCTGTTTACATGCGAATTCCGGTACCATCGCTACATGTGAAACTACATAGATTTTATTTCGCACATAGTTATCTGTGGTACTGATACATTTTAGTTGTTTCCGTTCATATTCTGTCACCACAATGTTTTCTATACGACGAAATGCCTGCAATCCACACCCTGCAAACTTGTCAATATATGAACGAGAACAATCCCCTTATGGAACAATTTACCGGAGACAATGCATGGTGACCGCAGATAGCGTTAAGGCATTCAAGTTTCTCATAGACATTCATTTGGAAAACCAGAAATTTGATCAGGATATGTTGACTAAACTCACATTAATTGTGTAACTATACATGTATTTTGAAAACATATATATTATATATATATAAATATGATTTGATTTGAAACAATATTTTTCAAAACTCAAAGACATCCTCTAAAAATCCACCAATTCATAACTAACGTTCTCTCAATAAACATGACTGATGCCACACACATTGTGTCAGGTACTATAATACTAAACAATTTACCCCCACTTATCATTCGAAACTGTGGAGTGTCCCTTAGCTAATCCAGGATAGATAACTCTAGTTTTCCTTGTTACTAATTAAAACAAATATTGTTCTGAATCTCGCAGAATCTAGCTATTCAATAATTTAAACTTGATATTTCAATTTTACATTATGCCAGTATGAGCTAGGTAGACTTTTCTACTAGTCTATCAAAAGAATTCACGGACTGATTGTGATGACAAAATGCACTGAAGAAAAGCACATACTGTCTATAATTACTTAATACTGTCAGATTACTGTTACTGTAGAGACCAATTCCGATAATATGATAATATGATAATATGCAAGGCACATAAAACGACCCCGGCATAATAGTAAGAAGACGGACAATGCGAAGGATCGTGCAAATATAGTCATGAAATGATATGCATAAATGTCAGGCCTACACTCTAAGAATTAAGGGTTCTTTGGGGTTCTTTGAAGAACTCAAGGGTTCTCTGTAAGAACCCAACGGTTCCTCGGTGTCAGAAAAGGTTCTCTGTAATAGATAGGGTTCGATGCTGTGTAACTAGGGTTCTCTTGGATTCTGAAGGGTTCTTCATGTATTCGTAAAATATAAATAAATATGTGTAAAAGTGCAGACTAATTCACCACCTTCGTGTAATCAAGAATATGAATCACACCAAAATTAAGCGAATTGTATATGGAATGTGCAGGTATAATCTGACCTTTACATATCATTCCCCAAATGCTTCAATATCATGACAATCTATTAGTTATTATAACAAAACCCCAAAGTGTTCGCAACGCCGCGATATAGGCAAGGTAGCCAACATCTTATCATTATGCGCTATTTCGTTGCTGCGAAATGGGCCGAACGTTCAATGTAATGTGGACAGTTGGTTTGTGGTTCCGTGAGCCCGATAACCAGAACTGAGTCGTTTTATTTAAAAAATGTGCAATGTTCAGGTACCATTTATTTTAGCATTGTTACCTATAGTATACTCTAGTGTAGTTCTTATAAAGGTTCCACGAAGAACCATGTTATAAACAGGGTTCTATGTGGAACCTTATGATATGGTGCTTCAGTAGAACCTTATGATGGGGTCCTTTGGAGCACCAAATAAGGTGCTCCTATTGTGACAAGGTGAGGAACCTTTTTGGGTTCTCTGAAGGACTTCTGGTTCTAAGAGTGTATACGCATGTCGGCGAACACTTGATTAATTGTGTAGATCGTTTTGGATGCGAGTAGACTTCGATAATTATATATGCCTTAATATAGCCTATGGTCGGCCTTTGATAACAAATCTTACTTTTAACGAGTTGATATAACATGTACACATGTCAAAACACACTATGTTATTGTTGTATTTATCTTTGCGGGTCGACATTTTATTTTTGGGCAAATTTATGTCAGTTTTGACTCTTGAGACAAAAACAACCTACAGTTTGGTCATTTCGAAGAGTAATTCCCGTTACACTTTAATACGCAATTACAATATTATATAGATGTGACGAGGTCGCGAATTTATTGAACATCGGGGTGATGTGTTGGCACTAAACAAAATAAAAGTCATGATTCAATATTGATCCATGTTCAGAAATCGGACCTGTGAAAATCAAATGGCAATGTTCTCAAACAAAAAAGCTAAATCTTTTAAACTATATAGTTCAGAATTCACTCGATTGAAAATAACCATGTACATTCTGAGAAAAGTGTACAATTCATCGTATATTCGTAAATTATGCAAATTTTCTGCCATGAAAGCGTCTAAAATGACCGGAAAATATAGGTGAAAGCTAACATTTAGTTCCATTAGGGCCATTTAATCATGCTGCATTGTATATGTAGCTGCAGTACTATTTTACGAAAACTTATATGCATACATGTATTCCTTTAAAATTTCCGATATGCTGGAGTAAATTACAACTATTACCCAATTTCGATGCGATGGATTGTGTTACCTTACTCGTATTTAATTTCACGCAGTACTAATTTTCGCTCAGTTTTGAATTCGCGCACATTAAATTCGCGCACCACGGTTTTTCGTAAAAGAGATGATCTGATGACAGTTTCAGGCCCTAAAGTACATGCGTAGATTATGTACCATCACGACAAAATGCACATTAAATTGAATACAGTTATTTTTTCTTTATATTTTGTTGAATACGGGTGCTTTAAATAATCATTTTGATATAGTTTAAACTTTAAACGTTATATATGGACACCATGGATATAAAGTGGGAAGAAGTAAACAAAACATACTTCACTCGTGGTTTGTGGATTTGGTTACCTGTTTTTCTGCTTTAATTCTAGTATTTGTGTGATTCTTACAAGCAATTGCCATATCTTATTTTCCGCGTGGATATACGGTAAACTTTGAAGTCGTATTATTTTTCTCTAAGTTTTAAATTCGCGCACGAATGGGTGTGGGGAAAATAGTACTGCACGAATTTAAATACTGGTAAGTACTAAATTAAACCGGAAAATATAACTAGTAATTAAAGCGCGTGTCTGCGTTTATATGTCCAATATGGTCGTGATATATGGCCTATCGGCTAAAACGACGTTAAACTCTCAATCAATTAATCAAACAATAGATGTCTGGTCTATTATAGTGAGGGGAAATCAGTTGTCCACGAAGACGTTCAATCATGTCTGGATTCTGGCCGCAGAGACAAATGACGTTTTGACGTCATAACGCCGTAAGTGCCTTCATTTAGCTAACAAATGGAAGTGATATAATACGAACCTATGCAGGACATATTCATAACAACCTATTGTTTATAAATAAATAAATACTTCAGTTGTCCATTGCCACATATCGGAAGTTGTGAAGTAGAAAATTCGTTTCATTGCTGATTCCGCGATTTTGTGAAACCACTACCGGAAGTCACGTGATTTTTTCGCGAAAAAGTTGTGTCGCTAAACATTTCTCCTTCACGGTATACTGTAATTTATGTGTGACGTCACAAGTACGTTGCCCGCCTGTTACTTATATACACGACCCGAGCGGGGTCGTTATCATTTATATCATAAATTTTTTATATGACTACCACTAATCCCTTACAAATACCACTATTGTTTGGCGATAAATTCCGAGCAGTCTGAAAATGCTTGTCTGGTCGTGAGCCGTATCGGTATTCTATGAATTCCGTATCAGTATCCTTTTAATACCGTATCAGTATCCCGTGAAATTAGGTCACCGGAAGTTGGGAACTATTTATCAGGTCTGTTCGTTTGAAGCGTAAACGGATCTGTTCTATTGGGATGTTGTAACGAAGTAGTTTTGCCCTTTGTGACATGGGATGAACCAAAAATGTGTTATATTATAAACGCTTTATCGGTACAGTGAAGTGATAATGGCTCCAGTATCACGTCTCGTTGACGATGTCAGATCGCCGCATCAAACGAGCTACCGCAATCGGCGTGATACGGCAGCCCATATCACTCCACTGTACCGATAATGTGTATTTATTATATGACTATGAATATTCTTCCCTAAATACCACTATTTTTTGACGATCTAATCCAAATCGTCGGATCACACTGAGTGAGATTTCACCGGATTTCTGGTGACCCATTGACCTTCAAATTGACCTTGACATTTCGAAAATTTGAGATTTAGGGGTATCTATATTGTATCGAATATAATGGCTATAGTAAATGATATATAGACATTGGAGATTGTCTAACGATACCATGGATGTCCGCCTTTGTATCCACATTCAATTTGTCTATGATAATCCAAAATGGCCGCCATAATGGACGCCAAAATAAAAATATTTACGTTTTTCCACTAATATCTTTCAAATCAGTTCCTGCTTTTTGAAACTGTTTGAGAATTGCAACTTTATTTTATATTGGTCATGTTAACTGAACATTGGAGCAATGAAATATGCCATTCGTGGGCTCCCTGCCAACTCCGATCCCTTAAAAATTCGATTTTACAGAAAGTGGTATAAAAATTTACAAAAAATCACCATTGGGATTCTAGTCATATTTCGTCAAGAAATGGGAAGAACTGCGCAATCTAAGTGACAAATTCTATTTCTCATGAATATTCCAACTCAATTGTACCCAAACTGTCAATTTGGCTCAAAATTATTTTGGCAGCCAGAATATGGAAAAATGTAAATATTGCCCCAGCGAGTCATGCAACCGCATACCAGTTGTGGTTGATGAACAAAATGACTATTCTGTCTTATAGATATTGAATACTACCATTTCTAATGCACCTTGATTAATTGTTACTATTTTAAACACTGAAATTACCATAATTATTGGATTTTTCTATCACAAACTTGACATCAAAATCGGCAAAAATTAACCTTTCAGGTTAAGACAATTTTTTCAAGTAAAATGGTATCGAAGGTGTTTATTGTCTTGATCTGTCTTAAATAGGTCACACTTATCTGTTTTTGGGCAAAATTACTCAAGATGGTTTGCAAAATGGCAACCAAATTTGGTAAAACAAATTATTATTCATATATATCCTGAATATTATTCTCTGATGTTCCGAAAGGTAGCAAATTGTGACTCACTTTGTATTAACCATGTTACTTATGAGGCATGGCAAATTAATTATAAACGATGTAGCACGGAATTTTGTCAAAAACTTCTTTTGGGATAAAGACCATGTTTTTTGTACGGAAATGGACAGCACTTTCAAACTGAACTGAAAGGGGCATTATTATGAGGCTACGACAATAAAATTGTGGCTCATTGGCATCGAAATGACTAATGTCGGGAAAACCGTTTCCCCCATTGTGCGTATAAACCTCCATCAGGATGTAGAACTCTCTGACATTACCTCTATATCGATTAACATGTCTCTGAGGTATTGTGTAAAGCGATACCCACCCAAATTCTATATACATACACAACCCACCCATGACCATACACTCGCTCCATATATATATAAACACCACATAGATGACCATGTAGCCACTCGTCTTTTACACAATACACACACACACTTCATCCATGACCGTACAGCCATATTTAGCCTTAATAGGTATAACCGAACACCACGCACTTGACTATATAGTCACAAGTCACCATGCAGGTATACTTCTACGCCTCACACACGACCGTATAATCACTCTATATATAGCTCTACACCCCATTCATGGTCATACATTCACTTCAAGTATATATATTCGCCTCACCATTTGCCATACAATTACTCCATGTATATATATTTGCCACACCCATGGCCATGTAGTCACTCAAGCTATACATATACACCACACCCATAACAACAGAGTCACTCTAAGTACACATATACGCATCACCAATGGCCATACAGACGTTCTATATATATACCAATACCCCGCTCTCACGACCATTCATACACTCAGGCTTGCATATACACCTCACTCATGACAATTAGGTATTCGTGGTCATATAGTCAATCATTGTTTACCAATTCACATCACCATCGGCTATATGGTTATTCCATATACACATATTGCCGCACAAATGGTCATATAGCCACTAAAGATATACATATGCACCCCACCCATGCCTATAAAGTCACTCCAGGTATACATATACACCTCACCAGTAGCCATGCAGCTTCAAGACATACCAATACCCAGCACATCACATCACCATTGGCCATACGGTCACTCCCTGTATACACATTACCATATAGCCACTCAAGATATGCATATACACCCCACTCATGACCATAGAGTCACTCCAGTTGTGCGTATACACCTCATTAATTGCCATACAATCCTTCAAGACATACCCGTACCATTTACACTGGTGACCTCACCATCGGCCATATGGTATCTCCCTCATACCTATTTGCCACATACATGGCATATAGCCACTCAAGATACACATATACACCCCACACATGGCCATATAGTTATGCAATGTATACATATACACATCAGCATTGAATGGATACACCAATAACACGTGGTCATTTGTATACTCCAGACTTGCATATACACCGCACACATGACAATTCAGCCATTCGCTGTATACTCATACATCCTATCCATGATCATACAGCGACTCCCTGTATACATATATATATCCCCTAATGACAATACACCAACAGCAAAGATGCACATACATACCATATACACCTAAGATTACAATGCCACTTCATATATACCAACACGCTCGCCAATGACCATCCATCTATGCATGTATGCATATACATTTCAACAATCATGACCATACAACCGTTCCATGTACACCTATAATTATTATACCCATAAGGCCAAAAAAAAAAGATAGTATGATTCCGATAACGGAGTGAAAAAATTAGGGTAGGTAGGTGGGTAAAAAAAAAATTATTTTGATATTTTTTATCCAGCTGCAGAAATATTGAATTACCTCGACCGAAGTGACATAAAATGCCAACTTGTGTTGTGGGGAAAGTATTACTTGATAAATACAGTGGAAATATACATTAAGATGGATGAAAGATCAAACTTACTTCATGCTTAAGTATGTTATTTATTATTCACATACCACATTTTCATAAATTTGGCTACAAACTTGGTACGAAATTGATGTCACTAACTTTTATTAGAATTTTACCCATAATACCGCCATTATACCATACTTGTATTGTGACGACTACATCTTGTATGGAGGTAGCCAGTACACCCAACCTAGCATGCCTGGTTTTTGGAAACAGTAGCTGTATGATGTATCCCTACTTAAACATATGTGGTGATAACCTCTATACATGTATATATACAGATACACTCACACCATGTCTGTTGATAGTGTTCCTATCGGTACTCTCGGGCTCCAAATAAAAGTGCAGGCCCAAATAATAGTGCAGGGGGGAAATTACATTGAAAGTTAATAACAGTACAGACCCAAATAATAGCACAGGGGAAACTCTTGAGCAAAACATCAACTATATACATATATTGTATCTCACGTGACTTTGTTATTGAAATCAAGCTTTCCGATTGGTTGGCTACTCGACTCTATTAGTCGTAGTTGTATACTACGCCTTCAAGTCTCTCCCATCGTGCACTGTGCATATGTAGTTTTGACTACTAAAAATAGTAACGAACACTACATCAAACTTTGTTCTGAAACTACTTGTTATTTCGCCGCTGATCCAAATTAAAGCTTTAGTAAGGCGAACATCAATTGTCTGAACTTAGTAAAAGTTGAAAATAGTAGTTTCCTACTGCTAAATCAAAATTACAAAGAATTAATTAAAAACAATAAACAAACAAACCTGAACAAAGAGGAATTTAAATTGTTTTTCTTTTTTTACATATTTTCTTTTTTTCTTTTAACAAAAATGGTGTTTGCCCACTGGTTTGCCTTTAATTTCTGCATTTGTTCGATACAATATAATAATTAGAGCATGACTTGTCGTGAAATACGCCGATATAGTGCATAGTGCGGTTGTGTAGTTCACTCCGCTTCGCGTCGTGAACTACACAACCTCACTATGCACTATATCGGCGTATTTCACTCCAAGCCATGCTCTATTTATTAAGTAGGTCAAGCATAGGAATCAACATACATGTAGTATGTGTCATGTAGTGTTTTATTCAATATTTAAATGTTCACATGTATGCCATAATGTAATTGAATATGTACATGCATAAAATTATAAGCTCATCAATTTGGTATCAGAATCATATAGAAATCTTGAGTTTGTGCGGATTTCAATTTTCATAGCCTCAAAATTAATAAACTTGCAGACTCAAATAAGCACTGTGCAGGGGGAGAATTTCCCAAGAAAATAATAAATGTGCATGCATGTTTATTTGGAATCCATGAGTATGTTCCATAAGTCCCAAACAAGGCATACAGGTAAAGCAGGCATGAGATCCACTCTCATGAAATTAAAATTGCAAAATTCATGCCCATCAATCCAAAACCCATCACACACCTGGGGCTTTTGAGACAATTAACAGTCACTTCATGGTCACTTTTCACAGGCATATGTTAGAAACCATGTGTTTTGCACACTAATGATCATCAATATTTATGAGCATGTATTAGTAAAAACAGTAAAAAATAAAAAATATATCAATAAAAAGATTAGGGTCGGCGGTTTATTTTTAGGGTCGGTCGATGTACGGAAACATAGCAATCTTTGTTTTTTGGCCTAAGCATACAACCACTCCTTATGTATCCATACACCCAACCCATTTTCATACAACCAACACATGTATACATAATTACATATACACCCATCCATGACAATGAAGCCACCAAATGTACACCTGTACATTCCACACATGATCATAAAGTCACTCCATGTATACATAAACAACACACGGATGGAATGTAGCTACTCTTGTTATACCCATACACCACTTCAGTGACTATACAGCCACTCCACGTATAAGTATTCACCTCATGCATGAGCACTCCTTGTTTACCTGAATATCACCATAAACACCACACACATGACCATGTAGACACTCCTTGTGTAACTAGTCACACCATTCGTGATTATATTTCATGTATACCTATTTACATCATCTGTGACCACAAAGTCACTCCCTGACTACCATTTTTACAAACATCATGTATTAAGTTGAACAATGTTGATAACATTTGACGCTAATTTGTTGACGCTAATTTGTGAGAGTAGCTCAGTTTCGAAGTTCTGCATGGCGTGCATGCCCATTTCCCTTCAAAAACATGGCCAGAATCTCAAAAGAAGTTTGTTAGGCAAAATTCCATACTGCATCCTTTAAAATAGGGTCCTGCGAATTGGATATTTTGATCGAATCGAATTTCGAATCGAATTCACTAAATCGAATCGAATATAGAATCGAATATCGAATCGAATCATGTGTGTTGAATCTCTTCTATATATTTTGAGAACTCCTTGTATTCGAGAGATAGCCCACACCCTCCGGACCTCAATGGTATGATCGTGAATGAATATTGATATACCCCACTAAACTTTGACAAACACCAGTAATGGTGTGTAGATCATTTACATATCTCTCCTATATATTTTGATACAATCTATCTAATTTACATATCTCTCTTATATATTTATGTTTGTGTGTGTGTTGTACTTCATACAAATCTACGATTCTCGACCGATCGGGACGAAACTTGGTACGTGTGTGTAGTTTGACCAGGCGGTGGTCGTTGTCGTATTAGCGAGCCCGTGCGACGCCCGTGCAGCGCATGCGCAGACGAGATCTCGGAAACGGGTGGAGCTATCGACTTGAAATTTGCTATGTGAATGTATCTTGCGCCGGGTACAAATTTTCATGCGCAGACCAGATCTCGGAAACTGGTGGAGCTACCGGGTACAAATTTTTCTTATTGAAACGCGTGGAGCTAAAAATTTAAAAAATATATATAAAAATGTCATGTTTCGGACAAGCCGCCGGTGGCGGGCTAACCTGCTAGTACTATATATTTTGAGACTTCGTATATGTGTGTGTACTTCATAGAATCCAAAACGCGTGTAAAGATTGAGCTCAAACTTCCTATGTAAGTGTCAAATCCCACCGACACGACCGTGGTCGCGGTTTAGAGAAGCTCAGAGCACCCGTTCTCCAATATCAAATCACCGTAAAGGCACGGCGGGGGTTAATCAAGTGATTATTTAATGAGCGTTTGTTTTTGACGCATCTCTATAAAGAGCGTCTGTTTCCCATTCAACGTTATTCGCATCTGCAGAGTTATACGGGAACGCAAACGTTATCGCTCGAAATTTATTCCCTGCGAGCACGGATGGCGCGCTTTGTTTTTACAGTATATACCTTCGGTATATACCGAAATCATCCCAGATAATCACGAATATAGCATCAGATTTCTCCCCAGATATACCGTTATAAAGCTACTGGAATCTGCCAATCTACGGGAAATTCCAGGGAATGCCGATTGAGCTCAAACTTGCTACCTACGGGAAGTGTCATATATATGAGTGTGTCCTTTATAGACTCTAACCGATTGAGCTCAAACTTGCTAAATAAGAAAATAGCCCCCAAGCCGTAAATATCAACAACAACGATATTACTAAATACACGTTTTCGGCAATGTGAGAGTTTTCGGGGAGCCGTGATGCCAACAACAACGACCCGAAGACAGATTTCCCGACGGGAAGAGTTTGTTTTAAATTCAATGCAATGTTATCGTAGAGAGATTTCACGAAACAAAGAATGCGTTGTCTGTCGTTCCTAGGAAGGGGGGATTTCTACGGGTAAATTTTTCCGCCAGAAACAAAAAAATTAATTAAAACAATTTACAATTTAATTAAAACAATTTAAAATTAAAAAAAATTAACAATAAAAAAACAATTCAGAAACAAAATATATTAAATTTAAAAAACATTAAATTCATATTCAAAAATAAAAAACAAAAATAAATAAAAACAAAATAATTACAAAAATGTCATGTTTCTGAAACAAAGCCATGGGACGAATGCCGCCAGTGGCGGGCTAACCTGCTAGTCTCTTCTCTTCTCTTCTCTTCTATATATTTTGAGAACTCCGTGTATTCGAGAGATAGCCCACACCCTCCGGACCTCAATGATATAATCGTGAATGAGTATTGATATACCCCACTAAACTTTGACAAACACCAGTAATGGTGTGTAGATCATTTACATATATCTCCTATATATTTTGATACAATCTATCTAATCTACATATCTCTCTTATATATTTATGTTTGTGTGTGTGTTGTACTTCATACAAATCTACGATTCTCGACCGATCGGGACGAAACTTGGTACGTGTGTGTAGATTGACCAGGCGGTGGTCGTTGTCGTATTGGCGAGCCCGTGCGACGCCCGTGCAGCGCATGCGCAGATGAGATCTCAGAAACGGGTGGAGCTATCGACTTGAAATTTGCTATGTGAATGTATCTTGCGCCGGGTACAAATTTTATCGGGTCGCCGAGCCCGTGCGACGCCCGTGCAGCGCATGCGCAGACGAGATCTCGGAAACGGGTGGAGCTATCGACTTGAAATTTGCTATGTGAATGTATCTTGCGCCGGGTACAAATTTTATCAGGTCGCCGAGCACGTGCGACGCCAGCTTCGCGCATGCGCAGTCCAGATCTCGGAAACGGGTGGAGCTACCGGGTACAAATTTTTCTTATTGAAACGCGTGGAGCTAAAAATTAAAAAAAAATATTAAAAAAATGTCATGTTTCGGACAAGCCGCCGGTGGCGGGCTAACCTGCTAGTACTATATATTTTGAGAACTCCGTATATATTATTCTCAATTAGGCATGTTTTGTTAACGATTAGACGATTTGTGAAATGTTCTATGAACTACATGCATGAAGTTCCATCACAACTTATGTGGCGATGAACCGTCGTTTGAGATACTATTAACTTCGATTTATAATTGTCGAGAGAAAAAAAACAAATTAAAACGTCCATGCTGCCATCACAACAATTAATACATTACCACTAAACGGATTATCGGAACTAAAATCACGCAAAATTTATATAGTCTGCATGTACATGCAAAATTGCAATTCGGCATTCGGAAACACTCGTTGTTATAAACTTGAAGACGCAACAACAGTCGCAGGGTAGATGATTCCATAGATGGGTAGTTGTCCCAGATGCTTGCGTTTTATACACCATGTTGCATTCATCACACGTGTAAGTCCCTGCACTGCCTGAAGCTTTATCTTGTTTAAAGCCTAAAGGTACTAAATCCAAACAGAGGGTCCCCATCTCAACATATTCCAACAACAACAATCCGATCAGAGGGTCCTATATTACTATTTCTTTGGCTTTGGGGGTAAAACATATTTGATTCGAGTCGAGGAACCCATCAAACAAAGCTCATAGTTATTAGATATTGATTTTTGAAATTTGTTATTTACTCGAGATGAGTACTAATAATTTTTTTAATTTGTTATTTACTCGAGATGAGTACTAATAATTGCCTTCAACTGCCGTAATCTGCTCGGGATGTGTACACCAAAATCTATTCAAACAGACAAGGATGGATAACTCTAAAATCAAGTGGTAATAATAACGCAATTTTGACTGAGTTCTGGGCCAGAAAGTATTCCCGATAATGAAAAATAATAGATTTCTAAAATCGATATCTAACAAATCTGAGCTTTGGTTGATGACTTCCTCGACTCGAATAAAATATTTTTGACCCCCGAAGCCATTGAAATAGTAATTGAGAGGAGTTTTATCGGATTGAGTACCTTTAAAATAAACATGAATGACTGTCGACATTTTGTCCAGTGTAAACGAAAGCTCCGAAACTGAAAGACAACTTCAAAAGAAAACACCGCCAAAATGCTCTTTTCAACACCGGGAACACGTGGGACAGTCTCAACGATATTACATAACGCGGAATCTGAGACGGATAGACGATGGATAACGCTATCGGTTGCTCCGTCTCATAGCAACCGATAGCTACTCGCGTCGTCGGTCCATCGGCAATCTCCGAGCTTTTGCTACCATTTTAAAGATATAATTCCCGTCGTATTTAGTCGTCCTATAGTGGCTAATTGCTGGCTATAATTATATTTAATAGCATGCGAACATCCGCGATGTAGAATAAGAATTATTAGGTGTATATATACATAATTTTCTGGAATTAAATGCCACAAAAACAGCTAAGATCGACATGTGTACTTGTCCGTAAACAGCTTACGTTTCCGTCAAAGTATATTCGAAATTTCGAGTTGGCAATTTCGACTCGAATTTGACTTTCGAATCGAATCTCGAATCGAATATCGAATATTCGCAGGAGCCTACTTTAAAATGAATTTGTCATGTCTCATAAGGTACTGGGACAACCATAATAGAACCTATAGTTTTCACTTGATTAAGTAACATGTTTAATAACCCAGTAGGTCACAATTTGCTAACTTTTCGGAACAGCAGAGAATAATGTTTGGGATATATATGAAAAATTAATTTGTTGGGTGCATAAGAAATGTTAGTATTCAATCTATATAACACATAATAGTCAAACTTTGTCATCAACCACAACTTGTATGTGGTTGCATGGCACGCAGCATGGGCAATATTTACCATTTTTCACATTTTGGCCGCCATTTTTCCAGCCATTTTGAGCCAAAGTGACAATTTTGCAACCAATGAGTTTGAATATGCATAATAAATGGAATGTTTCACTCAAATTGCACAGTTATGCCCATTTCTTGATGAAATATGACTAGAAAGCACAATGGTGATTTTGGGAAAATGTTATACCGCTTTATGTAAAATCGAATTTTTGAGAGATCAGAAGGGTTTCTGACTTCATGAATGGCATATTTCATTGCTCCAATGGTCAGTTAACATAAATAGTACAACATAAAGTGAGAATTCTCAACCAGTACCAAACAGCATAAACTGATCTTAAAGGGATACTGTACCCAACATGTTGTTGTTGGTTTCTATAGTCTCCGAGTCGGAAAATAAGGTAACAATTTTTCCATTATTTGAAAGTCTGTTGAGTACGAAGTAGTGTTACGGATGGCAAATTTACCGGAATGCAAAAATACAAATTGTCGTTGTCGAGTAATTTTTGTACAGTTTTCAACCAAATGAATCAAATAAAGGTTATATTATATGCATACTAGTCACATATACTCATTTAAGTTAATGTGTCATCACTAGTCAGTGAGTGGCTTGAGTTTTCTCCTCGTATCATCATAATGTTCAAACGATCGTGTGTGCGATCGGTTTACAAATCCAGTATCCCTCAATTACTTTATTTGATTACGTCATGTACACGGGAATTCGTAATTTAATTAACGCCATTTTATGGCTCCAGTCATAAATTCAATTCATATCAAATTATTAACTTTTAAATTATTAAATTTTAAGATAGCCTAGGCTATTAACCTGAGCGTTTACAGAATACATCTTCGACTCAAATTATTTATGTTTCTATATATTATCGATATTAGATCGTTGTTATCACCGGAAATTTAATGAAAATGGCGTACAGTACCCCTTTAAAGATATTAGAGAAAACAAATAAAATTTTCCACTTCCAGCTGCCATTTTGGCCGCCATATTTTCAACCATTTTGAGCCAAAGTGACAATTTTTGTACTAATGAGTTGGAATATGCATAAAAAATGGAATGCTTCACTAAAATTGCACAGTTCTGTCCATTTCTTGATGAAATATGACTAGAAATCCCAATGGTGATTTTTGGTAACATTTTATACCGCTTTCTGTAAAAATCGAATTTTTGAGGGATCAGAAGGGTTTCTGACACCATGAATGACATATTTCATTGCTCCAATGGTCAGTTAACATGAACAATCCAGCATAAAGTCACAATTATCAACCAATACCAAACAGCATAAACTGATCTTAAAGATATCTAATATAGAAAAAAATCAAATTTTCCACTTCCAGCTGCCATTTTGACGGCCATCTTGGACGGTGAGTTCCAATTTTACCCTATAATGGTGGCATTTTATCTTATTTTCACAAAAATGTATACATTTGTATACATATGACAAGACTGTCTCACTATAATTTGCATCAAACTGATTTAGTGACCCATCTGAAAAACGGCGGCCATGTTGGGCGCCATCTTGAATTTAACGAGTTCCACTTAACCGAAAGCTGGAACCAGCTGGATTATGATCAGGGATATAGTGGACAATATATGTGCGAAGTTTGGTGCTTCTATCCGGAAGTGAACGATTCTTCCATTATTGTGGGTTAAGCTACTCCACTATGATCACTATAGTATAGTACCGCCGGTATTAGTGCCAGTAGGGGGTGGGTGTCAAAAGATGGATGGGGGAAAACAATTCAAAAACGGGGGGAATTTTGGATCAAGGACCGGATGGGTGGGTCCCCAAAATTGTCATGACTATAAGCACAAAATGAACATTTTATGTAAATTATGAAATCAAATTTACTCTGGTGTTGCGACAAGTCAACGCATGAATTTACGCAGTTCAGTCATGAACGTTGCGCAATCGGCAAACCTCGGTGATTTCCGTAGCAAATAATACGAGAACGATAATCTTGCGATTGGAACGGTGCGCTGAAAGCAGCAATCTGAAAGCGGTCGTGTTGACCTAGAATTTAGAATATAATTCAAGAAATTATCATAAAATAATCTAGCCTACCTGATCCTACCTCGAACACAAATTATTTAAATTTATGCAGATCAGTGATCACCGAAACATCCAGTCAATCAACAACTATGGACATGGACACATTGGACAGCAACATTATTATTTAATATGAGAATATTAGAATATTTATATACTAGTATCCTTGCTCGCAAACTCACCGGCCAACATCAACAAGTTGTACATATCAGTTTATCACAGGCGGTATTCAAACTCTGTTCAGCGGGAACATTGGAGTCGGAAATTTTGAAATCCACATCCACGGCAAATAATCTATTATTTATATAATAAATCCATCCGGTGTTATTGTTGAATAAAATTATCGTTGTTTTTGCTCCATCGTCTACTACTAGAGTATAAACTCTGTTGATTCTGAACACATTGGAAATTTCCGGGGTTTGCACTTGGAATTCAATGACCGTGTGTGTTGGGAGAATTTGTAACACGCACTGTGACGTAGTTGAGCAGTACACTGGACACGAGAGCGCAAACACAGGAGCAAGTTGGGAGAATTTAAAAGTAATTTGCAATATATATATTAAGTGGTACTTAAAGCTATTGTGGTGTTTTAAATCAGCCACGCATTCTTGTTTAGTTATTATGAAACCATTCCGATCCGACGTATATTCAAAGGTTATGATTTGGAAAGTAGTAAAACGACACGAAATGCGGAACTATATTTTCTGTGCGGAATCGCCGCGTGCAAACCGTAATGTTTGTGACGCGTCTCAGCCACGCGCGTCGAAATTCTTTCACTTTAACCATTCCCTGCCGAGGCAAAATTTGTTTCTTGCATCAAATGATAGAGAAAAAAATAGTCGTATGATAAACAGAATATGAAATTCATGTTATGTGACACTCCACAGTTTCGAATTATCCATAGGGGTAAATTTATAAGAATACTTAGTGGTTATACTGAAACCATGGTGGCTCTAGATACCTGGCCTTTTTTAGCGTGCAAAATCTGTCATCTTCATTATTTAAAGATTGATTTTCTGGGATTGTGAACGACGAGAGTTTGAATTTGTCCATGTTGATGTTGGAAGCCAGAGGCCTTTGAGCAAACATATAGATTATTGCTTGAAATTTTTTTTTTTTGTACCCCTTAGGTCTGAAATGCAATATTTTGGTCATTTTTTTGCATACAAAATCAAGGGCCATAACTCTTGGTACCTCAATAATATTGCTGAAGGGGTGATTGACGCCACATATTAGTGTGTAGGGTATCCAGCTTTACGAATAGGAAAAAGCAATTATTAGTCACAAATGTCATGTTTAAGATTACTATATAAATGCGCCATCTGATAGCATGCCATATTTCTTCAACAATATTATTGTGTGCTGAAAACATTACAAAGGTCAAGCTGGGTACCCAAAACACCTTTTTTCCTAACGCTGAGTACCGGTACCCAGCACACCAACAAGTGACGATAATGACCCCTTGGGTAATAATACTGACATTATGTATCAAGTTCCGAAAGCCTGATATCACGCAGGCATCTATATATTGTCTATATGAGTTCGGTTCTAATTCCAGTTACATTTCAAGGAATATATGCCCCCCCCCCCTCGAATGTATGGGGCCCTGGCTGTAGAAATTATGGAGTTTCACATTACAAGTTACGGAATTTTGCGTATCCTGCACAATGATCTAGTCTTGCAGATATCACAAATTGAAACATATATATTATTTCTTGAAAAATTATGGTATTTGTACCCCTTACGTCTGAAAATGCAATATTTTGGTAATTTTTGCATACAAATCTCATTTTTCCGTCACAAAATCAAGGGCCACAACTCTTGGTACCTCACATAATATTGCCGAAGGTGTCATTGGCGCCACATTTTACTGTGTTATGTGCAAAGCTTTACGAAAAGAAAAAAGAAATTATTAGTCACAAATGTCAATTTTGAAGATTAGCACACTTGGCGTCATTTGACAGCATGCCATATTTCTTTAACAATTGTGCGTTCAAAACATTACAAAAGTTAAAGATATATTATGGATTTGTTCGGGTGCATGCAACTTATAAGTTAGCTAGTATTCAGGTGCTATGCCAACTGGCGGAAATGTGGAATTCTGCTGACATCGCCGAAAATCTGTAGCAAATCGACTTTACCACTCCGTAGAAAACATCGTCTGAAATACGCGCAATTGTAAATATTTATTTCTCGATTCTGGACGCAACAGTACTATCGGCGATAAACAAACAAAAACGATTTCGCCATTGAGAGTCACTGAATTTTATTGATATATAAGAATGACGGTGTGTGTTGTCAATTCGGATACAATATTTGTAAAAATAACTACATTGAGCAAGCTTATTCTCCTTTCTATTTGATCATCCCGCCGAAGTGTTTCACGTCACTTTAAAGTGATGTGAAACACCCCGGTAGGATGATCAAATAGAAATGGAGAATAATCTTAAAGTGATGTGAAACACTCCGGTAGGGTGATCAAATAGAAATGGAGATTAATCTTAAAGTGATGTGAAACACTCCGGTAGGGTAATCAAATAGAAAATGGAGATTAATCTTGCTCAAAGTAGTAATTTTTACAAATATTATATCGAAATTGACAAACAAACGTCGCCATTCGTATATATTAATTAAATACAGTGACTCCCGATGGCGAAATCGTTTTTGTTAGCTTATCACAGGTAGTTTGCGTCCCGAATCGAGAAGTAAATATTTACAATTGCGCGTAGTTCAGACGATGTTTTCTATTGATTGGTGAGGTCGATTTGTTTGAAATTTTCGGCGATGTTACTAGAATGCTATATTCCTCCAGTTGGCATAGTGCCTGAATACTAACTTACTAGTTTCACGCACCCGAATAAGTACATTATATATCTTTAACAATAGCTACTGATATGTCATGGACAGGTCTTTTGATGTCTGCATTCTGAAAGCCACTGTCTTGAGATAATGCTATCGAGCATTCAGCCAAATAAACGAAAAACTCATGTTCGGTTCATGTAATAGCTTGAGGGGGAATTATATCTCACTGAATAGGTATAATTTTGTTTTGTAAAATTGGATGCATATAACTTATCCTAGTATGACATTGTGCAGCTATCAGCTTCTGGTGGGTTACTGTATATGTCCACTACATGTATGCATTAGATTTTCCATTTAGCGGAGTTGAATTTGACCACCCAGATTGACCTAGCATTATATCACCACACACTGACCTGGAAACCCAACTATACGCATGCATCTATATGTGGTAGACAAATATCTATCAACTAGTATTTGCAAAAATTCAATTTTCATTTTTTTTTATTTAAATATCTTCTAAAACTGGTTAAACTGTCATTTGGATTAAAGAGAATTTCCCAGTGGTATAAGCTATGTAAGTAGAGTTTTATGCGATCACAGACCGAGTGGGAGTGGGTGTAAAAAAAATTGGAAGTAAAAGAATATTTTTTGGAGGTTTGGAGCTGTGGGTCCTAGAAAATGCCAGATGCTAAAAAAAACAACATACCGTACTGCAAATTTGAACCAACAATTGCTGCTATCGCTGTCATAGATGACGGGAAGCGGCCACCCAACCACAGTGCTCGAAAGCTCGGAAAAATCTGAGAATAATATATCTCCAAAACAAATTTATGCAGATCAGTGGCCACCGAAACATCCAGTGAATCAACAGGATATTTAAAGATTCACGCGGCGAAGCGGCATCTCTTTGTCGGCGCTCTGTACTGTAATGAATGTTTCCCCCTAGAGTTCAACATCATTGTTATAGGGGTGTTAAACAGTCATGAAAGAGATGTGTTATAACACATGTGTTGCCTACGGTAACATAACCACTTGGGTTGTCAATGAATTGGCAACCAGGCTGCAAGCATCGATAACATTTATTGGTTTTGAATATAATCCTATTCACCCCTGTCGTACTTGGTGAATCAACATGCAACTACAGTCATTTAAATCAAAAGCAACATAAGAATATCTCTAATATCCTTGCTCGCATAAATGACCCTGGAGATACTGTCGGTACCTCGTACACAGCTTCAAAAATTCACACACATCAACGAGTTGTCCAATATCACAGACGGTGTTCAAGCTCTGTTCAGGGGGGGGGGGGGGGGGCATCATGCGCGTTAGTCCGATGGGTCGGTAGTCCGAGGGTTCACTAGTCCGATGGTTCATTGGTTCGATAGTCCGATGGTTCACTAGTCCGAGGGTTCATTGGTCCGATGTTTCGATAGCATGAGGGCCCATTGGTTCGATGGTTCGATGGTCCGATCGTTCATATTTATAGAGGGTTAAATAGTCTGATATATCTGGAACAAGTCTGTCACGGAGAAACACCCACTCTTGCTGAAATGGTCACTGTCATCCGCTTTCGTTCAGTTGGGTACACAGCTTTTTAAAATTTTCAGTTTGGTGCCCAGCTTTTGTAAAATTTACATTTGGGTACCCAGCTTTATGAAATCTCACACAGAGCGTGATTTAATTAATGATCGAAGTCAGTGATTACTTGTTTATATGATATATATTTCTCACGATGCTTGAATATAATAGCAGAGAAGAATTGTAGACATAGGACATATAGGTACTGCAGTCTGCTTTAACAAAGCTGGGTACCCAAATGTAAATGTTACAAAAGTTGTGTACCCAACTGAACGAAAGGGGGTGACAATGACCATTTCAGCCCCACTCTTTTGATATGTTTGCGCCACCTGAAGGATTTACATTGTCCAACATGGAGCTATAATACGAGCTATCGATCTGGCGATGTAGAGGAGAGAGAGGACAAAGGTAATGAATGGTATACACTCTTATAAAAAAAACAGTCTGGTAGACCATGATGAAAACACTCTGGTATTTTACCAGAGTGATTGGAACAGGTAAATTTAGTATGGTTAAATTCATCTAGTGCATGAATGGTCACCATATGATACGCACACATGTTGACCCACCCATCAATAACGAATATCCAACAAATGTAACATAGAACGCTTTGGAATTTCGCAGCTACGATGTCGCTGTATATTCTGATTGGTTGTCCCGAAATATTCACCAAAAAATACAGTTTGAATATTCTAAAAGTTAACCGGGATGCGGACCGGAATGTGTCGCTCTGTGTGGTAAACTGCAATTACCACAATATGTGGAATAACGGTGTGCACTAACCACTAGAACGGACCTAAACTTAAAATTACTACATGCAGATGTGATGTATATAAGTTCTACTATCTTTCTTTAACCCTTTACCCAACAGAAGGGCCCTGTGCCAATGCATTCTCTTATATATGCGAGTCGACCATAGGTCGCCTCGCATATATAAGAGAATGCATTGGCTTAACACATTAAAAATTATAAAATTGTTAAAGAATGTAAGAAAAAATGGTAAAAAGTGTTAAAAAAAGATTTTTTTTAGGCCAATGCATTCTCTTATATATGCGAGGCGACCTATGGTCGACTCGCAAATATAAGAGAATGCATTGGCACAGGGCATAACTGTAACTATCACAATGTGGTCAAGGAGTCGGTTCCAATGATATCCATATTCGTATGGTTCTATTGAGACAGACCGAAGATATTTTAGGCTGTTGAAGCTTTATTTGGCCGGTTTTGGCCGGTTTGTTGGATAAAGGGTTAAATGCAAGGACTACTCTGTCTAATTAAAACAAAGATTTCACCCAACTAAATCCCAGCGCCAAGCTGAGTTCCTGCTCAGCAAAAGGAGACAGTAAAACACACTTACTGGCGAAATGTATCAATAACACCTCACTTCAGTAAGAATCCCACCCTGAAATAAGTAATATCATTCAGTACATGGGTCACCTATCCACAAGGAGAGCCATACCCCTTGAAAGGAGTGGAAAAGAACAAATATATCCCTATAAAGCTACCAAAGAACACAAGAAGCTGGAACGTGGGTTGTGCTATCAACACTGCCCCATAACACACTACAAGTACTATATAAAATGTACCCTAGCTCAATGAAGGTGTGCCCAACGTCGCCTGCAGATGGGGACCATAATGGAAATAAATGATCTTAGGACTGTTTTCTTATGCTATCCCCGATGGTTTTTGGCCACATGTTAGTGCCGGAAAACTCATTTACAGGCTCATACCCTATATAAACGCCATACTCAAGCTGGGCATTGGTCAGCTACGGTGGTGGTGATGTACCACATGGTACAACACATCCTTCCGTAGATGACCAATGTCCAGTAATAACTCAAATAATTTGATATTCTAATTTCTATATCTTTACAATCTGTGTTAATCTGTCACTTGTCACATGTATATCACACATAGACCATGTATTCCTGTTTTTGATCTATACATGTAGGTTGTACTACACAAATGTGTGTTTTAAAGACCATTAAAACGTATCTTATCTTATCTTATCTGATCTTATCTTATGTGCCGGACAGAGTGGTCCCCGCATTATTGAGTTGAAGCCTCTATCACGCCATGCATTAAACTCTCGCATGGGCTTACCATTTGTACAAGGTACTCATATGCAGGAAAACATTCTACGGCATGTCTCCTGCATAATGCCTTTAAATCGGAGTTAATTTCAGTGGCTCTGGTATCGGTCGTCAAGTGGTCCACGGTCGCAGAATGATGGCGGCCATTATGATGACATTGGATGGAAATGTCTTTTTGGAAATGAGGTTACAGTATGCTGCTTTGAATTTCTCTCTGTCTATTTTAAATAAATCGTTAGTACCGACATGTATAATGATGAAGCGAAAGGTTTTCAGGTACGCCTTTCTTGACATCAATTGACTAGTGATGAATCCTATTGATGTGCCAGAAAACGACAGTACTGTGTGGTCTATCGATGCATACTTAGCTATGGAATCTGATACAATGACTGTTTTTCTATTCCGTTGATAATATTGCCTGAAATATAAATATAGTTGTAATCCTTTACCTACATGTCCTACATGCTACTACTACATGTGTTATCGACACAGTTTCAATTGACTTCTTTTAATATGGCTATTGCCACTCTCAACTTGTCAGCCATATCAAATGATAAAAAATACTCTTTGTATAAAGGCATCGCTGCGCCATGCAATTGAATCAGTTCCGATGGTACTTTGTTTTTGGAATGAGTAAGTCGCCGCCCCCTCTCGTGAAGCTATGAGTGGAATATTTCTTTGGGTTTCTCCCCGTCTTCTCAATCCCATTCATTTGTATGATAGTCCGAGGGTTCACTAGTCCGAGTGTTCACTAGTCCGAGGGTTAATTGGTGCAATGATTCGATTATCCGAGGGTTCATTGGTCGGACTCCGATGGTTTGATAATCCGATTGTTCATATTAGTAGTCTGTGTGATATTTAGGGCAAAATTTTAATCCGAGTATAACGTTTTACACAATGTTTTACGCCATCACTAAGTGTCATAACTCTACTTAACTGCTACGATAATGTGCAGATATCGATTTTTGTGACGTCACTTATATGAAAGAGCTGTCGATCTCACACTGTGACTCAGATGCGATCTAATTAATGAATTGGTTAGTAGTTGGTTGGTTTGATATTATTGGCCTGTTATCAGCCCTCGGTATCCTCATATCAGCCATCGACCTTGGTCTCAGGCTGATATGATGTTAACTCAGGCTGATATCGGGCCTAATATCAAACCAACCAAGTAATATCCTCTAAATCAGCTCTGGCCAAGTGGTGCTGCTGATATCATGCGGGTGGTCCCGCTATGATGCGTGTAAGGCAAATTCTTGCCGTTACGAAAATGCACCGTTATTTTTATCTAAAGTTGTCATTTTCGCGGTGTTTGGCAATCCGAGCGATTTGAGAAAAAATCAGTGTGTGAATGAAACATTCAAGAATAAGATATAATAATGCCAGCGCTAGAGTTTCTAAAACGACATGAATACTCATCTTGATTATAGTCGATTTTCAACAACTAATGCAACCAGTTTTAAAAATATTTCTCAATAAATATTTTTTGATAGTTTGATACGCATAATGGCTTTTCCTGGATATGTTCTGATCATCGGAACACCGCGAAAAAGACAAATTAATAATAAAAAAACGGTACTTTTTGTTAACAGCATCGGTTTGCCGTAACAACATCATAGCAATTCAGCAGGACCCAACCGCATCATAGCACATTAGCAGCACCACTTGATCAGGGGTTTAAACAGTCTCTTTGAAAGCCGACGAAAATCCTATATCGGATGTACGTCTCAAGAACTCTATTAAATTAGGTTCCGTTTTGAAGGGATTCCCTCAATTTCATTGGAGAGTGGCACAGACTACGCGCGATTTTAATTGGTTTATGGCATAACAGATCACTTCAGAGATCTGAGGTCAATAACGCGTTGACAATTTTCTCACGCATTGTCAAACTCAACTATTGTTGGAAAACTGAATACAGGCGATATATCCATAATTAATTTTACTCATTGCAATATAGGAGACATCATCTTCGATTTTTGATCAGTCAACGATATGCATGACTGATTATTCTTTCGCGTCTTGTATTTATAACTATTTCAAAATACTACGATTCTCACAAACATTTACACACGCCAGGAATGCACTCCATATTTGGAAACGGTTATTACGTCATGTTGCGAATGCCGCGTCGTCGTAGAAATGAAATATAATGGATACTTCCAGAGACGTACATCCGTTAGTCGGCTTTTCAAAGAGACTGGAAGTATAAATATCATACAGGCAGCCAGAAAATATCCCTAGTCCATGACGACGTATTCGAGTGTGTAGTTCAGTGTTATTGAATCATCGGAACACCACGAAAAAGTATACTGAACTATACACACTCGACATTTCAAATACGTCGTCGTGGACTAGAGGTATTTTCTGGCTGCCTGTATGATATTTGTACTTCCAGAGAGTACATCCGTTTGTCGGCTTTTCAAAGTGACTGGGGTATATATATCATACAGGCAGCCAGAAAATATCACTAGTCCATGACGACGTATTTGAAATGTCGAGTGTGTAGTTCAGTGTTTTGTCGAAAGGCTGGAGGCCGTGATGTTGCATGAAACTAATAATATCCGAATGGGTCGTTTTCGATGCAAATGACCATTCCATAGACACGAAAACAACTCGATTCCGTTTGAAAAATTCACGACCCCCATTGAGAATGTTAAACTCCATGCCTTCAACGTCAACTTTCATCACAACTGTCCTGGAGTTCACGAACGACAACAAATCGTCAAGGCGAACGGTATGGATATCTTCGCCATCCGTTATCCTAGTCCCGCCCACATTTATGGGAGCTTTCCAAAGTGAAACTTTTTGAATTTTATCCGAGACTGCATTATATATAATCCGAAATGGCTTAGTGAAGTTATTCTGTTTTGCCGACATGCACAGTCGTTGAATGTTGTCCAGTAGTGGATCGAAGGCGTATGTTTCTCTTCCAAGTTTAGCTGACATCAGACTGTACTCGCCAACATGAGAGCCTACATCTAAGAACACAGCCTGCTTTTGCGCTTCAAGCTGGTCCCAAACTATATGCATGATGTCACTCTCCCAGCCGCCATCATTTGCAATAGCTGCTGAAACCCAAACGTCGTCTTTTGGGTCGTGGATATAAATAGAAATATTGCCGCTTTTTGTTATCAAATCGGCTTTCTGGAAGGACTGCTTTGTGTGACAGAAGGTCCTGCAATCTAGCCAATCAGAACCGTTGAAGCACGTGATGTCGATTGCGTCTGACAGAATTAGGCGTGGCTTCCCGTGCAGAACTTGTTTTTCTATATGCTGTTGCAGATGTGTGGGAGCGAAAAATCGCTTAAGATTATACCAGCCACTCGTTCTAACCCGAGGCCCGTTTCTATAGAGAAGGTACACATTAAACAAACACATGGCAACCAACATAAAACATATGTATGTCATCCGTCTCCGACAGAAAAAAGCCAATGTCCTCATCATGGAGCATCCCTGTAAAGATAAATTGTTATTTCGTTTACAAATTCCCAATATATTTTTCAACTTGCTTGTCTAAATGCCATCTTAATTATATTCCCCAATTCTGAACCCACCTTCAGTAGAGTTATCACCCGGCCAAATTGCGGTCAATATTGGGAAATGTGTGTCACTTTTCTTGCCAATTGCCTGCTGCCATCTAGATCATGTCACTAATCTCTACTCTGGCTATGAGCGTAACAAGATCAGAGATTCACGCCATGATCTATGTGCCATATTACTTGCATGTTTGTTGTATGTAACAATTATATAGGTAAGTTGACCGTTGTCTTACCAGGTAACACGACTGCCAGTATGGGCGAACACCACATAGTCCAGGAGATATCGATCGACCTCTGCACCTGTGCACCCCCCCCCCCCCAGGACTCAACTTCACCCCACTAATTTTTTTCTTATTGTCTCCTCTAATTTTTTTCGGTTGTTAACAAGAACAAAAAGTGGCCGCAGAGACTCCAGACAAGATGGCGGCCATGTTTTATATGCACCAGGTCTCTTTGATCGCCGTTATAATAAAGATGTTGTCACATGCGGTCTTGTTTTCCGTTCGATTCGTTATGGTAATATACAACCCTTACAATTAGCCAAAAATCCGAAACAATAATCCAATATGGCGACCAACATGGCCGCCGAAATGTGAAATTTGCTATTTTTCGGGCACTTCACCAACTTTCGTTTGTCTCTGTGGGAAATATTTGCATCTTGACGCGATTTTATACATTTGTCGTCTAGAAGAGTCGTTGACGAACAATAAAAATAAATAAATGTGCATAAATCCGGAAATTTATGCACATTTATTCACAATTTATTCACTGAATAAACCCACGTTTATTCAACAGAATAAACTCGGCATTTATTCGTACGTTTATGCACATTTATTATCGACCTGTTTATGCATAAATGCAAATTTATTCACTGAATAAAGCTGCATAAATATATAAATAGCTACATTTATTCTGGTTATAAACTCCAGTTTATGCACATTTATACCCCGTATAAATTATTTGGATTTGAACATATATATCCATATATATTTGTGAAATCTACTTTATGGTGACATTTGGCTTGTAACCAGCATATAAGGCGACACGGATGTGTATATCTAACTATACATATACACATGTGTCGCCCTGATTCTGGTATCCCCATGTGTAGTAATTTGCCAACAAAATGCTGCCCTATTGTTGGTTATACCAGTCACAAATATAATATGAACTACTTCGACATGGCACTTTGTGTCATAGTTGTATCTTGCCGTCATCAATTTTCGTAGTCTCTGCAATAAAGAATAAAAATTAAATAATTAAGTGATCGCATCGGAAATAAGTATAAACGATAAAATATTAAAACTAAAATAAGAATTTTTTTTCTGCTAAACAGTGATATCGCCCTTCAAGGAACACAATTTTACGGGATTCAAAATTGTGTAACATCATGGATCTATTGTACATTGAATCTTTATGCGATATGACAAAGCGTGATATCACCCTTTCATCACCACAATTTTACTCGATTCAAACTTCAAAACGGGATTACATCATGGACTTACTGTACAATGCATTTATATGTGATATGGCAAAGGGTGATATTACCCTTCCATTACCATAATTTTACGCGATTCTAACTTCAAGACCGGATTACATCACGGATATATTGTACAATGAATTTATATGTGAACTGGCAAAGGGTGATATCACCCTTCCATGGTCACTACTTTACGCGATTTTAACTTTAAAACAGGATTACATCACGGATATATTGTACAATGAATTTATATGTGAACTGGCAAAGGGTGATATCACCCTTCCATGATCACTATTTTACGCGATTCTAACTTCAAAACGGGATTACATCATGAATATATTGTACAATTAATTTATATGTGAACTGGCAAAGGGTGATATCACCCTTCCGTGATCACTATTTTACGCGATTAAAACTTCAAAACGGGATTACATCATGGATATATTGTACAATGAATTTATATGTGAACTGGCAAAGAGTGATATCACCCTTCCATGATCACTATTTTACGCGATTAAAACTTAAAAACGGGATTACATCATGGATATATTGTACAATGGATGTATATGTGATGCTAGCAAAGGATGATATCACCCTAACATGACAACAATTGCAATTTTACGCGATTAAACTGATGCGAATTTATGAAAGAATGAATCTGCAACATAAATTGTGAAATAGCTTTATTTCATATTCACATATATGTTAACTTACCCTTGGTAAAATTTATAATTAGAAAAGGAATTTAAAAACGATGTGGAGATCATGTTCTAACCCAAGCAAGTATACCCCCATTGCAGACGATGCCTTAGTTTAGACAGAACATGAGAAAACAAATCCATATAAATACTTGCCTCATGCCTCATGGAACACGTCTGCAATGTAGCAGTGTTGAGAGGAAAAGAACGATATCTCCGACGCTGATTTCTGTTATCTGATACAGTTCTTGCAATGTATGCTTGCTGCCGACTTATGGTAATAATTAAATTATTGGCTCAGAATGAAACCGGCGGCCAGTTACAGTAATAAGCAAAATAAATGCACGACATCTATAAGTTATTCGGTATATGTACATCACCGGGCCAACAATAAAATTCTCGATTTATTTAGTATGATACCTGATTTGGTATAACTGAATGCCTGCATTATGGGAGCGGTACATTATCTGTAGGGCGTTTTGTCAGGATACCTGATGCAAAAAAATATCTTTGTGGGTAAACGTTGTCAGAATGTAATTTGACTCAATAGTGTTAAAATGACACCAAATGTTTACCACATTGCTATAAATGTTCACTGGCGACATAATAGCTCTACTGGCCCCGGCAATGTTCCAAGAAAGGCGAATTTAATATGCATAAATGCATGCATAAATTTAGGGTCCTACATTTATGCAACATTTATGCGAGATTTAAAAATATAAATGCGAGATTTCTATTTTTGTATAAATGCGAATTTAGTATGTATAAATGCATGCATAAATTCAGGGTCCTAAATTTATGCAACATTTATATTTTATAAATCTCGCTTTTCATGCAGTGTTATACCTGAGTTGAGGAATAATCACCCAAATCGAAGATGGCGGCCAAAATGGCCAGCAGAAATAGACAAATCGATTATTTTAACATCAGTGAACGTTATTGCCACGGCAACTCCACACCTGCTTACTATTGTGAGTTGGGAACACTGAGGCGAAGAACTGTCATTATATCACATCCAAATAAAGTCCCCAAATCCAAAATGGCGCCCACAATGGCGGACAAATTTTGAAAAATCACCGAAATTCCCTAATTTTCACATCATTGGTTATTATTGTCGAGACAACTCCACACATGCTGACAGTAATTACCTTGCATCTGATGCAGGAAATTGTTTTCCAAATCGAAGATGGCGGCCAAATAGCGACCGAAATTTTAAAACAAACTTACATTCCTTTATTTTCTTACTATGAGCGTTATTGTTACGCGAATTCCACCCACAATTACATGTATTCATTTGAATTTGGCCAACTCTCACACTCAAAATGGCGGTCAAATTAACGGCCAGAAATTTAAAAGAAGTCGATATTGTCACATTCTAATTTCCAACTTTTTGTCATAATATCAATATGTATGGATTGGACGAAACGGTACATAAGCCATCTATTAGTTCCAACATAGGTCGTAGCCTTCTGGAAGGATGAAAACCCACAATAATCGCGATGCGGGATTTCGAAATCCATTCTCCACTAAGCGTCCATAACCGTATATAGGTGCGCCGAATAGTCATATTATGACTTCCAAGAATCAAAACTTCAGTACCTGAGCTTATTCTGATTTGTCACATTCAGCATTATCTGGACCAGCATCCGTCTCTTCGTCACATTAATCTATCTCGCTCACACCAACACAGTTTTCTACAATTCGAAAGCTGGGAATTCTTATCCTTATTCTTGGCGAGCTTCATTCGTGGTAGCTTATGGTATAATTCAGATGATACATATTGGATCTGGGCGTCATATTGTGCGATAAACTAGAAATGTGTGCGGTCGATAGGTATACTAGCTTTCAGAAGGACCTCTCTATCTGCGTATTTTCAGCTTTGGTTACCTAATGGGGATTACAACATGTACACCTGGTTATCTTCCCAAACAGCCACTTATCAATATATGGTTCATCAATTCACACACTCATATAATGCACTGACGTACCCGGACAACTCCTGTATATGGCTTCGAATGTTGAAAGCCTGACATTTGACGGATGCCTTTCTGCTAAGGTGTAGAAGACCATAATGCATAATATACCCACACTTCTTCTTGACCATGGTCATAAGAACAATCCTGTTGGCGTCCAGCAATCGTCTCACTGAACAGATCCAAGCAGATAATAACAATACACTGTGAGATAACGACCCATTATAATCTCACAACTTGATTCAAACTATACGAAAGTCCCAATATATAAAACCCCAAACTCAGATATTCGTGTTCGGTTCTTAACAAAACCTCATACGTCTTACTCCCAGTGAAGACATACACACAATGAAGATGGCTCCCAAATATGGTCAAGGGAAATGACCATAACGGAGGAACCAATCCCGATGTGTATTGCCAAACGCCTCATCTAATATGCATCCCAAATAGTATATAAGAAACAACCACATCCCATCACTTCATGCTTTCACTAGACTCATCTCATCTCGAGGTTAGTATACCTCTCCAGGCATCACCCATACCAGGCATCACCCATTCGGGGACCTCACTTCGCGGCGACTCTTGATCATCATATGTGTATACACTGCTTATCTTACCGTGAACAGTTCTACGTCTCACCACACAACTTGAAGTCTCGGCCACTAAAGGATCACTACAAAGCAGAAACAATCTCAAACCGCTACTCAACCACGGGGATACAGCCTTACACACCAGCCACGGAGAGACAGCCTCACACACTAGACCACTGCATCGGACAATCACAATTCAACCCTTTGGACACACAGGACCGCATACCATACTCATCTGATATCGACGACCCAACCCTTTGGAAACACAGGACCACATACCATACCTTTCTGACATAGACGAATCAACCTTTTGGACACATTGTTTTCCTACGACCAGCTCACATCGTGTATCCAGCTAGAAACATTACTCACGCCTCTTGCAGACCAGATCCAGCTCCACATAAACATTAACATCCGATTTGGACACCCTTCTGTTTCCAATAAACACTACAAGAACATTCTGTACATCATTCATCATCACAGACTCGTGCACATTATTCTTCTCGGAAATGGTGAGTGACCATCTTTTCTTTCACATTTGCTGTCAAATTGCACACTCCCTATTTTGTAGTATTTTTTTTACTCATAATGGAGTTATGGAGATTATTTTCATCCAAGCCAAAGTTACCGGGAAACGGACCGATCAACCGCAAGACCCCCCCCCCACACAGACATTACTAATGAAATCGGCAAAGATACTCAAGATATTGTCACGGCTTGCCCATGAAATTAGCCATTTCACTAATTCTATCCGCGATCAGACGGACAGTTTAAAAACTCAAACAACAATAACGGCACTTTTGTGTCGCGGCGACTCTTGATCATCATATTTGTATACACTGCTTATCTTATTCACGACGTAATAAAGACTGTGTACCTATATATATATATCTATGTGTTCATTACCTCACAACACACGGTGCTAGTTTGTGGGTATGTGTCATGATAGTGGACATGAAATTATATTGTGTGGAAAATTCTTATGACAAATGCGTTCCTAGCCGTTTTACTTTTTTCCTTAGTTGACTTTCTAAAAGGCCTTCTGGGTCCACCTGCCAGTGCATTATTCTGACTTTTTCTCTGTCATTCTAATGTCATAATATCATGTATGCACTGCCCTTTCTTTGTGTATGTTTTAGATTCAGACAAGATCTCATGCGTGGCTTTGCTTTTCTTGAATGCTACGATTGTATGTTCCCATCCGTTTGGAAGCCGTTTATAATCAACTGGACCATGCAGGCGTGTGCCATTGGCTACTACTATGTAAGCCCAGACTGGGGTGTAGTCTTAAAGGCGATGCCTTTGATAGTTGGTTGATATGTCATACTCACGCTGGGTGGTGGTCGGTATGGTTCAATAAAGTACAAATGCCATCAACACAAGGGTGAAATGTTCAACGCGAAGAACATCCAGAGGATTGTTACGTTGATGAGATATTGCATTCAGTTCAACATACAGTGGGTACACCAAGTGATTTCTTGGTAACCACTATTCCGACCATTTTCCCACATGAGGCATATTAACTACTATATTCTAAAGTTATATATATAAAGCTATATGATCATAAAAGTCACGTTCTCCAACGTCTACAGCCATTGCTGTCGAGACTATAAATTGTTTTTTAAATACATAGTGATATAAATGCACCAAAGTTCCTGACATTTTCTTTAATAATACCGCCCACATCCTGACACTAACCCCGAGAGAGTATAAAAGATACGCATACCTTCATTCTATAAAGACATTATCCTTTAGTCCACCCGACTGTTCTGGTGGAGGCTTGCATAGTATTATCGGGACAAAATTATACGTCTGGTCAAGTTGAATCAGAACGGCTTCGAAACGGATGTGGAAATACAATCTTACCACACCAAAAAACACCGAGACGCATGACAATCTATATCTGAAACATGCACCAGGTGTAGGGGTGGTGCATACCGTGGCCCATTTCATTCCCACTATCATGACGTATGTCCACAAACTAGCACCGCGAATATTGTTCTTCTCTGCTTGGAGTTATTTGACGAGATGACTGCGGGACGTCACACAGTTTGCTTAGGATCATGGTCAAGAAGTCAGCATGTGTACCTTGTCTAGATAATGCGAAAAAAATAAATTGCGGCGATTTTGGCGACGACATTGATGACGATTGACGACGACGATAACAACGTTGACGATGTTGATGATGTGATAATGATGCCGATAGATGATGACGAAGATGTATAAAGACGGCGACAAAAATACGGATGATGAAGTTGATGATGACGATGGTGTTGATGATGACGATTATGATAATAATTATGTACATATCCATGTTCTGCATTAATTTGCAGCGTTAACAATTAAAGCATACAGCATACAGCAATTCGGTAGATTATGGTCTTCTCCTTAGCAGATATACATCTGTCCAAGGGAATGAGACAGCTTCCAAAAAGGCGTCAACTGTCTTATGATGATGATGGTGTTGATGACGATGATGATGGTGATGATGATGCAGATGCATAATGATGATGATGATGATGATGATGTCGACGACGATGATGACGATGAGGATGTTGACGATGGTGATGATGATGACGATGTAAGTGACCCCATTGTATATATGTACATATCCATGTTCTGCATTAATTTGCAGCGTTAACAATTAAAGCATACAGCAATTCGGTAGATTATGGTCTTCTCCTTAGCAGATATACATCTGTCCAAGGGAATGAGACAGCTTCCAAAAAGGCGTCAACTGTCTTATGACATCTTATTTACTACAGGAGTCTGTGTTCTATGCCCGAGACCTAAATTCAAGAGCATTTGTTTGTTTCCTGGATTCTCAGAAGGCATTCGATCGCGTGTGGTACGAAGGCCTGTTAGTGAAACGTCACGAGCTTGGTATCAACGGAAAGATGCTGAGAATTGTAAAAAACATGTACGAAAATTGCACAAGTCGTGTTATGTACCATGGTTCCCTTTCAGAACCGTTTGATATTCTACAAGGAACAAGACAGTGAGCTGTAACTTCTCCTTTCTTTTACCTTGCATACATTAACGATCTTCTGAATAATCTACAGGAATATGAACACGGTGTACGTGTATGACATATATCTTGTGTCGCACCATCGGCTGCTGATGATATTGCCATAATTTCCTTGTCCAAGTCTGGACTTCATAGTCTCATTGACGTGTGTTATAAATATAGCCAGATGTGGCGGTTCACCTTCTCATGTACAAAGAGCGTCGTTGTCGTCTTCAATGAAACAAAACGTCAAGATTCTGCACACAACAGAACATGGTTCCTCGGTGATAAACAATTAGACGAAAGCGCGGAATGTTTACACCTTGGCATTAAGCAGTGCAAATTTCAGTCCATGGCAACTCGATGTTCTCCGGTCGCTGACAAATTGCGAAAGTCATATTTCAGCTTAGCTGGTAAAAACCTACTCAATATGTGCACACCGATAACGAAAGCAACTCTACTCAAATCAGTATCGTTACCAAAAGCCTTGTATGGCTGTGAACTATTGGAGCTTCCGAACATTACAGCTACGTACACAATTGAGAAGTCATATCGGACGTGTGTAAAACACATTCAGTCTCTTCCATCGCGCACACCGACTACTATTTCGCTGAGTTTGGTTGGTCTCCTGCCACTTGAGAGTGAAATACATTTGACGAAACTTGCATTTCTATCCAATTTAATTCACCTACCACAGGATCGGCAGACACCCCTCAGAATATTCCTACTGAAATTATTCCAACTTACGCTGTTCGATCGCATGACTACAGGCTTCGTACCAGACATCATAGATATGTTGCAATACTATGGCCTTTATTCTTACCTCGACTCATTCGTGAAAAATGGTACTTTTCCCTCAAAGTCTTCATGGAAATCGATATTTCAGCATGCAGTGTGGCAACACTATGTGCAACAGTGGTCGGCTTCAGTTTCGGGTGATGCTAGCCTTAATATCTTCCATAAAATACACAACGACCCTTCAACAAGTTGGAGCATATGGTCTCTACTGAGGAAATACCCTGCTTATGGCGAACAATTGAAGAATCTTTCACTGTTGCTAAACAAAACTTCGTATGTAAATAATACCGTGTGTCATGTTTGTTTTAAAAAACTATGACAATGAGCTCCTTCATGCGATACGTTATTGTATCTCAGACCACATGGTCAAACTTCGGAATAGCTACTTGGAACACATTCTGAATAAATATGGAGTGACATCATACCTCTACCTTGATGCAATTGATGACTCCACCCTATGTGCCTTCTTGCTTGGACGTGGTATTTCAAGACATGGACCACATTATTATTGACTCATCCTCCTACCTGTTCATCATGTGTCGATGCATTCGCGGAAAATCAAAATGATCTTAACGCATAATACACTTCCTTGTGCATACATCTAAGTTTGTGTAACAACCATGTATATGATTACCATGTTATAAATATTCTTCTCCACATTGGAGGCATACAATAAATATAATGCGTTCGATAAGTTTGTGAGTTGACGAACCGTCTATTGAGAAGTGACTAGCTAACTGGTTCGCCAGGTGTACATGTCGTTATCCACATGGGGTATCAGACACATACACAGATATGACCTTCTGTAAGCTTGTATATTCATCGACCATATGCCTTTCTAGTTCAAGATGACGCACAAATCCCATATTTAGCAAATATTTAAAATCGTAAGCTAGACACCGGAAAATTAATAGTTTGAAACGTTATGATTAGAGGGACCATTCTCCCAGGAAGTTTTGAATACTTTGTCGGTGTGAGCGACCTAGATTTATCAGACAAAGAAATGGAAGCTGCTCCAGATAATTATGGACGTGACGTGGCAAATCATAATCTGTTACCAGGTAATTGTTCTAATATGACTATTCGGCGCACCTACGGTTACGGTCATTATCGGCGCTTAGTGGAGAATGGATTTCGAAATACCACATCGCGATATTAATGGTTGGTTTTCGACTTTCCAGAAGGATACGAGCTATGTTATGCGTTTTGATACGTTTTAAGTTGAACTAATACGTGGTTTATGTACAGTTTCGTCCATACATATCGATATTATGACAAAAAGTTGAAAATAGTATGTGAAAATATCGAATTCTTTTCCATTTCTGGCCGCCAATTAAACCGCCTACTTGACTGAGTATCAATTGCCAAACTCAAATGAAAACTTCATGTCAATTTTCCATATCAACATGTAATGGTGGGTAGAAATCGCGAAATAATAACGCCCATTGTAAGAAAGCAAAGGAATGTAGGCGTGTTTTCAAATTTCGGTCGCCAATTTGGCCACCATCATCGATGGAAAACAATTTCTTGTATGAGATGTAAGGTAATTACTTCACCTCAGTATTTCCAACTCAACTATAAGCATGGGTGTAGTTGTCTCGAGAATAATGCCCAATGATGTGAATATGAGAGAATTTCGGTGATTTTTCAAAATCTAACCGCAATTTTGGCCGCCATTTTAGATTTGGGGGACTTTTATTTTGATATAGTACAAGGACAGTTCTTCGCCTAAGTGTTCCCAACTCACAATAGTAAGCAGGTGTGGAGTTATCGTGACAATAACGCTCACTGGTGTTAAAATCGGCGATTTTCGGAGATTTTTCTATTTCTAGTGGCCATTTTGGCCGCCATCTTGGATTTGGGTGAATATTCCTCAACTCAAGTCAAGTCAAGTCAAATTGTTTATTCACATAAACCACAATCGTGGTACAAATGGTGAAAAAGAATATTACAAAAATAAATTAAATTAGCGGCGTCCCTGTAAGACAGGGTTATGTAGGTTGTATATAGTAAATAGATAAATTCGGCACAATAGAGTATAACTAACTGTAATTATACCGGTAAGTGTGTATATAATGCTCCTGCAGCATAAAATATGTGGTTGTATCGGTAGCCCATTCCAACATTTCAGAACGTACGGTTCGTTATTGCAGAGAAAGACTATATATAATTTAAAAGTATGTCAATGTTGACTTCTGAAGTCGATATAATCCAGATACAGACTATAATTAATCAGTCCCAGAATGCACCGTCGTGGCATCTTATTCAAATAAGGTACACAGGTTACCAATCAAATTGGCTTTACGATATCGGGTGCCCTGAACTAGGCGAATAAAACTTTACGTTTATCAATAGAACCAGAAATACTACAACACGTGTGATTTTACACATTTGTTGATAAATGGAAATTTACGTGTTTGTCAACGGTCAGAAATACTACAGCACTTGTGGATTTACGTATTATTAGTAAACGTCGATAGTAACCTGATTTCGATTCGGATAATAATAGCGTTTTTTTGTTTTGTTTTAATATTAAATCAGGAAACTAATAAATCAATAAATATGTCTTAAAATAGATTACTAATTGTTACTGTCAGTTAGTGTGGGCCACCGATACTTTAATAGTGTGCGACTTGAAATAAGGCAACTTTAGTGATACATACTTATGTATATCTTTATTTCGTTGGTTGGGTATCAATTGGTCCCACATGACATCCATGGACTCCCCCAGCAAATCTCTCAGGGCGGCGGGTCGGCCACCCAGCTATGACAAATTGTCAATGACTGAATAGCCGATCGATCACCCTAAAAAACCTACTGAGAGAATTCATGGACTTAACATCGGTTCGCATCATTAGTTCTTTAAACTTAAAAACACTGGGTCTGTTGCTAAATTCTTTGTCCAAATATTGTAGCCTCTTATCTGATAAGACACGGCATCTACAAATATAGTGATATTCATCACCAATTTCACCTAAATCACACAAAGTGCATAAACGTTCATTCCTCGGAGTTCTCGACCAGCGGCCAGTTTCAATGGGAAGCTTATGATTTGAGATTCTGAATCTCAGCATATATATAGAATTTGCATAGTCTAAGCTAAGGAGATACTTTTCCATACCAAATGTCTCTTTATAAACCCTATACGTGTCAGCCTTGGGTGAGTTTCGTAAATTAGACATCCAGGTTTGTTTATATTGATCTTCTAAGCATTGCCTAACATGCTTTGCTAAACTATCCACAGATACATTCTGGTAGTTATACCAAATATGGGATAAGCCACATGAATTCAATATATCTTGAATTCCTTGTAGCCACGGGTATGTATGCGTGTGCATATTATGATGCACATACATGTATTCAAATAATATATGAGACAGCTTTCTATCAGGTCCAGTAACAATTTTGGCCCAATATTTAATCATCTGGAGTTTTATAAATATAGAAATAGGGAATCTGCCTGTCTCGCCATATATCATGGCGTCGCAAGCGTTATTCCTCAGTTTTAATATGAATTTCAAGAATTTCATATGTAATTGATCAATCATATTTGTATTAGTGTGGCCCCACACCTCGCATCCATATGTATAAGAGAAATCCTAGCTCGAGTATCTCCTGCAATTATATATGCATGGGTGTTGTTATGATAGCAATAACATTCATTGATTCGAAACATTACATAGCGGTAAGTCCTGCGTAGGGGACTGAACTCTGCATGAAGCTTGGCACGCCAAATGGTCCAACGAATTTCACACCGAATAATCATGAACCATGATGAATGTCTATCTAAAGTTCGCCAAACTTGCATTTTCATACAAACTATAGACGAGATTTGCCGACCTGGGTAACATTAAATACTAGCTTGCAAAGCGAATCTGGGTAATTTAGTACCCAAGTCATGTGGTAATAACCAACTCAACATAAATACCTACCCAAGAACTTAGGCAGGAAGACACACTATATCCATAAGAATTCTAACATAATCGTATAACCAGTGAGAATCATCCTTGGTAAGCACCTGGCGCGGCCTTTGTTATCATCGGGCGTTGCAGATCTATCGTCTTACTGAGAATACATGCATAATATATATATAACAACATGCTTCGATTGATCAACAAAAGGGGTGCTTTTGTCCGGACACAGTAATTCGTCCGTTGAATGTGTACATGTTTCGACCCGTTTCATCGATTTTATTGCAGTGTAATTGCTGTGTATTGAGTTATCGCGGCAGTCAATTCTGCACGTATTAAGAATCGGGTGGCCTTCGCGATGGGTATTTTGTTAACCCTTTACCCAACAGAACGGCCCTGTGCCAATGCATTCTCTTATATATGCGAGGCGACCGCATATATAAGAGAATGCATTGGCTTAACACATTAAAAATTATAAAATTGTTAAAGAATGTAAGAAAAAAGGGTAAAAAGTGTTAAAAAAAGATTTTTTTTAGGCCAATGCATTCTCTTATATATGCGAGGCGACCTATGGTCGACTCGCATATATAAGAGAATGCATTGGCACAGGGCATAACTGTAACCATCACAATGTGGTCAATGAGCCGGTTCCAATGATATCCATATTTGTATGGTTTTATTGAGACAGACCGAAGATATTTTAGGCTGTTGAAGCTTTATTTGGGCGTTTTTGGCCGGTTTGTTGGGTAAAGGGTTAAAATAACCACATCCATTAAAACCACGATAAACAGAAAGACTACTCAAATATAGACATATTTTGTTCTTATGCCAATCATGAATAGAATGTTATTGTCAAGATCGTGCGCAGTATTAGTGAACAAAAACCATGTTATGTTACAGTACAGGGTATGCGGCTGATACGGACCTCCGGCTCATACGGACCTGGCTTATGCGGACCCCGGCTGTTACGGACCCTGGCTTTTACGGAGCTCGGGCTCATACGGACCTCATTCAAATTAAATTAAAATTTATTTTATTTATATTTTTATTTAATTTTTTATATATCTTCTAAATTTTGTATATCTTTTAAATTTTTATCTTTCACTTTTTTTACTTTCGGATTATTTCCTTTTAACTTTAAAGGGATACTGTACCCAACATGTTGTTGTTGGTTTCTATAGTCTCCGAGTCGGAGAATAAGGTAACACGTTTTCCATTATTTGAAAGTCTGTTGAGTACGAAGTAGTGTTACGGATGGCAAATTTACCGGAATGCAAAAATACAAATTGTCGCTGTCGAGTAATTTTAGTACAGTTTTCAACCAAATGAATCAAATTAAAGTTATATTATATGCATACTAGTCCCATATTCTCATTTAAGTTATTGTATCGTCACTAATCAGTGAGTAGCTTGAGTTTTCTCCCCATATCATCATAATGTTTAAACGATCGTGTGTGCGATCGGTTTAACAATCCAGTATCCCTCAATTACTTTATTTGATTACTTCGTGTACACGGAAATTCGTAATTTAGTCGACGCCATTTTATGGCTCCAGTCATAAATTCAATTTATATCAAATTATTAACTTTTAAATTATTAAACTTTAAGATAGCCTATTAACCTGAGCGTTTACAGAATACATCTACGACTCAAATTACTTATGTTTCTATATATTATCGATATTAGATCGTTGTTATCACCGGAAATTTTATGAAAATGGCGTACAGTACCCCTTTAAATAATATTTATGTTTGTTACTCACTTGTTGTAAGAGAACACGATGTATAACTTACTTATTTCCGTTGTGTTCTGGCTTGTACACATTTATTGAATGGTGTTCGTACCTGAACATTAAAATGATAGGATAGGATAGGATAATGTCATTCACAATACACACATGAAAAATTACAAATACAAATAGGTATAGTAGACTAAATATATATGTATATTGTCAGTGGTGACAGTCATTTCTGTCACCCCAACAGTGATACTGAACACTAATTTTGCCATTTATGAGACCATCTCATATTATACCAAACAGAATGTATGCAACAAATAAATAAATATGAGCCATGGATGAGTGCAAAATACACGCATGTGCTCTACTTTATAGAACGATGCGAAGAACATATGAATTTTGACAAAAATGAGATGGTCCCATAAATGGCCGGATTTGGTGTTACGTACCCCTATAATCCCTTTACTTCTGTATAAACCATCAGCTTTCATATTCGCCACGCAGCCGCGTTTTATAAAGTGCTACACTATTTCGGGAACCAACACATCCATAAACATTGTGTATTTCCTTATATAACTATCCTTTGTACACACCCTCAGTTAATAATGAGATCACATTCTTTCAGTTAGTGTGTTCCAAGACTTATAATAGTGTAGGGGGACCTCGAAGCATAGAACATATTTGAACTAACGCTTGCCACCTTGGTCGGACTAGTTTGAGATATAAAATACAATATCCATTGTTTCTACATTTGGGTCGATCTAGAGGGACTCTAACAATCACTATGGCAGCAACAATGTTTTTATTATGTACTATTATGTTAGTCTATATTAAAGGTACTCAACCCGATAAAACTCCTCTCAATTACTATTTCAATGGCTTCGGGGGTCAAATATATTTGATTCGAGTCGAGGAAGTCACCCATCAAAGCTCAGATTTGTTAGATATCGATTTTAGAAATCTATTATTTTTCATTATCGGGAATTCTTTCTGGCCCAGTACGTAGTCAATTATTACCACTTGATTATAGAGTTATCCATCCTTGTCTGTTTGAATAGAATTTTGGCGTAAAATCTCGAGCATGTTACCAAATTGACGGCAGTTATAAGTACTCATCTCGAGAACATAAGAATTTTCAAAAATCAATATCTAATAACTCTGAGCTTTGTTTGATGGGTTCCTCGACTCGAATCAAATATTTTTTACCCCCAAAGCCAAAGAAATAGTAATATAGGACCCTCTGATCGGATTGTTGTTGTTGGAATCTGTTGAGATGGGGACCCTCTTTACGGGTTGAGTACCTTTAAGTGTCGTTTAGAACATATACTTTAGTTCTACAAAGTCGCTATATATTAATATAAAATTACATGCATGTTATAAATAACATGTGTTGTTGCATATAACTGGGGGTTTGGAAGCATGAGGACATCTTTAACCACGCTCGCGTTGTCTACGGATCAGGTTTTCATTACGTGGATCATGATTTGATGCCCATTAGAATCATTTAGAAAAATATGTCTTTTCGTTATCATAAATATGTATTTTTGTACCAAAACGCGTTCGGGGGAGCGGTACATAAATCCAATATCTGGCAAACCGTTCAAAATTTATGTCAAATTATTTTTATTTGTGATGTCCAGATCACTACTGAGCCATATGAATTATATAGGTGGTCATGTGTTGTTTATTACAACTATTTTAGTATTATAAAATCGATGTTAATGCATGCAGAATTACCTGTTATGAATAAAATATGTTGTTGTTGTAATTGGGGGTCTGGAAGCCTGAACACATCTGTAATCAATTAAACGGTATCTCTGGACAAAACGGTCAGTACAAGATTCATATTGGGTCCCATTAAGATCAATTAGAAAATGTTTGTAAAGTCGTTATATTTTCGACCAGAAACGTGCTTGGGGGAGGGGTAGCTAAAATCCAGTATCTCGCAAACCGTTCAAATATATGTTAACCTCTTTCTTCATATGGTTGTCAGATAACTACTACACCATATGGATTAAATATTTCGCCATTATTGCAATATCTGTTTGAATGATAATGTTTGAAGAATAATATTTTTGTGAAAAAGAGCGATTTTTCAGCAAAAAATAAATGTATCGGCTCCATATGGCAGGAAAATCTAAATTAACCAACACGTTTTGCATATCAGCTAGAGCTATGGTATTACATAGTAATTTTAACACCAACAATGTGGGCAAATAATTTAGGACATAGCCGCAAGGCTCGCTTTATCAAAATCGTTAATTTCTGGAAAAAGAGACAGGTGGGTATTGTTCATCGTCGATTTGACAATAGCCACCACCAATTCCGTTATTTTTCACTATCATTTTCGTCAACAGTATATATTTCTCCTTCAAACAAATTTGGATTTAACTTGTTCTACCGTGGGTAGGGGTACCCGACCACTTTTGACGTTTGGCCGCTGCACTAAGTATCCAGTGACGTCTATATGCTTTGTTTACAAGCGGACCCAGAAGATATGCATTTTGTCAGTATTTTAATTTATCTTAATTTATTTAAATAAAGAAAAATATACCTAATTTAAAAACTATAATTTAATTTTAATTGAGGTCCGTATGAGCCGGATGCCCGTAAAAGTCAGGGTCCGTAAAAGTCGGGGTCCGTATAAGCCAGGGTCCGTATGAACCGGAGGTCAGTAAAAAGCCAGGGTCCGTATCAGCCAGGGTTCGTAAGAGCCAGGGTCCGTATCAGCCGGCATTCACAGTACAGTACGTACAGAGTGCGCGATAAACAAAACTCTCACCGCCTGGGAGATCCGACAGTGACTGCGTGAACTTTGGTTAAGAGGGAGATAAAGTGGCAACATTTAAATGGGGAAAGCAGTGTTAATTATCAAGACAAGATTACTCAATATTTATAAACCGTATAATAATACTTCATGTCTTGTTGGAATGTTTGAGCATATATCTAGTGACAACGCAAAGCAGATTTTTCATTTTATGTTTTGTGACATTTGATGGCAATATTATAAACAATATTATAAACAATGGTGACCTACTTTTTAATAATGTCCACTGATATCCATCCTGGGATGAAAATAAAAATTCCGCTTCGCGTTGTCACTAGATAAGTCTTCAAACTTTCCAAAAAGGTATGATATGGTCACCTGCTCATTGTAAGGTTTGATCAATCTTTTCTCAAAAATTAACACTGAATTCCCCATTCAAATGTTACCACTTTACCTCCCTCTGAAAACTGTACCATGTTTTCTACAACATACCGTAAAAGCTCTCGCTAATCATCACCACTCGATATGTTGGTGTTGAATGGGTCACAGTGAATAAATCTGCCAAAAACATCACCACGGTGTTGAGTGTTTTGCGTATTGTATACGCTTTATGTGATTCATTCAAACAAACGCTTGGCTCGCACAAGTGCGTTTTGTGGATAAAATCCTATTCAAACTATCATTATACTATACCAGTATATTCTTGATGAAATTTTCAAAATTTGGTAACTTTTATTTCTAAATGATAACCTGAAAGTACAACCATGGCCATTAACTGTGTTCTCTGTCACATTAAAAGAGTACATGTTCCATCTATTACACTGTAGAAGGTCGTATTGTACAAACAGTATGGCAATACAGGGGTTTAGCAAACTCGGGATTACAATTAACATGCAGTTGCAAACAAGTTGATCTCACTGGAGGGGCCATTTTGCTCATCAATTGTTCAATAACGAGAAAAACATGTAACTCGCGGTGGGTAAATGAGAAAAATCAAAAAGGTTTGTAAAGCATCATCACTATAAGATCACCAAGAAATAAATAGGCTTTTTTCTCTTATTTATATCTATTTATAACTCCCAACCGGCGAGATTTCTCATGTCGAAACCATTGTTATGTAATAAATACTGATTCAGTAAAAGTCATTTTATCAACAAAGATCGCCAAATGTAAGTGCAAAAAAAATAGTTTTAGTTAATGTGCATTCTGGAATATTTTTCATAATGCCCTGACCGTTTGTAATGTAATTTTGACCAGATTTTTCAACTGTTTGTTGATCAAATGTCTGACAATGGAACAGTATGTTTACATAACACAGGTTTTAACACACGATGTTTCGTAACTGAAGAGCGATCAATTATAAAAATAAGAACAATGTCCATATATTTGTCCATGTTCTTCCTAGTGAATTTGGTTAAAGACTCACTTAATTTTCGAAAACACCAGGTCACATATACGCCATATCAAATCCAGTCGTAAGTCGGGATTTTTTTACCCTGTGCCAATGCATTCTCTTATATATGCGAGTCGACCATATGTCGCCTCGCATATATAAGAGAATGCATTGGCCTAACAATTTTAATAATTTTTTCTTGTATTCTTTAACAATTTTATAATTTCACCCATACAAAGCCCCAGACAAACATGAGCAGACGACACTCTTCTATATGCTTCTATATATGTGTGGGGCTCCCTGCAGGGTAATGGGTGTTTTTTTATTTTATGTCCTAAACATTGTAAGAAACATTTATTTAAAAAAAATGATAACAAATTGTTAGGCCAATGCATTCTCTTATATATGCGAGGCGACCTATGATCGACTCGCATATATAAGAGGATGCATTGGCACAGGGTAAACAAATCCCGACTTACGACTGGATTTGATATGGCGGGTCACATATATACCATTTCATTTGAATGGGAAAGCTCCAAAACATTGTATTACCAACTTATCCGGTGAAAAGAAACTGTGAATATGTTGTTATTATCAAAGTACCGACCTGTGTTCTGTGCTTAATTTCGATCTGGTCTGGATTTTGACAAAATTATCGCACGAGATTTGTTGGCGGAGCGATACCTCGAGTGCGGGACGCAGTCCCGCACGAGAGGTATCGGGTTCCGCCAACTAATCGAGTGTGATAATTCGTCAAAATCCAGACACTCATGCGGTTCTATTTTTATTACATATCTCCGTATCATAGTAAGTGGACTCACAATCGTACATCTCCGGTACAGAAAATGTGAATTTAATTGAGTTTTAACGGCATTTTAGGGTTAACGCAACAATCGGACAGGAAGCCCGTCTATCCGCGAGTGACCTTGACCCATCTTTAATGATGCGTTTGAAATTAAATTCTGTGACTCGACAAACATATTCTTGAAATGAAACTACTCGAATGAATCATCTCATCGATTGTTTCTTTATTGTCGTAATTGAAAAAGTAATAATAGTAACGGCCATAACCAGTCTAACAACACTGAATGAAATAGTTCCGTCGACAGATTGCACTAGTGCAATTCTGAGAATTATCACACGCCTGGAAACTCGTGTGATCATGCGAATTACGTTGATAGATATGTAATAACATATGTAATATGTTGTGTATAATGTGATCTGGGGGGTGTATATAATATGTAATATGTTGTGTATAATGTAATCTGGACATTCGCAAATTAAGTGGGCCTTTAAAAACTTATATAATTTTTCCCATTTACCCGAGTGCCTTATGTCCTTTAACCCTTTACCCAACAGAACGGCCCTGTGCCAATGCATTCTCTTATATATGCGAGTCGACCATAGGTCGCCTCGCATATATAAGAGAATGCATTGGCTTAACACATTAAAAATTATAAAATTGTTAAAGAATGTAAGAACAAATGGTAAAAAGTGTTTTTTAGGCCAATGCATTCTCTTATATATGCGAGGCGACCTATGGTCGACTCGCATATATAAGAGAATGCATTGGCACAGGGCATAACTGTAACCATCACAATGTGGTCAATGAGCCGGTTCCAATGATATCCATATTTTTATGGTTTTATTGAGACAGACCCAAGATAATTTAGGCTGTTGCAGCTTTATTTGCCGTTTTTGGCCGGTTTGTTGGGTAAAGGGTTAATGGTGCTATGATGTGAACAATATTTCCAACTTCTATTAAATATATGCTTCACATGAACACTGCTTTCCCTGTTCAGTTAAATGAATATCCTTGCTAGACTATAGTATTGGGGTCTATAAATTGGACCTTATAGTTTATGACATACCATGGTGTCTGGTCAATTTGTGTATATATAGTTCTACTCGTAGCCACAGCTTTATATATAGACGCGTAATGGTGCCGGCGAATTTGTTATAACGTTCTCTATTTGTACTCCAAACGATTAAAGGTACTCAATCAGATCAGACGGTCCCCATACCATCAAGATACAACAACAAAATTTTTTCTTCCCAAAACTTGTTATTTATCCAAAAAAAATTCAACACTAAAGTATCACGAAATTTGACCATATTACTACTTGATTTTAGTGTTATCCATTTTCATCCGCAATTTTGTCCGAGAGCCTCGGTTTCAACACGTGTTTCTGCGTTACATATTATTACACATCTCGAGAAATAACAAATTTCAAAAATCGATATATGATCACTCTGAGCTTTGATGGGTGGGTTCCTCAACTCGAATCAAATAATTGTTACCCCTGAAGCCAAAGGAATAATAATTTAGGTGCGTCTGCATGATCGGATTGAGTACCTTTAATCTTCTCAACAACAACAAAAACAAAAACAAAACACACATATTGTCGGACACATGTATTGCCTGTTGTCTATCAAACTATTGTATAATACGTTAGGCAATATAAAAATGATCAGTACGGGTTTTAAACATGATGTGTGAATTTATTTAACTGTAGCTGTACATTAAACTAAAATAGTTTCTACAAAAGATCTGATACTCCTCGTGTGAAAAAAGAATAAACAATTTTATAATTGTTGGATAAATTATCTGTTTATTCACAAATAAAATCAGAATGATTATTTTATTTACAATTGAGTCATTCTCTAGTTATAATTCAACTTGGGAATAATAGTATAAAAAATATTAGGGGAACATATTTATGGTCAATACAATATACAACAAGATTCAATAAGGAACCGTGCAGTAGGTAGCCGTTAACCCGTTCTATACTAAAACATCATTGATGAGTACTTATCCCAAAGGAAATGTTCAGACAATAGTTCAACAGACAGGTCGTTTGTTGAACTTATTATCCAAACATTTCCCTCAATATATAGGGCTTTGTCTGCACTGTTATTAATCTGTCGTCTGCTTTTTATCACTTTAACATCCCTCCAAATGAATAATAAATCTTTCCGATGTATATTGCTTAATTGACTGGGAGAATACATTTAGTATAGATAGGGTAAAAGACCCTTGAGACATGCGCGATGCATCTAATGGCTATTAAAGATGGTCTGTCTCTTCCGAGCAGGTTTTTGTGTACAATAATATATATGAATAGAGGACACCTGTCCAGAAAACTTTCTATCAAGTAATATCAATTTTATTTAGAATTTCTTAATGACATTCGTGGGACAGTTTTATTGGCTATTTGTAGAACATAAATCCGCGCGAAAATAATCGGAGGGTACCACGAGCGCACCAAGAAGGAGAACTCTATCTTGTTAGCAGCCTCAATCGCGGGAAATAGCAGATCAGCTAAAAGATTTACCGCGAATTACAACAGAAATAAATCACTTTATTGTGCCTTTATAGACAAATAATATACCACATCTTCAATGTGATCTGTATTTTATTCACAAAATAGCTATTTGTAGTCGTCTGGGGATTTCATAAAAAAAAACAATTGTTGTGATTGTGTCTTGAAGTGCATGGTTTCGATCGAGAGATCAAGATATTATATTACGATTAGTAGATGCTCTAATATCGAGGTATAGATTCATGTTTCACATTTAGCGATTTATCTCACTACAGGTTCATTGCATGTATTTCCTGCACGTAACACCCTAAGTTGCGGGTCTCATTATGGTGGAAGAACCCTTGTTGGTTTATGCGAGAGATCACGTGACTTGACCAATACCGGGCCATTTAATAGGATGAGAATGGCTATAATTGGCTATGGTACATATATAACCTTAGTCCACCATCTCAAAATGCAGCCGTGATTGAGATGTCTCGTGACCTGGCTACTACCCCTGTAGTGGGGTAATGACGACTGCCTCGCGGCGCATAGTAACTGGCAGTGTCACATTTAGTAGCGTACTGTTTCCATCAACATATCCATAGTCCAACATCTCCATATCAACCCATGTTCCAGATGTCATGTGACTATTGCTGTTGTAGTATTGTGGGTATAGCTGCTCCAAACGACCCACACCGCGAAACTGCGAGTGACCCATTCAGCTGTGTAGCTCGTGTCAATGTATCCACCATCAACACTCCCGTCGCCCATCATCCAAAGCCGCACCTATGTTCGAGAGGTCACGTGACCTGACTACTGATGTAGCAGGATGGGTAGTTGCTCTCCTCCCCCGTGTAACTCACTTGGCACATTCAGTTGCTCAACTCTTGTTGCTGTAACCGTCATCAACATTTCCATATATAGTCAATCATCCAAATCAGCACCCATGTTCGATATGTCACGTGACCTGACTACTACTATAGTAGGATGGATAGTTGCTGTCGTCCCCCGTGTAACTACACGTGTCACAATCAGTTGCGTAACTCATGTTGCTGTAACCGCCATCAACATTCCCGTAGTCCACCATCTCAACTGGGTTCTCATTACCACTGACTGGACAACCGACCCATGGGTATTTCTCTGCAAAATATTAAAAGCAAGCCTGCAAATAGTGTGTCTGTCATTTGCAGAATGAGGCTGAATTAAGTGATGCCAGCTGGCTAGCATCACCATAATAACCCTTTAGAGAGCTCATTCTGATTAGGCCTCATCTTCTGGGATGTATTTATAGTCACAAATTAAAGTTGTTTTTAGTTACGTTTTCCCCTTCTGGGAAGTTTCTATATCCCCTAATTTGCAGACGTTAAAATGCATAATCGAGGTGACTAATGGATGAATATTACCAATTTCAACTGTGGAAATCCAATCTGATGCTGGTCTCCCATAACAGTTGAGGCCTAAGCAGAATGAGGTTCCCATATGGTGAATTTGATGACGCTAGCCGCAATGTGTGATAGCGTCACTAAATTCACTCTCTGTGGGCCTTATTCTCCAAATGACAGACACTCTATTTGCAGGCTTGGTTAAAGGCACACATTGTTTACGGATTATTTTTATATCAGGCCTTTTTTTTCATGACTAACACGCTATCAAATCTGTCAAAATTGGGTGCCCTTTTTTGATAGCACAATAGGCCTCAATTTATTACATGCCACCGGCGTCGGTTGAAAATGGCTGTCCCTTCCCACCAAATATGATGGATGAACTTCTATCGCATAATTAGCCCCTAAACCATGCCTCATACACGTGTATTATCGACACGCAGAGTGACATATAATAGCTTAGCACAATAGTGTCATTGTCAATGCCAGGAACTTTATTATTAAGTTAACCCTTTACCCAACAAACCGGCCAAAAACGCCCAAATAAAGCTTCAACAGCCTAAAATATCTTCGGTCTGTCTCAATAACACCATACAAATATGGATAGCATTGGAACCGGTTTATTGACCACATTGTGATGGTTACAGTTATGCCCTGTGCCAATGCATTCTCTTATATATGCGAGTCGACCATAGGTCGCCTCGCATATATGAGAGAATGCATTGGCCTAAAACAATTCTTTTTACACTTTTTACCATTTTTTCTTACATTCTTTAACAATTTTAGAATTTTTTCTTACATTTTTAAACAATTTTTATAATATTTTTCTACATTCTTTGACAATTTTATCATTTTTAATATGTGTTAAGCCAATGCATTCTCTTATATATACGAGGCGACCTATGGTCGACTCGCATATATAAGAGAATGCATTGGCACATGGCCGTTCTGTTGGGTAAAGGGTTAATTAGATTATAATTATGATTTTCGACTTGTGTTTGGGTTATTTAGTGTTGCTGTGATAAGGGTGGTTGAACAATTTTGTTAACATGAATAGAGTCGACGCATTTAAAATGGAACTGTATTTTTTCTTGAAGGTGTATTTACTTCCTCTATCGTTTTGATAAGGATATATCTGTATCGTATCTTCAACAGTCGGTGTAGCGATAGTGTTTGCATGTGGCCTTTCTATACTGAATGGATTCTTCCATAATTCGCTGAACGTATACATTGGAACGGTCTAGTATTCAATATAGATTGAGTTAAGTTAAGTAGTGTCTGTTTGTCATTGAATTCAACAGCGTATTTTCCCACTTGTGTATATATGCACGACTAAATCGGTCTTTGGATCAGATTTCATGTTCCTCCATCTATTTCTCCATCCATTATTTGAAATTCCAAGTTAGTATTTTCCCTGCTCTCAGTCTGTATTCCCATGCTCTGAAAATCCTCCATAGTCCATACTTCGAATGTACTGGGCGGTTATATAAATCTGGTGTCTATAAACTGGCACTTCTGGTTGAGCTGAATAAATTATATCTAATGCATATGATTCAAAAGACCAAACAGAGCTATATTTGTAGTCTTGAAATCTGGATTTATAAAACTGATGTTTGTGTAATTGTGGCACAGAAGAGACAGACCATCTTTAACATAATATGTTTCATACTGATCAGCTGGCCACTTATATGATCTTCAACATTGTAGTCCGTTTCGATTTGTTTGTGTGTCTATTTTGGGTCAAATAACATAAGCTGCGCCTCATAAATATGTGTGGTCTTTTGAATCATATTCATTAGATAAATATAGTGAAACAGTTATTTGTATATGTATATATTATATATTTACCAATCCAAGCTCTGTTCTGTAAAAACATGGGGTGTTCTTCGTTGGTGAAACATGTTGGGACCACCGCCTGGGCATACGTCGGGTAAAAGTTGTACTCGACTGCCGCTCTATCTGCTTCATATGCATCTGAATGGAATAGACATGGGTTTAAAATTATATATATAGAAGTCTGCTAACAGTGTGTCTGTCATTTGCAGAATGAGGTCCACATAGCGTGAATTTAGTTACGTTGTCCCGCACGGCGGGCTAGCTCCACAAAAGTCACCATGTTGGAACCTCATTCTGCTTAGGCCTCAACTACTATTATATGGGAGATCTAGGATCAGATTGAAGTTCCCCACTTGAAGTTGGTGATGCTCATTCATTATTCACCTCGATTTGTATTTTATATCGTCAGCAAATTAGGGGATATAATATAGAAACAGATGGAAAAAAGTAACTATAAATGTTAATTTGAGACTATAGATATTTCGTCGAAGATAATGTCTAAGCAGAATGAGGTCACCAGAGGGTGAACTTGGTTATGCTAGCCCGCTGTGTGGGATAGCATCACTAAATATACCCTCTGGGGACCTCATTGTAAATATGTATACGCTAAATATTGCTTCCATTGTTTATGTATATAAATACATTTCGAGTCTATTATAATTTATTATAGTGATTTAACCGGTCTGCTTGTGAAAATGAAACCCATTTCAATTGCATGCATGATGATGCAGCTGGATAAGATAAAATGTGTTAAATTTCGAATTAAAGTGTGTTTGTGTGACATATCGGTTTCCCAATATCGCGTATGGACATGGCACAATCTATCTTTAAAATATTATCACAACATGGAGGTATACATTTTTTAAATATATGTCCGTCCAGACAATTAAGCATGGGGTACACTACATTGTAAAATCTGGCATCCACAATGGATTGTTGTTCATTTGTAAAGATGGTTTGTAGAAATAACGAATAATGTCGAGAACAGGGCCATCAGTATTATGTTTATATGTGTATTACAATGGCGACCAAACATACCTAATGCGCATTAGAAAAAAATGGACACCATGTTGGACGACATCTTAGCTGGTATCTATCTATAAATACCATAGAAGATGGCGGTCATTTTTCTGATGAGCAGCAGGTATGCCTAGTCGCCATTGTAATATTTATATAAACATATATGACCATCTATAGATACCAGACAAGATGGCGTCAAACATGGCGGTCATTTTTTTATGATTTGCTATTTGCATATTTGGTGACCATTGTAATACATATATGGCCATCTATAGATACCAGACAAGATGGCGTCCAAGATGGCGCCCATGTTTATGATTCTCTATATGTATATTAGGTCACCATTGTAATACATATATAAAATATATGACCAGCTATAGATACCAGACAATATGGCGTCCAACATTGTGACTATTTTGTTCTGATTCGCAGTAGGTATATTTGGTCGCAATTGTAATACATATATACACATTTATGGCCATGTTCTCGACATTATTCGTTATTTCTATAAACCATATTTACAAATGAACTACCAGTCTGATACCACAGTTCATTATGTATGCCAGATATAACAATGTAATATACGCCATGTATGGTTAAAATCAGCAGAAAAGGGTTAGAAAATGCGATAAGTATAACCATGTTTGTCTTTTTGCGATTGTTGCTAGACTGGTACATGTACTCGGTTATAGCACAGGTAATTTTAAAACTGAATGGCAGAACGTACGTAATTTTCGGACACAATTATTCGAACAAAGTTTTCGGAAATTATATAAAAATTACACCCAGTTGTGTCAAAGACAAAATTCCTATGTCATGAGTCTGCATTATCGCTATGTCAGAAAGGAAAGCGGCTGATTCTTGATCTCGTCGTATCTGTCGCTGCTATAATCATAGCCGTAATACCGATGTTTTTTCGGGATTAAAAACTTGGAAGAAAAAACAGAAAACAAGAACCTATACTGACCGATGGAGATCCAATTGTCTGCCCAAATGTCTGCCCAAATGATATGATGTGCGCTGTACTAAGAGCCACAAAATGTCATGACATCTATGTTGTCAACATCAAACCGGGCGGTGGATTCATATCATGCATGAAATCCAATTCCAGCATTCTAGCTTGGAATAAAAGTTCGCAATTCGGCCTGGTGTACATGCTACTGTCGTGCAATCCACTATCGATAAAATGGTCATTCTCACCGTTTTTGTGTGTGATAAAGTTATCCCGGTTCCCGAAATTGTGACAAAGTTGGTGAGAATTGTGATACCCAGGTTAAGCAAATCTCACAATATGGACGTTATTTAATCAAGTCACTGGGGGAAATACTGTTCAGTTTTTGGCAATAGCCCTCATAAGCATAAATGAAAGGTACTCAATCCGATCAGAGGGTCCTATATTACGATTTCTTTGGCTTTGGGGGTAAAACATATTTGATTCGAGTCGAGGAACCCACCCATCAAAGCTCAGAGTGATTAGATATCGATCTTTGAAATCTTTTAATTTTCGGATATGTAGCCCACAAGTTGGCAGAACACGTGATAAAAACGGACAAATTGCGGGTGTAAGATGGATAACTCTAAAATCAAGTGCTTACTATTAACAATAATAACCACTTGATTTTAGAGTTATCCATCACCGAGTGGGACAAAAAATAATATAGAATGTGCAACCTCTCAAATGTATTAAAATCCATTGTTTTTGTTGTCTCTTAATAACTGCTCAGATTCTACATACCATGCAGATGATGATATGTGAAATTCGATATTTTTTGCCAGATAGATCCAGATAAATTCTTTATTGAAAATCTCTTCCCATTTTTGGGATGGATTTATGCAAAACATGCGTCTTCCCCTTAAGCCCCACTATCACCATATCGGTGGATTTACTGTATCTTCCTACCTGTGAGATTGCTTGTGCTGCCTGGTTCTTGACCCCTGGTCGATTTCTTACTCCGGTTTAGTCTAGTTCGTGGTCTCACTGTGTAATATATAAGAGCACCGACAGCGACGATGAAACACAACCCTATCCCCACACCCACTGCAATGAATGGAGCAGCTGACGATGTTTCCTTTGTGTTCCTAAAACACATCGATTAGGTCACACAATTGTTTGAATAAACAATGGGTAAAAGAAAATAACAGTTAAATCAGTGTTACTAAAGGCCAACTTAATTTTCGAATCCACGTACAGATCACGTTATATACAACATATTCCATATTATATACCATTTGAACCCCCATATCACATTTTATACAATACAGTATATACCATTTGGAAGAGGAACCAAAAATATGTATATACTACCGGAATACGGAAAAGCTGTGGCCTAGGAATAACCACCAAGTGACAGAGATTCTCAAATTCACCTCAAGACTTCCCCCCATTACTAACACCCGAATGCATCATAATTCACAAATAAGATAGTTATTCCCCTTCCATTGAGAATATTAGACAGTCAGCACAGACCAGAACCAAATTAAGCACATAACACACGCCGGTACGTTGAGAAAAACAACATGTTCACCGTTTATACGACCGGATAAGGTAATAATACAATGTTCTGGAGCTTCTGGTGGAATATTATTATTTTTGGTTCCTCTTCCAAATGTTATATAATATGGAATATGTAGTATATAATGTGATCTGGGGATTCGAAATTAAGTGTGCCTTTAAACAGTCGACGATAACCTTGTCATGTTTATTTACGTTTCTATAAGTGTCTGCGATTGTTTATTTGCAAAGCAAAGATTTATGCTGGAACATAGCCACACATATACACATATATACAAGCAATTTATACAAGCAATTTATACGCTAAAGATGGATTATCTCTTTAAATAACAAATTTGAAATAGTGGCGTGGGTATAAAATAATAAATATAAATTGAAGACACCTGTCTGGAAAGGCTTCTATCAATTAATATTGATTTTATTTCGAATATTTTATTATGAAATGAGATGAGTGTTCTATTTTTAGTACAGACCATTCAGCTAGGCGACACCTATATCTATATACATGTAGACCATTCAGCTAGGCGACACCTATTTAATAAATAGAGCATGGCTTGGAGTAAAATACGCCGATATAGTGCATAGTGAGGTTGTGTAGTTCACGACGCGAAGCGGAGTGAACTACACAACCGCACTATGCACTATATCGGCGTATTTCACGACAAGTCATGCTCTAATTATTATATTGTATCGAACAAATGCAGAAATTAAAGGCAAACCAGTGGGCAAACACCATTTTTTTTAAAAGAAAAAAAAATAATATGTAAAAAAAACAAAAAATAATTTAAATTCCTCTTTGTTCAGGTTTGTTTGTTTGTTTTTTTTGCCTTTGTAATTTTGATTTAGCAGTAGGAAACTACTATTTTCAACTTTTACTAAGTTCAGACAATTGATGTTCGCCTTACTGAAGCTTTAATTTGGATCAGCGGCGAAATAACAAGTAGTTTCAGAACAAAGTTTGATGTAGTGTTCGTTACTATTTTTAGTAGTCAAAACTACATATGCATAGTGCACGATGGGAGAGACTTGAAGGCGTAGTATACAACTACGTCTAATAGAGTCGAGTAGCCAACCAATCGGAAAGCTTGATTTCAATAACAAAGTCACGTGAGATACAATATATCTATATAGATCATTAGGCTGTTCCCATGCATAGCTACGTTCCGAACGTCAAATGTCCCAGATTTGCGGTTTGTATTGTTTTATTCCATAGTTATATAAGCGATAATGAGTCTCATTAAAGTTTATTTGCGACAAAATTGCACAATAATATTTCTTGTCTCTGTTATCAGTGACCACTATTGTTCGTTAGCTACACAACCACACCCTTTTAGACCAGAACAATTTCGAAATATAATTAATATTCATCGATAGAAACATTTCCGGACAGGAGTCTTCGATTCATATCTAATATTTTATACCCCGATAACTATGTAGCACATGTTTACAAAGAGATAGACCATCTCTAATAATTATCATATATAGCGTTTCCATAAGACGATAACAAATTCACCACAATATTACAACTATATATGACACAACACACATACCATCCATTAACAAGTACCTTGAATAATTTTACATTATCCAATTTAGGGGGGTGTCGCATTAGATAGTTTAAACATATTTATTTGTCTATTTCATACAACACATGATATATAACACATACATTATTATACAGACAATGGGATTGGAGGACAAGTGCTGGCTCACTTATGGGTACCCCCTCTCCCATAGATGGATATAAATATACGTTTTCATCAATATCTAATAGTATCTTAAATAATCTTTTTCAATGCTAATTTAATAAATACGCTCAGTTTTTTTCAAAACGCTCATATTTCAAGAGAAAGTAGTCCATGGAATTTATTGCGGTTCGGATTATCCCAATATTTTTTTGCAAAACTCACGTCTGTCTGTTGACGTTGTCATTCTTCAATATCGCGTTTTCTTTCTGGAACCTGTGAAACGAAGACAGACAAAATTGTTATTATATGTTGATTTATTTCAGGTACCCATATTTAATTTTACAATTACATCAACATATACTGTAACCGTATGTAAGAATAATTCATGATGTTCTGCACAGGGCACTATGTAGAAACTGTAACATCGGAAGTCGTTCTATCGTCGGTATTGTGATGGTTCTTGACTGATTTGTTACGGTTCCTTGTGATTAAAAATAATCATTTTCGGGACAAAATCACGCATAATTATTGATATCTTGAATGTATTATACTTTCCTGAATGCACAGAGGCTGTAGAAGTGCCGTATTATCGAAGCCTGAACTCTAGCTATATATCACAATTAACTCGAATTAGCGAGTTAACGCGTAACTATCAACATGTTATCACTGAAAATCAAGCCACGTAAACGCAATTCTTTGTTTTTGGGGGCGCATAAAATATGATACGCATTCTGAAAACGAATACTGAGCGTAAAGTATACCCGTGTTATTCTTCTGTAAAATAGCTGAGAAAATATCCCGCGGTTGATAATTTGGAACAGTAGCCTCGTAATCAACACGTGTGCGTGTTACGGTTCTATTTCAAGCCAATCATGGCTGTGGCGGTTCTATACATACGATTTATTCGAACGATTTCTGCACTTTGGTCCGAATATTGTCTTATGTATTAAACATTTTAAACCAGATAATGACTGTAGCTTATGCCATTTACATAATACAACAGGTGTATTAAGAAATAATAATATACATGTAAATACCTAATAATAATAGTAAGTGACATTAATTGGCAGAAACCAAATATTGAAAGTCCCGAGGGGTATAATATCATAATCTTGCCTGCCTATATAAATAACCAATGGTAATATAAATCTACTCTCGGGAGATTATGAGATGTTATTCATTTAATTAATACAGGGCCAGGATTGAAAGATCCAGGTGGGACCATGTTTCGATACCAACACCAACATATTTCATATATTACGCATGTTTGTCGGCCAGAAATGAACATATCTTCATACCTTACACTAGATTGGTTGGAAATTTCACACCAACAGTATGTTGAAATTGTTTCCTTAGTTTGATTTTACAACAATGACTGAGGAAAGTCCCTCCTTATGTACATATACACATTGTAGTAATAATAATGTGTTTGTTTAAGGTGTAATTATCCGCCGCGCTCATTTAAAATAATATTAGCAATATTTAATTCATATCTAATCACCGGGGCCGACTTCTCTCTGGTCGACTTCATATGGGGTCGACTTCACATGGACCCGACTTCACTTGTAATCTTTTGGCCAATAGTCACGTGATTTTGTATAAATTCCATTGGCTGATTGTGTTACTTTTAAAGGTTTAGTATTGGAACCCGTATTTACATTCCGGAATATCCCCGAGGATGCGTGACTACTCATGCCCAAGACCAGTTGCCCCGGGGGTGATCTTGCATGTTCGGTGCGACTGCTATAGTAAGTCAAAGGCGGTGACCAAATAATTTTTGCTTTCACTTCATCCAATTTGTATTGTATTTAATATTACAAAAGATAGCCTTTACTAGTATAAAACAATTATTCCCTCTTACACGCGAGTGGATTGATTGGTGATTGGTTGTAATCAGATATCTCTTAACGGGAATCTGAGTGGCATGGCTTCACTGTCTTGATGCTTAGAAGTCAGAACAAACCCTGAGTGATTACCGGTCAGATTATCAGGAACAACAGAACAACAAGTACAATTTTTTCCGCAACTCAAACAATTTGTTTCCTGCAAGTCTTTTTTACTGTTTTTGCAATGAGTTTGGCTTAAAACACCTTAGAATAAGAGAAATAATGTAATTATAACTGCTAAACTGACAATTTTTTAAATATCTTATTTTAAACCAAGCTAATCAAATATACACGCATGTAATAAAATACAAATTTCATGATGATTCGACCAAAGGTAGCCCGTGCCAAAGGATTTAGTCACGCAAAGAGTAAAATCCAAGATGGCTGCTGGCGGCCATGTTTTTTTGGTCGAATGACCTCGAAATGACTCGTTCCCATCTGTATGTCAATATTAACATAAATGACAAATGTCATGATGATCAGACAAACAGTATAGCATGTAGCCCATGCTAATGGATTGAATTTTGAAATACCAGATGGCCGCTGGCAGCCATGTTCTTTTGCTGAATGACCCCAAAATGACTCGTTCCTATTTACATGTCAATGTTAACATTCATGACAAATAGTATGAATCATATACAGCTGTTTTACAGTGAATTTCCCCCCGCAAATCACTGCGCAAATCTCTGTTTTATTGTTAAAAGGGGGTGGGTGTCCAAAAATGGTCGGAAAAAACTGCCGAAAACGGAAAAAATATTTGGACGCGCGGGTGGGTGGGTGCCAACAAGGGTTGAAAGGAAACAATCAGCATACGTGCGTGAATTTATTTCCGCACCCCGGCCCCCACCTGCCTAACCTATATAATCAGCATCCAGCAAGCGGATGCCCAACATAAACTTCATAAATTGCGTAATCAGAATAATGTATGGATGTCAACGAACTTTTAACGTCTTATTTTTTTTGCTTTTTGCCGATTAAAATGCGTCTACAAAAATAGACAACATAAAATACAAGACAGATAACTCTATATATCCGTCTATGATCACACTTTCCGAAGTCCAGCGCTATGAAATTCCAATATAGTGGACCGGCTATTGACTCATGGCAATGTTGGGCCTGCAAAACGCGTTATTTTTCAAACTAGCTGGCGACTTGATGAATTTTGATAGGCGTAACACAGGTTATTGAATAAGCATATAGGAAGGCAGTGTAATTCATAGAAATTGATGACAAGTGGTGAAATTTCAACTTAATGCATATTTTGTTGTGTTTATCTTTGGTTAATTTCACGACATAGTCAGTTTGAACCATTATCCAGCCAAATATTAGCCATCGTATTACCCGTATAAAACCGATTAAATTGGGAGAGAACCGACTCGATCGGGAGAGAACCCAAACAAATATAAAAATTCGCGGTTTTCGTCGTTGTTATGACTCGCACAATGGAATTTTCGTTATTATTAAGCTCGTTGGGGCCACCGATTGTGAAAGGAATGAAAAATTAATCGAATTATCAGCTAGATGGCTCCAAAATTGTGTTTTAACTGTCAAAAATCGCGAAAATGTATAATTTAGATCATAAGGAACCGTCACAAATCAGTCAAGAACCATCACAAACCGGCGATAGAACGACTTCCGATGTAACAGTTCCTACACACTGGCACAGGGGCGTGCCGTTAAAAACGACCACCATATCTCTTAACGCTGTGGCCAAATTCCAATGGATTGCCCCCTGCTTGAGTGGACCACACTGCATATGGAGTATTTGGGCTGGAATATTTGTGATTACTGCATTTTTCATTATAATATATGGAGGTATGATGCTATATTTATACGCAATTAAAAATCTAGCTCAACATTATGATACAAATGAAGCCTCCTCTCGTAGAGCCAAGAAAGTTAAGCTATTTGGTAATTGGATTGTTGTGTGAAATTACTCATTATTCTAGCAGTTCTTGGTACCGAAAGGAACAAAAACATAAAATAATATCTTCAACCTCTCAAATGTATTAAAATCCATTGTTTTCTTAATAATTGCTCAGATTCTACATACCACGAAGATGATATGTGAAATTCGAGATTTTTCGCCAGATTGATCCAGAGAAATTCTTTGTTGAAAATCTCTGCCATTTTTGGCTGGATTTATGCAAAATGTGCGTCTCCCCTAAATCTTTTCGCGAGCACAAACTTCAATCCTAAATGAAGAAAGAATCTTAAAAGAACGTCGTATTTGGTTTATAATTTAACACAATCATGTCTGAACACAAGCATACTCGTGCAGTGTAACGTTCAAAAAACTTAGATATCACTGCCAATTGTTTCTGGCGGTTGTCACCACAAGAATATTAACACATGTGGACTGGTCTCTGGGTTTTTTAGTATAGAATTTCTCAATGTTCCAAAAACAGGAGGCTTTTTGTTCTGTTTACGCTTCACTTTTCATACATTATACATGTATATTCTCAAAAGCTTCACCATGTAGTTTCTTCATTTCGAATATGTGTAACAGTAGCTAGTACTCAGACTCCAAACGGTATATTTGTGATTTATATTTTGGCGGCTTACCTTGCGAGCAAGAAAGTATTAATCCTTTCTATACTAAAGCATCATTGACGCATGAGTAGTTAGGAATTGTTCAGATAATAAGTTCAACACACGAAATTTTTGAACTTATTATCTAAACATTTCTCTGAATAAATAGGGCTCCTTCTGCACATTTAGTTATCTTTAGTCTGCTTTTTCCGCCTTAACATCCCTCCAAATGAATAATAGAACATTCACATGTACACATTTTTTTAAGAAGGCGCCACATTCGTGAATTTTCAAAAATTCTCAATTTCAAACTATCAATTTGAAGGAACAAATCATAATCCTTTATAACCAATGTATCTAGAAAGTCACCATAAAACAACATAATTTCTGAAGAGATGAATCAAAACTGAGTGTCCGATATTTGAAAACGTGGTTGATTAAAATTTATGTTGTTTTATGTTGTCTTGGTCCTTCACACGACAAAAAAATAGTTCTGCAAATTAATGGCCACCAAAAAAACTAAAATATGCAATGAAATATTATTTATTACTTTTCTCGCAGACATTCATGATTTGGGTCCATAAGCTAGATAATGCAGTGTGTTTTTTGCGAATATTTCCCGTCAAACTATCCAATAACCAGCATGGAAAATTGTTGTTCTTATTTTGTTTAAACCATTTTTGTTTCACATAATTGGAACATGTCTCTCATATTGTGAGGTTAACCGTGTTATAATACTATAGCATACATTGGTTGCAGAGGATAATAATTTCCCCCTTCTATCATGAGTTTGAAATCGCGAGTTTTTTTTAAATTCATGAATGGTTAATATACATGTTACATTATTCAGTCACGTGTACCATCTTTGGTGAAACAAATACTCATTGTAAATAATGTCCACGTCATGCAACCCCTCAATGGTAGCGGACATGTTCTTGTTTTACCTCTACAGCTGGCAAATCGTGGTCCTTATACTAAGGAGGTCAAATGACTGATTTTGATTTTTTTTTTTTAAACTAGGTCAACTGTTATAATTACAGAAACAAATTCTCAAGAATAAATTTATTGCAAAAATTGGCAATTTACCTAGCCCAGCCGCCAGTTAAATGTTATGTCTGTTTAACTTTTCGGAACAGCAGAGAATATTGTTCCGAATATATGTGAAAAACGAGCTTTTTTGAAGCCATCTTGAGTAATTTGGTCTATAAACACCTCAGTGTGACACAATTAAAACAGATCAAAACAATAAACACCTTTTCATATCAAATTTAGTTACATTTTACTGTTAAAATGGTCCAGACCTGAAAAGTAAATTTTTGCCGATATTTATATCAAGTTAGTGAGAATAAAATCCAAAATTTCTGGTAATGTCAGTGGTTACAATACTAACAATTAACCAAGGTGAATATGAACATGTTAGTTTTAGATTTCAATGGATATAAAGGCAGAATAGCCCATTTTATCCATCAACCACAACTTCTAATCGAGTGCATGGTACGCTGGTGTAATATCTACACTTTTCCATATTTTGGCGACCATTTTGGTAGCCATTTTGAGCCAAAGTAACAATTTTGGTTCCAATGACTTGGAATATGCATGGTAATGGTATGTCTCACTTCCATAACACAGTTCTGTCCATTCCTTGTTAAAATATGACTGGAATCCTAATTGTGAATTATTTTTTGGTGAAATTTTATACTTCGTTCTGTAAAATCATATTGTTAAGGGGTCTGAAGGGGCTAGGACCCCAAGACTCTTATTTCATTGCGATATATATATATATATATAGTCGAGATATCGAGATACATATAGAATATTTGTTTACATGTACGGACACCGGACGGACGACGGACGATTGTATCAAGAGACATAGCATATATATGTATTTACATATACGGACACCGGACGGACGATTGATCCACACTGCGTGTATATGCTATACATGCATGTATTCACATACAAATGAATTAGGACGTAAATTATAATTGTAAAAAAAAACGTTCGTTGAGCTGCTTTGAGCATACTTATTTACTATGTCATGTCATTAATATCTACTCTGGCTAACGCGGGCATTAGCCAGAGTAAAAATTCATGGCATGATCTAACTTATTTACCTGTCCATTCGTTCCAGCCAATGTCGCCGTGCGCTTGCCTGTATTCTCTCATTCTCTGTGTCCATCCTGTTTCACTGCAATTACTGTATATATTAGTAGAAATATAATTTCCAATTTATTCTTTTTTCTGTGTTTATGTTACCCAGAAGGGATATCTATTGCTGTGCGTGCTTTCCCCATAATATTTCAGAAACACATAGTGCATACTTCCACAAATTCTGGACAGTCCGGTGTTCATTTACAACTACAATGAATTTGGGTCAGACATGCTTTTATCGTGATCTTGGATATCTCGCATTCATCGACGAAATTATTTCTGAGGTTCACATTCACATTTACCTGAACAACGACATGCATTACCCACGGGGTTGACCCTAATCACAATGACACTTCCAACAGCTCATCCGTGCAGGTAGATCAGTTGTGACGGTTCACATGGTATGGTAGATCATGCCATGCATTTATACCCTGGCTAACGCCCTGAGAGATCATATTCCATCAGTTCAAAACCTTGGAATTTTTTTGTTTTGACAGGGAACCTTATAAAGTTTTGCTTTGAAATTTCTCTGTGGTAATTAGTTCAATGTTTTTTTTTTTGCGATATTGGCTCACTAAATTCACTAAAAAGCATGCAATTTCGAGCTGGAACCAACCCATACTTTGAAGTAGATTATCGAAGAACGCATATAAGCAAAGAAATATATTCCCTGTTTGTTCAATGTTATGTCATCAGTGGTCAGAACAACAAAAAGGTCCCAGGTTTTGTACTGGTGGAATATGATCTCTACGGGCGTTAGCCAGAGTAGAGAATCGAGGAACAATCTACGATTCTGCGGGTAAGGAATCTACGTCGGCCAATCATGCCAATGCAATCCGCATGAACGTATACTTAAGCCGCAGGGGTTCGGGAATACCAAAATCACAGTTGTCTGGGAACATATGTTTTTTATTTCATTATATTATTTTCAGAAAGGTCACATCTCCCCAGTTTGAGGAAATCACACCAAGCTTTGTGGAAAATGGCTTCAAAAACACTATTTTTTCAAAATATAAAATGTGTTGACAGCACTATATCCCTTCCTTAAATAATAGTCTTCATCACTAACATCCATAATATTAGTTTATACTCAGCCTCAGTCAGGCTGCAATGAAAGAAAATATTCAAGTTTTATATTCATTTCCTCAAGCCAATATGAGTGAGAGGATATCCAGAGCTTCCATTTTGATACGCCATGATAGCTGTAATTTGTGTATAGTCGTTATGGCGATTTTTTTGTTCAGAAGCAAAGGGCCAATTTTAGGGGTAAGTAAAAATTCTCTGTTAAAGTTTTTTTCTCAGCGGATTGTGATTCTGGATGGTATGTGCTTCAATTTCTGGGTGTGTGTGGAGTTAACACCCTTGAGCATTTCCTAGAATCCAAGATGGCGTCCAACATGGCCGATGTGTTACAAAATATGAACTAAGTCAGTTTAATTTGTTTTAATTTAATATCTTATAAAATGTATTCAAATGTATGCATTAGTGGAATGCTATTACATTGTACTACATTTTACAGGAACAATTGGTACGCCAGTAGCAAGATGACTGCCAAAATGGTGACCTAAATAGGAAAATAGACACATTTTCACTCATATCTTCTATACCCGTTTCTACTGTTTGGAACTGGTGACAAATTGTGGTTTGTTTTCCTATTATTCATGTCCTTCGATTATTTAGGCAGTGAGATTTGTTGTTTAATTTTTTTTCAGCTACTTCACATCGCTAAAAAAAATATTTTAAAGATCGTAGTATGATATTTCGTCGAAAACTCACTTTCGGTTTCTAGCTATATTTTAATGTGAAATCAACATATCCGTAGGAGTTAAGCCAGTTGAAGTATTACCGACAAAATTCAATCTCACTAGAGTCCGAAGTGGTTACTCTGGTTTATGATGGCAGCAAATTTATAAAAAAATTCTATAGTTCCTCCTTATTCATTTAGATGTTGTGGTTGATGCATGTAGTTGACTAATCTGCATTGGAGACATTATATTATTTCTTTGGTCTCAGTCCATTCAATCGCTAAACAAATTTATATTGGTATAACTTCGTTTTTCTAGCCACATTACAACGTGAAAAGAACATCGACTGAGGGAGTTAAGCACAGGCTATTATTACCTATACAATTCAATCCAATAGGTGCTTGAAATGGTCAAAATGGCGGCAAAAGTATCGAACGTGTTAGATTTGTGACACTTACTTGAACAATTTTGTAATAGCTAAAGTATTTTTCAAAATGGCTGCCAAAATCAGTATTAAGCCTTAAACAATTAAGACATCATTTACGTTTATAAACGTGAAGCAAATACTGACACTTCTTCATAGAAGCACTTAGCAATGCAGATCGTGCCTCCGCTCAGGAATTAGATCATAAAATAGCTCAGATATTACGGAAATAAAAATAATTATTGTGGTCAAAGCTCAACATAATCTGGTTGCGGGAATGATATGGTCTATCGACCTAAGCCACCAATGAAATAACCAACCGTCAATTAACTTTTTCTGGGTAACATTCTTGTTTATGTTAAATGTATCGTAGAAAGCTGTACTGGCTACTGAATAAAGCTATGGGCTGATGATTGCTCCAAGTTGAGCATTTTCAGAACATTTATATAGGTCACAACATGATCATCCCATCATAAGTAACTATCACAAACCCTCGAAGTACAACCGGTGGCACTCATGCTTCACTTAAAGGACATAGAATTTGAGTTTTTGTCTTGAATCTGCACTACAGTCTTCTTGGGTCTGATACGGCCCACCAAATACATAAATTTATTTTGTTCTTGTGAGAGTTATTTGCATATCTCTGCACTTATCTCTGTGTATTGCAATATACACACCTAAAAAGTAAGTCATCCCTCATTAATGCCATGTATCTCCTATGTTATTTGGCAGATCGCGTTGAAATTTGGAACGTATTGGTAAATTCAGTACATTGTGGGAGTAAATTTTACCGACGATTGTCTAACCGTCTCCTGAATGTTGTTCGATTGCAAATTTTGCCATTTTCAAAAATCACAATAACGTCTTTGACGCTCAACATAATCGCATGTTAAAGGTACTCAACCCGATAAAACTCCTCTCAATTACTATTTCAATGGCTTCGGGGGTCAAAAATATTTGATTCGAGTCGAGGAAGTCACCCATCAAAGCTCAGATTTGTTAGATATCGATTTTATAAATCTATTATTTTTCATTATCGGGAATACTATCTGGCCCAGAACTCAGTCAAAATTGAGTTAAAATTACCACTTGATTTTAGAGTTATTCATCCTTGTCTGTTTGAATAGATTTGGAGTACACATCCAGAGCAGATTACGGCAGTTATTAGTACTCATCTCGAGAACATAACAAATTTGAAAAATCAATATCTAATAACTCTGAGCTTTGTTTGATGGGTTCCTCGACTCGAATCAAATATTTTTTACCCCCAAAGCCAAAGAAATAGTAATATAGGACCCTCTGATCGGATTGTTGTTGTTGGAATCTGTTGAGATGGGGACCCTCTTTACGGGTTGAGTACCTTTAATGTGTTAGCTTGGTCATCAGTGTTCGTTAAGACTGTAACTTGGTGTCACCAGCCTTATTACTGCGTGGGATTTTCTTGAACTTGACCAGTTGTCAATCTGGGAATTTAGGAGCATGATTTTGAACTACACTCACTACACTCACTCGAAGGATCTCTGCACCTTATGGAAGACTAAACAAGTGTTATCGCTATAGCTTTATATATAGGTCTGTAATTCAGGTCGGTTGGATGATGTGTGTGTTTCACCGAATGTGACAGTCTTCACGTAGCCAGTTTCTTGACAATGACCAAAATTGTGCACATAGGGTCAAGCTTAACCACGTCAGTATGCGACAATCATATTATTTTCATGAAGTGTGCATTCTCCACATAGCTGAGGTCACGGCACTAAATTACACAAGGTTGCACCTTAGTCTCCGCACTTCTACAATATATCTCATACCACATGTGCTTTTAATTTCCATGTTCATGGTGTCTTTTATTATGTCATATTTAAAGTGTTTCTTTTAACGTATCTAATGCAGATTAACCAACCCCGCGCAGCTATCAGTCACGACATGTAAGCAAAACTGGGATGATCGTATCCACAACCTAACCATATCGGCTACGGGGACATCCATAAAAAAGGAAGCCCTTAAAGTATAAAACTCAATTTTATTTTTTGGGTTGTTTGTCTGTCTGTCTGTCTGGCTGGCTGGCTGGCTGTGAGCGACCAAACGGCAGGACCATCGGAGCTGAACGATTTAAACACAGGGGTCAATTGACTCGGCAGTGTCTTGCCCAGCAATTGTTTTCCTGCTTGCGTTTATACATATACATACTTATATTTACACACTAAGTGTTGTCATCACTAAATCCAGCATTCTGATTGGTCGGCGCCCACGTGGCTAGTTGCAGTTATTTCTCGGTGAATGCGCATCGCCTCATAACTCCATCGATACGTCATTAGGTTTGGAAAGACGAACGCGTAATGCTTTGGGCGCATTTTGAATCGCGCAGGATTAACTTAATACATCATCGGGTTTCAACATGAAGAGAAATTGTTCCTATTAAAGGTACGGTTGGCCTTGGCGGTGGGTATCCTGCGAAAATATTTCCACCCGTCAAAAACCGCCACAAACAGAAAGAACAACACAATGTAGACAGACTTTGTCCGTATACAAATAAGAAATATCGCATAAACAGTATGTTATTGTCATATCTTTGACCATTGTTATGTAAACAAAAGCATAAAAAGTTACTTTTCTGGTGTTTGTTTATATTATGATGGTAAACATAAAGAGCGTTCTTTGTTGGTGAATTCCTGATATGGAACGATTAGAGAGCGTTTATGCCATTTGTGTGTGATTAGCCAGCAGCATTGTTATGTCTTCTGTAACACAATCAGGCTCTTGCTTAGGTAAAATATAGTAAATCTTTATGATAACATGCTGTTTACGCGATGGTCATGGTATATATGAACGAAACTGTATGCGTTTTAATGTTTTTCTGTTTACGGTGATTGGAACAAATATGAATATTTTCGACAACTAAGGCCTCACGTGCCTTTAACTTTTGCCAAGGGTGCTATTGGGTATTTTGGGCTGATCTTGTCACGATACACATTTCGATTTAAATATATTTACAAAAGTGGCTTTTTCGCTAAATGTATATAAATATAAGGATTAACTGTCATGTGGACTATTTTTATGGAGATGTAACGGTGAGGTAAGTGGACATAACTTGTATGTAAAACACAAGTTATGTCGACTTACCTCACCGTTACATCTCCATAACAACAGTCCACATGACAGTTAATCCTTATTTAACTAACTAACTAACAAAACTAATACATGCTTTTAACGGGGGCCCAGTTCTCCGTTTCAGCGCACGACTCCAGGCTCGCTCAGCTTCATCATCAACTTCATCATCAACCTCAACAGGGACACATCGGGTACCCTCCACCCCTTATTAAAGCTCGTGGGCTCTATATCCAATCAACAATTTGCCACGGTCGGACATGTTAGACTTTTGGTGGGCTTTTGTTATGCAAGATCACATCAAAACAACAAATTGAGTGTGAAGGAGAAGATCTCTCGATCTTTTCGACCATCCTGGGCGCTTCGCGCCCTACTACAACTTCTACTGCAATCATATATATGAGCAGGCTAGGTGTCAGACCACCGCCCCACGATCCGCACGTCCCATGGAATCCGTTTTAAAAGAGGCGAAAGTGGTCCCAAACCATGATCCAGTGTATACTATATATGAGGACCCCACCCCCCTTTTTCGTACGCCGTATTCCATGCCCTGTTATGAGGTACGCCGTATTCCGGCCCCTCTGTTAGGAGGTATTCGGTATTCCAAAAATACCGGTATTCGTACGCCGACCTTCAAAAAAATGAAGTTTTCATATATTTTTATGTATTCCATATGGCTGTTAACTGGTATTCCGTATTCCATGGAGGGTGGGGGTGGGGGCCTCATATATAATATACTTTCTTCTGACATTAATATGTCCATAGCATATAAGTTTACCATAAAGGTAAATATAATCGTACATACACAATAATCATGTAGGCATAATGGTACTGAAGCATGTATAGTTGTAATGAATACAATCATGGGACTAACTATTTTTGAGGGGAAAAAACAATATTGGGAGTAAATTTAAATCAATAACAGGAATATAGGCAATATTAGCATCATATCTAGATATATGATCATACATAAACTTGATAAAGGCCTACTCGGAAAGGGTGATAGGCCTACAAGTACGTTAATTTCTGGATTAACGTACTTGGGTGATACATGTATTTGTAGAAAATATAAAATTAAGAATGACTGAATTGTAAAATTCCACTTGAAATGGAATCCAGGTATGCAGTCGGAATACGGTACACGGCATTAAAAAAAATACGAATCTGGGGAGAGGGGGCTGTGGTCTTAACGGTTACATGCACCGAGTAGCATGCACCGAGGAGACACAGTTATAACGGGTCCTCCTATACGCAGCAAGTCCCTGGATATGCAGCAAGTCCCCGGTAAATGCAGCAAGTCCCTGGTAAATGCAGCAAGTCCCTCACACCTAGGGTGGATTAGTGGAGTTGTTGATGAGTTTAATCAGTGTTTTATTATCCATTTGATTTATGATCTGTGGCAGTTGATTAGAATTGATTGGAAATCTTTATCCCTTTATAATTATTTAAGATTTGTGTTTGTAGATTTTTATATATAAAATAAAATAGTTTTTCTAAGTTTTATTAAGTTGCTATTTCTTTTATTCTACTTACTATTTAATATAATTTAATTAATTTGATTTATATATTTTTTGTGATTAATTATCACTGAACAGGTGTTTGTTTTTGTAGGACAAAGGAACTTTCTGGCAGTTTCTCCTTTGAAGCTCATTTGAAGATTTGTTTGTTTTAACTGCGTAAACACATGATAATGTTGAACAAATTGTTGTTGATGTGCATGTTTCGTCTGTTGCTCATGATGTGTCTTCTTCAATCCCAGTTCAAATGTTCCGGAATTTGCACCAGGTCCCGTTACTTCATCTCCGAAAGGGGAACTTTCTAGTCAGCCCCCAGTCACTGACCAGTGTAGTGACAACGACCACAGGGTCCTGTAACGCGCTCCGTTGTCCGCCCCCTTTTGCGCTGCCCATATACGCCGCTGCTATATACGCGCCTGCTTCATGTTGCTTTTAAGGTATAGCTAATTCTGACAATGTGGATAGGACTATTCGTGGATTGAAAAGTTCGTGGTGGGATGACTGTGCATGGTGCCTGGGAGTCGAAATCTTCGAGTCAGACCTCTTTCTTCATTCGTGAAAGCATGACAGAAGTTGTTAGAAATGGCGGCAAGTTTTGTTTGAAGCGACGAAAGGATAAAAAGACTGTGTACAATGTTCTCGAACCGCAACCAAACACAGACGATTTAGTGATTCTTCATCGGCGATATTCAAAACTAGTTAACAATCGTGCATATCAACGACGGATTTCATGGTTGACTGTGGACGTCAGTAACGTTGTTTGTATAGAGTATTTGGACAGTTTACATTAAAGGTACTCAATCCGTAAAGAGGGTCCCCATCTCAACAGATTCCAACAACAACAATCCGATCAGAGGGTCCTATATTACTATTTCTTTGGCTTTGGGGGTAAAATATATTTCTAAAATCGATATCTAACAAATCTGAGCTTTGATGGGTGACTTCCTCGACTCGAATCAAATATTTTTGACCCCCGAAGCCATTGAAATAGTAATTGAGAGGAGTTTTATCGGATTGAGTACCTTTAACCAAGGAGTTCGCAAAATTATATGTTCGCCCGGAAATCTGGAATTCAAAATCATCAGAAGTAAGGGACAAGCATTTTAACAGATTTTTAAGAGAGATCAAGCCAGTACCGTACACGAAAAGATGCTGAGAACAACAGACGGCCAGAGGATGGTACTTACAGCAGTCAGTGCGGGAAAAAAACCAGGACAACGAAAGAGAAAACGAACGGCAAAGACAACCACAATTCCCCAAAGCAAAGTTCCCAGGACAGGAGAGTGAAATTAAACAACATAGAGATAACATGTATCCAAATATTTTTTTATTCAATAAAATCTTCCCAAACGAATGTCTCAATACCTTGGTTTTTCCCTTTCCTTACTGGCCACATATATATACAATTTATTCTAATAAACTTTTCTTTCAGCTCACTGTTATATATATATGTATATTTATAAAACTGTGCTCTATTTTTCTTTTGTTGCTATTCTACTATTCTCATGTTACTTGTTCGCATTTACCAATAAAAACATCTAAAAAAATCCAACCCTTAATTTTATCATTCAATGATTCAGTCCCACAATTCAGTCCAATTCCCTTCAATAATCTATCAGTATTACGATCAAATTAAAGCCCTTTGATTAAAGCCCTTTGTAATCAGCACCTCCACTGATTAAACACATCGTTGTGTAAACACGCATGGCTAATTCGCCGTAATCCACCCTAGGTGTGAGGGACTTGCTGCATTTACCAGGGACTTGCTGCATTTACCGAGGACTTGCTGCATATCCAGGGACTTGCTGCGTATAGTAGAACCGGTTATAACGGTACGAAAATGAATAGGTACGTTCACAATCAACCCGGAAGTAAGTTTTTCGTGTGGAGTTTGAAAAAAAAAAGTACGAAGAACGAAAGAAATATAAATCGAAATATATACGCTTAAACATAGGTTTATTGGCATTTACATCAGCATACATATACTCTATTTCATTTAACATAATATTACAACGATATATTATGCCACTGTTGCAAGTATTGGAGGTAAAGTTTCGTTGAACATGAACGCGAAAATGTTTACATCGATAATAGGCAAGTTTGTCAAAAATAAGCTTTACTGTGTTTACAGTTTCTGATTCGTCAATACCGCAAATTCGTATATAATAGACAATGGATTCCTTGGATTGATCATTCCAAATTATTCTAAATAAAATGGTACCCGTAAATGGCGTAATGTAAGAAGAAAAGTTGTTGTTGTTGTTGACCTCTTGTTGTTGGCATCATAATCATCTGTAGCTGATTAATGTCACTGGTGCATTAACTGCTGGTGCTGTATTCACTAGGTGCTATACTCTGTATGTGTGACGTCTTCTATCTGGTAAGGGAGAGTTATATACATATGTAATATCATTGTTTAGACACTGATGCCTGAAGATCTGACAAAGTTGTGAACAAGTTTATGTCGAAGAAGTTCTGTATCTGCTGACAGTCCTTCGCATTGTCCGAGGAGAAGTTTTATTGTTATGCCGCTGTCATTTATAGAATCCTGGAGTTGCGGACTTTCGGTGAGATCAGAAAACAGAATGTCCCTGTACCCTTGGTTTAAGCTGCAGTTGAGAATGTAGTGTTGTATAGTTCCTTGTTCACCACAAGAGCATTTCGGTGTGGCTACAAGATTCATTTTGAACATATGCTAATTTAGGAGAGTGTGACCTAACTTGAGTCGGTTAACTTTCACCTCCGTGGCTCTGTCAGAGAATGAGAATTTGGTAGGCTTCATACCAGTTATTGGAAACAATTCTTGAGTGTGCTGGGAAGTTTTACAAAGGTCCCACGAGGTTTGCCACTTACATTTAACAGAGTCCTTTATTGCATTTTTGTGTTCTTTGAAAGAGTTCAGATTAGAGTGGTCTGAAAGAAGCTTGCGGGACAGTATAAGCTGCTTCTTTTGCTGCAATGTCTGCCAAATCATTACCCGTAATGTTAGTATGACCTCTCATCCATTTCAGAATAACCCTGGATCCCGTTTCATTGAAAATATCATTTATTAGAGAGTTACATGGAATACATGCACGAGTGTGATCTATGTGACCTTTATAATAGTCTCGATTGTATATTGTCTGTAACGCACTTTTTGAGTCACTGATAACAATGGTTGCTACAGATAGCTTTTTTGTTTTGACAAACGATTTGGCATATATTAGACCCAGTCTTAGTCCATAAAGTTCAGCATTGAGACTGTCATCAGAAGATTGAACAGGTTCACTTATGATAACCGGATCGCTGAGTAGGCCACTATTGTATATAACGGCAGCAGAACCACTGTGTCCATTATTTAGCACTGATCCGTCCGTAAAAATAATCAGGTCTTTTCCACCTGTGCTCTGTAGGAATTTACAGTTATCATTACTTTCGATGTCTAGAGATGCTGCTTGAGATGTATTACTCGAGTTTGGTACAGTTTCAGGAGTTGAGTAGATGGTGTAAGTGCAGAAATCGTTGTTGTTGAATGTTGTTGTTGGCTTCGTAATCATTGATCAGTTATTCACAGGGCATGATTTAAGCAGTATCACATCACTATTTGCGATACAATATACCCGGTTTGATGACGCAATATCAGCCTGCTTCTTGCAATACACGATGTTTGCATGCAAAATACACGATCTGGTCCATAATATTACCTTGCAGAATACAGATCGCAACAGACTGAGGTGACGTGAGGTCGATATATTTTACAATGCAAGAGGTATATTTGACACGGTGCATATTCATGCACCATGCTGTATGGTATGGTATGATTAAATTCCGCCGTTAACTTGTCGGCGCGCCTTTGATCTGTGTTGCCGCACATGTACGCGTACCCGCCGACATCACTGAAACGTCCCATTACTGTGTCACACAATGGAATGCTACAATGTACTATATATACACACAGTTAAGTAGATCGAAGAGAGATAACTATTACACCATCACCTGAAATGTCTATCAACTTACGCCCCAAAGGGAGGAATAATAGACAGGAATTTTGCCATTAACCTGTGGATCGTTGCCCACAGTAGGGTTCTTTAAGGTGCACACATGGTTGTACACGTGACAGCCATTAATGTCCCCACCCGATGGGACGGCGTGATCAAACCAGTGTCATCCCTGTATATGACACCGGACGGGAGAGGATTACCGCTTAACGACACCTCAACGAGGCATACACGGTACTTTATATAGGCACACTCAGAACTCCCGACTTCTGTTTTGTCAAGGATCGAGGTGAATCGATCTGGGGTCCAAGCGAAACCTCTGGCCAGTAGTCGAACACGCTAACCACTCGGCCATCACACTCCCATATATTAAATCGATTCTGATTGGGTGGTCGTTCCTTGACAACCAATGAAATCATTTGTGGTTGAATGGACCATGTGGTATTCTGTTTACAATAAAAAAATTTCTGTTGGCATGTTACTGCCGTAAAAATAAAAACTGTTCAAGCATGGCAGAAAGACTTCCCATTGCTTAATTACAAATCTGACAATGACAATAAATACATCACCGCTGTTACATGCACAGAAAGTGAACACAGATTACGTGAACTGAGGAATGTTAGCGATGCTATGATGAAAGGGGACCCAGGGACGAAAATTCCTACTAGTATATTTTAGTTCTAGCACCTACTTTATGACAATGTCTGCCATTGCCTAGCCCTGGTATGATAACCATTGATATTATTGTGGAAATTTGGGTTCCAACTGGCTAATAAAAAATTCAAGATCAAATTCAGATATCTAATTTAAAAATTATATATTTTAATATCAATAATTGTAATGCTGTTTTTTCCTCAAATTGAACCCCAAAACAAACAACAAATTATGTTTAAGGGTCCATTTCAAGAGATTTAAACATTGCAATACAATTCTTCAAGAGTGCTATCACTGCTATGCAATCTCCAGTTTATGCATAGCAGTTTGCTATGCAAAATTTAAAAAGTAAATCAGGCCCTGGTTATTCAGTAGCTGATTAATGCCACTAGTGCTTTAAATAACTGCTTGTTCTGTATTCTCTAGGTGCTATTCTCTGTATGTATGTGTGTTGTCATAAAACAGGTGGGTGGTAAAGTAATTTCATTCTATTTTTTCCTTTTTATATTATTTGACTCACTCAACATTATTATGTTAAAACATTAACCACCTTGATTATACTTTTTATCTTCTGGAAATTAGGAGATATAGAAATTTCCCAGAAGGGCATGTGTAACTAAAAACAATGTTAATTTGAGACTATATAGATACTTCCCAGAAAATGAGGCCTAAGCAGAATGAGATCACAAGAGGGTGAATTTGGTGATGATAGCCCACTGGGGACCTCATTCTGCAAATGACAGACACACTATTTACAGGCTTGCTTTTGAATCTTTCCAGGCTGAAAAGGACTTGTGATGGCGTCGAGCGCTGTTGATACCAGAATGTTCAAAGATCAGTTGAAAAAAACTTCCCTCAAGGAGCTGGTGACACCATATAAAATATGCTTAATGGTAACAGCCAGTGAGTACTGTGAAATGACCACTGTTATGGCATTCGTGTTACCAGATGTCACACGACCACAGCCCTTCACCGATACAGAGAAGAGAGACTTCATGATTTTGATCATAAAATTACTCCAGGTGATATATATTTGCATGATCAGGAATAATGTGTTCTCAGGTTGAAATAAAAATTGCAAAAGGGAAATGAATTAAATAATTTAATTTGAAGGTGCAGAAGGCCTTGGTTGTAGGTTTAATTTCGAAATAAAAGTGATATCAACTGCAAAACACACTTTGTGTGACCGAGCATTTGTTTATATACAGCACATAAAGAGTGTGAAATAAGCAAGACACTCAACACCATGGCGGTTGTTGTGGACCAGGGATGGCGCTGGACCAAAATGTTTTATTTGCCAAATTCCAAAAAGATTTGCCGAGAATTAAATTGAAGGTCAAATTAGGAATAATCTTTTACCATCTTATGCAATCTATAGATGATCACATATCACTTTCTGATCGCTAACTTGATAAAGGTGTCAATCAGGTTTGTACTGTCTATAAAGTCGGCAAACATAACCGATAGACCCACTTTATACAATCTAAAGATGATCACATATCACGTTCTGATTGCTATGTTGATAAAGGTGTCAATCAGGTTTGTACTGTTTGTACACTGTTTGAATCTCGCGCCAAGTTGTGACCCTTGAGCAAGGTCGCTCGTACTGTGTCTGCTTTGCACCACCCATGCATTACAAGGGTACCTGATAATGAGCAGTGAAAGATCTTGTCAGTATGCTAGCCATATGGTATCCTCGCATACTCCCGGCTGTACCTCCCCCTGTCCCCGGGGAGCAGTAGATGGTTACTGAATGTTCAGGCTCATCAGGGTAATAATTGTAAAACTTTGAGCGCTTTGGGCCTCATGGGAAAGGCGCTTTACAAATGCTATACATTATTATAAAGTCCCCAAACATAACCAATATAAACCCCATTTTGATGATGTTTTCTGACTTGTTCGTTCACATCACAGATTAAAAACCCACTTGCTAAAATTTTTGCCAAATGAAATTACTTTTTGCCAAATTAAATTTTGTTTTGTCATTGGCATAGGTGACAGAATTTCTTTTATCTCAGCATTTGCCTCGCTCTCAGCTCAGCCGATAGCCGACGCTAATTAACACAGCGGTAAATTATATTTGGAGAATAAACGTTTCTATTCTGGTCCCTATATAACAAATTGATTCTGTCACTATATTCCACATATAACACTCATCTTGTGGATGTTAAAAATTCTATATATTTTTTTAGAAGTTTAGCGGTACTTATAAAATATTCATGATAACCTTTGTATGAAAATTTTTTTCATTTCAGAGTCCTGACCTTGAGTTGAATGACCTTAAAAAACAGCTAGCGGAGAGAGTAAGGAAACCTTTGATAGAGAGCATCATGACAAAGTATGATTATAGTGAATAATTTACTGTATTTAAAGGCACGGATGGCCTTCATTGTAGGTTTTAATTTAGGAATAAAAGTTACCAAATCACAACAATTTCCTCAATAATATACGAATAGTATAGTACTCTCGGGCTCCAAATAAAAGTGCATGCCAAAATAATAGTGCAGGGGGGAAATTCCATTTAAAGTTAGTGCAGACCCAAATAATAGTGCAGGGGAACTCTGAGCAAAACATCAACATAACTGTGGCTACACAAATTATTATACGCCCGTTTGAAAAAACAGCCGTATTATAGTATTGGTACCGTACGTTAGAGTTAGAGTGAACCAAATTTAATAAAATTTGGTATGTGGGTTTATTAGCCGAAAAGTAAGTTCATGTTCGAATTTGGGTTCCGCCCGCCAATTTTCACCGGAGTTATGCCCCTTATTTGACGTTTTTTGACTTAGAAAATCCTTGAAATTTGTTGTCCGGATGATAACTTTAGTATAGTTTATCGGAATGAATCCAAATTTGGTTTATTACTTTCTCCCACCAAAACCAAGTTGGAACTTGGGTTCTGTCCAACCATTTTTGGCAGAGTTATGCCCCTTTTTCGACTCAGAAAATTCAGTTTTTCTTATGTTTTTTGGTTTCCGGATGATAACTCGATTTTGGAATGTTTATACGCAAAACCCGTTTTTTTGTGGATTACATATATCGATATACAGCTCAAGTCCCAATTTCGTTTTAATCCGATAATTTTTGCAAGAGTTATGGCCCCTTTTTTTTACGTAATTTGACTTAGAAAATCCCTGAAATTTGTTGTCCGGATGATAACTTTAGTTAGAGTGAACCGATTTCAATCAAATTTGGTATGTGGGTTTATTAGAAGAAAAGACAGCTCAAGTTCGAATTTGGGTTCCGTCCGCCAATTTTCACCGGAGTTATGCCCCTTATTTGACGTAATTCCGGTGATAACTTTAGTTAGAGTGAACCGATTTCAATCAAATTTGGTATGTGGGTTTATTAGGAGAAAAGACAGCTCAAGTTCGAATTTGGGTTCCGTCCGCCAATTTTCACCGGAGTTATGCCCCTTATTTGACGTAATTTGACTTGGAAAATCCCTGAAATTTGTTGTCCGGATGATAACTTTACTAGAGCTTATCGGATTCAATGATAATTTGGTATATTACTTTCTCCCACCAAAACACAGGTCAAGTTCAAATTTGAGTTCCATCCGCCAATTTTCCCCAGAGAGGGCGTATTTTGCACGCCCAGCGTAGCTCTTGATTTTATCATAGGTCAAGTATAGGAATCAACATAGTATTTGTCATATGGTGTTTTATTCAATATTTAAATGTTCACATGTATGCCATATATGTGTTTATCACATAATTTGGCCATAAAAGCAGTTTCATAATTATCGGTAATAGACACGTTTAATATCAGCGCGTGCGATGACGTCACGGCGTTCTTCAAATAACTTGCGATCGCTGTAGTTTATGATTGTTGTTTTCGATGAATATTTCGCGTTGCTTCGGGTTTATTTGATCATGTGATAAAAGGTATCTCACACTCGTCCTATTTTATACGTAATTTATCAACCTCGTCCTCTAAATTCTATTTGAGCCTCGGTAAACCTCGGCTCAAATCGAATTTAGTGAACTCGGTTGATAAATTCCGTATAAAATAGAAACTCATGTGAGATCCTCTATATATGTACAGCATAAAGTTATACTACTAAGCTCAACATTTTGATATCAGAATTATATAGAAATCTTGAGTTTGTGCTGATTTCAATTTCATAGCCTCAAAATTAATAAATGTGCAGACCCAAATAAGCACTGTGCAGGGGGGAAATTTCCCAAGAAAATAATAAACGTGCATGCAGCATGTTTATTTGGACCCCAAGAGTATGATGATAGTATGGATGCGATTTAATCTACAAACACACTTTGAATGATAAAAATTCAGTTTGATTATGTTATGTTTTTTGCAAAAAGCATGTTTGGGTTATCATGAGAGAGTCACGAAGTTACCAGTAAATTTTCGGAAATATTCGGCTATTGTTGCGAAACTTCCACATAAACAACAACCATGTGTTCGCACAACATCACAATACAGGACTTAAACCTTCGCCAATCTGGTTTGAGGTGCAAAATTTACTATATACGATTTCTCCTTCACAGGATTATCATAGACCCAAAAGGCAATTGCCACATTGTGACAAAAATGTATAATTAACATGAATAAACAAGAAAGAAATGATATAATGATAAACACGTCATCTGCTTATAGCTTGGCATACTATTGCATCATCTCTTTATTTAGACATGCACGTAGATGTTACTACGCCCACTGTTCCTAAAAATATTCCTTATTTGGTGTGTATGTTATTAACAACATGCAACTTACAAGATACAACTAAATATCATCATAAATCCCTTATTTGGCATGTGATGTAATTATAACATCTTGGGAGGAAATACTCACTGGATAAAGTTTCTGTAATGTTTTTTTTCGGCTTTGTTTACATAACAGGTTATGTATGTGACAATAACATACTATTTACACATTATTTGTGATTGGTACAAGAACAACATATGTCTATATTTTAATATTCTTTCTGTTTATGGCGAAATAAAAGATGTGGCTATTTTAGCAGCAATACCCATCGCGAAGGCCATCCGTATCTTTAGCCCTTCCATGACTGGAGCTTCCTGAAATTTTGCGAAAACCCTGTTTCAATGCATTCTCTTATATACCTGTATGCAAGATAATACATTGGCCTAACAATATTTACAAAATTTATTGCCCATGGGGGGGTTCGCATATATAAGAGAATGCACTGGCACAGGATCTTGGATGCTGCACCAGCACAGCTGTCATTAAAGGGTTAATCATTAGGATATAAATGTAGTTCGTTTAGTTTGATGTTCATTGACTAGAGCATGAAAATAGTTTGTCAACGAGCCGGCTAGCTTATGTATGCCAATGTCTATGATATTTTTGTAAATATCAACCAATCCACAAGTGTAATAAATCTCTTACATCATTTGTAAATTAATAAATCTTTTCCATCATGGGTATATGCCAGCGATGATCAGTTATAACCTCGCTGTTAGGTCTCCAAAATTTACTATTAATCTGTAATATATTCCAATTCAATTGAATATTTTGTTACTAAAACATATGTTCTGATTAGTCGAGAACTTTTGTTTTCGATTCACCAGCATCTCTCGCTGATGCTGAATCAAATTTTTAATTTTAATACAGCATGTTAGGATTGACAATGGACATCAAATACGACATAGCATAGTTGTTTTACTATAGATATAGACAACATTGATCAACAGGAATTTGACCTGGTGCTGTACTGGGTTCACTCTGTCGGTGGCCATTGGCCAATTGTTTTGGAAAATGGCCAAAAATAATTTCATTTGGCCAAACAAGGCTATATTCAACAATTGCCTCTCAAATTACCATCACATCTCCACAAAACCCTTAATCTATTATCAGGTAATCAGCAGTTGCTCGCCTGTGTATGAATAAGAATTTATCTCAAGTCACACTTGCTTACTTATTAAAACAATGATGATTAAATACTAGAACCATGTAGTGTGTTAATCAAGTGACAACATTTCACTGCTTTGATATACTTTGCCGACTAGACATATTTCAGTATCTGTAGTTCCTTTCTGAGCACATTTCCATTGTCCAACTCTCAATTATTCAGTTATGTAACTACAGTAATGCCCTAAGTAATCGACTCCTTAATTCCTTAACTTTTCAGGATTTAGTCGGAAATATGGCTTGTTGCCATTCATCGGAAAGCTCTGCCCGAGAGCTTTCCGATGAATGGCAACAAGCCATATTTCCGACTAAATCCTGAAAAGTTACCCATAATTCTGCTGTGGTTATGGAGTCGATTACTTAGGGCATTACTGTATGTTAGTGCATGTTTCTTTATATTTTTGTGTCAGATTCCGTTTTCTCAATGATCTCATGTTTTGGTTATTCAATTTGGCCAAACTTTCCGAAAAATGGGCAAACAAATTCAGAAATTGCCCAAACAAAATGAATTTCCTGGCAAGCATGAACTCTGTGCTGTACCATGTAATGCCATGGAACCTCCCCAGAGATTTTATGCACTGGAAATGTCACTTTATGGCATGTCATGCCAATAAAAAGTACTTTTCGTGCAGTTTCTTTAAAAAATTTGCTAAATTTAAATAATATGGAGATTACGTCCTGTTTTGTTTGATATTCAGGTATTTGAGCATGAAAACATTGAACACGGTATTTTCATGTTGAATACCTGATAATCCAACCCAACGTTTATCTCCAAATTACAGGTTGCTGAAGTGACTGCATTATTATCAGATAATGAAGTTTCATATATGGATATTAATTTTACAAAGCTGACATTGTTAATTTAGTATCTTCAATATATGATTTTATTATTCTCTTTAACTCAATACATTTATGTTCTGTTCGACTCTATACTACTTAACCCTTTCAGTGCCAAGTCAGATTTTTGTATCAACCCATATCTCCTTGATAATTTTTCAAATTTATTGATTATGATAATGTGATACATTGATGGAAAGAGCTCTTAGAGCTCTTTACATCAATGTATCACATTATTATAATCAATTTGAAAAATTATCAAGGAAATATGGGTTGATACAAAAATCTGACTTGGCACTGAAAGGGTTAATCCCCTTTTAACATTTATCTTTCATTTTAAATAGACTTCAAGGTTTCAGAGATCAAGGTGTTCAACCACTCATGGATTTCTTCCAACATCTCACATTACAAGAACATCCGAATGACAAACCTCTGGGCTCTTGTAACAAACTAATAACAAAAGGAAGTGTCCTTGGTAAGTCACCATATACCATTCAAATAACAAACCTCTGGGTTCAAATAACAAACCTCTGGGCTCTTGTAACAAACTAATAACAAAAGGAGGTGTCCTTGGTAAGTCACCATATACCATTCAAATAACAAACCTCTGGGCCCAAATAACAAACCTCTGGCTGGTGTTGATTTGCTGGATGGATACATATTTACCCCGGTGGACAAAACAAGTGTCCACTGTCACCACGGTGTACTTGCCGTCTTTTTTTGTTTTGTTTTTTTCTTTTCTTTTCTATTCAACAAACTTCCAATTTCAAACCATATCTCTGTATTTACAGGTCTGTTCATCAGACGTATGATTCTCGGATTTGACAAGCTGTCATTCAGTCAGGTCACCCAGCTACATTCTAGGTTTAAAGTTTACTTCGATGCAGCAGCACCTCTCTCACCGGATGACGACAGCACGGATAAGTCTCTTAGTAATTCAACGATGAGCCTGTCTGGAATCAGATTCACTAAAGACTGCCTCAATAAAGCCATCAATGAACTTTCTGATGGGTATGCTAACTAACCTTGCCTCATTATTAAAGTAGGGCCATGTGAAACGGTACTTTTGTGCATATTTGAAAATATATGTCAAACCAGCGTTGTCAACGTTGATGCCACCAGTGCATGGCAAGATAGAAGATACAAGATGTTTATTACGATGCACTTCAATGGGCAGTTGCACAATGACGATGATAATTAAATAAATTATATGAACATTACATAAATATATTAATATTATATACATAAGAAATTATCAGCATATATCTGCAATATTGTCACTATCAATCGTCGCTTCTACGTTAGCCATAAGTTTTTCTCTTGGCTAAGAAGGCTCGGATCATATCGCATATTATATTAATAGTTTCCTTTATCACATTACTCATTATGATTAAGAATTTATCAAAATCTGAAGGATCTAAAAACTTAGGAAAGAAATTGGATAATTGAGTAATATCATTTTCGCGTAAATATTGGTATGCAACACATTTCATCACAAAATGATATTCACTTTCAACCTGCTTTGATAGGCACCGCGTACACATTCTATCTTGGACTGGTAATGGCATATACAATAATGCCCTAAATAATCGACTCCTTAACCACAGCAGAATTATGGTTAACTTTTTCAGGTTTTAGTCGGAAATATGGCTTGTTGCCATTCATCAGAAAGCTCTCAGTTTAAGGAGTCGATTATTTAGGGAATTACTGTACATAACTTTAAAAAACATCTCCTAAAAGGAAACCTTTCATGGATATTGGGGCGGGGCTAGTCTTTAGCTCTATTTTTCATGAGATCTTTCTCATGTTGTTTCCCTAAGCGTTGTGGGGGTTTTGTCGTGCCCCATCTTCTCATCCCGGTTGTTATTTATTAAATAGCCAATTTAGGAATAGGGGGCTTGCATTACCAAATTCACCCTCTGCGAACCTCATTCTGCATGGCCTCACCTGCTATGGAAGACATAGACTCAGATTGATGTTCCCAAATGGTGAATACTGTGATGTACACCCATTGGGAACCCCGATTATGCAATGTGTCATCTGCAAATTTGGGGATATAGAGAAACTAAACTAAAAATGAAATAGAACCTATGTGAAAAAGTTTCTATATAAATTTGATAATAAAGAAACTTTCCAGAGAAGATGAGGCCTAAGCAGAATGAGGTCCCCAGAGGGTGAATTTAGTGATGCTAGCCCACCATGCGGGATAGTTCACTAAATTCACCCTCTGGGGACCTCATTCTGTAAATGACAGGCACACTAAACTCAAGCTTGAGCAAGTCACACCCTGGGCTCATATTTTGGTTTCTTAGGGCTTATTCATTTAACCAGTTACTAAGGGCATAAAATTATTTACATTGATTTTAATGCTTTTAATAATGTAATTTGTATGAATTATTTGTTATACATGTATAGGCGATTGTTGCAATATTAATCAGTTTATTTGCAAAAATATATTGACCCATATATATCAGTCATATATGACGTACTCACCCGTAAAAGGGTTTAGAATAATAATACAATATTCCAAAAATGAGTAATTTGGTTTTATTTCATATCTGATCGTGAATTACTCGATTGTTTTACAGCCCTGGTATGGTGGCAGGATTATATTCACAAAAACAAGCGGAGTATTTCATATCACAACAGGTTAGTAAATGCATCACTGTACTCATTAAATTTCTTTATCTGTAGATATAATTCAAATTGAAATTGTATTAAAGATGGCGTTTATCTTCCTTGAATTTCTGTATAGATTTTGGGGTATGTAATAATAATTTTGAGTCGGGAGAGATTTTTTATTTTTCTTTGAGCTGGGACCGAAAATATGGCTATTTTTAGAACGAGTATTTTGAACAATACCAAAATTGTATACTCTTGCTAATGTTCACTTCAAATGTGACTAGGCATCAATGAGTATCTGGTTTCCAAAGGGTTAAATATTTGAGTGGATAAAAGCTGTAATAACCCTTTCATGAAGGGAGCTGTGCTGGTGCAGCATTAAAGATCCTGTGCCAGTCCAATCTGTTATATATGCAAGTCTCCCATAGGAGCCTCGCATATAACAGAATAGACTGGATTATAAGGTCAAGGTAAATATTGTTAGGGGCAATGCACAAATGCATTCTCTTATATATGCAAGGCTCCCTATGGTAGACTCGCATATATAAGAGAATCCATTGGCACGGGGTTTTCATAAAATTTCAGGAAACTCCAGTTATGGAAAGGTTAAATATCTTGAGTGGATAATGCTGTATTAAATATTTGACTGGATAATGCTGTAATGTTTAGTGTTGTTACTTAGCAAAGGTGACATTTGTTATTTCAGGGTTTCCTGCTGCAGCACAATGAAGGCAGTGCATTACCTCCCACCAAGCTACAGGAGCAGTTATCCAACCTACTACACACCAATCCAGACCTCTCCGAGGCTGTAAGTTCACTGTTCACGACTGGCTACCATCACCAAATACACCCTCTGGGAACCTCAATCTGCAAATGACAGACACACTATTTGCAGGCTTGTTCACTGTTGAAGTGTTCCAGGAACATTTAAAACTTGTGTGTGTTAGATGAATCACTTTTTCAACTTTCTTTATTGACGTAGCAACTTATCCATGTACACGTAATAGTTTTGTTACTTATGCATTGATTCAGTGTGCAATTATCTAGATGCAATTGCCATGGAAACCAGATTTACTGCTTTACCAGTTTCTGGTAGTCTGGGAACCCCCACCAAAAAGATATCACTTGGATCAAGAACATATGCGTCATAAAAAAATGGAAGCATAGATTTCCAAACTCTGTAGGCGCTACTCTTTCCAACAACATGGTTTCCAAAATCTCCACACAAAAAATCAGGAGCCACAAGGAACCAAACTATATTTCTTACCAAAAAATTCTTTATATTTCACCTACCATGATAGATTAGATACAGGTGGGGACCAGAAATGTTTACTTCTGGAGTGCCAATTTTAGATAATAATCTTCCAAATTTGGGAGATCTGGCTAAAATTAGGGAGACAATTTATTTTGTAACTAAAAATAGCTCACATCATTATCAAATAAAGCCATATGGGTAACAGGATAACAAAACTTTAACATATCAGTTTAACATGAAAGAATAAAATAACTGCCTACATCAAGGAAGAAATTGTCTCCGTCGTCACCACATTACTGATGAAAGCGCAGGCAGTTAATCCCATTGTGATATTGTGATAATATATAATTTATTGACCTCCAACATGAAGAGCAGACATTTAGTTTGTTGTGTAATACAAAGAATTCATGTATGTGCACACAGGTTATATAGTGACCATATATACATAATGTGTAGTGTGTGTGTATACATAGCATTTATACAAATTCAGATTATCTATAGAATGTGATGTCTGATTTAGCTCCCACACAATATCAACCATGTCACACAGGTATGGTCTGACATGTATTTCTTCTCACTTCTGACAATCGTACCTCCCGGCAGGCTGTGTCTAGAAATTTTGCCATGAATATGATTATGTAGCCCCAATTATCTTGCACAGACTGAGGTGACAACAACAAGTCACTCCCACCTGATAAGAAATCCTTCAATCGATCGTGATGAAGGGAGTCAACATATATGAAAGCCTCTATGTCGAGATGATCAATGAGTTCACACCAAAAAATATACATCAGCTGTATAATTTCAGGTGAATTACACTAGGAAAGTATGTGCTCCAACTGATTGTCCTACTGGAGGTTACAGGCTGCACATGATGAGTTATTCTTATATTTACAACACATTAGGGATATATCAAATGCTCACAAAAGCTAGTCAGTAAACACAACTACCACTTTTATCGTGTCACATGTCTCACATACTGACTCAGACATCGAGAACAACACTCGACGTCGGCGCAACATAATATAAAACTGGATGTTCCAACTAAGGACGAAATATCCAGAGAGCATGAACAGGTCAGCGTTACCTTCAAGCAGTTTCCAAAGTCAATGCGTGGGTCTTTGTGTATGGTTTTATACCATTGGGAGTCACAGAGTTTGACAGTAAAGAGATCGCACAGATGTGTTGATGATGTACTTTCAATGGCTATTCGATGGGAGGACTCCTTCGTCGAGGAAGATGTTTAGGTATCAATCAAGTCCATAAAGCCGAAGTATGTTCATTATATCTGTCGTGTAACCTGTTGTGGGTATTGCATATTTTTTGCTGGTACACTTCGAACACGAATATTCTCAGTGGTGTTTGTGTGTCTCGGACAAACGGATAAAGTCTCCTGAAAAAGCAAGTTTCTTCAGATTGAGCTTAATTCCAAGTAATCCGAGTTACAGGATTGTGCTGACGTCATATCTAGCTGGTACGCTCTGTTATTACATGAGGTGTCGTCACTTCTTTTTATAACATGATTTTGTTTATTCCCGAATGAATAATTATGATGCTGTGTGTTAAACGATTCCAGATTATGATGCAAATTATGTTCTGTATTTATTCTACACCATCATGTCAAGATAAATTCAAACCATAACTTTCACATTCATTGATACAATAGCTACCTTTGTTGTGATTTAAGTGTGATGAATAACTGGGGCATTACCGAGGTGGATCGTTGAAATAATGTACATCATCTTTCTTGGTCAACAAGAATAGTTCCTGCTTGTATTCCACTAGAGGTAATATGTATTGATGGATGGGATTCCGTTGAATATATGTGCCTCACGTCAATTGTGTGGAATTATTATTGTGATTATTGTCAACCTCATTCAAGTAAAAAAAATCTTGTGATATTTGACCCCCTTTTTTAGCTCAACTTTACTTTGTAAAGTTTGAGCTATTGCCATGGCTTTGTCGTCCGTGTGTACATGTGTACGTATGGCGTCAACAATGCAGGATACAGGTCGTACCTTTGGTCGGATCATTATGAAATTTGTCATAGCTGTTGACATCAACATTTAGACCAGAATGATTAATTTTGGGGTCATTCGGACAAAAAACATGGCCGCCAGCCATCATAAAATTTGTCAAGAATGTTAATAATGACATGTAGATGGGAACGAGTCATTTTGGGGTCATTCGGACAATAAACATGGCCGCCAGCAGCCATCTTGGATTTTACTCTTTGTATGACTAAATCCATTAGCACGGGCTACAGGTCGTACCTTTAGTCTGATCATCATAAAATTTATCATGACTGTTGAAATTGGAATGTAGATGGGAACGAGTCATTTTGGGGTCATTCGGAAAAAAAACATGGCCGCCAGTGGCCATCTTAGATTTCAAAATTCAATCCATTAGCACGGGCCACAGGCCTTACTGTTCGTCTGATCGTCATGAAATTTGTCATGGATGTTAATATTGACATGTAGTTGGGAATGAGTAATTTTGGGGTCATTCGGCCAAAAAACATGGCCGCCAGCAGCCATCTTGGATTTTACTCTTTGCATGACTAAATCCTTTATCACAGGCTACAGGTCGTACCTTTAGTCAGATCATCATAAAATTTGTCATGAATGTTAACAATGACATGTAGATGGGAACGAGTCATTTTTGGGTTATTCGGGCAAAAAACATGGCCGCCAGCAGCCATCTTGGATTTTACTCTTTGTATGACTAAATCCTTTAGCACGGGCTACAGGTCGTACCTTTAGTCTGATAATCATGAAATTTGTCATGGCTGTTGAAATTGGAATTAGATGGGAACGTGTCATTTTGGGGTCATTCGGACAAAAAACACGGCCGCCAGTGGCCATCTTTGTTTTCAAAATTCAATCCATTAGCACGGGCCACAGGTCGCATTGTTCGTCTGATCATCATGAAATTTGTCATGGATGTTAATATTGACATGTAGATGGGAACGAGTAACTTTGGGTTCATTCGGCCCAAAAACATGGCCGCCAGCAGCCATCTTGGATTTTACTCTTTGTATGACTAAATCCTTTAGCACGGGCTACAGGTCATACCTTTAGTCTGATCATCATAAAATTTGTCATGGCTATTGAAATTGGAATGTAGATGGGAACGAGTCATTTTGGGGTCATTCGGCCAAAATACATGGCCGCCAGCAGCCATCTTGGATTTTACTCTTTGTATGACTAAATCCTTTAGCACGGGCTACAGGTCATACCTTTAGTCTGATCATCATAAAATTTGACATGGATGTTAACAATGACATGTAGATTGGAACGAGTCATTTTGGGGTCATTCGGCCAAAAAACATGGCCGCCAGCAGCCATCTTGGATTTTACTCTTTGTATGACTAAATCCTTTAGAACAGGCTACAGGTCGTACCTTTAGTCTGATCATCATAAAATTTGTCATGGATGTTACCAATGACATGTAGATGGGAACGAGTCATTTTTGGGTCATTCGGGCAAAAAACATGGCCGCCAGCAGCCATCTGGGAGTTTACTCTTTGTATGACTAAATCCTTTAGCATGGGCTACAGGTCATACCTTTAGTCTGATCATCAATAAATTTGTCATGGCTGTTGAAATTGGAATGTAGATGGGAACGAGTCATTTTGGGGTCATTCGGACAAAAAACATGGCCGCCAGTGGCCATCTTTGATTTCAAAATTCAATCCATTAGCACGGGCCACAGGTCGTACTGTTTATCTGATCATCGTGAAATTTGTCATGGATGTTAATATTGACATGTAGATGGGAACGAGTCATTTTGTGGTCATTCGGCCCAAAAACATGACCGCCAGCAGCCATCTTGAATTTTACTCTTTGTATGACTAAATCCTTTAGCACGGGCTACAGGTCGTACCTTTAGTCTGATCATCATAAAATTTGTCATGGATGTTAACAATGAAATGTAGATGGGAACGAGTCATTTTGGGGTCATTCAGCCAAAAAAACATGGCCGCCAGCAGCCACCTTGGATTTTACTCTTTGTATGACTAAATCCTTTAGCACGGGCTACAGGTCGTACCTTTAGTCTGATCATCATGAAATTTGTCATGGATGTTAACAATAACATGTAGATGGGAACGAGTCATTTTGGGGTCATTTGGCCAAAAAACATGGCCGCCAGCAGCCATCTTGGATTTTACTCTGTGTGTGACTAAATTCTTTACTGCTCATTTTTTACACTCCTTTTTAATCTCTCTATTCATTGCTCATCACAAAAAAATTACCTTCTTTACAAAGTTGAGCTACAGTGTCATTGACACTTTCATTTTAGTCTGATCGTCATAAAATTTGTCAAGAATGTTAATAATGACATGTAGATGGGAACAAGTCATTTTGGGGTTATTCGGCCAAATAAACATGGCCGCCAGCAGCCATCTTGGATTTTACTCTTTGTATGACTAAATCCTTTAGCACAGGCTACAGGTCGTACCTTTAGTCTGATCATCATAAAATTTGTCATGAATGTTAATAATGACATGTAGATGGGAACGAGTCATTTTGGGGTCATTCGGCCAAAAAACATGGCCGCCAGCAGCCATCTTGGATTTTACTCTTTGTATGACTAAATCCTTTAGCACGGGCTACAGGTCGTACCTTTAGTCTGATCATCATAAAATTTGTCATGGCTGTTGAAATTGGAATGTAAATGGGAACGAGTCATTTTGGGGTCATTCGGACAAAAAACATGGCCGCCAGCGGCCATCTTGGATTTCAAAATTTAATCCATTAGCATGGGCCACAGGTCGTACTGTTCGTCTGATCATCATGAAATTTGTCATGGATGTTAATATTGACATGTAGATGGGAACGAGTCATTTGGCCAAAAAACATGGCTGCCAGCAGCCATCTTGGATTTTACTCTTTGTGTGACTAAATTCTTTAGCATGGGCTACAGGTCGTACCTTTAGTCTGATCGTCATAAAATTTGTCATGAATGTTAATAATGACATGTAGATGGGAACGAGTCATTTTGGGGTCATTCGGCCAAAAAACATGGCCGCCAGCAGCCATCTTGGATTTTACTCTTTGTATGACTAAATTCTTTAGCATGGGCTACAGGTCGTACCTTTAGTCTGATCGTCATAAAATTTGTCATGGATGTTAACGATGACATGTAGATGGGAACGACTCATTTTGGGGTCATTCGGCCGAAAACATGGCCGCCAGCATCCATCTTGGATTTTACTTTTCTCTTCATGTCTATATACTAGTATTAGACATTCAACTTTCCACATTCCTAATCGCTCCATTGACTAATACATTAAATTATTCCCTTTCCAAGTTGAGCTACAGTTTCATTGACACTTTCATTTAAAAAGGGGGGCTATACTGTTTTACACTTGTCCATCTGTGTGTCCGTCCATCTGTCCATATGTCCATCTGATGTCTGTTCATGTCAATAGAGTGTTCAATCGTTTTGTTCGTATATTCCATTCTAGAGTTATTCATCTTTGTTTATCTGGAAATTTGGCTTTTTGGTTCATCCAATGTCTGTTCATTCAAAACTTCAACAGTTGTGCTCGGATCTGAATGAAATTTGGTATGGATCTTCACCACTATAAGGACAATCGTTTCGTTTAGGTTTTACGTTCTATAGTTATTCATCATTTTTGGGTCCATCTGTCTGAGTATATCATATAGGTATGCCCATCCTAGGTGGTATGCCACAATGGTTTTGCACCGGATGACAGTCCATCTCTTGTTTTATTTTCAGGCCTTATGTAATTTCTTTTTCAGCATTTTCTCTCATACTTGAACAATCTAAGAGTGAAGGAATTCTGCACAACAATGCACAACCTACACCACTATTTTGACCGAAACACGAGTCTGGCGGCTATCGCGAATGAGAGTGGGAATGGCAAGGGTAAAGAAGAAGATGTGTGTCGACGATATGCTGCTCTCAATTTAGCTTCTCTCTACTACAGATTCGGTCACAAGTAAGTTCTCCCTACGTAAAGAGACAAAATATCTTCAGTCCTCTAAAAAGACATAGTATTAAGCAGAATGAGGACCCCAGAGGGTGAATTTGGTGATGTTAGGCCTCTTGGGACCTCATTCTGGTAATGACAGACACACTATTGCAAGCTTGAGCATAGACCATTCCTGTATATTTTATTATTTCGACCATTCCTGTATACATGTATAATTATACCCCCTTTTAAAAAAAGGGTGGTATACTGTGTTGCACCTGTCTGTCCATCCGGCTGTTCGATGTCTGTTTATGTCATAACATGAAAGGTAGTGCTCGGATCTGAATGAAATTTGGTATGGATGTTCACAACTATGGGGACATTCAATAGAGGATTCCATCGGATTTTTCGGATTTTCCATTCTAAAGTTATTCATCTTTGTTTATCTTCAACACATATTTGAATAGAGTTACCAATTACAGTAATGAATTGGTAATCTGAACTGGGAAACAGGTCTGTTCTATCTCAGTTCGACGCTAGTTACTATAAAAAAATGTACCACAATTTTGTATCGATTAAAATATTCACCCAACATTAAACAGGAATATAAGTTTGCATGCACAGAGTTTCGGGACAATTACGCCTGAGAATTGAGAAATTGCCTTTTCAAAACGGGTGCATAAAAATGAATAAAGAAATAAAAGTTCAAATCATCATCCAGAGATATTTTTTTAAAGTAAATTTCATTGCTTCATTACATGTTAAAGGGGTACTTTACACTAAATGCAGCCATTTATGGGACCATCTTCTTTTATAGTCAACAGAATACATGCAACAAATATGTGAATTTTAGCCAAATTTGTAAAATACACTCATGTGCTCTATGAATGATGTAAATAACATGACCAGTAATAAAATGTTGATAAATTTGAGATTGTTTCATCTGTGCAATGTTTTGAATCGGCGGTCGCATGAAAATCGATACCTGAAAAATCATTAGGTTAATTTGGAGAGTAGAGTGAGATTATTCGGCCTTGAAGACCAGAATAACACAGCAAGGGAAGTACAGTAATGCCCTAAATAATCGACTCCTGACCACAGCAGAATTATGGGTAACTTTTCAGGATTTAGTCGGAAATATGGCTTGTTGCAATTCAGCCATTCATCGGAAAGCTCTCAATGAGAGCTTTCCAATGAATGGCAACAAGCCATATTTCCGACTAAATCCTGAAAAGTTACCCATAATTCTGCTGTAGTTAGGAGTCGATTATTTATGGCATTACTATACATAAATTGGAATGATTTCCCTGAAAAATCGACCCTCTTTGCGGTCTTTCCTCCACCCATAAAACTGACATCATTACTGATCATTACATGACCTAGAAGCTGAAATGCGAATAAACCAAACTTCTTGAAGCTATTAGGATTGTTGATTATGAATCAGAATATAATAAATAATATTTTGTAGGGAGGAATCGATAGCGGCTCTACACGAAGCCATAAGGATTGCTCAGGAGAAGAACGACCATACATGTCTTCAACATGCATTAGTAAGTGACATCTGTATATATAACTTTATTCCAAGAATCTAATAAAATCATGATAAATTTGGTTGAGAAAGTTATTGTTAACTTGCCAATTTACCCATTTTTTATGCATTTCTTATTCTCTTATTTTGTATGTTCTTGTGTTTTTCTTATGGGTTTTTTTATGCCTATGTGTTGTGAATGGCATTAATATGATATTAATTTCCATATTTTATTCGCCTGTTATGGTTAGTACGTTTTGAAGTATTTGTTGTAAAATCAGATGGGGCCTCTTTAAACAGACAATATGATTTATTTTTTAGGCATGGTTACACAGACTAGAGGAGCCGGGATCTGCCTGTACAGCTAGCCTCATGGAGCGATCGATCATGAAGAGCGATGAGTTATCTATACCAGTTAGTATCCCTGCAGGGGCCTTGGTTGCAAAGCACCAATCGTATTCAAAACCAATTCTCTAAAATTCATTGTAGACCAAAAGCTTGTACAAATGCTATAAATCGATACATACAACTCTCTTAACCATTCCATGACTGGAGCTTCCTGAAATTTTGCGAACACCCTGTGCCAGTGCATACTCTTATATATGAGAATCTCCCATAGAGAGCCTCGCATATATAAGAGAATACATTGGCTTAACAATATTCACCTTGTGAGCCAGTGCATTCTCTTATAATGCATGTGCATTCTCCTATGGGAGATTTGCATATATAAGAGAATGCTTAGGCACAGGATTTTTAATGCTGCACCAGCACAGCTCCCATCATGAAATGGTGAAGTGGAGGTAATGTGTTCATTCCACCAACATGCTGTATTCTACAATTAGCACAAATTCAAACTTTACACTCATACCAAACATTGACATTTATTTTGTTGCCAAGCCTGCAAACAGTGTGTCTGTCGTTTTGCAGAATGAGGTCCCCAGAGGGTGAATTTAGTAATGCTATCCTGCATAGCGTTAATTTGAGACTATAGATACTTCCCATAAAATGAGACCAAATCAGAATGAGGTTCCCAGACGGTGAATTTAGTGATGCTAGGCAACTGTGCAGGGTAGCACCACTAAATTCACCCTCTGGGGACCTCATTCTGCACATGACAGCCACACTATTTAAAGGCTTGTTCCCACAATAGCTTTGAATCGGTAAACCTTGTGCCCAAAATACGGAAATGAGTGCAAAATAAACCTGTCAATGCACTTTTTGTTGGTCATGTTGTGTTCATGATAAATGTTCATATTTATAGTTATTATGTTAATAATTAGCAAGAAATTGGCCATACTTGGAAAGTGAAACTGACGACAAACTAAAAATGTGAGGAAAATCTGCCCAGATGTAAGGATTTAGATTTTTTTTCAGATGTAAATTTCAAAATTTTCTCACACCATGATGTGCCAAAATTACATCAATCCAAAAGCCTGAGTGCTTAATATTGCCATGGGGGCTTTGAATAACCTTGATATTTTTCAGTTGGATATATAATATTCATTTATCCCGCAGGGTCGTAACACAACAAAGACAGGTCTGCCTGATTGACTACCTTTATTTAATGAATTATTAATCAAAAAGGTAGTCGTGAAATTATTGGTAGGATGTTCACTGTCCAGTTATCCATTTCTTGCTTCGCGTCTTCCTTTTTTGGCCCACAATGCGCCATGGCCACAAGCAAACAAGTGGAGTCCGTGGGAACCCGGACCTGAAATGAGACACAAGACCCCCTGGTTAGTGATGTCTGCTGGTCAGTGCCAAGCGAATGCCGCAGGATCACAAAACAAACAAACAAAAAATGGGGAGGGTGGGGGGGGGGTTAATTTCAAACAAAAACATACTTTCCCCAATTTTCGAATCTTGCGAAAAGACCTTGGCCCTCTCACGACTTGATCACGTGCCTCCGGCGATATAGTTCCGATTTACTGAGAACGATCAGCGCCCTGGTTATATATTACCCTGATGCTGCTGAGAGTTTTTGGTAACATTGCGAATAAATTACCAGGCAGATGTTGACTTATTAAATCTTATTAATGATCATATAATACTGCATGTTAATCCCACCAATGGAATTTGTGTATCGATCCGCATGATCCATCAAATCTTTATTTAGCAACTGACCCAATCGGGCACGTGATCTTGTTTTGGTTCTATTGTTAGTTTTGGTAAACAACTGCAAACGTGTCTCTCTAGCTGTCATGTTTTAGCGACCCGACGGGATAAATGCGGTCGCTGTGCGACGCTCGTTTTAACACGTAATTAAAGATCAAAATGAAATCTTGAAAATTGTCAGAAATGTCCTCGAATAGGTGTGACCCTTGGGAGCCCTGCAACAATGAAATTTTTATGAAATTATATTTGAAAATTTGTTTGTGTTATTACACATAAAAACACATTCGACTAGTTAACTGGTATTGCTGACTCAAAATTATTATTTTATACCCCCGAAAGAATTATTATATCGAGTTTACGTAGATCAAAATTGCTTCATCTTTGTGTTTGTAGTGACATTTATTGAAATAAATGCAGGTAACAGATGAATTTCCAACCCATTAGGCCAAATAAAAAAACAATCTGTTTTCTCAGGCACCTCCCTCATCCCTCCCTTTCATGAAAATTTCTTTTAAAAAACCTCGTCAAACAATTTTTTCAATATTTTCTGTTAGAAATTTTTGATTTAAAAATGAAAACAAATTTTTTTTGGTTTCTGGAATGTTTTGCAAATTTTGAGAGAGAAAAAATGGGTCCCTCCCTCATCCAAAAATTGAGATCTAATTCCCTGAGAACACAGATAGTTTAGTTTAACTCTTTCATGACCGGTGCTACGCTTGTGTAGCATTAAAGGTCCTGTGTCAGTGCATTCTCTTATATATGAGAGTCTACCTAAGGGAGCCTCACATATATAAGAGTATACCCTGGCTGTCAAGGTAAATATTGTTAGGCAAAATGTATTCTCTTATATATGTGAGGCTCCCTATGGGAGACATGCATATATAAGAGAATGCAATGCCACAGGGTTTTTTGCAACATTTCAGGAAGTTACAGTGATATTAAACTCATATTCTTTTTTCCAGTATCTTGCTTCCCTGGGAGTACAGGCATTGGCTAAACACAACGCTTTTGCCACAGCAAAGCCTTCCAGGTAACAATATTATCCACTTGATAACTGGTCACATGCTGATGGGTAGTCAGCTGATTCCCATTAATTCATTTGTAGGGATATGGAGCTAAAAACTGTTGAACTTATATATTATTATCTGACCATTGCTACGTATAAATAAATGTGAATTCATCTGAATTCATAGGGTGTTCTCAGTCTGCTGTTATGCTTATTACACCAGAATACCTACAATATACCCTACAAGTGAAAAATAGAGTATTCAGATGTATACTTTCAAATTGTATGTATGTTTTCAAGTAATTTTACTAAATCATTTTGATAACGGAGGGATTTAATTTAATTTTCTGTGAATTGTACTCGAGTTTAAGTGCATTATATGTTGTGTATCTAGGAGGTTGTTAAATCTTTCTTGTAGATAGAGGTAAATAACACAACCACTATTAATATCTGATCTATATTATTATTACAGGAGATCATTTTTGGCTAACCGTACGTTGAAAGCTCAGAAACATGAAATTCAAGCAAATTCAAATTTCCTTTTCCATCTTATTGCTGGAAGTGGCAAATTAAATTAAACTGATTTTTCTGGTGTTTTTAAAAAAAATAAAATAGTAATTTTATTACTTGATAAATCAAAATTTTAACTGTTACAACTTACAGTTAGGTATTTTAACTAGGATAACCAGAGATAACTTATTTTAACTTGTATAAAATTTATATGATAATGTGTATGTGTTTGATTGATATATGTATTTGTTTTAAAGTCCGTCAAAAGCTCTTCAAAGCTTGTGTTCGTACAGGTTTGTATAATGTTTTTACCTCTGACTTTTATATAAAATTTATCTATCTTATCTTATCTTGTGAACTCTCCTTTCTATACGCCTGCTTTGAATAAAATAGTCGTATTATGTTGTCCATCTTTCCATCTGTTAACATTTTGGTTTCCAACCGATAACTCCAGTTTGGATTATTTTATCAGAAAAAGATGGTATGTGTTGTTTCTCAAGCTAAAATACATCAATTAATTAACTCTGGCTCTGCATCTAATTAATCATCCGCTGTTTTATTTTCCAGGTGTGTTTGATTTCCTGTTAAGGAGTGATATACTGAACTGTCAGATGTCTCACGTTGATTTCATGTGTATCAGCGGCGCCCAGAAAGCAGCGCTGTGGGATACGTATGGGAAAAGGTACTGTTATTAAAGGTACTCAATCCGATTCGATGGTCCCCATATCATCATATTACAACAACAACAATTTTTTTTTAAATGCCGCTTCAGTTATCAGAGTCGATTAATTGCCCAAAAATAATGCTAACCACAGTCAACTAGTATAAAATTGCCCAAACCCTGTTATTTATCAACATTTTGTTCAAAATTGTTTTGCCTGTTTGTCAATTATCCGACACAAAAAAGCCACTTGATTTTAGAGTTATCCATCTTCATCCGCAATTTGGTCAAAGAAATTCTCGTCGACTGTTTATTGGGTCACTAAAAAATTAAAATAGTAGAATTCAAACATCGATATCTGATCACTCTGAGCTTTGATGGGTGGGTTCCTCGACTCGAATCAAATACTTTTTACCCCTGAGGCCAAGGAAATAGTAATTTGCAAGTGTTAATTCGGATTGAGTACCCTTAACCCTTTCATGGCGGGAGCTGCGCTGGTGCAGCATTAAAAATAATGTGTCAGTGCATTCTCTTTTATAAGCGAGTCTCCCACAGGGAGCCTCCCATATATAAGAGAATGCACTGGCTTACAAGGTCAAGGTAAATAATGTTAGGCCAATATATTCTCCTATATATGTGAGGCTCCCTATGGGAGACTCACATATATAAGAGAAAGCATTGGCACAGGGTTTTGCAAAATTTCAGGAAGGTCAACACAGGTGTCAGCAAATTCGTTCTGATATTGACCATATTGGTGGGTCATTTATTATTTTTGATAACACCAGTTTGTTGTACCAACATCAGAGCTAAATAAGTAAACCCACAACATTGGAATGTCATGATATCAGAACAGGTTCACCATTCTTGGAAAGGTCCCCAGAGCTAGCCTGCTATTTGTCACTAAATTCACCCTCTGGGGACCTCATTCCGCAAGTGACAGACACACTATTTGCAGGCTTGTCTACAAGTGCCTATATCCCGTTAATACAAGTAAAATATATTGTTCCCAAACTTGCAGAATGAGGTTCCCAGAGGGTGAATATGGTGATGCTAGCCCACCGTCTAGGATAACATCACTAAATTCACCCTCTGGGGACCTCATTCTGTAAATGTCAGACACATCATATCCAGTCTTGGTTTTGGGTCTTTTTGGTTTTCATTTCTAGTTTTTTTTTTATAATTAGGATCTTCTATGATTTTTCTGTAGAGTTTTGACTTTGAGACACTTGGGGCCCAGAACACTTTCATGTTTGGCTGCAAAATGTCCAGAAACAGAACACCTGGTGTGATCTAAGTTTCAGTTGATTGACAGATGCCAACAAATTTTAATTTAAGTCCAGAGCATAGGTGTCTGATGACATCATCATGTTAGTGTCAGTAAGCAGCAACATGTTTGATGACTTTTAGTTGATTGACAGATGCCATGCTCCAGCCACCTGGTGTGATGTCATCAGCATGGAACTTTCCATGAATTTCCTGTGATTGACAGGTGTCAGGGATTTGGGTCAAACATCTGGGCTCTGAGCCACCTGGTGTGATGTCATCAGCATGGAACTTTCCATGATATTGCCCTGTGATTGACAGGTGTCAGAGAATCAGGCCATGAACACCTGTGCTCTGAGTTTAGGAGTTCTGAGGTCATGAACTGATTTCAGGCCAGGGTCAGAATGTCACTCAAATGTGCTGAGTTAAAATAGTTTTTTATGTCAGACCAATTTTAGGCCTCTAATTATAAATACCTACTGGTATATTTTGAGGAAATTATTATTTGAGTTTGGAGGGGGGGGGGGGGGGGGGGGGGGGGGGGTTCATATGATGATTTTTTTTTTTCCAAGAGCTCCATGAAACCCAAGAATTTAATAGATTTATCAGTGGGTGTATAAAGCCAATTGCGGTCACATGGATTACAATAAAAAAATGTTATTGCATTTAAATAATTTATTGCGTTTAAACACTTTACTACATTGGTATGGATGTTCACTACTATGATGGCAATCAATTGAGTGTTCAAT